>CM076579.1:840337240-840944473 GCA_034641835.2 Pinus albicaulis
CATAGCCTCTTTGTCGATGACATTCTGATTTTCGGAATGGCACAGATGCAAAGCTGGAAGGGTTTTCATGATATATTTCAGATGTTCTGTGAGGCTACTGGAATGATGCTTAGTGAAGGAAAATCATGTATTTATTTTGTGACAGGGGAGGAAGAGTTCCATAACCAAATATGTTCTATGTTCAAATGTGGCCGAGTTCCTCTTACGGGGGGTTTGACATACTAATATAGGGACCTAACATGACCATCTCCTTCAAAAAAGTGTTTTCCTCAACACTTTTGTAGCTCCGGATGCTTCTGTATAAAATTCTCATCCTCCCATGTAGAATCTTCAATGGGTAAGTTCTTCCACTTGATGAGATACTCTGAAATTGATTGATTCCGTAGCTGTCGAGTTCTTGTTTTTGTGACCGCTTCAGGTTCCAATATGATTTTTCCTTCCTCATTAAATTCTGGAATATAATCCTAGCCAACCTAACAATAATAATGTAAGGGCACAATAATAAAAATATTTGGGTTAATGGAAAGGTAATACAGTAACAATAATGGGGTTACACTAACAATAATAAGGAAATATACTAGTAACATAGGGACCTAACATGACCCTCTCCTTCAAAAAAGTGTTGACCTCAATGCTTGACTGGCTCCGGATGCTTCTGTATAAAATTCGCATCCTCATATGTAGAATCTTCAGTTGGTAAGTTCTTCCAATTGATGAGATACTCTGAAATTGATCAATTTCATAGCTGTCGAGTTCTTGTTTTCGTGGCTGGTTCATGTTCTAATATGATTTTTCCCTCCTCATCAAGTTTTGGAAAAATTGTTTGAATTGGAAGTTTGTCCCCTATAACCTTCTTTATGCATGAAACATGGAAAACTAGATGTACTCACGAAGAAGCAAGAAGATCCAATTTGTATGCCATAGTACCAATCTTCGTAACAATTTTGTGTTAATCATAGTACTCGGGTGAAAACTCTTAGTTTGTTATAGAATTTTAGTTCTTTGTTTAATATGTCCTCCACCCATGAAATTTTAAGGTGGTCATATGAAACCATCTCCCAAATAACCACTTCCGAGGCAACTTCCTTTTTACATTGCATAAAGGCTGAAAAACTCTTAGATACAGACGAAAAAACATCCTTCTATATAATAGGGAGTCCATGGGGACACAATATAATCCTAGCCGACCTAACAATAATAATGTAAGGGCACAATAATAAAAATATTGGGGTTACAGGGGTACAACAATAACAATATGGGGGTTACACTAACGACAATAAGGGACTATACTAGTAATATAGGGACCTAACATGACCCTCCTTCAAAAAAGTGTTTTCCTCAACACTTTCGTAGCTCCAAATGCTTCTGTATAAAATTATCATCCTCCCATGTAGAATCTTCAATGGGTAAGTTCTTCCACTTGATGAGATACTTTGAAATTGATCGATTCCGTAGCCGTTGAGTTCTTGCTTTTGTGAATGCTTAAGGTTCCAATATGATTTTTCCTTCCTCATTAAATTACGAAATATTGTTTGAACTAGAAGTTTGTCACCTATAACCTTCTTTACGCATGAAACATGGAAAAAATGGATGCACTTGCAGAAGAAGATTTGGAAGATCCAATCTGTATGCCATAGTACCAATCTTTGCAACACCTTGTAAGGACCATAGTACTTTGGTGATAATTTTTTATCCTTCTTAGCTTTCTTGAGGGAAATTTGTTTGTATGGTTATAGCCGTAAAAATACCCAGTCTCCTACATCAAAACTTCTCTCACTGCGATGTTGATTTGCCTGTTGTTTCATTTGATTTTCTGCCAAATTTAGCTTATCATTTAAGAGTTGGAGAAATTATTGTTGATGCTTGATGTGATCTTCCACTACTTGAACCTTAGAATTTTCTCTTAAAGATGATGTGATGGATGGTGGATGATATCCATAAAGTGCCATAAATGGGGTCATTTTCTCTTGTTGAATGGAAGGAAGTTTCATACCTCCATTCAGCGAGAAAGTATCCACTTCACTTGTGTTTTCTTATTAGATTCAAAACAACGAAGATATCCTCCCAAACATTTATTCACTATCTCGGTTTGATCATCGGATTGAGGATGATAAGATGAGCTATGAACTAGTTGAGTACCCACACTGAAAATAATTCCATCCAAAAACTTTCCGGTAAAAATGGGATCTATGTCACTTACTGATAATATTTGGGTTTTCCATGTAGCTTTTGAATTGTTCAGATAAATGCGGTAGGAGTGCGTACTTTATTCAAATGGATGAGATAATGAATAAAAGTGTTCATACTTAGTATTTCTATCAACTACCACCATGATGACACTCTTTCCTTTAGACTTAGGTAAACTTGTGATAAAATCCATTGAAATATCCTCCCAACGTTGACTTGGAATGGATAAAAGATGTAGAAGACTCGGGGTCTTAATTGTCTCAACTTTATTTTCTTTGGAAAACCAAACATTCATGCAAAATTTTGAATACAAAATTTAAGGCCATCCCAAAAAAAATATTTCTTCACCTTGTGGTAAGTTTTTGAAAATCACGAGTGTCCTCCTAAAGGAGAAGTACGAACTTCTAAGAGAATATTTTGTTTTAGTTGGGAATTCTTACAAATATATAAGCGATCTTTGTACCATAAGGAATCATTTTTCCAACTAAATGTATCGAGATGTACTAGGATATTGCTTTGCAACTTTTGAATGAGTGTCCACACTTCTTCGTCCTTCTTCCATTCATCCCTTGCTTGAGTTATCCAATCGGGTTGGATAATAGAAATGGCACAAAGAAATTCTTCCACCTCTTCATTCTTTCTTGAGAGTGCATACGCAACAACATTTAGCTTCCCTTTTTTGTAGATGATTTCAAAGTCATAACCAAACATCTTTGTGACCCATTTTTTGCTACTATTCGAAGATAGTTTTTGTTCCAAAAAAGTGTTTAAGACTATCATGATCAATTTTTACCTTGAAGTATCTTCGAATTAGGTAAGGTCTCCATTTATTTAGTGCATGTAGTATTAGAAACATTTCCTTCTCATACATAGCTTTATATAAATACTTTCCTTTGATTTGATGAATTTCAAAATTAATGGGTCTTCCTTCTTGCATTAAAACAACACCTATTCCATTTCTCGAGTCATCATATTCCACAATAAAGGTTTTGTGAAGTATGGCATAGCTATATGCGGTGCTGAGGCACATTGCCTCTTTAATATTTTCAAAGTCCTTAGGCACTTCAGAGTCCATGAAAATGCATATTTCGTCAATAATGTTTTCGAGAGTCTTTGCTATTCTCCCATATTTCTTAACAAAATTTCGATAATACCTTGTTAACCCGATAAATCCTTTCATAGCTGATTTATGGTTGTGGGGAAATTTCCATTCTTTAATAGCTTTAATTTTGTTAGGGTCTACATTAACTTACCCGCGTGAGATACAATATGACCGAGATATTCCACCTTTTGCACTCCAAATAAACATTTGGATGTTTTTGCATATTATTGTTTCTCCTCCAATAGTTTGAGCACCATCTCAACATGTTGGACATGATCATGTTCAACATGATCCTTCCAAGACCTATTGTAGATTAGTATATCATCCAGAAATACTAGCAAAAGTTTTCTAAGGAAGGGTTTGAAAATGGAATTCATCAACCCTTGAAATGTATAAGGTGCATTGGTAAGTCAAAAAAGGCATTATCGAACATTCATAATGACCCTCATGGATTTGAAATGTTGTTTTCGAATATCTTTAGTCATCATTATAATTTGATGATATCCTAAACAAAGATCCAACTTGGTAAAATAAATTGCTCCATGTAAGTCGGTCAATAATTCATCAATCACGGGAATGGGAATTTTATCCTTAATAAGCGATCTTATTGAGATCCCTATAATTCAAACACATGCGCCATGATCCATCCTTCTTGTGCACCAATACTCTTTGGAGCGAGAGAGAAAGAACTTTGACTAGGTTGAATTATACTAGCCTCTAACATTTACTTGCACTCATACTTTCAATTTTTTCTCTTTTGGACATAAGGATATATGTAAGGCTTGATGTTTGGAGGAATACTTCCTGGAATCAAATGAATGGCATGATCATGATCACGATTGAGGTGGGATTCCTTTGGGATTTTCAAACACCTTAGAATGAATGTCCAAGACATTTTGGAGACAAGAGAAATAGATGATTTTGATGTTGGAACTCTAGTGAGCATAATTGTGCAATTACGCCTCATTGTTCTTTCTTCAAAGCTTTGTCATGACATTAGATCTTATTATCTTTCCAGCTTCCTTGCGATACCTCATAATTAAAATTCCTTTCCTTAGTCAAAAAAATTCAAGAAAATTCTTGAAAATGAAAATCTACTATCCCCAAAGATTGTAAACATTGTACTCCTAGTACAACATAGCACCTCCCATTGGAATGGAATGCATTGGACTATTAAATACATATTCCCCCATGGTTAGCTTGATATTATTTAATTTTCCAAATCAATTTATAGTTCCTCCAATTGCAACCATCATGACATTAGAGTGCTTTGGGTATAGGAAACAATTCGGGTTCCTTGGCTACCTTACAATGAATAAATTTATGGGTACTACCCAAATCAATAAAAACTATTACCTTTTTCTTCTTGATATGACCTTCTAAATTTAGAGTTTGAGGAGTGGTTATTCCTACCAATGCATTACACAATATGAGTCGAGAATAATTTCTTCTTCTTCTAGGAGTTGGTTCTCGGTGTATATCCTCTTGTTTTTGAAGTTTCTTGTTCATTTTCTTCCTCCTCTTTACAATCTATGTTAAATAATTTCTTCTCGGCACACTTATGACCTTTAGTGTATTTGCTATCACAAGTTGTACCAAAGCCCTTTTGCATTTTTTTCTTCCAATTTTTGTGGTATCAACCTTATCGGTTGTGGAAGTATAGGAGTAGCAACACTTCCATATTTAAAGATGCTGTGAGTGGTAGGATTCCTTTTCGCCATAATTTTGTATTCAATTATTCTTACCAACTTTGAATGGCTTCTCCAATGAATCGGGGTTCCCAAAGGCGAACCTCATGTTAGATGTTATCATTTAAAGTCCCTATGAAGACATCAACCTTGTGTTCCTGCGGAATATCGATTACCCTTATATTTAATTTACGGAAGTACTCAATGTGCTCCACCACTAAACCCCTTTGCTTGAGATTTATCAATTGGCTAAAGAAGGTGTTGCTCTTTGTTTTCTCATAATGTGTTATCATTTTCTGCAGAAAAATTGACCAAGTGACAATTTTTTCTTGGAGCAAAGCCATTGATACCATACAAATCTATTTTGTTCTAAATGTAGAGTTGCAATGTGTATATTTTGTGTGTTTTGCACATTATTGAGATCAAAATATTTCTCCATCTATAGTATCCATTGTACGGGATCCTTGCCATCAAAATTCCTCATATCCATCTTTGGAATATGGTAGTTCTTCCATCCAACATTAGAGTTTATGAAATCATGATTAACATTTATTTTGTTCTCGTCATGATTTTCCTCTACTACCTTTTCGCCATTAGGAAAAATTTCTTGTATCAACTTTCTCAAACCTTCTATGTATGCTTTCAGATCATTCTTCATGGTTTCCGTGTTGCCTTTCATCTTTTCATCGATCTTAAATTCCATGTCATCCATCTTAGCTTCCATGCCAACTTCCATGCCATCCATAGTAGCTTCCATGCCTTTCTTCAAACCATCCATATTAGCTTCCATGCCTTTATTCAAAACTTCCATTTCATTTGTTGTTGCTCTTTGCGAGAGTGAAATTTGGTGCACTTGCTCTTGTAATTTTGATATGTCATGTTGCACTTCTTCGTCTTCATGAGTCATAGTAGAGCATTATAAAGGATTAATGGGTGTTGAATTCTTTTTAGGTGGTATTTTAGAACCCAATACTGATATCTATTCTACAATATGCCCTTGGAAACAATTCAAGCTGATTTTTCAAACAAGACTTATGCAATTCAGAAAAAAAATACACACATTTTTATTTATTTTGAGTAGCTCAATATTGAAAGCTGAATTATATCTTTGATTTCATATCTTCAATATCTAAAATTTATTCCTACGATGGCGCTCTAAATATTCTTTCAAATCTCATAGGTCTAACTCTGATTTTGATTCTTCAAGGCAAGGCTATTCCCAATCTCCTACAATGACCTAATTATGGATTGGTTCGGTAGAGACAGCCTTTTACGGCGTGCCACGTGTCATTGTTTCCTCCTTCGGCTCTAAAATTGATACACAAAAAAACTATAGTCCGTGTACTTGCGACCACTTTTTACATAATTCCAATCGATGCTCGGAGAGACAAATATGACGATTTTCCCATGGTCACACTCTTTGAGATGAAATTCGGGAGCTTAAAAAAAGCCTAACTTCCACATATCATATCTCTGAAAATGTTGCAAACAAAGATATGAAATTTTTTACACAAGAGTGCTTAGGGTTTTCAGCTTCGTGTGGTAAAAATTTCAGCTTCGAACCTTCGTATAAAAAAAATTTATAGTGAAAAGTCCACGATGACCTGTTTAGAGCAGCAAAACCCTAGAATCCAAAGCTCTGATACCAAATGTTATGAAACCTGCTCCAAAAATAGAATAAAAGAGAGATAAATGCCTTATAAATTAGCCACTTCGAGGGGGAAACCTCCTTCACATTACCTAAATGAACAATTCTTGGATGATACAAATGACAAAACCTCCTTCTATATATAGGAGTCCATGGGGACACAATATAATCCTAGTCGACCTAACAAAAATAATTTAAGGGCACAATAATAACAATATTGGGGTTACGGGAGTACGGAAATAACAATAAAGAGGGGTTACACTAACAACAACAAGGGACTATACTAGTAATATAGGGACCTAACATAAGCATTGCACATTTGATGTGTTGCATTTCTTTTGATTTAGGAGCTCTTCTCAGTATTTGATTTATGGGCTTGATTTCGGTGTATTTAATAGGTTAACGGAATATTAGAAACCTATATTATATTATGTGTATAGTCATATTTAAATAGTTTATTTGTTAATTTCCGGTGTGCACATATGAGGTTGGGTAAGATTCTGGTTATTGAAATACGTTGACTAGATCCTTTGAATAATCCCTATTTTATCTTTTTGGTTTCTAGGTTAAATTCTTACGAACGAAAATATGTTGGAAAAAAGTAATGGTTATCCCATGTTCCATTAAATTCTGGGTTTATCATTTAATTCTTTGAGTTGTAGATTTGAATTTTCATTATGCTCATCGAAGTATCTTGCATTTGGGGTTTTTCTCCTTATAATATTCATGCTAATTGCGTAAAGAAATTTAGGGTTGTTTCCCCTCATAATGTTCAGGCATAATGTGTAAACCAAATGGGGTTTCTATACTTTAAGGTTTATGAAAATTCATAATGCGGTTTGGGTTCCTCGTTTGAGGTTTTTTCACGACCCTTCTTAACTCTATTATGTTTCTCGTTTAGGAATTGTTGTCCTTTTAATTTGAATTACAAATTTTTCCCTACTGCGTAAAATTTTTGGTTAGTTTCTACGTTTATATTGTTGGGTTTGTGACACTCATATTGTTTTTATCTATAGACTAGAGTTGGAGTGGTGATAAAGAGGACATCTTATCCTCTCCTACCTCCTTCGCTAGGTAATTTTGATACCTAGTGCAATATACGAGTTTCTACGGTGTTCTCTTATATTTTACGGTGCTGGTGTAATTTTCCACACATCATGACTTGTTTTTGTTTGTACGGAGTGGAACAAGCAACATGACAACAATGTGCTCGGGTAAGGTATCTCTTGTCCCTTACACGGTATTATTTTTGATTCATTATTCTCCTTGGATCTTTCTAACTTTTCAAATTTCTTCTCTCTTATAGGTATTATTACACGAATTTTTTTGTGCCTGTGTGAAACTCAAGGTTCCCTTATTGCCCATGCTACCAACACGCATTCTTCCTCAAGTTGGTAGCACGTTATTCTACCATGACTCTCGTTATGGCAAGGATTTGAGTTTTTACTTAGCTTATGTAGGTGTTGTTATCACCTCTTTGTTATGGTGTGCATGTTGTGCTTGGCCTACGAGAGTTGATGAAATTTTGTAATAAATTTTTTCATTTTTTTAAATATCTTTTGTCTTATATAGTACATTTTGTTGCAAGTGCACTCTCAAGAAAGGATGAGGATGTGGAAGAGTTTCTTTGTTGCGCAGTGGAAGCTAAATTTTGTTGACGGTGGTGATCCCGGTCAAGTATGTTAGAGCGATGCATAAGATCTTACCTCTCGTCTTGCTACACAACAAGCTTTGTATAGTTGAAGATGTACTCTAAAAAAAACACCCAAAACTCACACTTAAAAGTGCCTCAATGCTTAGCAACGGTAAAGCCCTCTCAAGTATGTTAGAGTGATGCGTGGGTTCTTACTTCTCGTCTTACCGCCCAACAGCTGTGGCTAGGAACACCCTACCATCAAACAAATAATTCAGATTTGATTGTATCATTACTACCATCCCGGGAACGATGCCAAAATGTTGGATTGTATTAATCATTATTAAATGAATAATATGGTAGACAAAGAAATTATCTTCCGAGGACATATTTTATTACAATCGTAGTTTCACTTTGCATGCTACATCGATACACCATACCAGAAGGCGAGGGAATAAAATAAGAAGAAATAATTGCTAAAGCTCATGACACTCATGTCGGAATAAAAAAGGATCTACAAGAATGTATCACACTTCATAGAAATCAATATCTAGCAGCCACACACTAGCTACATGAGATAGTACCTCTAATTGGATTTGTGTAACATCATAATAAATACCTAGAGCAGGCAGGATCTGCTTACATTAACAAAAAAACAAAGACACTCCACAAATATGTAGAAATAAATATAATATATAATACAACTACCCTACCGCTTTAGGTCCATGCCAAATAGGAGGAGCCCTTCCTCCCTAGCGAGCATGGGAAGAAATGAGAACTAAATGAAAATTAAATCAGTCAACACATGTAACTACTGAGTCAAAATGGTGATATTGTTTTATGCTAGCTAACTCGACCTTGAAGGTCAGAAGTGTTTTTATAATAATTGCATATCCGGAAAATGAGGAACAAATCACTCATGAGAATTGGTCATCCGATTCTCATGCTAATCGAAATAAAGTAAATACGATTATAGCCAGATTCCATCGATAAAATTCACAGATATGTGAAAGCATTGATATCAACAAAAAGCTGCATGAAGTTATTATTCTAAATAAAAATACATGATAACTCGTCCATTTGTCGTTGGAATACGACAATTATGGCGTAACAACTTTCAAAGACATATCAAAATCCAAAATTTAGAAATACACAAACAACAACGTAAAGCGTAGCGATGATGCATGCTGGCGGATGCAGCAACAACATCAAAAAGTAACAACAAAGGATGTGATAGCCAAGGTGTTGACTCTGCGTGTGGTAGCAACGATATGTAACAACATGTTGTTGCGGCATGCTTCCAACTAGTTCTATGTGCATGTATGTCCCTGAGTGTTTGTGCACGAAATAGTATGCGAAAGAATGGTGAAAAAAGTCGAAAGAGCTTCTCCCAATGTTTATCTCGGTTAGCCAAAAAAAATGAACAATACATCATAATAATTAACGTGAATGGCAAGGTAATGAAAAAAGGTAAAGTTACGATGTTTTAGGATAAAGGAAAAGGGAAAGGAAAGTATGGTCCCAAAGTTGGAGAGCCAAAAAGGCATAAATAAGGGAATAAAATGTAGGGAATGAGTATAAAAATACTTTTTAACAACATCATTGACAAATTATTGGATGAAATTACATGGATAAATTTACTTCACCAAGTTGGATCTTCGTTCAAGTTATCTTCAATTTAGAATGAAAGGCGAAGACATTACGAAAACAACGTTTAGAACTTATGAGGTCATTATGAAATTTTTGTCATGCCTTTTTTCCTTACCAATGCACCTTCTACATTTCAAGGGTTGATGAATTCCATTGTTAAACCCTTCCTTATAAAATTTGGTAGTTAGTATTTTTTTAATGATCATTTTTCAAAATGTTGACGGTGCTCAAACTATTGGAGGAGAAAAAAATTATATGTAAAACCTACCTAATTTTTATTTGCGATACGGAGGTAGAATATACGGGTCATTTGTATCTCATGAGGGTGTTAAAGGTAGACCCCCTAGCAAATTAAATCCATTAATGAATGGAAAATCCCACAACCCTAAAGAATGCGAGGATTTGTACGGTTATGGTATTATCGCAAGTTTTTTCAACAATTATGGGAGAATAGTAGCACCTCTAACAAAATTATTCAATAAATATGCAATTTCTTGGACTCTAGAAGCAACTAAGGCCTTTTAACATCTTAAAGAGGTAATGTGCCAAGCTTAGGTCTTAGCTATGCTAAAATTCACAAAAACATTTATTGTGAAATGTGATGCCTCAAGAAATGGAATTTGGTGTTGTTTTAATGCAAGAAGGAAGACCCATTTCTTTTGAAATTCATCCAATCAAAGGAAAGTATTTACAAAAATCTATTTATGATAAGGAAATGTTGGCAATACTACCACACAAAAGAAAAGGTGACCTCACCTAATGGGAAGGCACTTCAAAGTAAAAGTAGATCATGACGAGTCTTCAATACTTTTTGGAACAAAGACTATATTCGGAAGAAGAAAACAAAAATGGGTCACAAAGATGTTGCGTTATGACTTTGAAAAGATTTCTAGAAAAAGGGAAGCTAAATTTTGTTACAAGTGCACTCTCGAAAAGGATGAGGATGTGGAAGATTTTCTTTGTGCCATTTCTATTATCCAACCGATTGGATAACTAAAGATACAAAGGTGGAAAGATGACGAAGAAGTGTTAACACTCAATCAAAATTTGCGGCAAGATCTAGAGTACATATGATACATTTTAGCAAGAAAAATGATTCATTAAGGTACAAATATCACTATATCTTTGTGAGAATTCCCAACTAAAAAAAGTATTTTTTGGAATTGCACACCTCTCCCCCTAGGAGGACACTTGGGATTTTTAAAATTTGACCACAAGGTTAAGAACTAATTTTTTTGGGATGGCCTTAAATGCGAGATTCAAAAGTTTGTGGTGGAATGTTTAGTTTGCCAAAAAAATAATGTTGAGACAATTAAGACCTCGGTTACGCTACAACCTTTTTCCATTCCAAGTCAAAGTTGGGAGGTGTTTTCAAGGGATTTTTTACACGGGTTTACGAAGTCCGAAGGAAAGAGTGTCGCCATGGTGCTAGTTGATAGACATACCAAGTATGCACACTTTTACTGCATTATCTCATCCATTTAAATCAATTACAATTGCTACTACATTTATGGAAACATTTTTAAAAGATACCACGAAACCCAAAGATTATTGCAAATGACAAAGATCCTATTTTAGGTAGAAATTTTTGGACAAAATTGTTTTGCTGCTTGGGTACTCAACTAGCTCTTAGCTCATCTTATCATCCTCAATCGATGGGAAAAGCTGAGATAGTGAACAAATGTTTGGAAGGATATATTTGTTGCTTTGTATCGATAAAAAACACGATGGGTCATTGTGTTTACCTCTCCTTTGAATGATGGTATAACACTTCCTCACACACTATGTGAGAAAAAATGACACATTTATGGCACTTTATGTATATGATCATGTCATCCATCATATCATCTTTAAGAGAAAATTCTAAGGTTCAAGCGGTGTAATATCGCGTAGACACTGATAACAAGTTCTCCAACTCTTAAAGGATAACCTAAATTTAGGGCATAATCTAATGAAACAATATTCATATCAACATGCCGTGAAATAAGTTTTGATCTAGGAAAATACAAAGCTATTTTACTACATCACAACCATATAAACAAATGTCCTCAAGAAAGCTACGAAGGATAATAAATTAACACCAAATCACTATAGTGCTTACGAGGTGTTGCAAAAGATTGGGACTATGAATCAAATTGGAGCTTCGACATCTTCACAGAGTGCACTACTTGTTTTCCATGTTTCATGGTTAAAGAAGGTTATGTGTCACAAACTCTAAGTTCAAACAATATTTCAGGAACTTGATGAGGAAGGAAAAATCGATTAGTACTTGAAGGAGTCACTGGAAACAAGAACTCAGCTAAGAAATTGATCAATTTTAAGTATCTCATCAAGTGGAAGAACTTACCAGACCAAGATTTCACATGGGAGGATGAGAATTTTATACAAAAGAATCGAGGAGTAGTCGAGCATTAAGGACAACACTTTTTCGAAGGAGGAGGCATGTTGGGGTTCCTATAATACTAGTGTAGCCCCTTATTTCTATTCTTAGTGTAGCTCCTTATTGTTTTTATGTTGTGCATGTATTCCCCATAATGTTATTATTGTGCCCCATAGAAGCCCACTATTGTTATTGATTTTCGCCCTTACATTATTATTGTTATGTAGGATCTAACTATATTGGGACCCCTTATAATCCTATATATGGAAAGTAGGTTTTTCATTTGAATCATCAATAATTTTTTTCATTTATGTAATTTAAAGTTTCCCCTTGAATAGGTTGATTTCTAACTCATTGATCTATCTTTTATTCTATTTCTTTTGTGAGTTGGTTGCATAACACTTAAGCCAAAAGAGAAACACGGGAGGATGAGAATTTTATGCGTGAGACATATTCCACAGTATTATAAGGGATAATAACATAAACCTTGGATGATGTTTTTATTTAGGGGGGAGATGTAACCCCTCCCGAGTGAATTGTAAATATTTTTTAATTTAGTTTTGGTAAATTGCTTGGTAGACCATGGAGCCATGGAAGGTCTAGTATCGGAATACTCATAGACATAAACGTTTATTTTTTTCTTCTAAATTTTATTAATAAATATTTGTTATGGTCAATCATAGAAAATTATGGTTGGAAAATATGCTAAATGAGAATATCACTAAAGCGGTTAAGAATACAATTATTCCTTTTCCCTAGATATAAATCATCTTAGTTAGGGAAATGGAGTCAGAGTGGGTGAGAAGGAAAAATTGTAAGGTAACTTTGTGAACTTGGAGCTTGGTTTGGAGGATGCCGAGGGATGAGAATAAAGTTAGGAAGCTTGTTACCTTCATATAAGACGTTGTTGAGGGAGGTGAAGGAAGCTGTCCAAAGTAAAGTAATTATTAAAGTTGGTTGGCCAGTGGAATTTCAGAGGCGCAAAGCATGTGTGCTCAGTGAAATCCTAGACAAGACATGGTGATGGTCATATAATTTATTAGAGTTTGACCGATAACATCACTTATCAATAGAAAACTTCTCTAAAAGGTTAGTGCCTCGAGAAGTCATGGTGGAGGATACTAGTACTCATTGGTTGGATAGAGTGTTCTCTTTCCCCTTGTGACTTTCGTGGCAACCTAAATCGGTACGCATAAAGTATTCTGTATATTCTTTTGTTTTTATATATACGTACATATGTAATGTAATTCCTATGTTGTCACACCAAAAGTCTATAATAAGCGAGTACTATTTCATGATACGTTGCGGGAAAGAGAGAATCATGCTACATACAAAAGGAACTGATAGGCCAGGGATATGAACAATTAGATGCCAACCCTGTAACTACTTTGTAACCAACAGCGAGATGGTTGTCAATACCAATACCATACACTATTAAAAGTCTAACTAGAAAACAAACATTAAAAAGCCCAAAAATCTCGTAGAGAGTGTAATAATAGCTTAGCACAACAATGTCCTCAAGATACTGTAATTAGAAAAATTATAGAGTGAATAATGTACGATACGCAACACGTGAATTATCTCATGAGCATGTATCTGAGGAAGGCTCGTAGTCTTAAGATAATAATAATAAATACATTCAAAACCTTGTCATTAAATGAGGGCATGACCACCATAAAAGTCGGTGGTCAGTAATGGATTCTACTAAATAAGGAAAAGAAAATGTGAGTAGAGGTAAGTCGAGGGTTTTTCTATAAGGTTACAACATTCCTGCATGACCATCGGAAAAGTGCAGCTGAACCACGAGGAGAAGTAAAGATAATAGCTTCGACCATGTTAAAAATTACAAGTCTAGTTCAACCATTTGGAAATTTATTATTCTAACCATTTATTATGCAATTTATTTGCTGTAGAAAAACAACTGAATAAATCACATTGATGCTGCCATAAATACTGCTGAAAAATAAAATGCTAGAAACTATGAGATATCTTAGCACTTTGAAAATAAAAATGGCGGTTATCTTTTAGCACAATTTTTCCCTAGAAAAACCCAATTCAGGAGAAAAGCGATGTAGCAATTGAGGGTCTATTATTCTACGGCTGATACTGAAATTTTGAGAGTACATCTAGATGCCCAAAACTAGGAAATGCTCTAAAATATAAATTTGCCACAAAATTCTTGAGAAAAATCTTGTGTCACTACGACATTGGTCAAAGCTCTAAATATGGCACCCAACTAGGTTGTATGAAACTCGTGCATTAGCCTACTGTGCCAAAGACATTGCGTAAAGTGATGTTATGAATATAAGTGGCATATATAAATAATAATAAATACAAATATAAAAATAAAAATAAATATTAAGTAATTGAAATTAATGATTAAGTTAGTTAGTAATGAATAGGAATGTCTTGAGAGACATGACCATTCATGAAAAGGGAATTTGCGTGGTGCTATCAAGATGCAATATCAAATTAGCGAGTCATCTAGTGGGATATTAATTTTTGATTAATTTCAGGAAAATCTAGGTGTTGGGTAGAAATAAAGGGGTAGACCCATGAATAAAACATTAGAAATATTTGAGAACTTTCCCAAATTGTTGCGGAGCTAATTAAAAGGCCGATGTGGTGCCCGCGACGCGTATTCAACGCGAAGGAGAGGAGGCGCTTGGGACAACGCGGTGGCGGCGTGTGTGGCTAGCGGTGTGGTGGCAACATGGGGAGAGGCAACGTAGCGTAGCAAGGAGGCAGCCCCATGGCAAGGAAATCGCAACCTGGGATGGCCCAGGGAGTTTAGGGGTTGTGGCATGAGAAAGGAGAGGAGAAACGCTGTCTAGGAGTTTCTTCATCTCTTGATTTTTCTGTTGCTAAGGCTAGTGCATGCTCAAAGGCATTTGTTTGAATGGGTGCGAAGGATGTTTAACACGCCGTGTGTGTCAGCGAGAGATCAACCTACATTGAGCGAGAAGTCTTGATGCTTGCTCGGGTGAAGAGTTTTTTCACATCATGTTTGCAGAGGAGCCATAGCATCTTCCCAGCAGGGATCGCAGCAGTTCCTTGGATAGCATGGTCCTTTGAAAGGGATTACACGGTTTGTGGTAAGAGTTCCAGGGATTGAGGAGATATCAGAGGATTTCCAGCGAGGATAGCGTGGAGGGTCTGGCGGCTTCTGGCAGTCATCATTTTGGTAGAGGAGGATACCATGTTTGTAGAGTTATCATTCAAGGCTGGTGTATTCACTAGAGGAGCGTTATTTCTGAGGGAGGTCAAATTCCAAGGTCAACCATTCCAGGATTCCTTCCTAGGCCTTTTTGAGGTGGCCATTTGGAGAGCTCATTCCCATAGTTTCAAAATTTACACGAGCGAACAACCCCAAAGAGCCATTCCATCTTAGCAAGAACAATAGTCTGGCGGCAACAACAACATTTGGAGATTGTGCGGTCCTTGACCGAGCATCCATTCAATGAGATCACAGTATTTCCTGGCTTGCCTTGTGCGAAAGCCAGGGTCTCATCCGATTCTAATCACCTTTGTACTCATTTTCTATCTCACATTTTATATAATAAAACGGCCTGGAGGTCTCTCCACATGTGGAATTCTTTGTACCAGGTGTCTCTCTATTTTCCTGTGGTTTCTTGTTTGTGTTTACGTAGCAATCGTTGTTCTGTTTCTGATCCGAAATATTACGGTCGGTATCGAGGCTTCATTCTTGGCTTTCGGTACGGGGATGTTTTTCTGTGAACAAGAAGGGTGAGGGAGGATCTTACACAAAAAAGCGATGAGGTGGCAAGCATACGAGTAAAATAGAAAGAAAGCTAGCATTTGGTAACATTTTGCCCCTAAATGGTAGCGAAGACGAGAAGAGAGAATGTTGGGAAAGGCTCAGAAAGCAACAAAATAGGAATGAGAGCACTCCATCCCTTGAATCCGTAGTAGGGAGAAAGACTTTGGAGTCTCACAACGGTCGCGAGCCACCCTTTGGAAATGCTCACTCTGCTACGCCTTCGGTGGGCCAACGAGGATCACGATGCCTACATTCTTACCTCAGCCACCTGCAGTGAGCAAGATGAGGCGAGCATGATCATATACCCATGGGGAGATTTATTTCCAGAATGGCAGTCCATGGGAGAAAATTTCCGAGAGAAGATTTTTCCTTCATATATTAATGTCGGCTCGGGCGGGATGAAAGAAGAAAGGAATAGTCGTCTGCATGACCGAGCGGTACCATCGTGGAGGACACCTTTTCCCATGTATCATGGATCCACTTGGTACACCTGGGGCGGGGATCAGTCAGGAGAAAGGGTGGATACACTCTTTCCATCTTGGCCAGAATAATATCTTTGAGTTTTCATATCTTCGATATCTGAGAATTTAGTCCTATAGTAGCTCTAAATATTCTTTCAAATCCCATAGGTCTAACTTTGATTTTGATTCTTCAAGGCAAGGCTATTCCCGATACTCCTACAATGAATGTCCCATTTACGTATGAGGTTGACCGAGGCAGTCATTTAAACCTTTGCAAATGCATATCCCATTTACTTGTGCGTTTGAGAGGGTAGAATTGTTCCTTGAATTCCTAAAGAAATTTTTTTGCCGCTATGTCGCTCTCCAGTGACATTGGCAAGAAAAAGCAAGACCTTTCAATTCCACTCTTATATGAAAAATGTAGAAAATTATTACCAAGGTGAGAGAGCAAAGTTCGTTGGATTAAAACTTCTTGCTTTATACCAGTGAGCACGATTAGTCACATGAAAGTTGTAGAGCCCGATAGCCATAAATGTCAGGCTCAGTGAGGGGCCCAACGAGTGATGGGAGAGCATAGTTGCCATAGCGGTAAACAACGATAGTATCAAAAGCGAGTCGAAAACACTTAAGTATCTCAAGACAAGAAAACGCGAGCATAGTTTCGAGGGCCTGAGTCGCTGTAAGGTTGAGAACTCCCAATATATTAAAAGGAAAATATAAAATATAGAGAAGAGCTAAGAGCAGCGTATAACTCAAGTTAACAACACCTTAAATATACTAGAACCATACGCATGAGTGATATTTCATGCATACTAATCGACGGATTGTGGAGATTCATTACATACACAAGATTAATTTCAGCAAATGGTAAATTACCTATCAGTATATATACATATGAACCTTAATGAAGGTCTATTCAAATACACAATTGCATGATGATGTTAGAAATGCGAGTTGTGAATAGTTCTCTATAAATAAGAAGAATAGTAATGATAAATAAGGAGGAGTTTTCGAGAAACTAGTCACACTTGCGCGACATGATAGCAAAGTCTAGTTCACCATGGCGGTGCTTCAAGTACGAAATGCAAATTAGGATTTCTCGGAAACTGGAGAAAATAATATTAAGTTATCCAAATATAGTACACAAAGAAACCCTACACGAGGCTTGGAATGACATATACTGTCCAAAGTAAAATTCATCATAATCGGTGTTGATTCCTCCGGCGATAAACGATTACCTCCGATCGATTGTGAATAACAAAAAGCTTGACACAGCAAAAGCATTCGAATTATTTCAAACTTCGAAACTACGGCCCTAGAAAATTGTAAGCACGGTGGCTTATACGCTGCAGGTGAAAACTACTTAATAAAAGGGAGCAATGCTGCGCACACAAGGAGAGGTCAAATATAATTTACAAAATATGAATAACTTTTCCACTTAGCATCTACCACGGTTCTCGACTATGCGATTTGGGTCACTCACCTCACTGAAAATGTTTCTAAATAAATGTTTCTAGAATCGCACCACGGTCGTGTCACTTAAATGGCCATCAAAAATAGCATATAAACCCAACTCATGGCCTTTGATACGACTAAACTGCTGCAACATGATAATCCTCCATCCAGATGCGTTTGGCTTTTTCCTTTCACTAGACTAAATCCATGGACAATTTTATTGGGACTTGGAATGGCTCTTGCCTTTCCACGAAATTGTAAAGAAGAATGCCCTCCGACCATCGACTCCATGAGAAACTTGAAAGTTTTTTGTAGGCATGCAAACAAGTAGAAAATCAAAACAACAAAAACATATAATTAAGTTCAAAGAATTTGCATAAGATTCTTCGATGAATTTAAGTGCAAAGGAAATCGGCCAACATTTTACGCGATTAGTCTTGGTTGTGGCTGTCGATGTACGGAGATAGAGAAACGTTGCCTGCTTTTTCTAGATCACTTAGACACATGTAAGGAATAATACGGGGTTTAATTTAATACGGAATAGACATAGTGCATTCGTGGTATATAGTAAACTCCATAATTTGACTACTTGGTAAGTAGCACAAGATTAATGCTCGGACTCTTTTATTACCTCGCCAATTCATGCATCTTAGAGTGTTATAGACCATATTAGTGATATATATATATATATATATAAATATATATATATACATAGTTTATTTATATTATATAGAAATTTAAAAACAACAATTTAAAAACTTTTAAAAGTTCGTTAAGAGGAAAAAGCTGAATGCGTGTATACCACTTGTCTCAACTACACAAAAATGAGGTTAGATGAGTTAGTATGCGCCAATGCGGTGCGTTAGATAAGTATGTTTATGTTTTCACAACGTGCGTAGAGAAGTTGAATGGAGGAGCTACTGCATGAGTGCGATTTTTGAAGGAAAGCCGAGTGGGAAGATATAGCCGCCATGTAAACTCTACCTAGCGCTTCGGAAGTTCCAATATATCTAAGTTTTTTTCAATGCTATTTCGTTTCCCTAGCCTATTAGGGTTTAGTGGCCAAAGTTTGTATTTTACGTGTAGAATCAGGATGGTTTAGAATATTTCGACTTGGAGGTAGATGGTCTTGATCATTTGGAGTTTGTTCGAGCAACGGTAAGAACAAGAGGAAAGCTCTTGCACTGCGAGTTAGGAGCTGTCGCCCTCTGGACTACCACGGAGAGGCTGACTTGCTACTTGTCGAAAGGGAAGTCCGGGGCGAGAAGCTCCAATAGTTCCCGACTTTTGATGAGAGCATGTATTGTTCCGGATATGGGAGTACGCGTGCTGCTCATGATTTCTGCACCCAACCCCTCGGCTTAAGTGCATGAGGCGTTCATCCTTTAAGGCATTGTGGTGCACTTTGTATTTTTCCTAAAAAAGCAATAGGTATAACTACATTGTCGGGTGGATTTCGTGGTGATCGCGGTCTTGCCTTTTTGCTTAAAAAAAGAAATGGGTACTACTGCTGCTCCGGTCGAAAGTCTACCTTAGCAGTTTAATCATCTCACGAGGATCAAGCTAGCCACACGAAGCACAACAAAATGAAGGTGGTAGGAGGAATTCGAGGAGGAGTATCCCTACGAAGCCACGACAAAATGAAGGAGGTGGGAGAATTCGAGAGAAAGGTATCCCTATGAAGAGCGCAACAAAATGAAGGTGGTAGATGGCTGCAAAGCACAAAAAATCGACGAAGGTGGAATGAAAAGAAAAAAGCAATTGTCGAGGTGAACCCTCGGTAACTGATTTTCATTGTTGATATCTCCATCCGAGGATACTTTCCTACCGAGGGCTTAGACCAGGTCCTGCTATGCCGGAGAAGGTGGTTTGAAAGAGTCCCGAGAAGAATGTGGATTTGGGCTGTCGAGATAGAGGTAAGTCCATTACATGCTTAAGAGACAAGAATCATCTTGAATATATAATTAGAAAAAGAATTTTGTACTAGCTGTAACTATACACATGTGTTTCAAAGGATGATAACATTTAAAGAAAATAATTGTGCTCATCTCCAAAAAGCGATAGCAAAGTCTACTGTGTTGTATGGTGTCAATTAACCCATGAGTCCGAATATCATTACGACCATGTGATGAATGACATAGATTGGAAAACATAACCATCAAATGTTGATTGCGATTGAATTCCTGACACAAGTTAGCGAGTAGCAACTCTTTAATAAAAATGTTATGTACCACTGCAGCTCATGGAAAAACTTCAAATTTCTTAAATTTGAAAATGTTGGATAGAAACATGAAAGCAAATTAACGGCAAAGTTTTAAAAAACATAGAAGTAAGATGGAAAAATCTCATGTGATCTCGATGCACATACCAAAGGGTGAGAATTTGTGCATACTACATGTTAAATCTACTGCACATGAAAGTAAATGGTTTGTAATGGTAGAATCCTCTGAAAAATGCATGCAATATTAGTTGGTAATTGTATGTAAACTTCGGTAGTTTTGTTGATCGTTGATGGTGTAGTCATCTTTATTGCATGTGATGTCTTTGTACGGTATCCAAGTTCTTCACATCCTTTAACTGCGAGAAAAAAATAAAGGAACAAATGACGGCTCCACTACCGCCATGCGTTCATGTTTTTCCACGGGATGTGTGTTTGTTAGCCATGTCAGACTTCAACACCGCCAAGCCTCCGGCCTCTGTATCTAACTTCTCTCGGTGCTGAGGAGTGTGAGAGGCCAATGTATCGAGTTCGAGCGGCACGAGTTCGATATGGAGGATGCTATAAGAATGCGAAAGCATGGGATTTTGTCTTATGTGTGTTTGCGTGTGTCCCAAATGAGTATAGATACTGAGGAGACACACTGGTAGTCTGTTACTCGAGATAGCACAAGTGTTTGTTGCGGCCCAGGAGAAATAGGAAGCAACGTTGTCCCTTGGAGGAAACTTACGGCGGCATCACATGACACCACAACATACTTAACACAGCACTCTAAATAGCATCGCGAAGTTGCATTATTGTCCCAGCCCTTCAAAGCTGTGCCGGCATTTAATGTTCAAATTGTAATGTTAACAGTGGTTTGTATGAACTAGAAATTTTCATTTGTATTCCATTGTTTTCTCATGTCAGCAACTGAAGTCCTGACACTCATGCGTGTGCCTCGGTATGCAGAGCCAAATAAAGGCTGAGAAAATTATACTTTCGATTGGTTAATAGAGCTACTATCCTGCGATTGGTCGAAAATGTGGTAAAGACATGATACAAAACAAAGCATAAGCTTATAAAATTTTAAAGCCATATCAAACTTTTGTGCAAAGATAAAATACCACATATCAATTTCTATTGTTATAGTCCTACCATGCAAATACTTAGGGACTAATTATAAATGAGTAACTTGACGGTACATATTTTTAGCCCATCCATAAATAAACAAATATTAAACAAATATTTAGAGCAATCATTGTTACTTAGTTAAATTTAAAAATCTAGATGCACGCAATCGGTCTGATTGTAATCATTATTTATAGTACCTTTAAACTTAAACGTCTTACTTCAATAAATTGAATTAACGTTATTTATAGAATCTTCAAAATTTAGCCTTCGAAACTTTACGCTCAACGAATATTATAAGCGGATTCACTTTGAGTATTCATATTCTATATACACGCTTCTCGGTGACTTTTAGAGATCGATAATTGAAATTTGTTTTTTTATTCACGAACCTTCAGATATGAAAGTGCGAAGCATTGTGTGGTACTAGAAACACACACCAAAAAGAATTTCATATATTAACGTGATACCACCCATTACGCGAAGCTTATTGAAGTTTAATACGGTGTATTAGAGACGTGCGGAAGTCGAAAGTCTCCTTTTTGTTTAATTTTAAAAAACGAGTTGCATTATCAAATTGATCGATCAATTCAATTCGATAAATATATGAGAATGAAAAAAATTATTAAAAGTCACGAAAGCAGAAAATTGACTTTCTTGACTTACACAACATAAATACGGAAGAAATCTCCGAGTGTTTGGCACCGCAATTGAGGGTGAGTCCGAGTGTGCGGCGCGTTTAGTAATGCTTTCTTCCTATGGTTTGGTTGGGTTCATAAGATATCATTTGGAACCTCTGCTTTTCCAGCAGTTGAGTATTAGAGCAAGGTCACACGAGAGAATGCTGAGAGCGGGATTCAGCAATCACCAGTGTGTGAGAAGAAATTTATTTTTCTTTCATGTCTTAGGAGACAAAGGCGTTCATGAAAAAGAGAAATTGCGCTGAGGGTATATAAGTAGACCTAATTTTACGTTGTAATCATCCTACAACAAATTTCTTTTATACAATATGCAATTTCAAGTTATTTTTCCTACAATGAATGTCTTTATCTATGAAGTATTTTAAATATTTATGTTGCGCATTATCATTTGTTACTCATTACATAGTCCCTCCACACGCATTGGTTAAATCTTTCCTTGTGATCAAAGCCATTTAACCCAACTAAACCTTTGAGAATGACTCACTATGCTTGCTCCAAAAAATATCTTGTCATCCAGAGAATTGAATTGACCCTCATTCCAGTAAAGCAAACTCTTCTGTGAAGTTTCTAACACGTGAGACCCTACACATATCCTACCTGCGAAAACTAGGCCCTTCTATATTTGACTCTTTGAAACTAGATATTTTCCTCTAGATTCGATATCTATGACCCTCATTGTCTCTAAATTCCCCAAGGTTTTACACCTCACGACCCTTCTAGCTAGACCTCTTCTCCCTGCCCAGCTTTGCGGTGGGATAGCTTAATCTTCCAAAGCTAGTTGAGACTTCAATGACCATGATTAAATCGTTATCGATGGCTCAGATCATTTACGATTTGATCTACGTGGTTTTACGAGATGAGTTACTCCACATTACTCAATTAATTCCTATTAGTTAATCACTTTTCTAAGTTGAGACCAAAGTGTGAAATATTTGATTAGTGACTGATCGCCTAGTTACTGTGTCATCTCACAGGTGTTTCTCTAGGAACCTTTTTTGGAGATTTGAAGATCTGGTGTTTCTTAACCTCTTTGACCAAAGTCAAGACTAAGACACCTATCTCATGCTACAAAACTAAGAGACCATATGAGAATATAACTCCACGAAACTAAGACAAACATGCTACGGAAACTCCAACAACGAATAAGGTTATTAGGTAGAAGCCCTAACATGTGGAATGGTAATATAGCAAAGGAGAAATGGTTACAATCTCACGTGTACTTCTGATATTAATCAGAACCTTGTAAAAAAGGGAAAAACATAACATGGAGGGATAATTTAACTCAAGTGGTAGTCGTGAAAGAGCAAGAAAATAATAGCCATTACCCAAACCAAGTGGCATGTAAAGATGCATATCCCATTTACATGTGGGTGGGAGTGTAGATCAAACGGAGCATGTAGACACTTCACGAAATGAACATCCCATTTACCTATGTAGAGGTGAGATAGCTTATGCATTTAAACCTTTACCAAATGCATATCCCATTTGCCCAGTAACGCGGCGGTAAATTGTTCCTTGAGACTCACTGAAGAAATCTTATCTCTCTCTCCAAGGAAATTACAAGCTGAAAGACCAAGACCCTTCAATTCCAAAAAGACTCTTATATGAAAGATGTGAAAATTGTTACCAAGGTAAGAGAGGCAAGTTCGGCTGGTTTAAAACTTACTTTGCTTTTATAAATGAAAACGATTAGTCATGAAGAGTTGCGAGACAACCATAAATGTAAAAAGGCTCGTGAGCCGATGAGTGATGGGAGGCATACTTGCCATGCTTGGTAAACAACAATAGTATCGAGACGATCGCAAAACACTTAAGTATCTCAAGACAAACCGAGCATAGTTTCCAGGGACCCTTAGTCATGTGAGGTGGAGGACTCCCAATATATTAAACGAAAATATAAAATATAAGGAAGAGCTAAGCACGCAGCATCGCTCAGAGTTAACAACACCTTAAATACTTGAACACATCGTACATGGTGATATTTCATGCATGCTAATACCGTGGATTGTTAGAAATTCAGCCCATACACACGAAGAATATTTTCAACCAAATGGTAAAATTACCTATCAAATTGTATACATATGAACCTTAATAGAAGGTCTATTCAAATACACAATTGCACGATGATGTTAGAAATGCTGAGTTGTGAATAGTTCTCTACTACATCAAGAATATAATGATAAATAAGGAGAGTTGTCGAGAAACTTAGTCACTGCGAGAACATGATAGCAAAGTCACATTCTTGAACATGATAGCAAAAGTCTAATTCATAGTGGCGGTGCTAAGTCTGGAAGAGTGAGAAATTAGGGTTTCTCAGAACGGAAAAATAATATTAAGTTATCCAAATATAGTACACACAAGCAACCCTACACGGGCTTGAATAAACTATGCTACTGATCCAAATAAAAGGTCGTGCATAGCGGTCTTTGATTCCTCCGGCAATAAAATGATATCCGATTAGGTGACAGAACACTTTCAAGCAGCGCAGCAAAGCGATTGAATTATTCAAACTTCAAACTACGGCTAGAAAATTGTAAGCCCACTGGTGGCTTAACACGATTGAAACTTCACTTACAATAAAGGGAACATGCTCTTTGCAATATAAGGAGAATCAAATATAATAACCACAAAATATGAATAACTTTCCATGGCATCTGCCACGAGTTCCCTCAACTATACAGTTTGGTCACTCACCTCACTCGAAAATGTTTGTAAATAAATGTTTTGCGACGGTACGTAACCACGGTGATCAACAAATAGCCATCAAAAATAGCGTATAAACCCAACTCATGGCCTTTGATCTGACATCAAACTACTGCAACATGATAATCCTCACATCCGATGGTAGACGCTTTTTCCTTTCACTGGGCTTGAATCCATGGACAATTTTATTGGGACTTAGATGGCTCTTGCCTTTCCCAGGAGATTGTAAAGGAAGAATGCCCTCTAGCCATGAACTCCCACTTGAAACAAGTTTTTTGTGAAGCATACAAACGAAAGTAGAAAAATCAAAACAACAAAAACAATATAATTAAGTTCAAGAAATTTCATAAGAATGTTGCGATGTAGATTAGGTACAAAGTCAGCCGGCATTTTACACGGATTGAGTCTTAGTGCCGTTGTAGCATCTATGTGGAATCACGGTGAGCACCTTCGTGCTTTTCTGGACTGCTTAGATTTGACGTAGCTTAATAATACAAGGTTTTAATTTAGTACGGAGATAGACATAGTAATTAATGGTATATAGTAAAGCTCCATGATTTGACTGCTTGGCGGTAGCTTGCAAGATTAGTGGTTCAAGACTCTTTCATTACCTAGCGAATTCATGCATCTTGAGAGTGTTGTAGACCATTTTCTTTATTTATATTACAGAAATTTAAAAACAACAATTTAAAAACTTTTAAAAGTTCATTAAGAGGAAAAAGTCTGAATGCATGTATACCACTTGTCCTCAACTACACAAGAGCGAGTTAAGATGAGTTAGTGCGTTAATGCCGAGGTGCGTTAGATAAGTATGTTTATGTTTTCGGCATGCGTAGAAGTTGAATGGAGGAGCTACGCATGAGTCGGGTTGTTGAAGGAAACCGAGTGGGAGAGAATAGCCGCCATGTAAAGCTCGACCTAGCACTTCGGAGAAGTTTCAATATATCTAGGTTTTTTCCAAGTGCAATTTCGTTCCCTAGCCTGTTAGGGTTTTTGTTGAGCGCTCAAATCTACCTTATAGGATGAAATAAGGTAAAGCCTCAGACCTGCATCAAACCTTCACGCTGTTCTCGACAGCTGTCCCTACGAGGGCAGAGAGGCTATCTCCGAGTCTATCTCGGAAAAAGGTCTTCAAAGAGGCTGAGATGACTTATAAAGAGTGCGATTTTAGTCTGAGTAAAGAGATAGGAAAGTTTGATTTTTGATTTTTTGGGTTTTGTACTAGAAAAAATGGGAAAAACAATTTTGGAGTCGGGGATAAGGCAGGATCTTTGCGAGGAATTCGAGTTGGGGCAAGGTAGGTAGTAGTCTTGATGCTTTTGATCGTATATGGATGGATCAAAATTGACAAGGAGGCCCGAAAGAGAGGGCAAGGGAGAACATGCATCCTCTCAACGGGCGAAAACATGTAAAACTAAACAAATTTAAAGGCGAGCACCTTGAGAAAACAGTGAATTCATCCTCATTTACTCATTTTATTTAAGTTTTCGGAAGCACAGAAGTGCAGACGGACCATACATTAAAATTAAAGAAAGTGCAATAATTTGAGGGAAAACACCATGAGAAGTAGAAAGCCACAAGAATCCCACATGAGGTCAACTGCATGCTACTTGATCTTTCCTTAGCCATAAGTATGAAAAATGTATGGACATTTAGCTGTGCAAAGTCTTCCCAAGAGTCCGACTCGTAAGAATGTCTCGGAAATTTTTGCATCTGTATGAGACTATCCTAACCCGCTTCCACCTCTCAAAGGGTCAGAATTCCTCACTTTAGGAAGCGGTTCAACTAATTCTAAACAAAGGAGCTAGAATATAGGCGACGAACAACTTGCCTCTAAAAGGAAGGAAAGCTAGATATACTTTACTGATCTACATTTTGGGAGTAAATGTCTACAGACCAGGTAAAAAAGTGAGTCAAATTTACATTAAAAACACAAAATTGCATCAGAGACAACTCAAAATTACATCCCATAATCACGTGCTTGGTCGCGGCCGAAATCTTGGTGGAGAAAATGAAAAATCAGCCAAAAATCTATGTCGCTAGCGTGCGCTGCTCAGCCGCGCTTTTTGGGGCATTTCGGCATCAAAATCAAGCTCCACGTGATAGCTTTTTGGAAATACCCTGGATGTCTGCTATCGAGCAGGTGGAATTTTCCCAATTTGGAGTTCATTTTCCCCCTCCAAAAGTTCATCCTCCCGCATGCTGGCTACTTTCTTTGAAAAAGGTAAGGCAGAATGGTGATTTTCATGGTGTTTGGCTTGTGATCATCGATCTGGTGAAATGCTGAGAGGTAATGCCCGGGCATGCGCAATTTCCATGAAAAATCAAAATATAGGGTACCTTCAGCAGTGTCGATCATAATGAAGCGCGCGTCAATAGCGCTATAGTATAGTAGAAAACATTTTGAGACCAAAATTTTTTTCCAAAATGACAAAAGAACAAATTAGCAAATTCGGAGCGAAGACCCTCCATCATGTATCATGCTATGAGAGCCTAGAGCCAAAATCCGAATGGATCGAGCCTCCTTAGCCCGTTTTGAATTACCTTCCTTTCCCGACCTCCTCTTTAGAATCTTCATTTTTGCCTTTATGACGTGCGTAACAGACTGATAATGGCCTTCGTTGTGGTAGAATTGTCTTTGTCTCTATTGGCCTTTGCCAACAACTTCTCCAGATGAATTTTAACATGCGTGAGGCAAGAATCTCGATCAGCCGGTGTCATATCACCAAGTCTCTTTCGGGCCAATTGTCGATCTTCCCGGATTCGCCGCAGCTCTAAAAGTGTGTGCTCATCCTCTAGTTGTTTGTTACGCTGCTCCAGGTAGTTTATCACCCACTGAGCCCTCTGCAATTTCTCTTTCAGCGTGTCATTCTCGGCCTTTTGCTCCTGGATGATCTCTTTCAGTTTCGAGCTAGGTGAGCTCGCATCAACATCGATGAATGTGAAATCAGTATCTCGACCGCCTGATGGGCCCTCATCATGCATAGGCCTCTTGCCTCTATCCTGGATCTGTACCTGTGCTGAAGAAGAAGGCGAGACCCCTTCCACCCTTGGTGGAGATAATACTCGCGCTGCTGATGAAGTCAACGAGACCCCTTCCACCTCGGGTGGAGATAGTACTCGTCCTGTAGCTGCAAATAAGGCCCTGTGGCCTCGCTGGTATGTCACATACAATGGAGCACTGATATGCTCGATCTCAGGGATGTCCGGCTGATGTGAAGGCTCTCCCTCATCATAAAATACCTCGGGAAGCGGCTGTGGCGCTGTGAAAAAGTCACGGGAGATGAAATCCTCCCAAGTGATGCCCTGCTGTGTTAACTGATGTACCACCATGATTTTGATCAGCGCGTAATGATATATACTTCTATGCTGCTGTGCTGGGGTCTTCTTCTGTACAAAAATTTTCATCCTCTCTATGTTGTGATACATGAAGTATGGAATGCTCATCATACGTACCCTCGTGAAATGCATCAACAAACGGACATGGTACGCATAGAGACACGAGAATCTTCCCTCGCAACTGAAATATCGAATGATGAGTTTCATCAATGGTGCAAACTCATCCTTCAGAAATCTGAAAGGAAATACCCTGCTCAGCTGCCTCATAAACCCAGGTTTGATGTATGGCTCATAGTAGGATCTCTCTAGCTGCTGTCATTTGTTCCATTCCTCTCCTACGTTTGGTATTCCGGTGGCCTGAGAAATGGTCTCTGGTGACAGAACGAAATCTACTCCGACAAGATTTACACGGCCATCATGTAAATGTAGAACAAATAGACGAGCTAGCTCATGATGATGTTGGGTTTGTGAAATCATCTCACAGTACTGGAAACATGACTGATGCTGAAAACAATCCATTGCAAGCAGGCATGCCTGCAATTGAGCCAAAGAAGTAGGCTCCTCCCTGACATGCCTACCACTTTTGCCACTTTTGTGAGACCTCCGTGGCACATTACCCTCTGCTGTGGAATCACTGTCATACTCCTGCTCATAAACTGAATCCATCTCTGACATGGCTTTGAAAACAAGATGTCTGCAATATATATGCTGATATAGGTGTAGTGAAGATAAAAGTTCAGTGTATGCTCAAAACCCAAATATGTCACATATGTATCAAAGTATCATAGGAAAACCACAGTGGTAATGGCTCTGTCAAATGGGTTTGCATGAAAAACAGTCACTGCTTTAATTATGAGGGGATTTGACAAGTGAGTAGAAAAGAGAGTAATGCGGGGGAAATAACTATTAGGAACAAAAGTGACAATAGCCCTGGCAGTGTTTGACAAATGTCAATGGAGGATGTGGACAAGTGAAAATGGGACTATGTCATAACATGAATGATGAGCAGTGCTAAAATGACGATGGCAATCATAATCACAGCAGTGATGTAATGGCAAAGAGAGGGCATGGAAGCAGAGACACTACTGACAATAGATGACACAGGCATATATATCAACAACATAAGCTTGGAAACCCCCACACAGTCACTATCATTTGCTTCAAAACCCTAAGAAGTGAATTTGGAAATAAACATAGGGTTTACATTTCTCCACATTAAACACTTGTTTCTCCACTTTCAAAACACCATAATCATGTCCAAAATTCACTGAGCAAACGTAAAAAACCTACTTGCAAGCAGTTGGAGGCAATTTGGCATGAATCTGGACGAAGGAGCGAAATTTTTTTGGCTCTGAGATTATACGCGTCGCGCGCTTACCCAGTGCACTACGCGCGGTATGTGCGTAGCGCGCTTGCTAATTTTCACGGGCCTCTGAAGCCCAGTGCGTCGCGCTCCTGGTGTGCGTAGCGCACCTCCTCTGTGCGTAGCGCGCACTTCCACCTCCGGTCCACGGCTTTGAAAAACAAGTTTTCGCCCCTCAACTCACTAATTCGAACTCTGCCTTGGGAATTTGTGCAAATGAGTTGTCTTCCATGGCTTATATGTGTAGAAAAATATCTCATAAAAATCAAATTTGGTTTTAATTTGCTCCATAACCCACTTTGTAATGTTTGGGAATTTGGCACTTTATCACTTAATACAATGCTGTCTTTTGGCTCTTCAATACTTTTTCTGAGTCTTGGACTGATGAAATGTCTTGATTCTTGCAGGGATTTTGGCATTTTGGCTTTGACAAATATCAGAGGCTGCTTTTGAACTTCTTATGGTGGAACAAATACATAATTATTACAAAAATGAAATTTGACAATTCCTAGTTCCAAAACAGAGTTTTGGACTAGAAATGTCTTCAAATGTTTTTGAGAATAAAAACGTGAAATAGGAACCTTTTGAAACCAACCTCAAGGCCTGCGGGCTTTTATTACATGTAGCAAAAGACTGAAAACCCTAGACTCTAGAACTAAAGACTCTTTTTGACAAAAATAATCATTTATGACCATGAATGAAGTGACCTGAACTTCAGTGATTTTTTAGGAATTTTAATTAGCCCTGCAGGTACAAGCATGAGGAAACACAAGACAACCAGACCCCCTCGTCAGTCAATGGCATGCCCCTAGCGAAATGCAACGAAGTGGAACGAGCGAGACACCTAAAAATGATATGCAAAAAGTGAAATGATCTCTGACGGAGGGCTGTAAGGACCGACTCTAACATTGGCTCCAATGGGGATGGTGGCTCCAAGGAGATGCCAAGAACGGCAGATCTCTGGGGGAGTCAGACAGTGCCTTCATCCATTGGGCGATGGAGTCATTATTTCAACAGATAACACAAAAACTTTTGACACATTTATTGACTGAAAACTTGACTAAAACCGACTCGATTTTAAAACTGAAAAGACTGATAAAACTGACTTGACAGACTTTCAAACCAACTAACCTCCATCTCCAGAATTATAGCCTTCGCTCCGGGCCCCAGACTGAAGAAAGAGATTAGTCCACACTTGCGATGAAACAGAAGTAAAATGATATATACAATGATGATGAAATCAGCAGAAAATACTCAGAAGTGGTATCGCTTGAGCAGCCGACCATTGATCGGCCCTCCAGGACAATCATCTCCATTCATTTCCTTGAGAAGAAAGGCGTTTTGACCACGATATGCTGCAATCTTAAAAGGACCCTTCCATAGGTTTTCAAATTTGTCGTGCTTTCCCTTATCTTCATTTCGAGCATCCCACTTCAAAACCACCTCATCCAGCTGAAACTTATCTGCTTTTGCCTTCCTGTCGTAGATCTTCTTTATGCGTTCCTACAACTTGAATGTATTTTGAAATACCTCCTCCCGTGTCTGCTGTAAATGAATCATCTGATTAATTCTCCGCTGCATGGGATCTTCCTCACTACCGGCTTCCTGAAGCAATTTGACTACCGGGACAGCAAGAGAAGTGGGAAAAACTGTGTCTACCCCATACACCAACTCGAAAGGAGACATGCTGATAGATTTTTTCTGACTTACCCTATCAGCCCAAAGTGCATTCACTAATTTCTTGTGCCAGCCCTTTTTATTGATTTCCAGCAATTTCTTAATGATATTTACCAAAGACTTATTTGAAGATTCCGCCAAGCCATTTCCTTGAGGATGGTAGGCAGTCGAATGTCCCAAGCTGATGTTGTACTTATAGCAAAATTCAACCATCCTCTTTGACTTGAAGGCCGCTGCATTATCTGTGATTATCTTACTAGGACACCCAAAACGTGACAGAATATTGTTTTCAAGAAAAGAGATAATTACCGCATCCGTGGCTTGTCGAGTGGGAATGGCCTCGATCCATTTCGTGAAGTAGTCCATAGCTGTCAATATCCATCTATGCTGTCCTGACGATGCCGGATGGATTTCCCCAATGAAATCCAATCCCCACTGCTGAAATGGTGCACTGACTTCAATTGGTTTGAGAGGCAAAGGCTGTAGTTTCTGCTTCCCTTCGAAAATTTGGCATTCGTGACAATTCTTAACAGCCTTATATACATCAGAAAAAAAAGAAGGCCAATAGTAACCTGCCCTTAGAATCTTATTCGCTGTGGTTTTCCAAAACAAATGGCCCCCGCAGTCTCCTCTATGAAAGTCCTCCAAAACTCTTTTGGCTTCCTCCTCTACCAAACAATTCAATAACATTCCACCAGGGTCTTTCCAATACAATGCAGAATTCAGTATGCAAAACTTTGCAGCTCTCAACTTCAAGGTTCTACTCTTATTTCTAGGCATCCCGGGAGGTGGAGATAAATTCTGAAGTACGTATAAAATGTCAGCATACCAAGGGGAAGAAACAAAAATATCAGATACCTGAAATGACGTACTCTCCTCATCTTCATCGGACATGGTAGCGATCAAATTTATATCTAGAGCATGCAGATTTGTTTCAGCCATGAGTTTGACGAGTCCTTGTCCTTTGATCAGCTTGGTCGGTTTAATCTCCACATCGTATTCTAACAACGCAGCGATCCACTTACCCCGTCTTCCTTCTGGATTTGCCTGTACCAAAACATCTTTAACTGCTGCGTTAGGAACATATGCTATAATGTGGGAATGCAGTATATACACATGGAAATCTTTCAAGGCCTTTACAAGCGCAAGTGCTTGTTTCTCAATAATGTTGTATTTCAATGCTCCGTCCCTTATAATCCGACTGAAAAAAGCAATGGGCTTCTCAACTCCATCCCTTTTTTGCATTAAAACAGCTGCCAATGTGTGCTCAGAAGCAAAGGAAAACAAAATGAAGTCTTGTGTGTAGTCCGGGCTGATTAAAATAGGGGCTGAAGAAAGAGCTAACTTTACCAAATTGAATGATTTCACCGCCTCTTCTGTCCACTTTACCTGACTGTCCTTTTCAGCATGTTCGTGATTTCTCTAAGATGCTCAGCAAGATTTGGAATGAAACGACGCAGAAAATTCATTTTACCATTAAATGACTGTATTTCTTTCTTGTTCCGGGGCTGTTCAATCTGCTGGATGGCTTCAACACGTGCAGGGTCAACACGAATGCCATCTTTCGATATGATGTGGCCAAGGAGCTTGCCTTCATCCATGGCAAATAGGCTCTTTTTTGGATTCAGCGAAATGCCATATTTTCTGCACTTCTGGAAAACAACTTTCAAATGATATAAATGTTCCTCATCAGAATTTGAAAACACAGTTAAATCATCAAGGTAAACAACCAAAAATACATCTTTCTCGTTGGCGAAAGCCATGTCCATTGCACGCTGAAAGGTGGCACCTGCATTCTTCAAACCAAATGGCATTTTTGCATAATGAAACATTCCCCATGGAGTGGTGAACGCAGTCTTGTCACGATCATCTTCATGCACTAAAATTTGATTGTATCCTGAATAGCCGTCGAGTAGTGACATCCTTGATGCTCCAACTACTCGCTGCAATATATGGTCCATTTTTGGCAGCGGATAATTGTCTTTTAATGATACCTTATTCAAATTTCTGAAGTCGATACATAAAAGGATCTCACCTGTTTTCTTTCTCACAGGCACCAAATTTGATATCCAATCTGAAAATTGGATAGGCACAATGATTCCTAACTTATACAACCTGTTTACCTCTTTTTCAATCGATGGTAGCAGCTTTGGATTGATTCTCCTCAACTTTTGACGGAAATGTTTCTGATTTGGTTTAATGGGGATAGTATGCTGAATGATGTTAGTGTCATATGTTTTTAGATCTGAGTAATCCCATGCAAAAGCATCAGAAAATGAAGACAACAATCTCACATACTCCGCTTTTACCTTTGGTGACAATGACTTGGATAACTTTACCATCTTGGGATTTTCAGCTGTCCCAATATTTACCTCCTCAACACCTTTTCAGTTGGTCTCAATGTCGGTTTGCGGGCTACATCGTCTTGATCAAAGAGTTCCTCTAAAGGAATCAATCCTTTAGGAATGATGTTATCTTTAAGTTGCAACACTTCCATTTGATTTATTTGTATATCATCATTACTATCATCATGTTCTGTATCTATGGAGGTGTCTTTAAACTTACCCTTATTTTGCAGAAAATCACTAATCTTCTCGTCATCCTGAAAAACTTGCCAACATCACTGATTGTCTGGAACGGTGGGGCAGTGCTTCACATGAATCTCGAACTTGTTGCTGGAATTCATTGGAATTTTTAAATTTCTTGCTGCCTTAGCAAGTCCATCAGCAACACCATTTTGTATGCGAGGCACACATGTCAAGGTATGATCAGAAAATAACTTCAAAATGTCTAAAACTGCATTACGGTAAGCCCTCATGCGAGGATGCTTGGCTTGAAACTCACCCTTAACCTGCTTTATCACCAACTCTAAATCACCATAGACTGCAATTATTTTCGCTTTCATCTTTCTTAGAATCTTAAGGCTAGCAATCAGAGCCTCATACTCCGCTTCATTGTTAGAACAGTCAAATGCTAGTTTGTAGGAACACACTCTCACATTGCTTGGAACCTTATCCGGAGCAGAAAATGGACTACAAATCCAAAAACCAATTCCAGCACCATCACTACCCACTGCGCCATCAAAATCCATGGTCCAAAGACCATCTTTATCCTCCTCTAAGTGCTGAAATTGCGTCAGCTCTGTTTTTCCTGTTTGCTGCCCATTGTCTTTAACTGATTGCTCAAGAGTATCTTGCTTTTCTTGTCTTTCTTTTTGCAGAACTTCTCTAAAATTCTCAGTGATTTCTGGTATATCTTCTGCCTGAACTAATTGACTATCTATATCATTAAAACTATCAGCAAACAAAACAAACGACTCTAAGTCGGTATGTACATAATTTATAGGATGATTGATTGGTTTCTCCTTGCTTGTTATCATGTATTTCATCTTCTGCTCTCGATATAACTTTCTCATTTGACCGAAGACTGGAATTGTAGCATAGGAAAAATCTAACTGTAGTGTACCTTTCAACTTTGCCCCCCAAGATCTAGAAAGGAGCATCCCAAATCGCGGAGGAATGTCCGCCACAACCACATCCATCAAGACATTCTTCGCTGGAATTTGATCTAAGCTTACAACCAAATCTTTGATGAGTCCGATACACCTCACACGGCTGGAATCAAATGAATACAAATCATGATATTTTCTTGTAATGTCTAGTCCCAACTTTTCCATGATCGCCTTTGGCATCAGATTGTGCGAAGCACCAGAATCGAACATGGCATTGTGCAAAACATATTCATGCAACCTCAAAATGATATAAAAGGGAGGAACATCACTGTCAGGAGACTCACCATCTAATGCAGGCCCAAATATCAATTCTGGCTGATCGTCTTCAACATTTACCGTGTCAAACATTGGATCAAAATTCAGAATTTTGGAGACTTGACCTCGGTAGCTGCTGTTCTTCATGATTTCTGTCAAAGGAATAGATACCTTCAATTTGGAAATTTCATTTTCCAAACTAAATGTTGAAACTCTTTCAACCTCTTTGACCGGAATTTCTTTCTTTTCAGCCTTATCCTTCATTGTGTTTGGCTAATTTGCCTTTTCTGCTGATGATGATTTACTAGCTGCGGGATCAATTGTCTCTTTTCCTTTCTTCTGTGGTATAGGTGAATCCGTCTTTGGTGCTGAAGCCTCTTTTCTTTTCTGAATTGGATTTATGGGCACATCTCAGTTTCTCAATGAGTACTGCTTCTGTTGTGCGGACAAAGCATTCAAATACCCTCTTTGGTATTCATCTGATTCTTCCTCCAGATCTGCATCATTTGCTAAAATGAAATCCTCATCTTTCTGTGCAGCTGAACTTTCTCCATATTCTTCATCCTCAGTGATGTAAATGGGCAGATCGTCAGGAGTAAAGAAGTGGTTTTTCTCACCTGCTACATCATCATCATAATCTGACTCTTGACTCACAAAATTATGCAAAAGAGGTGTTTTAATCTGCTGCTGGGCTATCGGCTCTTGTACTCTCTGTTCACGCTGCTTAATTCTGAACTGTGGCTACTGCTGGCCACGGTAGTTTGGATTACGAATCTGCGTTTCTGGCTTATCAAGCGTCATTATTTTGAACATTTTTTCCATCTCACGAAGCAAGTGCTGTTCTGATGCAGATGTGGAAGCCTCTTCTTTTATGGTCACTCTTTTCTCTGCTTTCAACCGGGCTCTCTTATCATTCAGATTCGCCTCAACACTAACAGCAATCTTCTGCATATCTTCTAAGGTAGGCGGATCTCTGTCTCGTAGTGAATAAGCCATCTCCGGATCAAAACCATCTGGGAATTTAAGGAGAGCTGACTTTTTAGACGGTCTTAAGTCATCTAGAATTGCATTATAAACTGTATTGAATCTGATAATATAATCCTGAACAGACTCACCAGGATTACGCTTGATGCTGGTATACTCAGAAGTAATTTGCAGCGGATCTTTTTTCATCTCCCACCGATCTAAGAATTGTGTCTGAAGCTCTTGTAATGTATTGATACTTCCGGCCTGTAAAGCTCTGAACCATTTACGAACCTCACCTCCAAAAGTCTGGGCGAACAACCTCATGGACACATTTTCTTCATCTATTTCATGCAGGTCCAAGAAATTTGTCATTCTGACAATATGCTGCTGAGCGGATATAATCTGTGGAGTGCCATCGAATATTGGAATCTTTCTCTGATAATCAGCAGGCATAGGATCCAAATTTGCAGGTAAAACAAGAGGTGCAAATCTCGCGGCCATAGCTCTTGGTAGATTTATAATCTGCTGTCTCGGAGAAACAGGTGGAATGGGAGCAGTAGGTGAACGAGGTGTATGCGGTGGAGATGAGGGAGAAACTTCTGCTGATTGCTGATCAGAGATCTCAGGCTGTATGGGAATGGTAGGGATAAAGGGAGTTTCAGTGGGAATCCGTGAACCGGATGTAATCTCAGATGGCCCAAGAGTCTGTGAAGCAGATTCAATGAATTCGGGAATATTGGTTGCCACAATGGAGTTTTGAAGTTTCAGAATATAATTATCGATAGATCTATTTGCTTGCTCAACTTCTAGATACTTGATGAACTCAGGATTGATGACGGTAGAACCAGTGGCACTTTCGGATTTGGTTTCAAACAATGATAACTCAAACTGATCGTCAAACTCAATATCTTCAATGTATTCAAAAACAGTGGGGTATGAGTGAGATTTGACCAAAGGAATAATAGGAGTTTCTCGACGGAAAATTCTTGGGATTAGGTTGGGGTTTTCATATACTGGAGGCGGATTTGGATTAGGATTTGATCTGGTATGCCTTTTTGAAGCCAGTGTATTGATCTACTCAAGAAAAATTCAAAGGACACAATAGATTATTTTCAGCCTATCGACTTCTAGACTAAATCATCCAAAGGTCTAGAATGAATAAGGATACTGGGGTGATTTGCAAATCGAGTGCTGCATTCACAAGCTAACAGGAGATCGAATGAAGCAGTGTTTATCTACTTTCGCTTATGCATGGAAAAAGCATTTCGAAAGCTACTTGGCGTGACTTCAGACTCCGTCTAAGACTCATGAAACATCAACAAGCAAACCATTGAGATTTTTCCCCAGTATGGTCGCCACTATGTTAGCGCTCAAATCTACCTTAGGCTGAAATAAGGTAAAACTCAAGGCTACATCAAACCACGCTCAGCCTCGTAGCTAGCCCTACGAGGACAGGAGAGGGCTCTCTCTGGGTCTATCTCGATAAATTGAGCAATAGGGTGCGAGATGACTTATAATTGGTACTGATTTTAGGCTAGTAAAGAGATAGGAAAGTTTGATTTTGATTTTTTGGGTTTTTGTTGAAAAGATGGGAAAACAATTTTGGGTCCGGGGATAAGGCCAGATCTTTGCAGAATTCGAGTTGGGGCGAGGTAGGCAGTAGTCTTGATACTTTTTATCAGGTGTATGGATGGATCAGAATGACAAGGAGCTGAAGAGGGCAAGGGAGAACATGGATCCTCTCCAAACAGGCGAAAACATGTAAAACTAAACAAATTCAAAGGCAGAGCACTGAAATCAATGGATTCAACCTCATTTACTCATTCATTTAGTTTCAGAAGCATAAGAAGGGAATGGCATACATTAAACATGAAAGAAATTACAATAAAATGAGAGAAAACACCATCAAGAACTGAAAGCCACAAGAATCCCAACAGGTGCTGCAAAACCTCTGATCTTTCCTTAGCCAAAATATGAAAATATGTACAATAGTGTGCCAAAGTTTTCCCAAGAGTCCAACCTGTAGAATGTCTCAGAAATTACATCATATAGACTATCCTAACCCCTTCCCACACCTCTAGGGGTCGAATTCCTCCTTCTAGGAGCAGTTCCAACTAATTCTAAATAAGGAGCTAGAATATAGGCAGCCAAACAACTTGCCTCTAAAAGGAAGGAAACTGATTCTTACATTTGATTTTTACTTTTTTAGGAGTGAATCATCTAGAATAGGTAAAAGTGAGTCCAAGTTACATGCCAACCATAAAATTACATCAATATAACTCAAAAATTACATCCATTGCCAAAACTCTGCAAAACCGGCTGAAATCCCGAGTGAGTTGAAAATTGACCAAAATCCCCATATGCGTAGTGCGCCCGAGCTATATGCGTAGTGTTTCATCCTACTTTTGGGGCACTGGCATCATAATCAAGCCTGCGATAGCTTGTTAGAAAGCCTGATATCCAGCCCAAGTGGAATTTCCCAATTTTGGATTCTTTTGCCCCTCCGCCTCATTCAACCGTCAGTACTGCCACAGTGCAAAAAGGTGGCAGAAGGTGATTTTCAAGGAAACTTTTTGATCACCCAAAACTTGGTGAAAATGGATTTGGCCATACCGAGCATGTATAAATTACCATGAAACCCACCAAATAAGTGTTCCAATCATATGAGCGGTCGATTTCGCTTTTTTTGTTGAGCGTTGAAAACTGGGTTTGAGACTCAAAATTTCAAAATGACAAAAATTTCTCCAAATTTTCTCAAATTAGAGCGACACTTCTCCATCATGTATCAGCTCCAGCTATACGTGAAGCCTCTCGGCCAATCCGGAGTGGACTGTAGGCCTTCCCGCCTGCTGCAGTAATCGCCTAACCTCCTCCTAACCTTCATTTTTGCTCCCCGTGCATGCATGCAGCTCCACAATGACCTTTCATGTGACGAAGCATGTCTTTGTCTCTATTGGCCTTTGCCAAAAATTTCTCCAGATGAATGTTAACATGCGTGAGGCAAGAATCTCGATCAACCGGTGTCATATCACCAGGTCTCTTCCGGGCCAATTGTCGATCCTCACGGATTCGCCGTAACTCTAACAGTGTGTGCTCATCCTCTAGCTGTTTGTTACGCTGCTCCAGGTAGTTTATAACCCACTAAGCCCTCTGCAATTTCTCTTTCAGCGTGTCATTCTCGGCCTTTTTCTCCTGGATGATCTCTTTCAGTTTCGAGCTAGGAGAGCTCGCATCAACATCGATGAATGTGAAATCAATGTCTCGACCGCCTGATGGGCCCTCATCGTGCATAGGCCTCCTACCTCTGTCCTGGATCTATACCTGTGCTGAAGAAGAAGGCGATACCCCTTCCACCCTTGGTGGAGATAATACTCACGCTGCTGATGAAGTCAACGAGACCCCTTCCACCCCGGGTGCAGATAGTACTCGTCGTGTAGCTGCAAATAATGCCCTGTGGCCTCGCTGGTATGTCACATACAATGGAGCACTGATATGCTCAATCTCAGGAATGTCTAGCTGATGTGAAGGATCTCCCTCATCATAAACTACCTCGGGAGGCGGCTGTGGCGCTGTGAAGAAGTCACGGGAGATGAAATCCTCCCAAGTAATGCCCTGATGTGTTAACTAATGTACCACCACGATTTTGATCAGCGCGTAATGATATATACTTCTATGCTGCTGTGTTGGGGTCTTCTTCTGTACAAACATTTTCATCCTTTCTATGTTGCAATACATGAATTATGGAATGCTCATCATACGTACCGTCGTGAAATGCATCAACAAACGGACATGGTACGCATAGAGACGCGAGAATCTGCCCTCGCAACTGAAATATCAAATGATGAGTTTCATCAATGGTGCAAACTCATCCTTCAGGAATCTGAAAGGAAAAAACCTGCTCAGCTGCCTCATAAACCCAGGTTTGATGTATGGCTCATAGTAGTATTTCTCTAAATGCTGTCGTTTGTTCCATTCCTCTCCTATATTTGGTATCCTGGTGGCCCGAGCAATAGTCTCTGGTGACAGAATGAAATCTACTCCGGCAAGGTTTACACGGCCATCATGTAAATGTAGAACAAATAGACGAGCTATCTCATGATGATGCTGGGTTTGTGAAATCATCTCACAGTATTGGAAACATGACTGATGCTGAAAACAATCCATTGCAAGCGGGCAAGCCTGCAATTGAGCCAAAGAAGTAGGCTCCTCCCTGAGATGCTTACCACTTTTGCCACTTTTGTGAGACCTCCGTGGCACATTAATCTCTGTTGTGGAATCACTATCATACTCCTACTCATAAACTGAATCCGTCTCTGACATGGCTTTGAAAACAAGATGTCTGCAATATATATGCTGATATAGGTGTAGTGAAGATAAAAGTTCAATGTATGCTCAAAACCCAAATATGTCACTTATGTATCAAAGTATCATAGGAAAAACACAGTGGTAATGGCTTTGTCAAATGGGTTTGCATGAAAAACAATCACTGTCTTGATCATAAGAGGATTTTACAAGTGAGTAGAAAAAGGTGTAATGTAGTGTACAAATTTTTGCAATGCCGATGAAGATTTGTCGGGAAGTGAGTATGGGACCGTGTTTGTCAATGGAGAATGTGGAAACAATGTGACAATGACCATAAGAAGACAATAGCAATGACAATATAATAGTGATGAAGGCAAGGATGAAATGGCAAACAAAGAGCGTAAGGGCATGACATGGATGAGATGTATAAGCATATATATCAACAATACAAGCCGGGAAATCCTTCACAAGACTATCAATATGTCTAGATGTATAAGCATATATATCAAAAATACAAGCCGGGAAATCCTTCACAAGACTATCAATATGTCTTTCAAAACCCTAAGAAATGAATTTGCAATGAACCTAGGATTCACCTTTCTCCACATCAAACACACTAGTTTCTCCACTCTCAAAACACCATAATCATATCCAAAATTCACTGAGCAATCGTGAAAAACCTACTTGCAAGCCGATTGAGGTGATTTGGCATGAAACTGGACGCAGGAGCGAAAATTTTTGGCTCTGAGATTATACGCATAGCGCGCTCACCAAGTGAGTAGCGTGCGGTATGTGCGTAGCGCGCGTGCTATTTTGCACAGGCCGGTGAAGCCCAGTGCGTAGCGCGCCTCTTGTGCGTAGCGTGCCTCCTCTGTGCGTAGCGCGCACTTCCACCTCCGGTCTACGGCTTTGAAAAACAATTTTTCGCCCCTCAACTTCACCAATTCGAACTCTGCCTTGAGAATTTGTGCAAATGATTTGTCTTCCAATGGTTTATATGGGTTGTAAAATATCTCATAAAAATCAGTTTTGATTTTAAATTTGCTCCATAACCCACTTTTATAATGTTTGTCACTTTGTAATTTGATCACTTAATACAATGTTGTCCTTTGGCTTTTCATTATTTTTCTGAGTCTTGGACTGATGACACTTGGTTGTTTTTGCAGGGATTTGGCATTTGGCTTTGGCAAAGATCAGAGGCTGCCTTCAAATTTCTTATGATGAAACAAATATACAATTATTACAAAAATAAAATTTGACAATTTCTAGTTCCAAAACAGAGTTTTGGACTAGAAATGTCTTCAAATGTTGTTGAGAATAAAAATATGAAATGAGAATCTTTTGAGACCAAACTCATGGCCTGCGGGCTTTTATTACATGTATGCAAAGGACTGAAAACCCTAGACTCTAGGACTAAAGACTCTTTTTAACGAAACTAATCATTTATGACCATGAATGAAGTGACCTGAACTTCAGTGATTTTTGAGGAATTTTAATTAGCCCTGCAGGTACAAGCATGAGGAAACACAAGACAACCAGACCCCCTCGTCAGTCAATGGCATGCCCCTAGTGAAATGCAACGAAGTGGAATGAGCGAGACACCTAAAAATGATATGCAAAAAGCGAAATGATCTCTGACGGAGGGCTGTAAGGACCGAATCTAACATTGGCTCCAATGGGGATGGTGGCTCCAAGGAGATGCCAAGAATGACAGATCTCTGGGGGAGTCAGACAGTGCCTTCATCCATTGGGCGATGGAGTCATTATTTCAACGGATAACACAAAAACTTTTGACACATTTATTGACTGAAAACTTGACTGAAACCTTGACTAAAATTTGACCAAAACTGACTCGATTTTAAAACTGAAAAGACTGATAAAACTGACTTGACAAACTTTAAACCAACTAACCTCCATCTCCATAATTATAGCCCTCACTCCGGGTCGAAGACTGAAGAAAAGAGATTAGTCCACACTTGCGATGAAACAGAAGTAAAATGATATATACAATGATGATGAAATCAGCAGAAAATAATCAGAAGTGGTATCGCTTGAGTAGCCGACCATTGATCGGCCCTCCCGGAAAATCATCCCCGTTCATTTCCTTGAGAAGAAAGGCGTTCTGACCACGATACGCTGCTATCTTAAAAGGACCCTTCCATAGGTTTTCAAATTTGCCGTGCTTTCCCTTATCTTCATTTCGAGCATCCCACTTCAAAACCACCTCATCCAGCTGAAACTTATCTGCTTTTGCCTTTCTGTCGTAGATCTTCTTTATGCGCTCCTGCAACTTGAATGTATTTTGAAAGACCTCCTCCTGTGTCTGCTGTAAATGAATCATCTGATTAATCCTTCGCTGCATGGGATCTTCCTCACTACCGGCTTCCTGAAGCAATTTGACTACCGAGACAGCAAGAGAAGTGGGAAAAACTGTGTCTACCCCATACACCAACTCGAAAGGAGACATGCCAATAGATTTTTTCTGACTTACCCTATCAGCCCAAAGTGCATTCAGTAATTTCTTGTGCCAACCCTTTTTATTAATTTCCAGCAATTTCTTAATGATATTTACCATAGACTTATTTGAAGATTCTGCCAAGCCATTTCCTTGCAGATGGTAGGCAGTCGAATGTCCCAAGCTTATGTTGTACTTATAGCAAAATTAAACCATCCTCTTAGACTTGAAGGCCGCTGCATTATCTTTGATTATCTTACTAGGACACCCAAAACGTGACAGAATATTATTTTCAAGAAAAGAGATAATTACCGCATCCGTGGCTTGTCGAGTGGGAATGGCCTCGATCCACTTCGTGAAGTAATCCGTTGCTGTCAATATCCATCTATGTTGACCTGACGATGCCGGATGGATTTCCCCAATGAAATCCAATCCCCACTGCTGAAATGGTGCACTGACTTCAATTGGTTTGAGAGGCAAAGGCTGTAGTTTCTGCTTCCCTTCGAAAATTTGGCATTCGTGACAATTCTTAACAGCCTTATATTCAGAAAACAAATAAGGCCAATAGTAACCTGCCCTTAGAATCTTATTCGCTGTTGTTTTCCAAAACAGATGGCCCCCGCAGTCTCCTCTATGAAAGTCCTCCAAAACTCTTTTGGCTTCCTCCTCTACTAAACAATTCAATAACATTCCACCAGGGTCTTTCCAATATAATGCAGAATTTAATATGCAAAACTTTGCAGCCCTCAACTTCAAGGTTCTACTCTTATTTCTAGGCATCCTGGGAGGTGGAGACAAATTCTGAAGTACGTATAAAATGTAAGCATACCAAGGGGAAGAAACAAAAATATCAGATACCTGTAATGATGTACTCTCCTCATCTTCATCGGACATGGCAGCGATCAAATTTATATCTAGAGCATGCAGATTTGTTTCAGCCATGAGCTTGGCTAGTCCTTGTCCTTTGATCAGCTTGGTCGGTTTAATCTCCACATCATATTCTAACAACGCAGCGATCCACTTACCCCGCCTTCCTTCTGGATCTGCCTGTACTAAAACATCTTTAACTGCTGCGTTAGAAACGTATGCTATAATGTGGGAATGCAGTATATATACACGGAAATCTTTTAAAGCCTTTACAAGCGCAAGTGCTTGTTTCTCAATAATATTGTATTTCAACGCTCCGTCCCTGATAATCCGACTGAAAAAGGCAATGGGATTCTCAACTCCATCCCTTTTCTGCATTAAAACAGCTGCCAAAGTGTGCTCAGAAGCAAACGAAAACAAAATGAAGTCCCGTGTGTAGTCCAGGCTGATTAAAATAGGGGCTGAAGAAAGAGCTAACTTTACCAAATTGAATGATTTCACCGCCTCTTCTGTCCACTTTACCTGACTGTCCTTTTTCAGCATGTTCGTGATTTCTCTAAGATGCTCAGCAAGATTTGGAATGAAACGACGCAGAAAATTCATTTTACCATTAAATGATTGTATTTATTTCTTGTTCTGGGGCTGTTCAATTTGCTGGATTGCTTCAACACGTGCCGGGTCAACACGAATGCCGTCTTTCGATATGATGTGGCCAAGGAGTTTGCCTTCATCCATGGAAAACAGGCTCTTTTTCGGATTCAGCGAAATGCCATATTTTCTGCACTTCTGGAAAACAACTTTCAAGTGATACAAATGTTCTTCATAAGAATTTGAAAACATAGTCAAATCATCAAGGTAAACAACCAAAAATACATCTTTCTCATTGGCGAAAGCCATGTCCATTGCACGCTGAAAAGTGGCACCTGAATTTTTCAAACCAAACGACATCTTGGCATAATGAAACGTTCCCCATGGAGTGGTGAATGCAGTTTTGTCACGATCGTCCTCATGCACTAAAATTTGATTATATCCTGAATAGCTGTCGAGTAGTGACATCCTTGATGCTCCAACTACTCACTGCAATATGTGGTCCATTTTTGGCAGCGGATAATTGTCTTTTAATGATACCTTATTCAAATTTCTGAAATCGATACACAAACGGATCTCACCTATCTTTTTTCTCACGGGCACCAAATTTGATATCCAATCAGAAAATCTGATAGGCACAACGATTCCTGACTTATACAACCTGTTTACCTCTTTTTCAATCGACGGTAGCAACCTCGGATTTATTCTCCTCGACTTCTGATGGAAAGGCTTCTTATTTGGTTTAATAGGGATAGTATGCTGAATGATATTAGTGTCATACGTTTTTAAATATGAGTAATCCCACGCAAAAGTATCAGTAAATGAAGACAACAATCTCACATACTCCGCTCTTACCTCTGGTGACAATGACTTGGATAAATTTACCATCTTGGGATGTTCAGCTGTCCCAATATTTACTTCTTCAACACCTTTTTCAGTCGGCCTCAATGTCGGTTTGCGAGCTACATCGTCTTGATCAAAGAGTTCCTCTAAAGGAATCAATCCTTTAGGAATGATGTTATCTTTAAGTTGCAGCACTTCCATTTGATTTATTTTTATATCATCATTACCATCATCATGTTCTATATCTATGGAGGTGTCTTTAAACTTACCCTTATTTTGTAGAAAATCACTAATCTCCTCGTCATCCTGAAAAACTTGCCAACATCGCTGATTGTCTGGAACGGTGGGGCGGTGCTTCACATGAATCTCGAACTTGTTGCTGGAATTTGTTGGGATTTTTAAATTGCTTGCTGCCTTAGCAAGTCCATCAGCAACACCATTTTGTATGCGAGGCACACATGTCAAGGTATGATCAGAAAATAACTTCAAAATGTCTAAAACTGCATTACGGTAAGCCCTCATGCGAGGATGCTTGGCTTGAAACTCACCCTTTACCTGCTTTATCACCAATTCTGAATCACCATAGACTGCAATTCTTTTTTCTTTCATCTTTCTTAGAATCTTAAGGCCAGCAATCAGAGCCTCATACTCCGCTTCATTATTAGAACAGTCAAATGCTAGCTTGTAGGAACATACTCTCACATTGCTTGGAACCTTATCCGGAGCGGAAAATGGACTACTAATCCAAACACCAATTCCAGCACCGTCACTACCCATTGCGCCATCAAAATCCATGGTCTAAAGACCATCTTCCTCGTCCTCTAGATGCTGAAATTGCGCCAGCTCTGTTTTTCCTGTTTGCTGCCCATTGTCTTTAGCTGATTGCTCCACAATATCTTGCTTTTCTCTTCTTTATTTCTGCAGAACTTCTCTAAAATTCTCGGTGATTTCTGGTATATCTTCTGCCTGAACTAATTGACTATCTATATCATTAAAACTATCAGCAAACAACACAAAAGACTCTAAGTCGGTATGTACATAATTTACAGGATGATTGATTGGCTTCTCCTTGCTTGTTATCATGTATTTCATCTTCTGCTCTCGATATAACTTTCTCATTTGACCGAAGACTGGAATTGTAGCATAGGAAAAATCTAACTATAGTGTACCTTTCAACTTTGCCCCCAAAGATCTAGAAAGGAGAATTCCAAATCGCGGAGGAATGTCCGCCACCACCACATCCATCAAGACATTCTTCGCCAGAATTTGATCTAAACTTACAACCAAATCTTTGATGAGTCCAATACACCTCACACGGCTGGAATCAAATGAATACAAATCATGGTATTTCCTTGTAATATCTAGACCCAACTTTTCCATGATCGCCTTTGGCATAAGATTGTGCGAAGCACCAGAATCGAACATGGCATTGTGAAAAACATATTCATGCAACCTCAAACTGATATAAAAGGGAGGAACATCACTGTCAGGGGACTCACCATCTAATCCAGGCCCAAATATCAATTCTAGCTGATCATCTTCAACATTTACCGTGTCAAACATTGGATCAAAATTCAGAATTTTGGAGACTTGACCTCGGTAGGTGGCGTTCTTCATAATTTCTGTCAAAGGAATAGATACCTTCAATTTGGAAATTTCATTTTCCAAACTAAATGCTAAAACTCTTTCAACCTCTTTGACCGGAACTTCTCTCTTTTCATCCTTATCCTTCATTGTGTTTGGCTGATTTGCCTTTTCTGCTGATGATGATTTACTAGCTGCGGGATCAATTGTCTCTTTTCCTTTCTTCTGTGGTATAGGTGAATCCGTCTTTGGTGCTGAAGCCTCTTTTCTTTTCTGAATTGGATTTATGGGCACATCTCTGTTTCTCAATGAGTATTGCTTTTGTTGAGTGGACAAAGCATTCAAATATCCTCTTTGGTATTCATCTGATTCTTCCTCCAGATCTGCATCATTTGCTAAAATGAAATCCTCATCTTTCTGTGCAGCTGAACTTTCTCCATATTCTTCATCCTCAGTGATGTAAATGGGCAGATCGTCGGGAGTAAAGAAGTGGTTTTGCTCACCTGCTACATCATCATCGTCTAAATTCGACCACAAAGGCCCCGCAAAGAGGTGTTTTAATCATTGGCCGTACGGCTCTTGTACTCTCCGTTCATTTACTTAATTTCCGGCTAACCGTGGCTGCCGCTGCCACGATAGTTGGGATTGGTTTAATCGCGTTTCCGTTTATCAAGCGTCATTATTTTGAACATTTTTTCCATCTCACGAAGCAAGTGTTGTTCTGATGCAGATGTGGAAGCCTCTTCTTTTATAGTCACTCTTTTCTCTGCTCTCAACCGGGCTCTCTTATCATTCAGATTCGCCTCAACACTAACAGCAATTTTCTGCATATCTTCTAAGGTAGGCGGATCTCTGTCTCGTAATGAATAAGCCATCTCCGGATCAAAACCATCCGGGAATTTAAGAAGAGCTGACTTTTTAGACGGTCTTAAGTCATCTGGAATTGCATTATAAACTGTATTGAATCTGATAATATAATCCTGAACAGACTCACCAGGATTACGTTTGATGTTGGTATACTCAGAAGTAATTTGCAGCGGATCTTTTTTCATCTCCCATCAATCTAAGAATTGTGTCTGAAGCTCTTGTAATGTGTTGATACTTCCAGCCTGTAAAGCTCTGAACCATTTACGAACCTCACCTCCAAAAGTCTGAGCGAACAACCTCATGAACACATTTTCTTCATCTATTTCATGCAAGTCCAAGAAATCTGTCATCCTGACAATATGCTGCTGAGCGGATATACTCTGTGGTGTGCCATCGAATATGGGAATCTTGCTCTGATAATCAACAGGCATAGGATCCAAATTTGCAGGTAAAACAAGAGGTGCAAATCTCGCAGCCATGGCTCTTGGCGGATTTATAATCTGCTGTCTCGGAGAGACCGGTGGAACGGGAGAAGTAGGTGAACGAGGTGTATGCGGTGGAGATGGGGGAGAAACTACTGTTGATTGCTGATCAGAGATCTCAGGCTGTACGGGAATGGTAGGAATAAAGGGAGGTTCAGTGGGAATCCGTGAACTAGATGCAATCTCAGATGGTCCAAGAGTTTGTGAAGCAGATTCAATGAATTCGGGAATGTTGGTTGCCACAATGGAGTTTTGAAGATTGAGAATATAATTATCGATAGATCTATTTGCTTGCTCAACTTCTAGATACTTGATGAACTCAGGATTGATGACGGTAGAACCAGTAGCACTTTCAGATTTGGTTTCAAACAATGATAACTCAAACTGATCGTCAAACTCAATATCTTCAATGTATTAAAAAACAGTGGGGTATGAATGAGATTTGACCAAAGGAATAATGGGAGTTTCTCGACAAAAAATTCTTGGGATTAGGTTGGGGTTTTCATATACTGGAGGCAGATTTGGATCAGGATTTGATCTGGTATGCCTTTTTGAAGCCAGTGTATTGATCTATCCAAGAAAAATTCAAAGGACACAATAGATTATTTTCAGCCTATCGACTTCTAGACTCAATCATCCAAAGGTCTAGAACAAACAAGTATACTGGGGTGATTTGCAAATCAAGTGCTGCATTCACAAGCTAACTGGAGATCGACTGAAGCAACATTTATCTACTTCCGCTTATGCATGGCAAAAGCGTTTCGAAAGCTACCTGGCGTGACTTCAGACTCCGTCTAAGACTCGTGAAACAAACACATTAACAAGAAAACCATTGAGGTTTTATTTCCCCAGTATGGTCGCCACTATGTTAGCGCTCAAATCTACCTTAGGCTGAAATAAGGTAAAACTCAAGGCTACATCAAACCACGCTCAACCTCGTAGCTAGCCCTACGAGGACAGGAGAGGGCTCTCTCCGGGTCTATCTCAGCAAAAGGTCTTCAAAGGGGCTGAGATGACTTATAACGAATACTGATTTTAGGCTAGTAAAGAGATAGGAAAGTTTGATTTTGATTTTTGGGTTTTTGTTGGAGAAATGGGAAAAAACAATTTTGGGTTCGGGGATAAGGCCAGATTTTTGCAGAATTCGAGTTGGGGCGAGGTAGGCAATAGTCTTGATGCTTTTGATCAGGTGTATGGATGGATCAGAATGACAAGGAGCTGAAGAGGGCAACGGAGAACATGGATCCTCTCCAAACTGACGAAAACATGTAAAACTAAACAAATTTAAAGGCAGAGCACTGAAACAATGGATTCAACCTCATTTACTCATTCATTTAGTTTCAGAAGCATAAGAAGGGAATGGCATACATTAAAAATGAAAGAAATTACAATAAACTGAGAGAAAACACCATCAAGAACTGAAAGCCACAAGAATCCCAACAGGTGCTGCAAAACCTCTGATCTTTCCTTAGCCAAAATATGAAAAATATGTACAATAGTGTGCCAAAGTTTTCCCAAGAGTCCAACCTGTCCAACCTGTAGAAAGTCTCAGAAATTACATCATATAGACTATCCTAACCCCTTCCCACACCTCTAGGGGTTGAATTCCTCCTTCTAGGAGCAGTTCCAACTAATTCTAAACAAAGAGCTAGAATATAGGCATCCAAACAACTTGCCTCTAAAAGGAAGGAAGCTGATTCTTACATTTGATTTTTTACTTTTTTAGGAGTGAATCATCTAGAATAGGTAAAAGTGAGTCCAAGTTACATGCCAACCATAAAATTACATCAAGATAACTCAAAAATTACATCCACAAGAAAAACTGGTCCAACTGGTCGAAATTCTGAGCTGGAAGGTGAAAAATTGACCAAAAATCCATATGCGTAGCGCGCCTGAGCTATATGCATAGCGCACCTTTCAGCCTACTTTTGGGGCACTTCCCAGCATCAAAATCAAGCTCATGATAGCTTGTTGGAAAGCCCTGGATGTCTGCTATCCATCCCAAGTGGAATTTCCCAATTTGGAGCTCAGTTTCCTCTCCAAAACTTCATCCTCCCACAAGTACTTCATGCTGCTGAAAAAGGTGGCAGAACGGTGATTTTCATGGTTTTTTGGCCCCTTTGATCATACAGAATTTGGTGAAATGCTTTGGTCCTACTGGAGCATGCATAAATTTCCATGAAAAATCCAAAAATATAAATTTTTCCTGCAGCAAGTGTCCCAATCATAAGCGAGCGCGTCGATGCGCTACTCGTTGGGCTGAAAAACCTGTTTTAAGACCAAAATTTTCCAAAATGACAAAAACTTCTCCAAATTCGCTCAAATTTGGAGCGAAGACCCTCCATCATGTATCATGCCCAGCCAACGAAGCCTCAGCCAAAATCTGGAGTGGATCAGGCCTCTTCCGCCGTTTTAGTGCACTTCTCAACCTCCTCTTTAGAATCTTCACTTTTTCCTTGCAGACGTGCATGCGGGCCCAATAATGACCTTTCATGTGACGAAGCATGTCTTTGTCTCTATTGGCCTTTGCCAAAAATTTCTCCAGATGAATGTTAACATGCGTGAGGCAAGAATCTCGACTGCCTGGTGTGATATCACAGTCTCTTCCGGCCAATTGTCGATCCTCACGATTCGGCGACAGCCTCTAACAAAGGTGTGTGGCCGTCCCTTCTGGCCGGTTACATCTACCCGCAGTTTATCACCCACCGAGCCCTTCCGTAATTTCTCTTCAAAGATGTCATTCTCGCCCTTTTCTCGGATGGATCTCTCGCCTGATCTAGAGGCTCGCATCAACATCGATGAATATTAAATCGTTGTTTCGATCACCCTTGAATTGAAATCGTGCATATGCTGTAGGCCTCTTCGCCTCTATCCCGGATCCGGCACGGAGCGTCGAAGAAGAAGGCAAGAACCCTTCCACCCCGGTACACACACTGTTGTCGATGAAGTCAACGAGACCCCTTCCACCCCGGGTGGAGCACACTGGCCGTGTAGCTGCAAATAAGGCCCTGTGGCCTCGCTGGTATGTCACATACACTGGAGCACTGATATGCTCGGTCTCAGGAATGTCAGGCTGGTGTGAAGGCTCTCCCTCATCATGAACTACCTCGGGAGGCGGCTGTGGCACTGCGAAGAAGTCACGGGAGATGAAATCCTCCCAAGTAATGCCCTGCTGTGTCAACTGATGTACCACCATGATTTTGATCAGCGCGTAATGATATATGCTGCTATGCTGCTGTGCTGGGGTCTTCTTCTCGCATAAAATTATCATTCGTTACATGAAGTATTCATTGCTCCTTCATCATACGTACTCATGAAATGCATCAAAACGGACATGTACGATAGAGACGCGAGAATCCGTCTCTCGTAATCAGGTAATATCTAATGATGAGTTTCATCAATGGTGCAAACTCATCCTTTAGGAATCTGAATGGAAATACCCTCCTCAGCTGCCTAATAAACCTAGGTTTGATGTATGGCTCATAGTAGGATTTCTCTAACTGATGTTGTTTGTTCCATTCCTCTCCTATATTTGGTATCCCAGTGGCATGAGCAATAGTCTCTGGTGACAGAATGAAATCTACTCCGGCAAGGTTTACACGGCCATCATGTAAATGTAGAAAAAATAGACGAGCTAGCTCATGGTGATGTTGGGTTTGTGAAATCATCTCATAGTATTGGAAACATGACTGATGCTGAAAACAATCCATTGCAAGCGGGCAAGCCTGCAATTGAGCCAAAGAAGTAGGCTCCTCCCTGAGATGCTTACCACCTTTGCCACTTTTGTGAGACCTCCGTGGCACATTACCCTCTGCTGTGGAATCACTGTCATACTTCTGCTCATAAACTGAATCCGTCTCTGACATGGCTTTGAAAACAAGATGTCTGCAATATATATGTTGATATAGGTGTAGTGAAGACAAAAGTTTCAATGTATGCTCAAAACCCAAATATGTCACATATGTATCAAAGTATCATAGGAAAACAAGCCACAATGGTAATGGCTCTGTCAAGTGGATTGGCATAAAAACAGTCACTGCTTTGATCACAAGGGAATTTGACAAATGAGTAAAAAAAGTGTAATGTAGTGTACAGCCTTTGCAATGCTGGCTAAGATTTGTCAAAGGGAAAGTGAGTATGGGACTGTGTTTGTCAATGGAGAATGGGAAACAGTGTGACAATGACCATAGTAAAACAATAGCAATGACAGTGGTAATATAATGGCGATGACAGCAGTGATGAAATGGAAAACTGAGAGCGTGAGGGCCATGACACTTTGACAGTAGATGCATAAGCATATATATCAACAACACAAGCTTGGAAATCCTTCACAAGACTATCAACATGTCTAGATGTATAAGTACATATATCAACAACACAAGCTTGGAAATCCTTCACAAGACTATCAACATGTCTTTCAAAACCCTAAGAAATGAATTTGCAATGAACCTAGGGTTCTCCTTTCTCCACATCAAACACACTAGTTTCTCCACTCTCAAAACACCACAATTATGTTCAAAATTTACTGAGCAATCATGAAAAACCTACTTGCAAGCCGATTGAGGCAATTTGGCATTAAACTGGACGCAGGAGCGAAAATTTCTGGCTCTAAGATTATATGAGTAGCGCGTTCACCCAGTGAGTAGCGCGCGGTATATGTGTAGCGCGCGTGTTATTTTGCACAGGCCGGTGAAGCTATATGCGTATCGCGCCTCTTGTGACTAGCGCGCCTCCTCTGTGAGTAGTGCGCACTTCCACCTCCGGTCTACAGTTCTGAAAACAAGCTTTCGCCCTTCTAATCTGCAATTCGACCTTTTCTTTGGGAATCTATGCAAATGAGTTGTCTTCCAATGGTTTATATGGGTTGTAAAATATCTCATAAAAATCAACTTTGATTTAAATTTGCTCCATAACCCACTTTAATAATGTTTGGCACTTTGTCATTTGATCACTTAATACAATGTTGTCCTTTGGCTTTTTATTATTTTTCTGAGTCTTGGAATGATGATACTTGGTTTTTTTTGTAGGGATTTGGCATTTGGCTTTGGCAAAGATCAGAGGCTGCCTTCAAATTTCTTATGATGAAACAAATACACAATTATTACAAAAAATGAAATTTGACAATTTCTAGTTCCAAAACAGTGTTTTGGACTAGAAATGTCTTCAAATGTTGTTGAGAATAAAAATATGAAATGAGAATCTTTTGAAACCAACCTCATGGCCTGCGGGCTTTTATTACATGTATGCAAAGGACTGAAAACCCTAGACTCTAGGACTAAAGACTCTTTTTAACGAAACTAATCATTTATGACCATGAACTTCAGTGATTTTTGAAAAATTTTAATTAACCCTGCAGGTACAAGCATGAGGAAACACAAGACAACCAGACCCCCTCGTCAGTCAATGGCATGCCCCTAGTGAAATGCAATGAAGTGGAACGAGCGAGACACCTAAGAATGATATGCAAAAAGCGAACTGATCTCTGACAGAGGGCTATAAGGACCGACTCTAACACAATTGAAGGAAAATCTTGAAAAGGGATTCATTAGGCCAAGTGTGTCACCTTGGGGTGCACCAATGTTTTTTGTGAAGAATAAGGATGGTATTCTCAAGCTGTGTATCAATTGAAGGCAATTGAAAAAGGTGACCATAAAGAATAGGTATATGTTTTTTAGGATTGATGACTTATTTGATGAGTTGAAGGGAGCAAAAATTTTATCAAAGATTGACTTGAGATGAGGATACCATCAGGTATGCATCAAATAAGAGGACATTTACAAGATTGATTTTTCGACTAGATATGGAAATTATGAGTTTGTTGTAGTTACTTTTGGTTTTACTAATGCTCCAAGTAATTTTATGTGCTTGATGAATAGTGTGTTGCGTCCTTATCTGGACATGTTTGTTATGGCATTCATTGATGATATATTTATATATTCTAAGAAAGAGGAAGAGCACGTCAGACACTTAGTAGCAGTTTTGAGATTTATAAGAGAGCATCAATTGTATACCAAGCTTAACAAATTCTGTTTCTTTTAGACAAAGGTAAATTAATTGGGGCATGTTGCTTCGAAGGAAGGCATAATAGTGGATCTAGAAAATATAAGAGCCAAATGGAATGGGAAACTCCTAGAAATGTGGATGAGGTAAGATCATTCATGGGAATAGCAAGTTATTGTAGGAGGTTCATCAGGAAATTATCTCGAATTTCCTATCCCGTTACATCATTATAGAGGAAAGGTAAGAAATTTTAATGGACCAAAAAATGTGCAACTATTTTTGAGTAGTTTAATAAGTTGTTGAAAAATTATCCAATTCTAAATATTGTAGATCCGGACAATGATTTTTTGGTGTGTATGAGCTCTTTCCAAAGATGAATTGGTGGGGTTGTGATGCAGGAAGGATAGGTAGTATGCTATGAATCAAGGAAACTGAATGACCATGAGTAAAACTAGGTGACACATGATCTTGGGCTGGAAACAATGATCCATGCTTTGAAAATGTGGATACATTATCTTATTCGCAGGAGGTTCATCTTTATGAGTGATCATAGTGGATTGAGATACTTTTTTTTTTCACACAAGATAGGTTATGATATATTTATCTCAAAAGGGGGAGGAAGATGACTTCCTCATTACAAGCACACTCCTCTCAAATTATAAAGCAAATTTAAATGTTGGGAGTGCTTTACTGCTAGAATTATGCTACTACTGCTACTTCTTACATGCCTTTCTGACATGTAGACAATTGCATTTATACTATACTTTGTAACAAACTAATTGAGCAAGAGGATGCATTTTTTTTCATAATAAACTAGATTTACACCCAATAATCAGCAAACAAGACTGTGAGGACCAAAGGACGAGAAGGTTAATTTGTTGACTATGTTTTCTCTTTCTCTATGGCCGCTCCCTTGATCCACATAATTGGAGCCACACTTAGACATTTTGGTGAGAATGTATTGGAGATATTTTATGGTCCCTTCAAGGTGATTGTAGTGATTTTTCACATCCATTAATTCGATGTTGCATGTGGACCATTGCTGTTGAAGAAGGGAAATTTCTTCTTTTCTTGCACCTTCTTCTAGATCATCTCATTCTTCAACTGCTCTATAACCATTTTTTTTTTTTTTTTTCAAAATGAACAGGGGTGGTCCTTATCATCAGAGGGATCCATGTTCTTATGATGTGTGGGAGTGGAGGAATTGTTGCCTTTTCCCCGAGATGAAAAGTGCAATGTTTTGAATATGTCAGCTGAGGAGCTTTGGGAATGAAGGGAATCTTTGACTTCTCTTGTGAAGGTGTTGTCCTATACAACAACCCCCCATTTATTTTAATAAATGGGGGCCCTTTATAAATAATTAGGAAATTCATTTTCATTTATTTTTAGCTTTAAGTAAAAAAATTTAAGAAATAAAGTTTATTTTTACTTATCCGATTTTATTCCTTAGTGCGCATCGCAATTCACATAGTTTACAAACTTAAATGAATTAAAATCCATTAATTAATGTAGGCTGCGATATGTGCTAAGCTCTTTCGAAATCCATATCTAAATCTTATTGCAAATGCCCTAATCATCATTATAAACCAAAATCGCATCATGCCCCATTTAAGCGATCGAACTTATATGCAATTCGGTAAAAGTTGTGATTACGCAGACACGTCAAGCCAATAAAGTAATGAACATAAAGCCACAAAATTTGATAGAGCGCAACGACATGATTTCTTGAAAGTGCACTTTGAATTTCATAGGATATAACTAAAAGCAAATTCGTTTATCGCATAAAAGTTGCGATGTGCAGTTTGCGCAGATCACACTTCGCAGAATTTATGGGTAACATCATAAATGGAAATAGTTATAAATTGTGATGTGTGATGTGATATGTCTGATGTCAAATAAAACTGAAATATGAGATCCAACTCTTTAAATTGATCGATAGACATTTCACATAAAGCTGTAAGAGATTTGATTTAAAAAGATTATTGGTGATTAATAAATTTAATAGAAATAAGGTTTTGATAGATTCATATCTACTTGAAGCATGTGTTGAAGTGATTGAATGCCACATTTGTTTCAATTCTTTTTTCCTCCCTATTCTCTATACTTTTAATGTTCTCTATGTTTTCTTGAAATCAGGAGACCACTTGATGGAGTGAGGAAAATTGAAATGAACAAGGAAGGCAAAGAAATTGACAAAGTATCATCTATCGAAGACTCGGATATGTATCCCTTATTCTAAAACACCACCTGCAACAAGGATTATGACATTTCATCATGGGAAGAAATGTATCAGTTATGTGAAGGTGAAAATCCAAGGGTAATAAACAAAGTCGCTACAACAGGCACGTCAGTTAGTTCAGACGTGACTTATTTCGACGTTGCATGTTCATTCATCCATAAGGTAGCAGCAAGGCCAAAGATTCTTCCCTATACAGACATGGTTAAGTGGGTAATTGACCACTTAATTATAGAAGACATAACATTCAATGATTCAAAAGGCGAGAATATTGGGTCATTCAAGGAAGAAAATTTACAGGAAATGTACCATGTACCCTCCATGTATCAGAAATATGACAAAGCTTTTGTCCAAGGCTTTAGAACAAAAAATCTAGATATGATGAAAGTCATAAAGGAATGGAAAGAAGACCAGGGAAATATTAAGAAAGATAAACGTGATACGTACCCAATTTCCCAAATTCCTTCCCCTTACCGTTATTCTGCCAATAATTTGTCCAGAGTATATGCCAAACCTGATACCACTAGGTTTTCTTTATCTTGGGTCCCACTAATTGACGCAATAATCAATTCTTTAATTCTAAATTGGGAAAATATCCTATCTGATAATTTAACTAAACACATCATGGAGTATAAGAGTAAAATAAGCATTTCATCTAGATAAATACCTCCATTTTACATAAGTGCTTACATCATGGACGCAATTTTATTTTCTATTATTTTTCCTACCATGCAATGGAAATGGATGACCCAAGACCCTAGCCCAATCCACATTTATCACAAATCCCTTTGCGATTCAGACTTCCATTTTCATTTCTACAAAATTTTCCATAGACTCATGTTGCCTATGCACCAGATGGTATTCAATGAGAAAGCTCCTAAGGCTTCCAAAGAGTATAGTAGATACATTGTTTCTGTTGCTAGATGGTTTGCAGAGGAAAGTTTCACATATATCAGAGTATTTTGGAGTTATGCTTCTCCTCATGACCTATCATATTATGTTCATGATAAGTTATTTGCAAGAGAGATATCCCATCGGCTTCTTTTAAATGGTATTTCTAAAAAACTTAAACATGCTAAGAAGGCCATTTGGCCTAATTTCCTTTTACAGTGTGACACTTTTGCACATTTTGATATTGGTCATGCCTACAAGAAAGTTTCAAAGGTTAATATATTGAATTTGGCAGTAATGTGAAAGCAACCATATGATGCAAATGATGTAATTAAAAACTACATCATAGAGCTCAAAATGAACCCATTTGTGAAAGAAATAGATAGATTTGATGATTTAATTCAAGGTGACTTGTGTTATTACACCCTAGATTTTCAAAAAATAATTCTGTCAACTCTACTTTTGGTCATGGTTTTTAGATAGGTGTGAATTCATGTTAAGCTTTTAGGGGTTAAGTGATAGGGTTAGAGTCTCATTTCCATTCAAAAAATAAAGTCTAGAAACCTTATTTCATACATTGACAGTCTTATACCATGTTTGGAAAGTCAAATTTTTAACCATTTTAAAGAATTTTTGGAATTAGCCATGAAACCACATTTTTGTAGCACAGAAAATGTAAAAAACCTATTTTTCGCTACAAAAATGTTGTTGTTTTCATAGCACACTACAAAATGGATGAAGTAGCCCTTTTTAGCAGAAAAACCTGTTTTTCTGCTTTTAGTAGTCAACTTCCAGAGGGGTTCCTGAGCAATTAAAAACTCATTTTTGAAAACTGAAAGAGGTTTTTCTTCCTAAAATACTGAAATATAAAAAATCTTTCAGTTTCTTCAAATTCATTATGAGGTGGGAGAAATTGATGGTTTAACTTTTTCTACGAAACTGCTAAAAGTCATAGAGAGAAAAACTTTGTTTTTCAGGTTTTAGAAGTCTTTTTAAAGATCATTTTCTAGCCACATGCAAAAGTATTTTGGAATTATGAAGGATTTTTCTCTTCGTCAAATCTCTAGCTGCAATAACCTATCGCACTTGTTTCATAAGTGATACCAGTTGGGAGATACAAGGCTTTATTTTAAGCCATATTTTCCAAAATCAGAATTTGCTAGTTTTACACAGGTTGTTCAAAGAGAGTTTCTAGGCAGTAGGAGAGGTATTTCAAAAAACCAAGAGAGGTTTTTGTTCAAGCCAAATTGGTCTCCAAAATTTTCCTTCAGTTTCTCAAAATAAACTATGGGTGAGAAAATAAAAGCTCTGTCTCAACACCTATTTTTCAGGTAAAAAAGGTAAGGTAAAATGACCAATTCATAAATGGAAAATGAGGATTAAATTTTGTGAAGGTTATGATTTGGGTTCATATAGCTAAGAGGATAGATTTGTAAGAATGATGCATGTTAAATTGAAATCTACTAATAGGAGGCTAAAGAGGAAGATTGAAGACCTGGAAATTCAATTGACAAAATCTGAAGATAAGCTACAACAAAGATAAAACAAAGCAGTAAGTGACAAATCATTAAAACAGTTTTGTTATTGAGAAGGGAATTATTTTGTTTGAATACATTTCAAAGCCAACTTTTTTTTATTGTTAAGATATATGGAAATAATTTAAAGGTGAAAATATTCCTAAAGTTTGAGAATTGTGAAAAACTATGAAAAAAGACTTACACAGTAGTTTTGTAGCGTGCTACGAAACTGTTGTAGGTGCAGTTTTGAATATTTTTATAAAGGTTTGAGAGGTAAAAAAACTTAGTTTCCAAATTTTGTTGCTGCTGGAGGATGGAAAAGGCTCACAAATGAAATTTCAGGTGTCAAAGAAAAGGAAAGTGGATGGTTAAGAGATGTTTACAAAGATGCAAATTATGCGCTATGAAAATAGCTGCTACTTTCGTAGCGCAGCCATATCAGCTCTCTTTATCCTCTTTCAAAGGCTTAATTTTTGTATAGGTGGAAAGGCATGGTTTCATGGAAGTGGTGAAAAATGTCACTTATCTAAAAAAAATAAATTTTGTCAGCAAAAGGGTTAGAAGATCATCAAGGAAGGTAAAAGCTAAATTGCAGAAAACAGGTTTCCTAGTTTTTAGGGTAGATAAGACATGAATCAATAGTGTTCATAACAAGGTTGGAGACATCACCAAATTCAACTTCATGAGGCTGTAGCTGTCAAAAGAAGCATTAAAGGTTTAGACAAGGTTGTTGAAACAAGTTTTAGGAGTTTTAGTCCTATTTGTATTAGGACTCCTAAAAGAGACAGTTAGCTGTCAGTTGTAATTAAGAGTCCGTTTTAGGAGTAGAATAGGTGCCAATAATAGAAATTTGAATTCTCTTGATGAGGTATCATAGATTCAAATATTTTAAAAGCTATATATGAAGCAAGGGGTCGAATTAGGAAGTGGTTTGAGACTTTTTGGAAAAAATCTGTTGCTTTATGTAATTGACTATGATCAGTAATGTAGAAAGGTTTTCTTGTTGACAAACCTGAGATTCTCATGGGGTTTTAATGCTTTATTGATCTACCTATTATGTTTAAATATTTTCAGTAGATCTCATTTATATTACTTAGAATTCATAACCCTATGCTCTGACTTCCTTTAGTAATGAGGTGACTGTGTTTTTTTTTGTTTTATGAGTGAATTTCCTTTGAACCACTAGCAATAGACTTCATTACTATTACTCAGAATTCATAACTCTATGCCCTGACTTCCTTTAGTAATGAAATTATTGTGTTGACCTATATTCTTGAGTGAATTGTCTTTGTTTAAGACCCCTATTTGCCTCAGCTTCCATGTCAATAAACCTTTCCACTGAACCTACTAATTTGTTGACTCCATAAGCCCAATGGTAGTATTAGCCTTCATATTTCAACCTAGAAACACAAAAATACAGGGTTGATTTAGCCATATATATTATCATTAAACAATATCATAAACCCTTGAGAGAGACATCTCAAGCTGAGGAGGTTAAGCCTCAGCTAAAAGGTTGGTTTGAAATAGTTACACTGAGGTAGTCTGATCAATAGCATATCAGGGTCCTATTTCGGTGATAACATTTTGGTGCATCTTCCGGGAGTTTGAAGATATACATCTCCCGAAAATTATGAAGCTGAATTCTTGAAGGTAGCAGGAGCTCAGAATCTGTTCGAGGCTGCAAAGCTACCTTGGCGACTCCACACATCAAAAAATTAAACTGGAAGGTGACTCAACTACTTGAAGATCAATAGCTAGATGAAGTTTCAAGATGAGTTCCATTGTAAGAATGAATGTCAAGTATGCCCCTATGAATTGGTCTCATATCCCTGGTTTTCCAAATCCTATGCTAAATGTTGAATTGTTAGATGATCTTCCAATATTCAAAGATGAAAATAAAGGTAAGGCTACTCTTCATTTGGTTAGGTTCCACATGCATCTACACAATATTAAGGTTTAGTTCCCTAAATATTGTCTCATGAAGATGTTTATGACCACTCTAGCAGGAAAAGCATGGTCTTTGTATAAAGGTTTAGCAAATGGTTCATTATATTCTCTTGCTAGTTTTCATGATGAATTCTATGAGATGTATAAAGAGTGTCATCCCTCCTTATTGCTGATCAAAGATTGTTGTAAACATTCTGTGAGTTTTATTCAATATTTGGAGGATTTTTATGATGATGATGAATTTATGGATGAAGAAATTTTATAGGCTCTTCATAACAATACATTTCAACACCTAGAAGAAAGGATAACATCCCATGACATGCAACATAGAAATCAGCAGGAGTTTACTTATGAAAATCTTCTTACATCCTCTGAGGTTGATGTAGAGATGCAGCAGACTTGTTAGTCTTCAGATCATAATGAAGATGAAAATCATTGCAAATACCAAGAAGAAATACTGGAAGACAATTTTTATAACCCTCAGGAAGAGAAAAAGTTTGATTACTTATGTCATAATTTGCAGCAACCTACTTCAAAGAATGATCATAATAATGAGGAAAATTACATTTTTTGTGGGAATCATTCAGAAAGGCAGTTGGATAGCTTATCAAATAATTTTTTTGTGGCTAAAAATTAGTTGTTAGAAGTTACATGATGTTATGAGGATCATCAAGATGATCATGTTTTCTGGGATCCTATAGCTAAGTACATGGAAGAGTTTTATTCTCTAGTTTTTCAGTTTTATTTTTACTATGAATATTAGTTACAATTTCAGTGGCAGTGGTCATCACAATATCATAGTTTCTTCGAGTTCCAATGCAATCAAACAACTCAAATATCAGATAAAACAAATGACTGGCTACATTCGAAATTTCATATTGATTGAGCTGAATGAAGTTTGCAGTTGATAGGGTAGGTAGGAATGTGCAAATAAGCTCAAGGTTGACTGAGAATTTTTAGTAGGTATAGTTTGAAGTAGATTGAGAATAATTTTAGAGTTTTATTTTAAAGGAATGGATTGCATCACAGGAGCTTCCAGTTCTTAGTCTACCACAAGGGCACACTATCCCAAGTGGAGCCACTATTATCACACCCTAAATTTTCAAAGCATCATTGTGTCAAATATGATTTTGGTAATGGTTTTTAGATAGGTGTGAAGTCATGTTAACTTTTTAGGGGTTAAGTGATAGGGTTAGAGTCTCATTTCCATTCACAAAATAAAGTCTAGTAACCTTATTTCATACATTGACAGTCTTATACCATGTTTGGAAAGTCAAATTTTTAACCATTTTGAAGAATTTTTTGAATTAGCCACAAACCATGCTTTCATAGCACAGAAAGTGTAAAAAACTTGTTTTTCACTATGGAAATGTTGTTTTTTTCGTAGCGTGCTACGAAATGGCTGAAACAACCTTTTTCAGCCAAAAAACCTTGTTTTTCTGCTTTTAGTAGTCAACTTTCAGAGGGGTTCCTGAGAAATTTAAAACTCATTTTTTAAAACTGAAAGAGGTTTTTCTTCCTAACATACGGAAACAAAAAAACCTCTTTCACTTTAGTCAAATTAATTATGAGGTGGGAGAAATGGATGGTTTAACTTGCGCTATGAAACTGCTAAAAGTCATTGAGAGAAAAACTCTGTTTTTTGGTTTTAGCAGTCTTTTTAAAGATCGTCTTCTGGCCACATGAAAAAGTATTTTGAAATTATGAAGGAGGTTATTCTTCATGAACTCTCTAGATACAATAACCTATCTGAAATTTTTCATAAGTGTTACCAGTTTGGAGATACAAGGATTTCTTTTAAGCCATATTTTCAGAAATTAGAATTTTCCAGTTTTACACAGGTTGTTCAAACACAGTTTCTAGGAAGTAGGAGAGGTATTTCGAAAAACCAAGAGAGGTTTTTGTTCAAGACAATTTTTTCTCCAAAATCCTCCTTCAATGATATAAAATACATTATGGGTGTGAAGATAAAATCTCTGTCTCAACACCTATTTTTCAGGTAAAAACAGTGAGGTAAAATGACCAATTCATAAATGGAAAATGAGGATTAAATTTTGTGAAGGTTATGATTTTATTTCATATAACTAAGAGGCTATATCTGTAAGAATGATGCATGTTAAATTTAGGGCTAATAATAGGAGGCTGAAGAGGAATATTGAAGACCTAGAAATTCAATTGACAAAATCTGAAGATAAGCTACAACAAAGATAAAACAGAGGAGTAAGTGACAAATCATTAAAAGAGTTTTGTTATTGAGAAGGGAAGTATTTTGTTTGAAGACATTTAAAAGACAATTTTTTTTTATTGTTAAGATCTATGGAAATCATTTAAAGGTGCAAATATTCCTAAAGTTTGATAATTGTGAAAAACTATGTAAAAAAGACTTACACAGCAGTTTCGTAGCGCGCTACGAAACTGCTATAGGTGCAATTTTGAATATTTTTATAAGGGTTTGAGAGGTAAAAAAACTTGTTTTCCAAATTTTGTTGCTGCTAGAGGATGGAAAAGGCTCACAAATGAAATTTCAAGTGTCAAATCAAAGGAAAGTGGATGGTTAAGAGATTTTTACAAAGATGCAAATTCTGCGCTACCAAAACAACTGATTTTTTCGTAGAGCAGCCATATTAGCTCTCTTTATCCTCTTTCAAAGGCTTAATTTTTGTAAAAGTGGAAAGGCATGGTTTCATGGAAGTGATAACACATGTCACTTATCTAAAAAAAATCAATTTTGTCAACAAAAGGGTTAGAATATCATCAGGGAAGGTGAAAGCTAAATTGCAGAAAACAGGTTTCCTGGTTCTTAGGGCAGATAAGACATGACTCAACAGGGTTCATAACAAGGCCGGAGGCATCACCAAATTCGACTTCATGAGGTTTTAGCTGTCAAAATAAGCATTAAAGTTTTAGATAAGGTTGTTGAAACATGTTTTAGGAGTTTTAGTCCTATTTGTATTAGGACTCCTAAAAGAGACAGTTAGCTGTCAATTGTAATTAAGAGTTTGTTCTAGGGGTAGAATAGGTGTCAATAATAGAAATTCGAACTCTCTTGATGAGGGATCATAGATTCCTATATTTTAAAATCTATATATGAAGCAAGGGGTCAAATTAGCAAGGGGTTGGAGACTTTTTGGCAAAAAGCTGTTGCTTTATGTAATTGACTGTGATCAATAATGCAGAAAGGTTTTCTTCTTGACAGACCTAAGATTCTCATGGGGTTTTAATGATTTATTGATATACCTATTATGTTTAACTATTTGTAGTAGATATCATTTATATTACTCAGAATTCATAACCCTGTGCTCTTACTTCCTTTAGTAATGAGGTGACTGTGTTTTTTTGTGTTTTATGAGTGAATTTCCTTTGAACCACTAGTAGTAGATTTCATTACTATTACTCAGAATTCATAAATTTATGCTCTGACTTCCTTTAGTAATGAAATTATTGTGTTGACCTATGTTCTTTAGTGAGTTGTCTTTGTTTAAGACCCCTATTTTCCTCAAATTCCATGTCAAGCAACCTTGCCACTGAACCTACTGATTTGTTGACTCCATAAGCCCAATGGTAGTATTAGCCTTCATCTTTCAACCTAAAAACACACAAAACCAAGATAGAGTTAGCCATATATATTATCATTAATCAATATCATAAACCCTTGAGAGAGCCCTCTTAGGTTGAGGAGGCTAAGCCTAAGCTAAAAGGTTGGTTTGAAATAGTTACACTGAGGAAGTCTGATCAACAGCCTATCAGGGTCCTATTTTGGTGATAACAACTTGGAAGCCTTCCAAGCATATAGAAGTAAGAGATTGGAAAAGATTCATCTAGATTTGCTAACTATTGAAGATGTCAATAGACCTACTCCAAGTATTAGCTTGGATAATGAAGTGAAAGACATGTCTAAAGATGAGCCTGAACAATCAGAGCATCAATCTCGCAATTCGAATCATTCTGAAAATGAATCCAAAAATAGAAAGGAAAACCAAGAAAGGATAAATTATTAAGTAATCTAAGAGATTGAGATGCATGAGAAAAAAGGAAGAAATGGAACAGAGTCAACTTCTCAACAAGTTCAGCAGATTCAAGATACACTTGATCAGTCAGGAAATTCCCAACCAAAAAATTTAAGTAGTGAATGGGATGAGTTTTCCAAAGCAATAAAAACTCCTAAAAAAAATCCCAATACTGATCAAGCTACTAGTTTTCAGACACTTGAACATTCCCAGAAGTTAGTAGAAACTGTTACACCACTACAACAAGTTCCAGAAACTCATGATCAAGATATCATTCCAGCTTATTCTACAGAACAAATAATGTTACAAGTTGAGGAAATCCCTTCGTTGGATGTCTTATACAGTCCTAGTCATAAGGCTATAGTTAAGAGAAGAAAAATGAGAAGAATTGATGAGACAGTCTCAGATCTTACAAATGAATCAATAGACATTTTGTGGAAGGATCCCCTATCTGATCCTACTGAACATTTAACCAAACTATCATTTTTTGCAAGGGCATATCCTACTGCCATTGTTGATAAGGCCACTAAGGTTAAAATGTTACTGAAGAAAAAATAAGATAGAATACAAGAATTAGAGAGGTTGTTACAACAAGAAAAGTATAATTCCAGTGAGAAAATGAAATTTATGACCTCCAAATTTCAGAATGATTTTGAGAGTCTTAATTTGTAACATCAAGTAGAAATCACTAAGAATAAAACACAACTAGAAGCAACAATGATTAGATTACAAAGCCAACCATATCTAGAGAAATTCATAAAGGAAGCATTGTATGTGAATGCTAAGTTAAAGCAACAAGAAGAAGTATTTTTCCAACAAGCTTCTATTACTGGCTCATATTGTGACTCAAGTGAAATATTGATCTAGCAAGTAGCTATCCAAAAACTTGAACGTGAGAAGATCGAGAAGAAAATCAATGAACACATTCAATGGAAAGAATCAGACTCAGAAAATGAATTTAATCTACCCCATCTAGATAAGATTCACAAGGAAATATTATTCAAAGATTGGGAAGCACAGATAAAGCAGGAAAATAAAGCAACAACAAAAGCATTCAATTTGGAAAAGGAAATCACTGAATCTATGTGTGAACAACTTGTGAAAGTATAACTTATGAAAGAGTGCACGTATGAACTGATCTCAGAGGTCAAAAAAATGGAAACACAATGGAAGAAAAAGGAAGAAATTTAGGATGAAACAATTAAAAAGGTAAATAAGTTTAATCAAGAAAATTATTGGAATTTTATGATCAAAGATTATCATCAGTACCAGACCCTGCATTTTTTAACAGATTTGACAAGAAGATCACAGCCAACACTCTCAAATGCAGTATTCAAGGGAGAGGTCAGTTCACAGATTTCATAGCCAGCTCAGCTCAAGCTCGTGCTATATATTTTTCAACTTCGCGGGTATATCCAAAAGAAATATTGGAACTCATAAGTCATATTCTTACTTTATTTTCCTAGATTGTAGTTAAAGCTAGTCTTACAAGGATGGTTTTTTGAAACCTCCTCTATTTTTTGTAATAATATATTTTAGAACATAGTTAGTTTAGTATTTAAACCCCTCTCATGCATTTAGATAAGGGTCTAGAAATTTTTCAAAAACATTTGCAAAGAATGCACTATTGTAAGTTTGTGAGTGTTTTGATGAATTAATGGAACATAGTCTGTTGTCTTTTGAAAATTAAGGCCGTTTAACTGATGTTGCACTACTATACTCTTTAAATATATTGAAAGTGAAGAGGAGCAGATCAATTACTATCATTTTACATGAGTAGAACTTCGTACATATGGTACTTCTATTCAGTTGTATTAAGTCTTTCTTTATAGATTGACAATCATCATTTTATTGCATTATATATTTGAAACATTATTATAGATGAATGTTACATGCACTTATGTTCCAATATTTTTCTGTGATTTATTAGTGAATATATAATCACGCATACGAATGTGATATAATTTTCATAATTCTTCTAATTAAACTATTTTTTTAGAAGAATCATCTTAGATAATTTTCATCTCTTTCAATTGTTAAGTAAACTACATTGCTAATAGTTGAAAGATATCTCTTTAGATCACATAAAGGAAGTAACACCCCGGGAATATAGTAGAATAGAGAGTTTTGATAGATGCATGTGATAGATTAGAATCATTTTCCATTGCATGTTGTATAATCAAAATACCCCCAAAATCATCCTTATTGGGAAACGGGTCCCACTATCCCCAGTCGGAGCCACTACACCAAATGGTAAAGGAGTTTCTTTAAGGTCCGGACCGGGTGGTTTCCCCCCATGTTTTGGCAACAGAATTCTGAGGCCTCAACATTTTGGTGCTAGAAGGAGGGCCTTGTGAATGGAAAAAATGTTTTATCAATCTAAAGGCCAGTATAAGAGTCTCTCTCCCTCTCTATCTCCATTAATTTCCATAAAATTATCTAGATCCTCATCTTTAAAATCTGAAGTTGATCATCCTTATCCTAAGTCTCCTAGTGATAATCAACCCATATTATCTCTTGATTATCATCAAAATTTCCCAGAAGTTTAGTCTTTCATAAAAAATTTAGAGAGAGTATCCATTTCTGCTGAAAATACTAATCTTCTCAATTGTCAAATATAAATATTTTGTCTTCTTTACAACCTCGAAGAATACTAACTTGATCAGAAATTCAAAAGACAGTAATTCTTCCTTTTGAATTTCCCATCAATAATACAAGAAAGAGAATAAATAGGACTGAATCAGAGTCAATCGCCAGCAATATTTTATCCCATTCGTCATCATTACCTCTGCTCACTTCCATAACTTCCATTCCAACAATTAGTGTTACTTTAACTAGTTCTAGTACTCAAACTATTATCCCTTCAGCTAGTGTTAGCACTCAGCCTGCCTCTTCTTCAACTCAAACTCAATCCATCACATCCACTCAAGCTCCAGTGGCAGGCAAAGTACCTCCACCAAATGTACATCCATGGAATAATCCAGGGGATGTAAATATGCCCGCTCCTCTTCATGCTCTTCCAAAATATCTTGAAAGGTGTTTACCTAAATTTAATCCTAATGACGGTCTTCTGATAGAAGAACACATTCACAATTTTATGTTAGCCATCAATTTAAATGAATTAGTTGAATAGGATTGTGTTGTAAGAATATTTCCATATACTCTAATAGGATCCACAGGATCCTCATATTTTTCACTTCCTGCCCGCTCTATAACTAGCAGGAATATATTCGAAGAACAATTTCTAGTTATGTTTGGGGATGACAGGACCACTCCTACACTCATCGATGATTTATCAAGTCTAAAAGCTAATACAGGTGAGAAGATAAATGATTTTAATTCAAGATTTAATAAATTACCCAATAAAATTCTCGCTACATCAGTTCCTGGTGCAGAAGTTCAAATTGAGTGGTATATTTCATCTCTTCCATTCAATATAGATATTTTTGTTGATAGAGAAAAACTTTTGACACTCATAGAAAACATGAAGGAATATTTATCTGTAGAGACATGCATAACCACTCTTGACAAAGAGAATTCTCAAGAAGATCGAAAATAAAAAAAGGTATCTTTCAAAGATGATTCTAAAAAGTTGTCGAAAAACCCTTTTGATGTGGAAGGTCTTCAAATTTTTTTGAAGACTATGACAAATGAGATGGCAGATATCAAGAAACAAGTCGCTGAAAATTATAGCTCAAAATATACTTTCAGAAACTTTAGGAAAGGTTAGTCCTCTAATACTCAACCTCCAAATATCATATCTAATGCTGATCCTAATCAAGATACAGAGGAAGAGAAATTAGAGGAAGAAGATGATGATGAAGAAGAAGAAGTTGAACTAAATGGAATGTGGGATTTTATCCTACCAAATGAAGAACAGCATTAAGCTTTACTTCTGAGTACAAGGAGAAAAAATACTACTGAAGCAGCGCAGCTAGATCAACAACAAAATATTTCAACTCTCGCTAAGGATAAATTAGTAAGAAAAAAGTCTACTTCAAAGGCTACAAAAACAAGTCCCATTACTTCAAATACTCCACCTACATCTAAGACAATGGTAGTCTCGGACACTATTGAGTATAATGTACTTGAAGATATGAATACAACTAGGGCCAACATTTCAATTCATGAGCTTACTAAATTAAAGAAGGAACATAAAATCTTACTTAGAGACTTAAATGTGGTTTTTTCTTCAACCTTGCCTACTCCAGTAATAGTACAAGCTACTAATGAAATAGGTAAACCACCTTCTGCTTTAACTAAAATAGATGCTACATACTTGATTATGATAGGTGATCGATCCATCTCTCATACTCCTCCATTTCTCTTAACCTATGAGATCTATAATAAAAACTTTCATAATTGTTTAATAGACTCAGGGGCTTCCTCTAATATAATGCCAAAATCAGTCTGTGCTAAGTTGAACATAACTCCTCAAAGTTTCCCTATTGATATAGTACAACTTGATAGAACTAGAATGGAGGTGGTAGGAGAAATAAATTATGTTTCCATCATATTGTCATCAAACCCCAAGATTACTCAAATATTTGATATACTAGTGGTTGATATTCCTTAGTTTTATGACTTAGTATTAAGCTAAGACTGGTCTGAAAAACTTCATGGATATTTTGCAATAGACTGGTCGCATATGTGGCTACCATATAATGGAAATCCAAATCAAATTCGGGTAGGCCATGAAAAGTTCATGAAACACAAAGTCATCGATCTTGGAGTAAATGAGCCAGTAGCATTCAATAATAACATTATTGGAAACTACTCATCATAATTGTTTTTGGGAAATTTAAATGCTCAACCATCAACTTTCTTTGATAATTCAATTGTTTCTTAGATTGAGAATTTTTCCCAGACAGATAGTTCCAAGTGTATAAATTTTGTAGATAAAGCAGTAGTTAATTATTTATTTTGGACTCTTTATTTTGGTGGTTCTAAATCTGAAGATGGTGCAAGTGCTGGCTGTATTTTAATAAGACCAAAAGGACAAAAAATCATGTTAGTCTGCAGACTAGAAATCAATTGTACAAACAATATAGCTGAATACGAAGCATTAGTCCAAGGTTTGTACAAATCCATTGATATTAATATCAAATATTTGAAAGTTCTAGGAGATTCAGAAATAATTGTTAGACAGGTAAGAAATACCATTCATTGTAATTCTGGACATTTAAATAACTACCAATCATTAGTCCAAGAATTAACCATTAATTTCTTAGCCTTTAATATTCACTTTGTACCTAGAATGCAGAATGCTAGTGCAGATCTACTGGCTAATGTAGCATAAAAGTTAATTCCATCTCAAGAGTTTAGTCCCGATATATTTTCCATTGAATTAATTTTTAGACCATCTATTCCTAATAATATTACCAATTGGAGAGTATTCAATGATGATTCATATATCATAGATTTCATAACACCTGAAGGATCTTATGATAGTCAAATTTTGGATGAAAATGAACATGATATTCAAATTAAGGAAGAACAAGATGAAAATCATATCCCTAAGTTTGGTTTCAAGTTAGAAGACCTATATGATCTGAAAGATAGGTTTAAAAGAGTTACTAACCCAAAGCTCTACCTTAATATTTGAGTTATTTAATCTAGGAACTGATGAAAAACCTCAAAATTTAAATCAAGGTCTTAGTCTATCTTCCGAAGAAATACTATCATTTATCAAGTTATTTATAATGTCCAAAATTTTCTTTGCTTGGGATTATACTGATCTTAAAACATATGATACTTCTGTTATTCAACATACCATTTGTATGATCTCGGAAGGAAAACCTATAAAACAAAAGTTGAGGAAAATTCATCCAAATCTCAAAAATCAAATCAAAATAGAACTGAACAAACTCCTTAAAGAAAAAATCATCTTTCCAGTCAGGCACTCTAAATGGGTATCAAATTTGGTACTTTTCAGGAAGAAAAATGGCGATATTATAATTTGTATTGATTTTAGGAATTTAAAAAAAGAATGTCAAAAGGACAACTTTCCATTACCAACCATTGAACAACTACTGAAGACAGTAGCTGATTCTGAACTTATGTCCTTTCTAGATGTATTCTCGGGATATAACCAAATTATCGCACATCCAGATGATAGACTGAAGACTACATTCAGGACTAAGTGGTGAACTTAGACTACATTTAGGACTAAGTGGTGAACTTACGCTTGTCAAAAGATGACATTTGGATTAATTAATGCAGGTGCAACTTTTTAGAGAGATAAGGACACATATTTTAGGGGGCTCGTAAATAAATCAGTGGTTATTTATTTAGATGACATTAAAATATTTTCCAAACAAATAAAGAATCATGTGAATGACCTTAAGCAAGTCTTTGAACGGTGTAAAAGGTATGGCATCTCATTAAACCCAAATAAATCATTTTTTTCATTAGATGAATGAAACATTTTAATATTCACTGTGTCAAAAAGAGGTATCTATATTCATCCTGAAATAATTGAAGAGATTAAAAGAATTCCTTTCCCTCATAACAAGAAAGTTATGTAGTCGTTTCTTGGGAAAAATAATTTTGTTAAAAGGTTTGTCCCTGAATTTTCACAAATGGTTTTACCATTACAAAACATGATTAAGAAAAATTCAGTCTTTACATGGAGACATAATGAAAGTGAATAATTTGATTTGATCAAACAATCCATTGTCAATGCTCCATTCCTGACTACCCCCAATTTTATTAATCCTTTTACATTATATACTTTTTCATCAGATACATCATACATTTTTGTTTTAACACATCTTAATGAATAACAAATTGAAGCACCAATGTCATTTTTCAGTTCCAATTTGCAAGGTGCAGGAATAAATCATTCATCTATCAAAAAGAAAGAATTTATTGTCTTTAAGGCTATAAAGAATTTCATGCCATTTCTCCTAAAAACTCGCACCAAAATCATAGTTCCATTCTTTGCAATGAGACAACTGTTAATGAAAAGAGAATTAGGAGAGAAAAGGGCTAATTGGGTTACCACTTTGCAAGAATATGATGTAGATATAAGACCCTCTAAAATTGTTAGAGGTGAACGTTTTTGCAAAACTCTTACAGGAGAATCCCATCTATCATCAGAAGAAGATTTAGGTAACAATGTGCAAATATCAGAGGTAAGCTTCAACGATGCACAATCTCAATACTTTGATCTCATATTCTATTTGAAGAATGGATATGCTCCGACCCAACTCAGTTTCAAAACAAAATGGGCTTTGAGATTAAAGGCCAAGAAATATAAATTAATCAATGATGTATTGTTTAGGAGAAATTTTTATTCTGTACTACCAAGATGCTTAGAAAAATCTGCAGTAGAGAAAGTCTTGCAAGAACTCCATGATGGACTAGGTAGAGGATATTTTGAAGGAAATACGATAGCACACAAAATCCTGCATGTAGGTTACTATTGGCCTACACTTTTAAAATATGCTCATGAATATGCAATACAATGAAAAGTGTGTCAAAGAGCATCTGGAAGATAAAGGAAGTCAGCCTTCCCATTACAGCCAGTCAATATCAAACAACCATTTGAACAATAGGGATTAGATATAGTCGGTGAGATTATTCCTAAATGTTTCAAACAACATAGATATATTCTCACAGCTACATATTATTTTACTAAATGGGTGGAATCAGTTCCGTTAAAGGCAGCCAATTATGAGAATATCATTGATTTCATCGACCAATATATCATAACTAGGTTTGGTTTACCTACTGCGTTAATGTTTGATAATGCATCTTACTTCTTCGGAAATACTATGATGGAATTTGCAATAAAAGGAGGTTTTAAACTTAAGTATTCTACAATTTATTACCTGCAAGGAAATGGTTTTGCAGAATCCACGAATAAAAAATTGATTAGAATAATTAAAAGAACTATTTATCAAAACCAATGAAATTGGCATAAGTCATTAATCTTTTCTCTTTGGGCAGACCGAATAACTCAGAAAACTTCTATTGGCACTTCTCCATTCAATCTTGTCTATGGAAAAGAAGTTGAACTTCCTACCAATGTAGTTATTCCCTCTCTTTCCTTAGTACAATTTATTGATGAATCTCCTTCTTCTTTTTTACAACTTAGACAATGTCAAATTATTAAGTTAGAAGAATAAAGAGAAAAAGATAAACATACTCATGCACATTATCAACAGATAGTAAAAACCTCATTTCATTCAACTTCTGTTACTCCAAAAAAATTTCAAATTGGTGGTCTAGCATTGAAATGGGATAAACTGCATGAGGAAAAAGGTAAACACATAAAGTTTCAAAAATGTTGGCTATGTCCATTTCAAATAATTGAAGAAATAGGCCCATCAACATTCTTATTGCAATATCTATCAGGAAAAAAAGATTCTTTGCTTGCTAATGGGCATATTTTGAAAAAAAAAATCCAGAGGAGGTAACCCCTTCTATTCCTTGTATACTAGTGTCTTTTTTTTTCCTTAAAAAAATAATATTTTCCTAGTATAATTTTTTCGCTTTTCAAACAAAAATCTTAGATGATCCTTTTTTAGTTATCTGTTATAGAAATAATAAGTGTTAAGGAAGCAATTGAGAGATTTGAGAGACAAAAATATTTTATTTTTTACTGAAATATGCAATTTCACTGAAGTTATTTATTCTCTGATGAAATTTTATATTTATATAGCATGATTATTTTGTCATTAATCAAGAAAAGAATCCTTAACATAGTAAAGAATATTTTACCAAAAAGCAATCCAAAACTCAATATTATCATCCATAATCCTCAAAAGGACTAATGATTCACCCCATCCGGGAAAAATTATTAAATTTTCAAAGAAATTCAAAAAATATTATACTACAAAAAGCTTAAAAGATAATCAGTCTCACCACAAGCTTGTTTACCATGTTCAAAGGGAAATAGTTGAACTGACATTACCAATACTGCCTACCAAAATAGAGTAATGACTTGAGATTATATCAAGAGGACAAGGGATCTCATCAAGATCCAGCTTGATCAGTTTAATTACAACTAGTGAATGACATTGTCATCATTTGGTTACCAAGGCAAGACAATGGCTTTCGAGTAAATAAAAATATGATACACAAAAGGAAAAAGTTTCAAAAAAGATTAATTGTATAAAGTAAGAATTTATTTCTGGAAATTGTAAGAAACACTGGATGGGACAATGAATCATTGTTGGGTAAAAGGTAACCCTACTAAGAGCTTAAATTTTCTATTGGATTAGAGGCTCTACCTGTGATAAAAGAGTACATATTTATAAAGTTGATCTGTAAGAGCCACCTGCTTTATCTTTTTGAACTAAGTAAATATTGATATAGATTTTCATACTTATATCTTTAAAAGAGGGATTCTTATGAACTGTAATCAAGAGAAATTTCATTTCTTAGTAATATATTATTTGTTTGAAATTCATTCCTACAACTATTTTTATTTCAAAAAAGTTTTAGAAATTTCAAAAAGTTAGTCAGAGTTAGCTAGTTCTCCCAAGTGAATCGCCAATTATTGTGCTATAAAACACCCCCCCTCCCCCCATTTATTTTAATAAATGGAGACCCTTTAGAAATAATTAGGAAATTATTTTTCATTTATTTTTAGCTTTAAGTAAAAAAACTATAGGAAATAAATTTTATTTTTGCTTATCCGCATGTATTCCTTATTGCGCATCATAATTTTCATAGCTTACCAAATTAAATGACTTAAAATCCATTAAGTAATGAAAGTTATGATATGCGTTAAGCTCTTTCCAAAGCCTTATATAAATATTATTGCAAATGCCCTAATCACTATTATAAACCAAAATCACATCGTGCCTCATTTAAATGATCAAACTTATATGAAATTTGGTAAAAGTTGTGATTACGTGGACCCGATGAGCCAATAAAGTAATGAAAATAAAGCTCCAACATCTGATAGAGTGCAACAACATGATTTCTTGAAAGCACACTTCGCATTTCACAAGATATAACTAAAAGAAAATTCATTTACGACATAAAAGTTGTGATGTGTGATTTGCGGAGATCACATTTCGCAGAATTTATGGGTAGCATCATCAATGGAAATAGTTATAATTTGCGATGTGCGATGCGATATGACTCATGTCAAATAAAACCAAAATACGAGATCCAAGTCTTTAAATTCATTGATAGAAATTTCACGTAAAGGTGTAAGATATTTGATTTAAAAAGATTATTGGTGATTAATAACATTTAATAGAAGTAAGGTTTTGATAGATTCATATGTACTTATAGCATATGTTGAAGTTATTGAATGTCGCATTTGCTTCAATTCTATTTTCATCCCTATTCTCTATACTATTAGTGTTCATTTTGTTTGCTTGAAATAAGGAGACCACTTAACAGAGTGAGGAAAATTGAAATGAACAAGAAAAGAGAAGAATTTGACAAAGAATCATCTACTGAAGACTCAGATATGTCTCCCTTGTTCTCAGACACAACCTAAAACAAGGATTTCAAAATGTCATCATGGGAAGAAATGTATTAGTTATTTGAAGGTGAAAATCCAAGGGTAATAACCAAAGTCGCTACAACACACCTATCAGTTACTTCAGATGTGACTTATTTCGACGTTGCATGTTCATTCATCCATAAGGTAGCAGCAAGGCCAAACATTCTTCCCTATATAGACATGGTTTAGTGGGTAATCAACCACTTAAGCATAGAATACATAACATTCAAAGATTCGAAAGGCGAGAACATTGGGTCATTCAGGGCAGAAGATTTACAGAAAATGTACCATCTACCCTCCCCGCAGTAGAAATATGACAAAGCTTTTGTCCAAGGCTTTAGAAAAAAAAATCCAGATCTGATGAAAGTCATAAAGGAATGGAAGAAGACCAAGTCAAACTTAAGCGAGATAAACTCAGTACGTACCCAATTTCACAAATTCCTTCCCCTTACTATTATGTTGCCAGTATGTTGTCCAGATTATATGCCCAACCTGATACCACTAGGTTTTCTGTAGATTGGGTCCCATTAATTGATGAAATCATCCATTCTTTAATTCTGAATTGGTAAAATATCCTATCTGATAATTTATCTAAACACATCATGGAGTATAGGAGTAAAATAATTGTTTCATCTAGAGAAATACCTCCCTTTTACACGAGTTCCTACATCATGGACGCAATTTGATTTTCTTCTAGTTTTCCTACCATGGGATGGAAATGGACAACCCAAGACCCTACCCAAATCCACATTTATCACAGATCCCTTTGGGATTCAAACCTCCATTTTAATTTTTACAAAATTTTCCATAGAGTCATGTTACTTATGCATCATATGATATTCAATGAGAAAGCCCCTAGGGTTTCCAAAGAGGCTAGTACAAACATTCGTTCTGTTGCTATATGGTTTGTACAGGAAAGTTTCACATATATCAGAGTATTTGGGAGTTATGCTTCTCCTCATGTCCTACCATATTATGTTCATGATAAGTTACTTGCAAGAGAGATAGCCTACCAACTCCTTGTAAATAGTATTTCTAAACAACTTAAAGATGCTAAGAATGTCATTTCTCCTAATTTCCCTTTATAGTGCGGTACTTTTACACTTTTTGATATTGGTCATGCCTACAAGGAAGTTTCAAAGATTAATATGTTTAATTTGCAGAAATTCCAAAGCAGCCATATGATCCAAATTATGTAATTAAAAAATATGTCACAGAGATCAAAATGAAGCCTTTTGTAAAATAAATAGATAGATTTGATGATTTCTTTCAAGGCATTGAAACATTTTCAGATATAATCAAATTTTCATCCAATCAACTCAATCAAGATTAATTGGAAGCCTTCTAAGCATATGTAATTAAGAGATTGGAAAAGATTCCTCTATATTTTTTTACTATTGAAGATTTCAACAAACCTACTCCAAGTATTAGCTTGGATAATGAAGTGAAAGACATGTTTGAATATGATTCGAGACAATTAGAGAATTAATCTCAAAATTTAGATCATTCTAAAAATGAGTATGGAAACATAAAGGAAAACCCATACAATATAATTGATCAAGTAATCTAAGATATTGATATGTAGGAGGAAAAAGTAAGAAATGGAACATAGTCAATTTCTCAAGAAGTTCAACATAGTCAATATACACTTGATCAGCCAGGAAAGTCTCAACTAAAAAATTTAAATAGTGAATTGGATGATTTTTCTAAAGCAATAAAAACTCCTAAAACAAATCCCAATACTGATCAAGCTACTACTTTTCAGACACCTGAACATTCCCATAAGTTAGTAGAAACTGTTACACCACTACAATAAGTTCTAGAAACTCATGATCGAGATATCATTTTGGCTTATCCTACATAACAAATAATGTTACAAGTTGAGGAAATACCTTCGTTGGATGTCTTATACAGTCCTATTCATAAGGTTGTAGTTGAGAGAATCAAAATGAGAAGAATTGATGAGATAGTCTCAGATCTTACAAATGAATTAGTAGACGTTTTGTGGAAGGATCCCCTAGTTGATCCTACTAAAAATTTAACCAAAATATCACAGTTTTCAAGGGCATATGCTACTTCCACTGTTGATAAGGCCACTGAGGGTAAAATGTTACTAAAGTAGAAAGAAGATTGAATACAATAAATAGAGAGGTTGTTACAGCAAGAAAAGTCTAACTCCAGCGAGAAAATGAAATTGAAGATGTCCCAATTTCAAAAGGATTTTGAGTCTTAATTTGTAGCATCAAGTAGAAATCATCGAGAAGCAAACACAAATAGAAGAAACAATGACCATATTACAAAGCCAGCCACAGTTAGAGCAATTCATAAATGAAGCATTGGATGTGAATGCTAACTTAAAGCAGTAACAATAAGTATTTTTCCAACAAGCTTCTATTACTGGTTCTTATGGTGACTCAAGTGAAATATTGATCCAGCAAGTAGCTATCTAGAAACTTGAATGCTAGAATATCGAGAAGAAAAAAATGAACACATTCAATGGCAAGCATCAGAATCAGGCAAGGAAGCCAATCTACCCTAGGTAGATAAGCTCCACAAGGAAATATTATTTAAATATTGGGAAGAACAGATAAATTAGGTAGATGAAGCAGCATCGAAAGCATTCAAGTTGGCAAAGGAAATTACCGAATCTGTGTGTGAACATCTTCTGAAAGCAGAACTTATCAAAGAGTCCATGTCTGAAGTGATCTCAGAAGTCAAACAACTAGAAAAAAAATGTAATCAAAAGGCATAAATGCAGGATGAAACAATTAAAAAGGTCAATAAGTTTGATCAAGAAAATTATTGGAATTTTCTAAGCAAACCTTAGCATCAGTACCAGACCCTGCAATATTTAATAGATTCGACAAGAAGATCACAGCTATCACTCTCAAATGCAGTATTCAAGGGAAATGTCAGATCATAGATTTCACAGCCATCTCAACTCAAGCCCATGCTAGATATTTGTCAACTTCGCAGGGAGATCCAAAAGAAAGATCAGAACTCATATGTCATATTGTTACTTTATTTTCCTAGATTGTAGTTAAAATTAGTCTTGCGAGGATGGTTGTTTGAAACCTCCTCTATTTTTTGTAATAATCTATTTTAGAACATAGTTAGTTTAGTATTTAAAACCATCTCATGCATTTATAGGAAGGGTCCAGAAATTTTTGAATTTTTTTTACAAAGAATGCGCTATTGTATGTTTATGAGTGCTTTGATGAATTGATGAAACACAATTTGTTATCTTTTGACAATTAAAGTTGTTAAAATGATGTTGCACTACTATACTCTTTAAATTTCTTGAAAGTGAAGAGGATTAGATAAATTATTATCAATTTACATAAGTATAAATTCATACATATGGTACTTCTATTCACTTTTATTAAGTCTTGCTTTATAGATTGACAATCATCTTTTTATTTCATTATATATTTGAAATGTTATTATAGATGAATGTTACATGCAGTTATGTTCTAATATTTTTCTGTGATTTATTAGTGAATATATAATCACCCGTATGAATGCAATATATTTTTCATAATTCTTCTAATAAAACTATTTTGTTAGAAGAAGAATCTTACATAATTTTCATCTCTTTCAATTGTTAAGTAATCTACATTACTAATAGTTGAAGGATATCTCTTTAGATTGCATAAAGGAAGAAACACCCCGGGTATATAGTATAATTGAGAGTTTTGATAGATGCATGTGATTGATTAGAATCATTTTCCATTGCATGTTGTATAATCAAAACACCCCCAAAATCATCCTTATTGGGAAACGGGTCCCACTATCCCTAGTCGGAGCCACTACACTAAATGGAAAAGGAGTTGCTTTAAGGTTTGGACTAGTTGGTTTTCCCCCATGCTTTGGCAGCAAAATTTTGAGGCCTCAACAAAAGGGTTAAATGGGTAGAATGATATGATAAAAGGTAGAAAGTAAATAAGGGGAGAATATGCAAGAAGAGGTGGGAGAATTGAGGCCACAATGAGGATTAAGGGAGGGAGAGTGATGGATCACTACCTAGTTTGATGACAGAGAGTTGGATAAGCATGTAAGCCTATTATAAATGTGACATCATATGTAGGCAGAGGTAGAAGAACTGGGACCACAATGAGAATTAAGGGAGAGAGCGATATGAATCACTACCCAATTCAATGACAGAGACTTTCATAAGCCCGTAAGTCTGTTGTAAATGTCACAGCAGAGAGAGATTTTGTTAAGGAGCATAGGCAAAGAAGGGCCAAACTATAATGGAGTACGCCGATATAGGGAGTGAAGAGGTTGCCTAAGGATCAAAAATAGAGCACAGATGTTGAAGTTGTAGGATGGAGGATAGAATTTAAAATGAGTGGAGAAACGATGTGCTATTGGTTCAGAGGATGGGTGCTTTATTTCTGTGGATGAGTACATTGATTGGAGGTGCAAAGAATCCTAAGAGGATTCAAAGAAATCATATTATGATGATCGAGGATATTTTTGCAGGTGCACTTAGAAAATAGGATCAGTTCATGACTGTTGAGATGCTGTCTTTTGAGAGGGATAAAATGCATGATGCTAATAGGAATGGGGGAAGCCTTCAAGGGATGGGGAAGGATGTCATTTTTCCATCAATTTTGACTCGTCCAACTTCTCCGTGAACTCCTTAATTTTCCTAGAGGTCGGTTTTCTTGTTGTTGTTTCTTAATATGTGATAATAATCGATCCTACCAACCTTCTTTGCATATTGTTTTTCTCTGCTCAAAATTTGACAAATAGCTGCATTTTTTGGATTGCTGCCTCTTACCATTGCATGAATGATTATTGAGGAATCCCTAATAATTATTGGGTTGTGGATATATTTTTATTTTAATATTTTTATTCCTAGAAGAAGACCATATGATTCCGCTCTATTTTTGGATATTGTTCCCATACCCCAATTGAATTGTGTAGGAATAGAATTGTCTCTGTGAATTATTACTCCCCCAACTCCAGCTTTTCCTAGATTTCTTTTGGAGGCTCAGTTGAAGAAAAGATAAGGCATTTTGAGGGATCTAATCCAATTTTTGAATTCTTCCTCCTCCTTTCTGGTTTTCCAGTTTGGTTTCACCTTTGTGACTTTTTTCATCTGATGGATTGTGATCTTGTTGAGGGAAAAACTGATCCAGAGAAAGGGGTTTTCAATGATGTTTTTGGCTGAGAGCTGGGGTTTTTATGGTTGAGTGGCATAGTTCCCCCAAGCATGTTATGGTTATGCTAAAATGTATTTAGAAAAAAGGAATATAAACACATTTTTTTGATGTGGTGTGCCATTTGTTTTTGTAATGGTTATGTAGTTCGAGAAAGGGAATGGAGGATTACCAATATCTTTTGGTACTACATATATGAATTAAATGGACTAAGTTTCTATGTTGGCATACATGGTGTCACTATCCCAAAGAGTGGATTTGGAGATAATGAATGGGTGATTTCCTAGAATGCCCACATGTTGATCAACAACAATGTCCAGGGGACTGAGTTGTTGATGTAAGATGAAGAAATGATGAGCAGGATCATCCCTAGATTGATCTGAAGTGATATGGGACTCTAGAGGTTATTATAAATTGGGAATAATAATGGTACTAGAGTCAACATGACTAGATGCACTACGAGGGTTGGGGAGAATTGCTTCTCCTGGGCTCTCAAATATGGGTGCCCCCTTACCCAAACATTGGGTGTCAATGTAATGGCCAGAAGGTGTAAGTGGTTCGAATGTATGGGTTCGATGTAAGGGGGAATAGATAAAGTCAGGGGTTGTAAATTATTCCATAATATCATCATCGTAATAGAATATAGGGTGAATGGTGGAAGAAAAACCACCTAACGCGGAGAAGCTACCTGACTCATCATCATGAGAAGAGAGTTTCTCATGCACATATTCACGGAGGGTGACTGAAAAACAACTAGATGAAGGATCCACTAGTGTTGAGCCCAAGGTGATCGTTGAACGGAGGTCAGGAAAAAAAGAAGGAGAAGTCCCAAGGGGGTCTTCCACCATGGATATCAGAGATGATGGAAGGTATTCGACAGTGGTCGAAGACTCTATCATTTTGACATCTGGAGGGGGAATTTATATGGGAGTGGATGTGTCCTCTAGTCCTGCTAAAGAAAAACACGCAAATAAAGGAGCGGTGGACTTGTTGCGCTTGGCCTTGAATTGGAGAATCACTTACAAAGAGGAGTGGTACTCTTCGAGGTGGGGATAGAGGTAAGTATAGTGGCCATTAAAATCACACAAATAATAGGGGTGACTTTCACGCAAAGTATTAAGTTTCTTCGCTAAATCAGGTAAATTAACATGGACTTCTAGGATATCAGACTCAAGAAATGCTTCGTTGACCATGGGCTTGAAATGAAGCAATTTAGGAGAAGTATGGGTGGCATGATTGACAACATTACACAAATCACACATAGGTGTATGCTTTGGAGGTTGAGGAAAAGCATGGTTTATCAAGGTGGCCTTGTTTTTAGGTGCCTTCTTGCGAGGTTTTCCCCCTTTACCCAAAGTTGTCACAACAAGAGGAGGTTCCTTTTGAGGTGGCTGAGGCATGGTAGCAGAGGAAGGTGTCATGGGGACTGGTTGGACCAAGGTCAAATTAAGATAATGTTTGGGCTGACTACGCAAGGTAGTGGCTGGGGGATCAATGTACCAAATTTGGATACCCAGGGTCATGTTAGGAAGGGATAAGGTAGCCATAACAAGTACCAAAAACAATCCAGGAGGGGGAGCTAGGAACGATATTTGACCAGAGGGGTAATGGCCAAGAGAGATAGATCTGAGATGGTTAAGGCAAGGAGGAACCATGCTGGGAGGGTAGAGAGGTTCATGGATGACAATTGCAGATGAGGGGCCTTGATCAAGGGGTCCTGAAGGCTAAGTTGAAGTGGTAGGAGCAGGTTACAGAGGGCGAGGTTGTTGACTAGCCAAAGCGGGCTGCTTGAGGGCAGCTTGAGACGATTGCATCATGCAAACATTCGACAAGCTAGGATCATAGATAGGAGGAGGAAGACCATAGAAAGGACCAAGCAAAGAGGAGTTTTTGTAGACTCCGGGTGAGACACTGGTCAAAGGTTCGACGGCTTGCTTATTGGCCATCGAAGAGATGATGGACTCAGGTGAGGTCTGAGACTTCGGTTCGTAATATGTCAACTGGTCAATGGTGAAAATCTTTCTATATGAGGAAATCACATCTTACGGTGAACCATAGATGGAAAAAAATACATCGCACAAGTGTAGCTATGAACCAATAGAATGTTATAATCTAAGGGGGCATCAATGACTTCTATGTCAACGCAAATAGTCTTTCTCGCAAGAGCAATAGGACAATTGCGGAACAGGTCAATTGGCTGGGAAGAGTGGCCATCCCATGCTCGAAGGGTGATAGTGAAAGCGGCCAACTCAAGAGATTTGAGTTGCTTCTAAACCGAATCGGAAATAATATATGTGGATGCCCCCTCATCAATCATACAATGGGAGATGTTGGAATTTCAGATCTTGACAAGGATTTGGAAGGCGATAGAAGTAGGAAGGGGAGGATGTTCTGACTGGTCAACATCAAAGACAATCAAATGATCATCTGAAGGATCTATAGTGCCCATGGCAGTTAGTATAGATTTTCCTTGTGAAGGGCACGACTGGAGGAGTTCTAACATTGAGCTAGCAGTAGGAGATAGTGCGAAATCATCTACTATACTATACGAATGGGAAGCTTTTCCAGAAGTAGCATTTCGGTGTAATGGTCCCTTCGGGATCTTGGTATGAACCTCCACCTTAGGTTGAGGGATCTGTAAAGGACCATTGGTTTTCAAAAGAGGCTCCTTGGAACCTGAAGAAGGGAGCTTAGGGGTAGAAGTAGTGGGAGGCTTGTTGTACTGACAAGATTGAGTCTAAAGGTTGAGGTCAACAGTAATGGGTTGGTCAGATTTCATCATGAAAATCTGGTAATCAGAGGTACCAAATGCAAGATTTTTATTGGTCACCTGAACTTCAGGTGGTTGGGTAGCCATGAATCCTTGTTGAGGGAAAGGATTAGTAAACACAACTGGGTGGGTAGGTGAAGCATTGGGAGGAACCAAAGGGGAGGCTTTATTTCATCATGATGCTGCTTCATTCTCCCACATCTACTGCATTTGAGGTAAAAGAGGACAATCGTGGGTGTAATGACTATAGACACTGCAACATGAACAAGGCTTATTCATGCGAACAGGCATGTCCTACTTGGGCTGAGTGCCATGTTGCTGGTTAGCTTCGTTAAGTGCATTCCCTTGGGGATTATGTCCTATATTATGAGGGGTAGATCTATTTTGGGTTTCTTTCCTCTTCTTTTTGGAAGTAGGAGGATTAGTCTCGCCTTTTTGTGCATACACTTGCCTCTGAGGGGTGGTGGATGATGTTTCAGGGGTTGAGAAGGAAATGGAGGCGAGGATGCTAATGCTGTAGGAGCTGGAGCATTAGGCTACAGATATGGATAATAAGGAGGTTGGGAAACATTGTGGTAAATAGTTTGGACAAAAGGAGGAGGCATGCCGTATCCTAGATACATGCTACTGGGAGGGGGAAAAGTGCTGGAGGAGCTGGTCTCTCCCTGAGGGAAACCATAACCTATGCGAGGATGAGTATATGGATGAGAAAGGGCTCCAACGATAACGTCAGTGGCATGGGATGCCCCCAGTGCATTGTCACCACTGGGTCTAGGGAGATCAGTTAAGATGGTATAAACATAACCAGACTGTGCATGGATTAGGTCATATCTTAAAGTAATTTGGAGAGAAACTTCTTTGGTTTGAGGGAAATGCTATGCGACATCTTTGTTGATAGTAAGAAAAAGGGATCTAATGAACTAGTCCATGTAGACACGGTCTTTGAAGGTAGGGGCTCGACATTGGCTCTTTCTTCTCTGCCATTCCTAGACATGCTCGGATAGATGGGTCGCAGATGATTGATGGAAAGAGGTCAAAAGTTCAGTACCAGTGTCATAATGAAGGGGAAACTAGAAATAAGACACAAAAACCCAGGCAAGAGTCATAAAGGTAGTATGAGAGGAGGAGGCCTGATCGACGTACCACTTAGAAGCTTCGCCAGTAAGCGTACGTTGGAACAAACAAAGACGGACAAAGTCATCGGTAATGAAGTTAGATGAACACCACATGTGGAAAGATAGAACATGATTTGTAGGATCTTCTCCAACAAGACCTTCAAACTTGGTGACGTCAAAAGGGAGCTTAGTTGGCATATTAGGCCAACCAGCATCATGGCGTATGGCGTCATTGATCAACTGGATAAAATCTGGAAGAATGAGGTCTGCCATATAAGGGAGCAAGGGAGAAACTGTTATAGTTCCTGTTGTGGTCCCGTTAGTAGTATTCCTAGCATTAGGTCTTGAACTAGGCATGGCGAAGGTGACAGGGGGAGAACCGGTGATGGAACTAGAAGGGGAACCCAATGAAATATAAGAGGAGTTGAAATGAAGACTCAGTGGAGGAATAACTCAGATTCTACGTGGAGGAGTAAGTATTCCTAATGGAAACTAAGGATGAAGGCCAAGAAGTCTCTAGGATAAATTCCTTGGGGGCGCAATAGTGAAAGAACAAACATGGATCAGAAAAGGAAGATATACCAATAAGGATAAAGACGTGCATGATCAAATTATTACAATGTTGAAACAAGGACAGAGAGGTGCAGGATCACTTGATTACAATGTTAAAGTATTTTCCTGGCGGTGTTAACCAGGCGCTTCTTCACTTAGGTGTGTGTGTTAAGTGTGTTAATTTTAATTTTTAAACCTAGACATTTGTAGATAAAAAGAAATTTTTTTTTGTATAATTGAAAATAAATTTGAAGATAACAGTAAATGAAACTGAAATAACATAAAATAAACAGCTAATTATGCATTAATCTAAACCCAAGGAGGCGTACATCTCAACAAATAGTCTGTGGGTGGGAAAAATATAGTCAAAACAAACCAAAATAGCCAATGGATGTAAATTTGGGCGGGAAAATGATATAAAGGTCAGATCTGTTGGTAATAGGTGTAGACAACAACAAAAAAACATAGGGAAAAATGTTGCAAATGAGGTGGTGAAAGGCTACAACCTGGAGGGAACTAAATGGGACCCTAGAGGAAGACCCAAATAAAACTAAAAAGAGGTGTTTTGGATGGATTAATAACCAATCTGAAATAGATCTAAAGGTGAGGGATCAGATCTGAAAAATGGTTGAACACACTGAAATTTCAGACGACTAGCTTCAGCTATACTCCTCCTAGAAAGGTGGAAGGGTATTGAAGCGCTAGGGGGCTAGGTTCCCCACTCCAATGAGGAAAACAGAGTAGTTACAAGTCCAAAATGGGCGAATACTAAGGTTAGAAAACCCTGAATAGAGGCCTAGAGAAGCCCAAGAAAACCTCAAAAAAAAATCTCGCAAAAATTACAGGCCACAATTTCTGACGTGATTTCTGCATAGGTCATAGGTTTGAGGCTGTTTTCTACACCCTGAAGGTCCAGGTCGCACGTTTTGGCCCACAAATTATGACCTTCACTTCTGACACCCTTGGGAGTAGGTTTTAGAAAAAAATCTCTTCTCAGCTGCGGCTGATACTTGTCACTTGCACAATAGGTTTAGAAACACACGAAAGTTATAATTTTTACTGTTTTAGGGTTTTATAGGTTAAAAAAAACATCAAGAAAAAAAAACAAGAAGCTAAAGAAAACTCTTAGGGTTTGAAGTAGCTGTTCATGCAGAGATCTAAAAAGTGACAAAGGTTGTAATCGTAAACTCTTGTGGAGTCGCCAGTTGTTAGGATGAATTATAATCGCAAGTGTACAAAAAAAGCTCACTTAAGTTGTGCATAAAAAACAACCCTAACATCAAAGATGGCTGCCAATTTATTTAGATCTGGAGTTAGTTGACCAAGATAAATGCTACAAAATCTAGATATATGCAGTAAAAGACATTAAGTAGTAAATAAAATAAATATTTGCTCCATGCATCCAATAGATAAGACAAGAATATTTTTAAAGATTTTTTTGTATTTTTGACACCTCGGAAGGGAACATAGAAATATGTTACCAGTCCCCCTCAAGGTGATGGGTTCTTATATGTCCTCAACACTTCAAATCTAAGATCTCTCTCTCTTGATGGTGTTGAAAACCCAGAAAAAAAATGGAACTCAAAGGGAGCTCACAAGTAAAATGGTAGCAAAATATGACAATGATGGAGGATCAAAGTCAGATCAAAAGTATAGATCCAGAGTGATCTTTAGGCAACAAAAGGTAGTGAGTGAATGGAAAAACCCTTCTATTTATAACAAAATGTTGAGTTAGTATAGATATTGGTGCATAATTAAAATATTATTAACCAAATCTAGATCCAACTTTTATGGAATATTTTATTATATTTCTTAGAGGAAAAAATAATTTGAATTTAGTTAGATCCCTTTATTTGTAAATAATAAATAAATAAATGATTTATTTATTATTTCAAATATTTTTTTGAGTAGTAATTAAATAAATAGTGATTTATTCAATTATTTATAAATGATTTAATCAAATTTAACAAGGAATATTATTTAAATAAGGTTTAAATAATTATTCCTAGAAAATAATAAGATAAATAATGATTTATCTAATTAATTTTCCTGTTTTGGTTAAACATGACCAGGAATATTAATTAAACTATTTTTTAACTAATTATTCATTGAGGAAAACCAAACAAATATGGATTTATTCGATATTTCCTCATGGGGTTTCCTATTTAGACCGTAAAAAACTTAATAAATATGGATTACTAAGTTATTTTTCATAGTGAAAGCAATTTTACTTGGGGTAAAATTGGTCTTACATGGTGTTTTTGGTCCATCTAATAGTAATAGGTTATATGACCAAAAATTGGTGTAACAATCCTTATACCCAATAAAGATGCACCTTTCAAATTTATTATCCAACTTGTTCCTTTTCTCCTTTGGAACATTTACATATGAATCACATCAAAGTACCCTTAGATGTGAAAGAGAGGGTTTATTACCATTCCATACCTCATGTGGAGTCTTATCCTCCAACGCTGATGAAGGTGATTTGTTAACTAGGTAGCATGCAGTCTCCACTACCTCTGCCCAGAATTCATGTCCTAACCTGGTACCACTGAGCCATCTTCTTTCATTTTCCATCAGTTTTTTGTTCATTCTTTCTGCAACTCCATTTTTCTGAGGTGTGTATGAATTAGCATTTTTTCATGCTATACCACACTTCTTTAAAAAAAATTAAAATTCCTTCTTGCAAAACTCTCCACCATTAACTATCCTCAACACCTTTATGTTCTTCTCTGTCTAGTTTTCCACCAGAGCCTTAAATTATTTAAATATGTTAAAGACTTCATATTTATGAAATATATCCATGCATTCCTTGAGGAGTCATCTATGAATGAAACAGAGTACACATACTTTCCCAGTGGTGCAACCGACACAGGTCCAAACACATCACTATGCACAAGCTATAATATCTTGTTCTCCCTCTTAGCACGAGAAGGAAAACTCACCCAATTCTTCTTCCCATATACACAATGTTCACGGAAATCAAAATTCAGAGAGAAATTAGACATACCTTATACCATACCATTTCCATGAAGTATCTGAAGGCCCTTCTCTCCAATATGTCTGAGCCTTTTATGCCATAGCATGGTATTTTCTCCAGAGACCACTAGGTTTTCTGCTCCACTTTCAAGAGCCACAAAAATATTGCACCAAATGATAGAAATGCTACCATGAAGCTTGTATAGAGTTCCAATACGAAGTCCTCGCATTAATACCAGTTCTCCTCAAACCATCTTGCAGGCATCTTTCTTGAACACTTTTTTTACACCTGCATCATCCATCTTTCTTACAGAAATCAAATTTCTAGCCAATGCAAGAATATGTAGAACACCAAGAAGTGTTATAATACTTCCACCTTGTAGCTTCAACTTGAATTTTCCATGTCCGATGATTCTAGCCTTCCTATCATCCCCTGATAAGACATAACCACCATCATACTTCTCATACTCGCAAAACCACTCCCTATGGGGAGTGAAGTGAAAGGGTGCACTTGGGTCAATCAACCATGCCTGATGATCTACATGTGTATTTGAGGAAGAAGCCAGATAAAAATCCCCACCTTCATCCTAGGTGCTTTTTTCCTCTGCAGAATAAGCAACATCAGATTCCTTTCCTTTCTTAGGAGCTTTAGATCTACAGTCCTTTTTGTAGTGCCCTTCCTTTCTACATTTCCAGCACACCATTACAAACTTTCCTGGAGGTTTAGATCTCCCTCTAGATTTAGATCTCCCGCTTCAAACCTTATTATTGTTTTTTTTTCTGGGACATTCCTTATAAAGATAAGGCATCTCCATTCTGGCCCTCCATATTTCTCTGTCTCATTTCCTCTGACAACAAGGCTAAGGCAATGTCATCAAAATTCAAGGTAGTTGTATTACCTATTGCAACAACCATATTGTCCCATGAATCTGGTAGAGAACACAACAAAATGATGCACTTATATTCATCTAATATTTTAATATCAACAGATAATAGCTAACTTACCATAGTATTGAAGGCGTTTATCTGCTCTATCACCGATTCTCCTTCCTTCATCCTCATGTTATACAACGTTTTCCGTAGGAAAAATTTATTCACCAGAGACTTATATTGGTACAAAGTCCCTAGATTGTCCCAAAAATCCTTCACTATAGCTTCCCAGATACATTCAACAATACTGAATCTAAGACATACAATCATATTGTGCTCTTTTCCTTCCAATCCATCTTCTTTGAGTATTCATCTGACATTGCTGTTGTTTTAGTACCCAAATTTATCACAATCCACTGATATTTATCCACCAGCAGATCCTCCATCTTGAGCTTCCATAAATGAAAACTATGGCCATTAAATTTCTCAATCTCTACCTTTCCACTTTTTTCCATCTTCTTTCACTGCAAGAATCGATCTAGCAGATCTCCCAATGAACAGGGCCTACCACAGGCCCGAGAAAAAAAACCCTCATCAAGAAAGGCATCCCCTTGAAGCCGAAACAACAATGATACCAAATGTAATTATTAACCTTGTACAAAAATTATATGCAAACAAATTTAAAAAACATAAAATAAACAATAGCGAGAGCATAAAACATAAAACAGAAATACACAGAGATTTTTCCCTGGATCCCAAATCGAGACTATCAGCTTGATTTTTCATTATAATCCTTTTAGTGTTACAACACATATATATACATGTCGAAGCATACATAAAAAAAAAATCCATTAACCTTGGATTAGAACATAACCATAGTTCCCTTGACTGGATCTAAAAATACCAGGGGCCGAAAACCATCATGCCCCAAAACCATGTGCAAACACATGCCCAAAACCATGGGTGTGTGCGACTAATCGTGGAGATAATATAACACATACCCAAAAAATACCTCAGATGTGATCATATTAGACCCTAAATTAGTCTAGTTTTCTATAGAAAGAGGGGAGATATCCTCTATTTAAGTTTCAGTGGAGGTGTAAAAGTTTTTCAGTTTGGACTCCAAATTTCGCTGTTTCTTACCTCCTCTTGTAATATCTTCTACTATTCCTTAGCCAACTTTTAAGATTTTTAACTTTCCTTTGTAGCCTCTGATTTTCTTTCCCAAGAAGGCTTATTTCACATTTGGTTTTAATTTTTGTACTTTCAACAAGTTTTTTAATTTGTACAGTCGAGGTGGAAGGGACGAAAAAAGTATTTTCAGGCTCCATAGTTCTAGTTCCTTCGACTGTAGGAAAAATTCAAAGGCTTGTAGGGTCCTTATCAATTTGGAGCGTATCATTAAGGTCTTCACTCACATTTTTGTGTTTAGGTGATGGTGGAATTTATTCTTCATAGGGAGGGTTGGCTCCATTATATATTCTCCTAAATGTTCTAGGGAAGAAGGGTTCCTAGGGTCCTTTGGGGACTACAACACCATAATAGAATCATAATTGTGAAGAGAGGTTGAAAAATTAGGTGTTGGGATTTGTTCAGGTGGAAACTATGAATAATATATGTATTCATAAATATTTAAAAATTTCTCAATGTTATCCAGTACTTGGTATATCTCCACCTCATGAATTTGATGTGAATTTTTTTGTGCTTCCTCAACTTCAGGAGACTTCTGAGATATATTTTCCTCTAGAAATTGTTTGCTACAGTCTATGTAATTTCTTTCTTTAACCATTCTAGCTGATCTTCTATGTTTAAAAGTTAAGGATAGTAGAAGATATGCTATCATTTTATCGACTCTATTCAGTTACTGTGGTCCTGAGGTTTGAGATTTTTCCTACATGATCCTCTCAACTTCTGGTTTCTTAGGTTCTGCAATATGTGTTTAAATTTGGGATGACATCTCATTATTTCCAACATAATTATCCCAGGTCATATGTGATTGGTTTAATTCCCTGATTACTATTAACTTTATGAGGCAATTATGATTGATTACTAAATTCTTGTCCTTAGCTTAACGAATTCTATCATCTATCTCATGTAGAAGATAATTTTGAAAACAAGGGTAAATTTATATTTATCTTATGTTTTAATGCTTCCAATAGCTTCAAATGTCATGGTATCACTACATCATATCGGTAGTCACAAGTACTTTATCTCTATACTATCTCCACTAATTGTTGCCATGGCTCTAGGAAGGAAGGTAGGTGATAAGGTTTTCCTTTTCGAACCAGTGCTTCACCAAGATCCATGAAAGTGAAAAAAGAACCTTGAAACCCAGTATTTCTAACTAGCCATCTCTCTCCTTCCCTGGAGAGGCTTTTGAATTTTTCTATAACGGTCCCATTCATCGGTATCTATCTACCTTTAACTATTGTTTCTCCATTGTTAAGGTTTTGTAGAAATTCCAAGGCAACTGAGATTTCAAATCCTTCTAGCCTAGAGAAATACTCAATCCTCCCTACTTGTTCCAGAATTCTCTGTGCCTATTCAGAGACCGAAAGTTGATTTGGTTCACTCTGGATTGGTTTTCCACCCATACTTGCTGTTTCTCAAGAAAATATGTGGAAGCTGCATACATAGTTTTAGCCAACAATTTTGTACAAAAATAGCAATATTAAACTATGATCTTAATATAATATATGCGAATAAAGTTATTGTAATGATTATTCATCCTTTTTAAATGTGTCGGTATCATGTCATGCATGTTGTTTTTCACTTTCCCCCAATAATGAGAAATGTCATCCACGACCATTGGCAATATGAAAAATCGGCGGTGAATTAATGAATTTACTTACCATAATGGGAGATGGTTAAACTAGGTAAGTTAACGTGGTGTTATGATGAGGAATTTAGGCCAAAGAATAAATATATCTTGCATTGTTCAAAGCATAAAAATATAAATCATGGGAAAATCAATGTCTGTGATAAGATTACCCTTTGAAGAGATAATACAATATATTTAGAAAGATGCCTTTATAAAAATAAATATGCATTTGTGATATCCGAAGATAAATATATGTTCATATAGAGTTTGAATTACCATATTAGTTAGTATAATATGTTTCCATATTAGTTTTTGTGATTCTTCCTTTATTTACTAAATACGAGAGTAAAAATCACAAAGTATTGATATGGCGATTCCAATTATACTTCAATACCACACACAGAGCCTCTGCTTCCAGCAAGTGTCCATAGCCTCGTTAGGGTTTTCTCTTAACCCCTTGATATGCTAATATCTAATTCACTAAAATTTTATGAATTTTTTAGAAATGTTCTCCAAAGACCATTGTTATGGTGTGTTGACCAGTTGGTAACAATTCCATTCACCAGATATTAGGAAAGTGAACAAGCCAACCCGTGATGAGACTTCTTGTCCTTTGACTAAAATGTGAAAGGCTATTACCCTAGCATGGTGACTATAATGGGAATGTCACTGTGTCGAGTCTTATGATGATGGCAGGTTTGCTCGTGATGAGACCTCCTATTGTTTTGAGAGTAAAATTATTCTTAATTTTTATAAGTTTCTCTTCCTATATTTTTTTTTTTATGGAAATATGGTTAACAAGGTTCCTCATCAGCTTCGTAAGTGTTAGGGATGGTGTGGGAAGCATTTTGATAATTTTTACATTTTAAGTTATAATTTTCATTCCACAAGTTTATGTTTGAAGGAAATCATTAGTATATATGGAGAACAGAAAAACTACTTTGGTGGTAATTGAGGTAACATATCATGAACAATTTATCTTATTTAAAATATCAAGATTGCTATAATTTTTATTTTGATAGGGCTTTCCAATCAAATAACATGTTCTTCATAAGGTAGTGATTTAGAGTAATATAATACTTATCACCATGATAATAAAAGAATGCTTCGAAAGCGCAAGGAAAATCACATAATTATAAGGGAATAATAGTTATAAACAAAGGAACAATAAACATGTCCAAAAAAGAATGGCAGTCACTATGATAATTAATAGTGGCCAAGATGAGCAAAAACAACAACTATGACAAAAAAAAAAAATTGGCGGAAATGGAACAACAATCGTGACCAAAGGAATAGCAACTACGAATTCATGAAGTGACGATGATGAAACAACAAATGGTGATGAATTGAATGACAACCGTGCCCAAAGGAATGAAGGTTGTGATAAAGGAAACAAAAACTGTGACCAATCAGAAAACAGTGAAGAAAAAAAAGTTGTGCTGAAGGGAACGACAGTTGAACCCAAAGGAACAATGGTTGCGATAAAGGGAACAACAAGTTGTGTGAAAGAGAGAAACAACCATGACGAATGGGATAATATTTGTGATAAGGGAAATAGAAGTTATTCCCTAATGGAAAAATGAGTTGTGAAAAAAGGAATGACAACTATATCCAAAGGAGAAACAACTATTACAAAATCAACAAGTTGTACTAGAATTGGAAATCCCTCTTCCCTTGATTTATTATGATAAAAAAAGTAAAATAAATAAAGTGATAAAATTCCACAAAAAAATATGTACATTATGTACAATACACAAATATTTCTATTTTGAAATTTCAAGGAGATCTAGTTGCTGGGTTACCTCCCTAGTCAGATAAAATCTGAAAATTAGAATCATTACTTACCTTATGATAAAAAGAACCCTTCGTGAGCGTATGGCGATAAATACCTAAACGATGTCCATTTTACAGAAAAGAGGTACTAGGCCCATCAATGGTAGTTAGGGACGTTGTACCATTATCATGAAATTTGGTGATTTCATAAGGTCCAAGCCATCTCATCTAAAGTTTTCCTAGAAAATATTGAAATCTGGAATCGTATAGGAATGCGCAATCACCTTTATGAAACATGTTATTTTTAATGAGACGATCATGCCACTTGGACCTTTGTTGTTGGATAACAGTTTTGCATTGCAAAGTCGATAAGTGTGCTTCATCCAAGTCATTAAGTTGTTGCAAGCCTTGATTCTGCACTTCTGTGAAGCCCAGTCCAACTCATTGGCGGAATTTTGAGGTCGAAAATGGGCCTCCTAAAAAAATTACAAAATAATAGTGGAAAAAATAAAATAATATTAGATTACATCATCAAATTTTAGAGGGGAAAAAAGGAAAACTTCTTTTTCAACTCGAATTTTCAGCTCATCTCCCTATGGGTTTACTCAAATTTCAAGCGAAAACACTCGTTGGATGAAAAATTTGATTCCTCATCTGAGGATTACCCATGTTGCATACTTTCTATGGACCCCACTACATGAAAAATTATAAATGCATGAAAAATGTGATTGAAGTCACATTTTTTCATGTATTTCTCATTTTCATATAGAAGTTTCCATCCAAAGTATTGAACATGGGTACTCCTTGGATGAGGAATTAAATCATCCAACGAGCATTCCTGCTCAGAATTTGAGTAAAAACGTAGGGAGATAAGTTGAAAATACGAGTTGAAAAAGTAGTTTTAATATTTTATTATTTTTAATCTTTGTACTTTTTTACTCCAAAAATGGTGAATCATCCCCAATGGTTGACATCATCATCTTGAATCCTATTGGTTATTATAAAGTTTATTTTGGTTGTACATTTTTCTTAAGGGGGCCATTTTATGTAATGTTCCCAAATTTGCACATAACAATTTGGAACATTATATTTTGTTTCTTTCACCTAGGAGAGGAATAAATGGGTAAGGGAGCCCATGAACAATAAAAATATGAATAATTTCCACATTAATAAGCAAGGGTATCACTTCAGGAGCTGAAATTTACACTTACAAGTGTGAACATGGGAAAAATAGATGAGGACATAGTCAAGTTTGACTAAGTCAACATGCATCCTTGAGGAGGAAGAGATCACCTAAGAAAACGGGTCCAATGTGAACAAGGATCAGCCGAAGATAGATATGTAAAATATATTGAAGATACCTAGTGTGAAAAGAGGCTTTGGAGGTGGATTTATTGACCAAGTCAATAGCACAGCCATAAGGGGAGGCAAGCAAGCTAGTGCAACGCAGTTCTGAAAAAGGAAGCTTCATGAAGAAGTCACCTCAACATTATGTGGGGTCCTGGGTGAGGATGCTCACCAAAGATAAAAGGAAGGCATAGCATCAAAGGGAAGGATTCATGTATTCATATTTCTTGATCTAGAGACCAATTGCATACTTCATCTTTTTAGCCAGAGTTGCTGCACTGCTTAGTGCAAGGATTCCTGCGCAGGAATTCCATCCTCTCTTTGGATCAACTTGCTTAAGGGATCAAGAGAGAAGGATTTGAGATTAATTTCAGTATTTGGCTTGGGGCCATTCATCCACATTCAACCACAGTGCAATCTCCTTCAGAAAACTGCGTCCTTTATATAGTAGCAGCAGTAGCACAGCTGCACCCTTTGATTTGATGCAAATCTTTGAGGAGGAGGTGCTCATTCCCCTCTGGGAGTTCTAATAAGAGACCTAGGGAAATATATTTGTATTATTATGATATCGTATTCTATGGATATCCATTTCTAATACATAGATGCAGTAACTGCGTTATTTTCTGAAGTTCTATTTGTTATTCATGCATTTTGTTGGAAACCTTTGCTGGTTGTCGTTTTCTTTGTATAATTGATGTTAAACCTCCATTCTTCTACCATTTGATTAATATAGACTTCATATCAGATGTATTTTATAATTTTCTATGGAAACCCTCATGGGTATTACGCTCTCACTGTATTCATAAATTTATGTTTAGCAAAGTCATGGGAAATCAATGTTTTCTAGCCTAGTCGGGATAGGAGGAGCTGTTTAACATAGCTAGAAGCATTATTTTGAGCTGAAATTTGGATCATAGGTCCATCATGACCTAATATATCATATCAAACCATTTTCCCTACTTATTTGTATGCTCATTTCTAAAAAAAACCTTTTTAGGGCATAAAACACCCTTTTTCCCCACTTTCTAGATCATGAAAAGAATTAAAAGTTGCTGCTGTATATAAAAATTATTTCTATGTGTTTCTTATGTATATTTTAAGCCTATTAAACATAACAGGACCGTTATACAGCTTATTCATTGCAGAGTTCCAGATTTGGAACATTACATTGGTATCAAAGCTTCCATCTTCGCTCAACCTGTGGATTTCAGATCCACTAAGAAGATAAGAAGGAGAGGAGACAAAATTATGGAGAGGATGAGCTTACTCTCATCCATTTTTAGATCCAAGAAGAAAGAATAAGAGAAATTCACTGAAACTCTAAGAGGGTTTCAAGGAGGAGAGATTCGCAGAGAAACCTCCAGAGGATTTCAAGAACCAGAAGCAGATGCATGCACTTCCTATTCTTGCAGAGGAAATGAAGAGAAAGGATACCACTTAGAGCATGAAATTATAAGTGGGTATTTGGCAGAATACAAGTGCCAACCTAGGGCTTTCAAAGAGACCCTAGATTTTCCTTAGTTTATTCAACTAAGAGAAGAAAGAAGACCTTGCAGCAAAGGAGATATTAGAGGCAATAGATTCCTATTGTATAAATTTGATGGGTCAACTATAGTAAGAGATTGGGTAAGAAATCTTGAGGCATTCTTCATACTTCATCCAGTGGAAGAGAGGGAGGTAGTAGAAGTTGCAACATTGCGCCTGGAGGGTGAAGCCAATGCTTGGTGGTGTAGTAACTTATACCACACAAGGGTGACTACCTTTTCTGAGTTCACTCAAGAGCTGATCAGAACCTTTGATGAGGAAATATCAGAGGAGAGAAGACCCACACCACCATGGGAGGAGGCAAGTACCAGCGGCCTTGAGAGAGCGGCAGTTGGATCAGCCAACATATTGAAGAGAGGACCTCTTGCAGCCATAGAAGATGTCCCAAAGGCTCACAAAGGTATGCATAAGTTTCCATGTCTTAACATTTCAGAAAAAATTTATGGGAAGGTTTGGACATTTGTTTGCATATGCCCTAGGATCAAATGATATTACTGAGATAAAGTAGCAGGATTGCACTGCGTTGTGCAAGCTTGAAGGGTTCAAGGGAGATTTGAACCCTCAACCTCATGTATCATTGATGAGTTGCACACAAACCTTGAGGTTAGAGTGTGAATTATTGGAGGATGGAGTCAAACTTGCTCCAAACAAATTCATGTGGAATCACATGTTCATCTGGGAGTTGACACATGAGATAGCCAGAACACCCTGGAGGAGGGTTGCAGTGCTGTCAAGAAGCTAGAACAGGGAGGCTTTGCCTTCGAGTCACTTGGATCCTTATGGGTTCAAGATAATCATTGATGACATATATTTTCTTGGAGGTCTCCAAGGAGTTGCATTTCAACATCTCATGGAATGAAAAGAGAAAAATATGATATGGGAGGATGGTAGCCTCTTTTGGAGGAATGCCAAGATGGAGAATTCTTGGAGGCATTCATCAATAGATAGGTGGATGTGGATAGAGAGCAAGAAGTTGGAAAGTTACTTGCAACTCTATGATACCGAGAAGCAGGAAGCAAGAATACATTGGCTACTCTTGAGAGAGTTTGGCCATCATGTGGCATATCCTTCCTCTAAGGGTATGAAGGAGGAGGATACTTGGTAGAGTACTTGCATCATGGGGCAAAAAGGAGTGTGGATGCATGATGATGATATGGTCTTTTTTTTTTCAATTCCTTAGTTATATGATGGAATTATGATGAGGCAGCAAAGGCATTTGTTGCTTTGGAGGATTGAGAGAGAGCAATGGGAGAGTTGCTCTCACATTTTGCATGATGTTGCAATGGGAGGAGATGACAACATTATGGGAGGAGTCTTTAACATGGGGCATGTCAGAGAATGGATATGAGTTTGCAGGAGCCTATTTGCATAGGCCAACAACGCTGTCACTTTGGAGCATGAGCTTATTGATTGGGTGTTCCTAGGATCACTTCATATTTGATGCACTTGATGAGCATAGAGGAGGTGAGATTGCTAGAGTGGTGGGTGGACTCATTGGTTATTATGGTCTGATCTCCTTGACTTGGATTTCCAAGCATGAGAAGGAGGATTTTCAAGCAGCATGTGGTTCATTCCTCTTTATAGGGGTATGTCATCCCTATATGGAGGATTCATCTCTAGATCTTGTCACCATCTTGTCTTCGGTACAGGGTAATAATTCTATTGATGCACGTATTTATTTTTCAATACAGTATTTGCATGCTCTTACCTTTTCCTTGCAGTGCATTTCTCTACAAAGGGACAAGTTTTTCTTTGGACACCATGGTCTATTTTTGGCCAACTTTCATGATGGAGACAACCACCTACTGAATGATATGGTGCAAGTGTTTGGTTGCTTCTTGTGTGCTCAATTGACATATTCAACCATCTACTATTTATTAGTGGGTGTGATGACTTATATAGCAAACCATTTTTCAAGAGACAACATGCCATACCATTTTCTGAAGCTGTAGTGGGGTAGACTGTAGTGTGAACACTTGGGAGACTATTGGTACCTTCCAGCACCACATAAAACCTTCAATATTTCTTTCATTATGATGTTGATCATGATCCTATTTGTTGATATCATTCTTGCCTATATGAGGAGCATGATTGGAGGAGGGACACATGGACTGGATGTGTTCTATGGGGAGGAGGATTCCCTCACATTCTGCATTACATGTTATAAAGGGAGCATGGGGAGAGACATGGCCTCTACAGCCAAGTATTTATTCCTATATGAGGAGGGCCATGAGATGGATGAGATGCTTTATTATAATGGTTTCTTATCCATAATGTATGAGATGGTCTGGGCTAGCTTGATTCACAGCACTGGGAGAGGGACCTTTAGAGGTCTAGATTCCTTCTTTCCATTTGAAGGCAACATGATGGCAACCAAATATCAGAAAATAATTTACACTTGTCTTATGTGGAGAGGAAAGCAGCATGGGGTAGGCTACTATGTCTACCATGATCAGAATTTCATCCCACCTACTTTTTCAGAGCTTCAGGTGGAGGATGATTTGCATGAGTTACCATCTTGGAGGGTGACTCATTTTGTTTGGTTGATAGCTTGGGGAGGAGAGATTCAAATGGGGATGATGAGTCCAAATCTATATCAGCCCCCATGTTTCAAGAGGATCTTCAAACAACCCATTGTTCCTTCTATCGGTGTTCTACAGTTACAAAATGTCAGCTATTTAGATAGCTTACACACTCAAGAGAGGCAACTTGGAGATATATTTATGATACAACACCTTGATCCTCGGAGTATTGCATCATTTGAGGTTGCTAAATGGCAGGAGAGGATACTATTCAGTCTTATCCTTACAGTTTCTTGGGGACAAGCAACATTTGGGAGGGGATGATTGTAATGTTCCCAAATTTGCATATAGCAATTTGGAACATTAGATTTTGCTGCTTTCACCTAAGAGAGGAATAAATGGGTAAGGGAGCCCATGAAAAATAAAAATATGAATAATTTCCACCTTAATAAGGAAGGGGATCACTTCAGGAGCTAAAATTTACACTTACAAGTGTGAACATGGGAAAAATAGATGAGGATATAGTCAACTTTGGCTAAGTCAACATGCATTCTTGAGGAGGAAGAGATCACCTAAGAAACCCGGTTCAATGTGAACAAGGATCAGCCTAAGACACATATGTAAACTAGATTGAAGATCCTTGGAGTGAAAAGAGGCTTTGGAGGTGGATTAGTTGATCAAGTCAATAGCGCAGCCACAAGAGGAGGGAAGCAAGCTAGGGTAGCGCAGTTTTGAAAGAGGAAGCTTCATGAAGAAGTCACCTCAGCATTATCTGGGGTCCAGGGTGAGGATGCTCACCAAAGATAAAAGGAAGGCATAGCATCAAAGGGAAGGATTCATGCATGGAAAATTTTAGGGGCTAATATTCGCAGGTGGGCTAATTTTCCATTATTTTTCCAAAAAAAAAGATTCGCCAATTTCCATTTTTTATAAAAATGATTCGCCCAAATTTTATAATGTAAAATTATTTTACATTAAAAATCGCCAACATTATATAGAGAGTATATATAAAATCATTACAAATTTGAATAATTTTACAAATACATCGATAACATTTTATAGTTTTCATATTAGGGACTAGTGAGATTCGCCAATTTTTGAAACTTCAAGATAATTTTTCATCCTTCAATTTTTCCCTGGATTCATGTATTCATTTTTCTTGGTCTAGAGACCAATTGCATACTTCATCTGTTTAGCTGGATTTCCTGCACTACTTAGTCCAAGGATTCCTATGCAGGAATTCCATCCTCTCTTTGGATCAGCTTACTTAAGGGATCAAGAGAGAACGATTTGAGCTTCATTTTAGTATTTTGCATGGGGATATTCATCCACTTTCAGACACAGTGCAGTCTCCTTCTGAGAACTATGTTCTTTATGCATCAACAGCAGCAGCACAGTTGCACCCTTTGATTTGATGCAAATATTTGAGGAGGAGGTGCTCATTCCCCTCCGAGAGTTCTAATAAGAGCCGTAGGGACATCTATTTTTATTATTCTTATATCTCATGTCATGTACAACCAATTTTAACACAGATATGTAGTAATTGCGTTATTTTTTGTAGTTATGTTTGTTATTCATGCATTTTGCCGGAAACCTTTGCCGGGTGTCTTTTTCTCTGTATAACTGATGTTAAACCTCCATTCCTCTACCATTTGATTACTGTAGATTTCATATCAGACTTATTTTATCATTTTTTGTGGAAATCCTCATGGGAATTACACTCTCACTGTATTCAGAAATTTCTGTTTAGCAAAGTCATGGGAAATCAATGTTTTCAGCCTAGTCGGGATAGGAGGAGTTGTTTAACATAGCTAGAAGAATTATTTTGAGCTGAAATTTGGAGCATAGGTCCATCATGACCTAAGATATCATATCCAGCCATTTCCCCTACTTATTTTTACGTTCATTTCTGAAAACAACCTTTTTAGGGCATAAAACACCCTTTTTCCCCACTTTCTAGATCATGAAAAGAAGTACAAATTGCTACTGTAGCTAAAAATGATGTCTATGTGTCTCCTATGTATATTTTAAGCCTATTTATCATAAAAGGATAATTATATAGCTTATTCATTTTAGACTTCCAGATTTGGAACATTACATTTTAGACCTCAAACTTCCCCTAATGTTCTTTTGCGGTTTTAAGAGTCTTTATTTCAAACAAAATTGGAAAAATAGGTTCCTTTCCAAAAACAAGATGATATGGTGAGTGGCAAGTAGTGATGTGCCATTTCATCTGGTAAGCCCATAAGCCTTATGTAAGTTTAGTTGCCCAATTTTGATGATTCAGGGATATTGTCTTTGTTAGAATTTCCTCCAGGAATTTATTAGTGCTTTCTACTTGTCCATTTTCTTGGGGGTCGTGTGGAGAAGTAACTCTGTGCTTGATATGATAATTCTAGAGGGTGGCTGAAATATTATGAGTAGTAAATTTTGACCCCCCATTTGTTATTACTTCTCTTCGTAATCCCTATTGCACGAAAAGTTCAAATAAAAATCTAATTACTACTTCTTCCATGTCTTTTGGAAGGGCTACAACTTCCACCCACATAGTAACTTAGTCTGTGCAGACTAGGATGTACACTTTTGCTTCAATAGTGGATTAAAGTACCCACAAATTCTAATTACCATATCTCAAGGGGTTCTATTACCAATTGTGGCTGCAGAGGAATTTCATCTTCTTGGCTAGGGAAACCCATTTTTTGGAATATGTCACAACTCTGGATATACTTTTTAGCATCGTCAAATATCATGGGCCAATAATAGCCCATATGGAGTACCTTATGTTCAGTTCTATGATAAAAAAAATGGCCACCACAAGGCTCATCATGGTAGGCTTTCAAAATATCATAGGTTTCATCCTCTCTGATGCACCTACAAATTTGAAAATCATAGCCTGTGTGGAAGAGATATCCGCCTATCCAGGAAAATCAAGCGATGCATTGAACAATAAATTTCATATCCCATGGTGACAAATGTGTTGGTAGTTTTCTTGCTGCCAAGTAATTCACCACATCAGCGTACCAAGGTGTCTTTATTGTTACGACAAAAAAATGTTTGTCCAGTAATTAATCATCCACTAGTGATGGATCAATTATTTTAGGTACTCAGGGTAAGAAATCTACAACAAGATTTTATTTTCCTGGGCAATCTTTGATGGTAATATCGAACCCCTGTAATAACAACATCCATCGAGTCACCTGACCATTAGTAATAGGTTTTTTAGCTAAATATCCAATAGCAGAATGATCATTGTATAGAAAAAATGGATATCCTGTTATATAATGTTGAAATTTATTAATAGCATATATAACAACTAAAAATTCCTTCTCTGTCACTGTATAATTTAATTTGGTCGATGTATGTTTTTTACTGATGTAGTAAATGGCGTGTGGTTTATTGTCTTCTTCCTAGCCAAGGACAATGCCCACTACTGTGTCCGATGTGCTTGATGATATATGGAACGGTATATTTCAATTTAATCCTCTCAACACCAGGGCTGTTGAAACCATCTATTTAAGATCTATAAAAGCAACATTGAAATTTATCAGTCCACTCAAACTCAATGTTATCTATTAAAAAATACAATGGTGCAAATATTTTTGAGAAATTTTATATAAATCTATGATAATATCCAATATAGCCAAGGAAACTGCATACCTCTGTTGGTGTACGAGGTGTGGGTAACTTAAGAATTACCTCAATATTTTCTATATCTACTTGAATACATGTAGCTTAAATATAATGTCCTAAAAATACATATTCGATCATCATCATATGTCATTTTTCATGGCTAAGGAATAATATGGTAGAAATAATCGTTCAAGTACTTCTTTCAAATTATTTAAAGCTAGATCAAATTCATCACCATATGGGGTAAATTCGTCTATGTACAATTCAAGTCCTTCCTTAATAAAATTAGAGAAAATGCTCAAGATCTCTCTTTGGAGAGTGGTTGAATAATTACACATCCAAAAAGGTAAAACTCTATATGCAAATGTTCCCTATGGGTAGGTAAATGTGGTCTTATATTGATCCTCAGGAGTGATCTAGATTTGGTTATAACTGCTAAAACCATCTAGGAAGGAGAAAAGCTTCTTCCCAGTGAGAGTGTCAAGGACTTGGTCTCTAAATGGAAGGGGAAAATGGTCTTTCTAGGTAGCCTTATTGAGTTCTCTATAGTCTACACAAATTATCCACTTCCCATTTTTATTGGGAAGCCAATTAATGGAGAAACCCACTAGCTGTCTGAAATGAGGTATATAAAATTAACATCCATTAGTATTTGTAATTCATGTTTTACTATTTCCCTGAGATGTGGATTTAATCTTATCTTGGGCTTTTGAATAAAATAGGAATCTTTTTATACATATATGTGATGAGTACATAATTTCGGGTCAATGCCCTTCATATCTAAATATTCCCAAGAAAAATCATGTTTATATCTGCGAAGAATATGGACTAGTTTTTGTTGTTGTTGGTTATCCATATTGGTATTAGTGTTAAGGGTTTTACCTAGTTCAATTTAAATTGGTATGCTAGCATAAATGCAAGTCATGGGTATATGATTGTTATTTGGAATTTTTAATGAATATTCCTGTGCTTCATTATCAAGTATAGGCTTTAGCATTTGACATGTAGGGTTCCCTATGGTAGACAGTCTTTTAATGAAGCTATTAATTACATTTGTTAGCCATCAGTATTTTTTACATGTTAGTGATGACTATATCTTCAGCTGAGTTTTCTAGAAACTGATTTCCTTATGTCAATATGTCATCCAGAAAACCCTCCCAAAACTTTTTTCGCCCTTCTACCTATTCAGTCCACCCCTGGCGAAATTAAAACCTCATTGTCACTATCCTATCTAGCTTCAGCGTTCTTGATATGCCCATCATCTTTAAAGGGCAAATCCACATCTATTTCAAAAGTCTCCCCTATGTTAGGAAGTGGCGCTTTAGGACACTTCACCCTTGGCAATCACCAAAAAGCCAAAAAGCCTCCATCTGCAACAGGCCTACCATGACTGACCTCTTACTTTGAAAATGAAATTGACAAACAGCCCTAAGTCGCGCCACTCACACCCCCTAGATCTCAGCACTGCATAAAACCCAATCTCAAGCTGACTATTAAGTTTTTCACAGTGTTCTATGGTTCTACAAAGGCAGGAAATATATTTCATCTCATAAAGTAAATGTTTGAGTTTACAGTTAGAGGAACAGCTGCTTCTAAATGTAACTTGAGCCTTTAGATATGTCTGCAAAACAGAAAGCTACTCATTTGGACTTTACAGCTCTTTCCAGCATGAAAATCACAGTAAGAAAAGGTCACCACTGTCTCAACAAACTGGTAAATTGTCAAGGCCCAGAACCTCCTTCATTTACAAGCAGAGGGTTAGGGCGCCTCCTTCATCCATAAGCAGAGGGCGCGGGCCAGTATTGACTCAGAAGGTTGCAAAAGTCCAGGTTTTCCTTTACTGAAACAATGAAACAATATCTTCAGGTTTTATGAATGTAATTGATGGTCATAACAGGAACAGAGTTTGAGATATGCTAGGAAAAAGAGTCTGGTCTGATAAAGGAGATCATTTCAAACTTGCAAATCATGTGAATTGTTGAAGCTTTAGAAAGCATGTCATCAGTAAACATTCCAATCATAAGTACCTTGCTTATCTACAAGATCAAATAGAACAGATGCTGACAACAAATGCCATTACCCAGGCAGAAAGAAAGTTCTTGGTTTCTCAGAATGCACTAACCTCCATAAGTCACAAAGATGATTTGACAAGTAATCTGTCATGAGATGACCAAGCCAAATGATAAATATCTCAGTCACCCTTAGAACAGTGTCACTGTGGCTAGGGTTTCTTCTGAATTACACTGATACTTGCAAGTAGTGATGCCAAGATTGATGTTGTTCAAGTGGTTTACTTACCACCACATTCAGAGAAAGGATGTGTCAAACATAGGGGTCAAAAAGCCTTCGGACACCTTACCTGATGAAGAGCCTCCTCCATGCATGAGTAGAGGGCCAAAGCCATTGCAAGTTGCTGAAGCTGATTGATTTGAAATACAATGGAAGGATACAAAGAAATTGAATAAAAGTCATTGCACAGGTAAGTGTTACTGTTTATGATGCAAAGGTGTTGACTTCCCTCTTCAAAACGCTATCTGTCAGACTGTATCTATAGTGGAAAGAAGGAAATGTTATGAATAATGTATGCTATTGATACCAAAAGGAGCAGTTGCTTTAGAGAAATGGTTAAAGGCATTTCACTATCACCTGCCCAGAAGCCTAAAGAAGATCCTTTTGAGTAAACAGTGAAGTATAGTGTGAAAGCAAGCCATCAAAAGAGCGCACTTACAGTCCCAAGGGAAGCCTGTGAATCACCTGGAAGCAGTGATCATCAAACACTTTGAAAGAACACAGGCCATCTCATGCTGAATAAACATTCGCCAAGGTATACAATGCTATAAGTGGACAAGGAGGAGGTTTGATAAAAATTGTCAGTTTAGGGCTTGGAACAAATGCATCTTTCTCATCATTCAAAGGATAGATACATCATAGGTAATGTACCTATAAGCAGGAAATCATTTTGGAAAAAAGGGGCGCCTTTGAAATTGAGAAACCATAACCAAAATTCAAAGTTATATCAGTAAACTGGGTACCTGTTGTATTCAAAGTTTGGAGAAGCTGTCAAAGGCCAAAGACTGTAAAGACGGATTTACAAAACCAGCCTTGTCCTTCAAAGGAAAAGAAGTATTCAGCTCGGATTCAGAGTCATTGTTCGGATCTACATATGCAAAATGACAAACCCACAGTTTGAAAAACAAAACAGATTTGAAAAAGCCTACGTTACATTTCCAAGCAAGGTAACCGTTGAAAAAGGGTTTAGTAATATAAAGGATTAAGTGTGAGAGTAGGAATGTCATTTTCAAAAGTTTGAAGACGTTTACAGCCTCCGTATCACCCGAAAGAAATAATGATACTTCATCGGGCGAAGTTAACTTGTGCGGGCGGCGCGGCGATGCACGGGTTTTGGCGCGAGCGCGTGCTGGGTGGGAAGAATTACACGGGGCCACATCGTCGGCGCGGCGTGCACATGAAGCAGCGCGACGTGCTGTCCGCCGACCACCGACAGTAGACCGACAACCACGCGCGACGGGTTTTCTTTAAAGGATGTACGTATGATGTCGAAGACCTCCTGACATTACTCCATCTTTGACGGGCATCCATCAAAATTTAAGGTGTTTTATGAATTTCCCATCGATGTCAAGGTTTTGATGGATGACAAGAAGTTTTAAAAACCCCAGACTTTGTCATTTTAGTTAAAGGCAAAAGCAGTCTTTTCTACACAGTGAGATGAGGTAATTGCAATATGATAATACGGGGTTTTATGGTCGAGAACCAGTTTGTTTCATTTTCAAATCGATCTAAAGGCAGAGGTATACAGGTGATGTTTGATTTCTTAACTTCACAAGAAAAAGTGTCCCTCATAAAGCACTGTGTATTGTTAATCTAGGTCTGCCCTCTTTTTCACCATATTGTATCATTTTGAAAAGATGATTGACAAAGAGACTCTAAGGATAAATAGTACACTGAAGGGCAGATTTCATTGATGGGTTTCTAACTTTGGAGGCAGAGGTACAAAAGCAGTGTTTGTTTTCTTAAAGCTTCACAAATGAAAAGGGCCATTTAAAGGGCAGAGTTCTTGGTAATTGCATTTAATATTAAGACAGAGGTACAGGTGTAGTGTTGACCTTTGAGATTCACAAGTAAAGAGCTGGTCTTCCTAAAGCGCTATGCATCGATTTTACACCTAAACTAAGTCTGCTTTTTCATTGCACTACATTGTATCATTCTGAAGATTGTTGAACAGAGTTTTTCCAAAGGTGCAGAGCCACTTTCTAAAGGGCAGAGTTGTTGATGGTTGAAACTTTAAACATTGGAGGTAGGGGTATAGATGTGTTGGTGGATCTCTTAAACTCACAAGCAGAGAGTATGTTTCCTAAAACCACTGTGCATTGGTTATACATCTAACTTGGGTCTACCTTTACCGAAACCATATTGTATCATGTTGAGGATTTGTTAACAGGGTTTTTCTGAAGGTGAACAGAGCCACTTTCTAAAGGGCAGAGTTGTTGATGGTTGAAACTTTAAACATTGAAGCCAGAGGCACAAAGGTGGTGATTGATTTCTCAAAATTCACAAGTGAAAGCTGTTTTCCTAAACACAGAGGGCTAATATTTCACCTAACCAAAAGGTCTCCTTTCTTTCCACTGTATGGTCTCTACAGAAATCTGTTGACAGAGGTATTTTTCAAGGTGAATGACCTGAAGAGCAGGGTTTTTATATTTGAGTTTTGTTTTGAAAACACAAATAACAGTGTAAGTTGGCCTCTAACAAAGTCACAAGAGGGGTGATTGTTCAAAACTGTGCACAGGGAATCTACAAAGCAGTTACCCCATCTTTTACACATGGTACCATTGTTAAAAAGTTTGCCTAGCTGAAGTATATCCAGAGTTGGAGGGCTGTTTTTTAAGAAGTACAGAGGTGGTTTATTCAAAGCAAACATTGTTACATTTTATTCAAAACCACAGTGTCCATATTTGTCCAAACAGTCTAGTGGCCAGTTTCAATCTAGCAGAGCATTGTTCATACAGTAAAGGCAGTTTGCCTCTTCCAAAGTTTGGTCAAAGTCAGAATGCCTCCAAAGCGAGATCACTAGAGCGGTCCACATAAGAGATATGAGCCTATCTCCATAGAAGAAATCAATGCTCACCCATCAGTGCTTTTCAATTTCCATGAAGTAGCCTGTCTTGATTTCTGTCAGAGGATAGAAGAAGTCAAGAGTTTCTCGCCACTTACACATTTGTGCGCTTTGAGATTCAAGGACAAACACTTCCAGTTAGCAGGTCTTGACTTCAAAATCTCCCCAAGGTATGTATCCAAGGCTACCAAGATCCTGTATCATGGTGAAAAGTGGTTTAAACAAGCTCATCTTGATCTAGAGGATTATAAACCTTTCATCAAACCTGAACATAGGGAAACCATCACTGCTATTTTCCCTTTCTCCTATCTTCTTGACAGTTATGCTCCGCTGATGAAAGCCATAATGAGATATTTCACTTGTGAAGGAAGGTTTAGCCAAATTTTTGCCTATCATGTCCGCTTGTTGATGCATTTTACCAGAAGCAGGCAATTAAACCTTCCATACTTTTTGTCCAAAAGCATAGAGAAAATGGAAGCTACTGTCCAAAAGAAGGCTCCACCTCAGCAAATCCCTTCTCTCTTTCATCATTCCTTGATCAAGATTATCTTCTTACATCAGCTGGAGAAGAAAGGGGTTTCATGGGATTCATTCATTAGCCATGCAGATTTCGCCACTGTCCCTCTTGTTCATGTGTCTCCTACTCAGCCTGTCCATCGCCCAGTGCCTTTATCTAGTAGGCCTACCCCTAAAAAACTCAAGATGACCATTGGGCAGCCAAGTGAATAGGGAGAAGGAGAGGGCAGTGAACCACAGGGAGAAAAATAAGGCAGTGAACAGCAGCAGCCAGATTTTGAGGGACAGCAGCAGTTGGAGATCAGTGAACAACAGTAGCTAGATATTGAGGGACAGCAGCAGTTGGAGGTTAGTGAGCAGCAGCAGCCAGATTTTGAAGATCAGCAGCAGCTACAGGTTGATGAACAGCAGCAGACAGAAATTGAAGAGCAGCAGGTTGAGCAAACAATTGAAGCGCCTTTTGAGCCACAAGCTGGGCAGGATGTTGAGGAAGGACAGCAAGCTGAAGCTGCCTCCTTGACAGTGACCAAAACTGTTCCTAAAAAGAGGAAATTGCCCAAAAAGACAACTTCTAGCTTGCCAAGGAGAAAAAGCGCTAGATTGGCATTCAAAGGCAAAATTAAAATTGGAGAAAGTGCAAAGCATGGAGGTGAATTAGCTATTATCCCTATCCAAAGTGATGATAGTGACAATGAGGCCCGCCTCCTTGAAAATCTCCTCATTCACAAAGAAGGGCAAATTGAGGGGTTACAAGAAGATCTTCAAAGGGCGAGGAATTTCAACCATTTCTTGGAGGTTGAAAACAAACAAATGAAGTATCATGCAGCCATTCATGAGGCAAGGGCGATCAAGTATAAGAAAGAGGCAGAAAAGGCGCAAGTAAGAATTGAAGAGCTCATTGGCGAGGTTGATGATGAAGAGGAGGAAGACCAGCCTAGGCGAAAGAGGCCTAGGACCATCGGGCTTAGAAGAGCCTTGGAGAAACAGAGAGCAGAAGAACAAGCTCAATTCGAAGCTTTTCCTCTCACTGCCCTCTTTGAGCAGGAAATTGAGGAAAACAAGGAAGCATGGCTTGAGAGAGCTAACCAGCATTTGGAATTAAAACTTGAGAGGGAAAATAGGGATCTTGAGCTACAGAGAAAGAGGACTCTTCACTTTCAGAAGCTAAATCAGTTTGCCAGGCGAAAATTAAAGGTGGCACAAGAGAAATTGAAGAAATTGAAGGAGAGGCGCCTAGCAAGGAAGGAAGAAAAAAAGCATATCAGCCCTTGATATTTTGGCCTCAGCTTCGGAGCATGTTTCTATGGACCCTTGAGGGTCATGCATGCCAATTTTGAGCCTGTTTCGGAAACTTTTTGTTTTTTGGCATTTTTTGGGTTTTTGGCCAAAAAACTCATAAATGCGCCATTTCAGTTTGATGAGTCGTCAAGGGAGGAGGATGATACCGATGGATGCCATAATTCCATGAGCAGCTCTCCAGCGATTTTCAGGGCATTTGAAGATCATTCGCCCCCTCAAATTGGCGAAAAACAGCCTCATTTTGCGCATTCTGCCCGCCATATCAGCAGTCTGCTATTTTCTGGGTTTTCTCACACAGGTACAGTTTTGAGGGACTTTCGGAGATCAGATTGAGGTGATTTCACTTGCGTCGGAAAGCAGACACAGAGAGCTTTCCAACGAGCCATCATGAGCCTCATTTCGACACGGGGAAGGCTGCCATTTTCCTTCAGCAAGTCAGGGGACCTTTTTCAGGCATAAATATGAAGTATTTTTGTAATTTTTGAACTCCAAAAATCTGCTTTTCCCAAATGTGCGTTAAGCTATTTTTATCATTGGGAAATCATGTAAAGTCAATATAATTTCCGTTTTTAGCAGTTTTTTAGATATTTTATAGGATATTTTGTGCCTTGGGCTTTGCAAAGCCTCAAGGACAAGTTTAGATATTTTGACTTGGCCAATGGGATAGCTAGTTGCTCCATGAGGTTTTCCTCCTTCTAGCCTATTTATCCCATGGTTCTCATTGTAAATAAGAGGCTGAACTTGAGAGAAGAATTAATGCATTGGTCATATGAGCTTTGAAGAATACACTTGAGTTATGATTTTTGGACTGCCTCTTGGATGCTTTTGAAGAATGATGAAGGATTGTTGATGGATTCCTTGACATGGTAGAATGGTATAGTGCTTCTTAATGTGTTTTGTCTTCTAGTTTTCACTCATAATTCATATTTCTTGCTGCTATAGATCATTAAAGATTGATTTTGAGATATGCCCATGGAGGCACCTCAAAATCCCTGAATCTTCATAGCTTGATCTTTTCTTCTCCCTTAGTTATGCTAAAGAATTCTTAGCTGCTCTTTAGTAACCTAAGGTATTGTTGCTAAGTTTTATTCATCAGTTCTATGTATGTTGAGTAGGATGTATGGTTTTCCCTACCTACCTATCAGCTGCCCATAGTTCAGTCCATAAAAATTTCTCTTTGACTGATTTGTTGATCATTTTGTTGAACCAAGGAGGCCTAGTCCCGATCTAGCCCTTTGCCTAAAACTATGAAAACTTATTTGTCCAAGTGCCCATTGACTTAGAGACTATGTTTAGGCGTTCCGGCATAGTTTATGAGTTGTTAGTTTGTCTCATGTGTTTTCCCCAAAGTCTGATAGCTATTTCCCGAAGTTAGAGGGTCTTATACCTCTATGTATGGTTGGAATGTTTGATTTCTATGTATTAATTAGCTTATAGTTATACTTAGCATGATTAATGGCTTGCTATTACATGTTTATTGTCTGCTATTAACTAGTTACACTTGAAATCCCTTGTCTTTCACCAACTTATTGTCCACTTAATCCATTTTGCCCAAAGATCCCTTCTACCGTGAATCAAATCGGCCCTACAGCAGCTTTACATCATCACCTCATTAGCTTCCTTGACCTGTTTGACCCCATAGCCCAATTTATCTACATTTTGTTATCCAGTTTATGTATTTGATTAGTTCCATCCCTCACAAACTTAAAAAACCAAAAAACTAAAAACATACTTCATAACTAGCCTAAGATCAGAACACCGCAAGTAAACACACCGATATCTTTTACACATATAGAGAGAGCCCTCTCTGAGTCCAGGAAGGCTAGGTCCTTGGGCTCCAAAGCTTGGTTTGATGTTACATCGTCATTTGGCTAGCCAATCGGCCAAATCACGGGACCCTAACATAATGGCGATCACGGTGGGACTTTGAGTCAAAACGTCCTAGGTATCCCTTAGGAACTCTCAAAATCTCAGTCAAACTTAGAAGAGTAGAATCTGGTTGTCTCACCATCCTAGCAAAATGATGAGTCAGTTAAAGGAAACTCTTCCAAACCTTAGAACTACATAAAACTCAGAAAAACCCCAAAAAACTCCCTTAGATTGGTTTTTGTCAGTACTGGTGGTGGACCATACACATATACCTCAAAACAACTAAAAATCCACCTGGCGACTCCACTAGCCTCCAGTAGGCCTTACTACCTTGCTAAATTTTAGAATTCCATCCGATTTAGCCACCTCATCGCCTCACTAACATAATGGCGATCACGGTGGGACTCTGAGTAACAAAAGCTTAGATTCTCTAGACCCTAAGAGACCTTAAAGAATACTATCTGACTGACTTATCCCACTGCTCACTAACATAGTGACCCTCACAGTAGGACCTTCTGAGTTAGTGACAATCTAAGTACACCTTAGTAACTCTTGAAGTCTCAGTCAAGCTGAGTATATTTAGATATTGTCTGAAGGGTAGAAATAGCTCTTTCACCATCTTAGCAAAATGATGAGTCAGTTATAGAAGACTCTTCCAAACCTTGTAGGCGCATAAAACTCAAAAAACCCCAAAACACTCCCTTAGATTGGTTTTTGATAGTATTGGTGGTGGACCATACAAATATATCTCAAACAACTGACAATCCACCTGGCGGCTCCACTAACTTCTAGTAAGCCTTACTATTTCACCAAACTTTAGGCTACTATCCGATAGACCTTTCCCATCACTCACTAACATAGCGGGAGATGGTAAGACACTGAGTACATAATAGTCCAGCAAACTCTTATAGACTCTTTGGTCCTTTAGGTACCATAAACAAGCAAGCAGTCCATAGACTCATTTTTTAGAGTAAACTCTTTTTGTTCTCATCACCCTAGCAAAGTGTTGAAACAAGTCAAGGATACTTTAACAAACCATAGGCTGCACATAAAACTCAGAAAATCCAAAAACATTCTCAGTTTAGTTACTGGTGGTGGACCATAGCTATCTTCACAACAACAACCCAGTTCCACCTGGCGACTCCACTAATCCATCCCTTTTATTTTGACCATCCTTCGCCTTAGTAGAACCTTAGAAAAATCACCCATCCAGAACATTCCCAAATACCATTCTCTTTAAACTCTGGATCTAAAATCTGGCTTCCCGAAGAATCAATACCAGATCCCATCTAGACCCAAATCCCCCTATCATAGTAGATGACCCAGAGAAGATTCTGTGGCAAGCTTCTGAAACTGATCATCTAGCTACCGATAGATCCATCCGTAGAACAAGATCTGTACCTAAAACTCGCAATATCCTTCTAGATTCACCTTCGGAACTAGAGTCATCACAAGCTTTTCCCCGAAGTAAATCATATAGTAAGATAAACTTCAACGATCTTGAACCCCTAAACCCACCACAGAGTCCTATTAGAGAAGCTTCACCCACTACTCCTCCTGATTTACAGCTTCTTTATCAGTTTGGCTCCTATCATCCCAGATCTGCTCAAAACCAGATCACTAGTCCAAGTTCATCCGCCACACCTGGTCAAACCACCACTGTTCATACGACTTCATTTCAGCCTACTAGCCCTCATCTTGCGCATCATCCATTAGCTCCAGTCATGGCTGCCTGGTACGCACCTTTGGTGTTACCACCACCTTTAGCTCCTCTCCCAAACAAATATCAAGACAAAATCCCACACTTTACCGGAGAAGACACCACCACACCTCAACAGCATATAAGTAGAATGACTGATGCTTATGAATACCTAGAGGTACAAGACGAGACTGTCAGAATGAGAATATTCGCTCAAAGTCTTGGTGGTGAACCCAAAGCATGGTTCAAAAGCTTAGCTCCAAACAGTATCCATGATATCCCTGAACTACATCAAGTTTTCAGAAACAGGTGGGAAATCCGAAGAAACCCCATTCAAATCCTGTCAGAATATAATAGCCTAAAACGGGAAAATGGGGAAAGTGTCCAAGCTTACTGTACTAGGTTCAACAGTGTATATAACTCCCTTCCACCTCATTTCAAACCTCCACTTGGTTTAGCCTTGGAAAAATTTCCTGAGGGTTTTGATCCGGACATGACATATCATCTGAGAGATAAGGATCCCCCTACCTTGGAGGAAATGCAACAAATAGCCATAAAAGCAGATGCCAACTTAGCTGAAAAAAGGGCTAGAACTAGATCAGAAAGAAAGGTCACATATAGAGATGAGGTTTCTACTTCATCACCTTCCCTAGATCCCAGAATAGATGACTTAGTCAAATCCATGGCTAAAATGTGGGAAAAGATCAATGAAAAAGCTCCTGTTAGAGACAACCAGCCAAACCCCCCAATTAGAAACCGAAACCAAAACTTTAGGAGGGAACAGCTCCTAAACAGACCAAGGGATAATGACCAACAGATCAGGCCACCATTCAATGAAAACTATGTGGAAGAAGATGATAGGGACTCAGAACCTCTTGATGAACATCATTTAAACCTCATAGGGTCTGACAATGAAGGTGAGGTGTACCTCACCGAAGAAGAACAAGCCTTCTTTTCACCTAATCAAGATGAGACAAATTATGAAGATCTTGATGACCCTGCCATAGAGTTTCAAAATGCTATTGAAGAAGCCCACAGGCAATATGACCTTAGAAGCAAAAGAAACCAAGATAATGTCAAGAAAGGTAACTCTGATACTGCTAAAGCTCCAGATACCATCCTCAAAAAAGCATCAAGCAGTGACAAAATCAAGGTTGAGAAGACTGACCAAAGCCAAGCTAAAGTTACCCAAACTAATCCTCTCTCAGATACTCCTGATACTTCTACAAAGGTCACCAAAACAACTATGGCAAACAAAACCCCTAAACAAGGTCAACAAACTCAGAACATAGACAAGGTCTTAGCTGAAAAAGCTGAAACAAACAGATCTAAACTTCAAGTGCCTTTTAGCTTTGAAGGCGAAATCGCTAAGATCAAAATCACCATGCCTCTTACTGAACTCATTGCCCAAAACTCTTATAAATCCCAAGTACTAAAAGTCTTAAATCTAGGGGATGATGCGAACACTGTTAATCTCACTGATGACATTCCTAAAGTATTGTTTGGTCCAAAGGTAGAGGGAAAATTCCAAGAGGGAGTTACCCTACCATTTTACATTAGCCTAAACATCCACGACCAAATCCTCCACAATGCCATGCTAGACTCCGGCGCCTCGCATAATCTTATGCCAAAGGTAGTAATGGAAAGATTAGGCTTGGAAATCACAAGGCCATACAAAGACTTGTATTCATTTGATTCAAGCAGAGTCCAATGCTTGGGTTTGATCAAAGACCTTTGTTTTAGTCTGGCCCAAATACCCGCTAAACATCTAATCATGGATATAGTAGTGGCGGACATTCCTCCCAAGTACGGGATGCTTCTATCCAGATCTTGGGGAGCCAAACTTCAAGGGAATATCCAACTGGACATGTCATATGCCACAATTCATGTGTTTGGTCAGACCAGGATACTCTACCGCGAATCACACATGAAATACATGATTAGCAGTCAATATAGGTCAGATAACATTCCAATGTGCTCTTTGCGTTCTGACTTAAACTCTTTCATTATGCATATGGATGTAAACATGGAGGAAGAGTCAGAAGAAACCAATATAGACTTAGATCCACCACATCAGTTGTCCCTGGTGCCTTATGATGAACTGGACACTCAAAACTACCATGATCATGAACAGCTGTGTCTTGAGGAAAGTAAGTTTCCCCTCTCCAAAGTAGGATTAGAGCAAGAAGCACAAACCCTCATGTACTATCAAGAAAATTTCTCTAGCTTTAGTCAAACACCAGCAGTAACTTGTGGAAATTTCTTCCGGGTAAAAGCTTTAGAAGACCTACACATCATAAACCTATTTGGAACCCGGGAGAAAGGGAGTTTAATGTTTCTACCATACCTCAAAGATTTACCATCATGTGACCCTCCTACTGCAAATAAAACTTTGACCATAACCTCAGTAGCTCAACATCTTGAAAAAATGCCAGATGAACTTCTTATGAGCAAGGATGACAGTTATAGTCCCATCATACCTGAACTACTGAAATTGGCTCATATTTTGTCTTTTCATGAAGAACTTAGAAATGCTAAAAACAGGAATCTCATGCAAAATACTAATTTCTACAGAAAAAACAAGGGAAAACATTGTATCACTACCTTTTCCTCAAAGGACAACTTTAACAAAAGCAAACACAGCAAACTAAGACAAACTGAAATGATCAAGGAGAAAACTAGTGGCCATAGAATTTTCTTTGATTTTAGAAATAATATTGCATCTCCATATAACAAAAATCAGGTTTTTTCTACTCAAGATCATGATTCACCAATTGAAAATGTTTCTAATCATGTTTTCTTACAAGATCATCTTTCAGATCATAATCATCAGATTCCTTTGCAAAGTAGACAACTTAAAGATTTTTTCCAGTTTGCGGGAGGTAAATCTGATTTCAAGTTCAAAATTGCTAAACCACCCAATATCAGAAATCTATTCATGAAGGCCATGTTCCCAGTTTTAAATTTTTGTGTTTTTGCATACCTTGATGATGTCACTATCTATTTCAAGAATTATCAAGAGTACATACATTACCTGAAGAAAGCATACAGTAAGGAAAGGAGTGGAAATCAGATATTCAGAGAGGTACAGAGGGAGGATACCGGGCTGTTTAGAGATTCTTGCATGAATCCCTATGGCATGTTAGAGAGAGAAAATTTCCCAAATTTTTCTTTTCAAGAGTTAAGTGGGCCAAGGGTGAGAGGAGATCCTTACTAGGATAAGATGCTGAAATTCCGTCATTTCCAAGATTTTTGAGTTTGAAACACTTTCAGTCATTGTACATACCATTGTTTGAAATATTGAAAAAATAGAAAAATCAAAAACAGTAAAAGATAGGAAAGTCAAAAACAGTAAAAAGTAGAAAAGAGGGCAAGTGAAGATAGAACAAAGGCCCCATGTTCCAAAGAAAAAGTCTTTCGGAAAGCGAGCAAGTCTAAATGCCGCTACTAGTACTTCAATGCCTTGTTTAGCTATCTAGCCTAATCATAGCTGAGCATGTTTAAATTTATTTTCTGATAAGTTAGTGAGTGCCAAGATAGTCAACATTGTGTAAGATTGACTTATCACAGAGCTTAGATTAGGGAGAGATTCTGGTTCCACATGCCTAAAACAGAACCAAAGAGAGAAGCGAGGGATGAAAAACACATTGTACATCTTAGCCCGCTTGTCTAGTTTCCTTTTATGGCAGAATAACATTTGTGTGCAGCTTGTCTTTTATGCCGCAAATGCATGACAAATCAGACTGCCTAATCCTAATTTGATTATTTTTGAATTTCATGTTGTAGATTAGAGAATGAAATCCTGTCAAACTGCTTAATCTTGACAGTCGATCTAGTTTAGGTAGAGAAATGAAGGAGTTCATCATCTTAATCTGAACTCCCGGCAGATATAAGACTAGAAATAGATAGGTTCATTTTGCAAAAAGAAAAAATATGCATTGTCAAAAGGCTACTAGTTCAAATGCGCCAAAGAGAAGAAAAAATGTTAGGAAAGATAGTGGGGTAGGTAGAAGTATCGTTGATGTTAACCATGCTGTCATTTTTCAGAAATAACATCAAGAGAAGGGTAAATTTTGCGCCAATGGAGAAGGCACTGGTCTTCATAAGCCAAAAATCTGAATTCTGGACACCTCCTGACGAGGAGCTACCCTCCCCAAATGGAGCCACTGTTAGCCATCAGTATTTTTTACATGTTAGTGATGACTATATCTTCAGCTGAGTTTTCTAGAAACTGATTTCCTTATGTCAATATGTCATCCAGAAAACCCTCCCAAAACTTTTTTCGCCCTTCTACCTATTCAGTCCACCCCTGGCGAAATTAAAACCTCATTGTCACTATCCTATCTAGCTTCAGCCTTCTTGATATGCCCATCAGCTTTAAAGGGCAAATCCGCATCTATTTCAAAAGTCTCCCCTATGTTAGGAAGTGGCGCTTTAGGACACTTCACCCTTGGCAATCACCAAAAAGCCAAAAAGCCTCCATCTGCAACAGGCCTACCATGACTGACCTCTTACTTTGCAAATGAAATTGACAAACAACCCTAAGTCGCGCCACTCACACCCCCTAGATCTCAGCACTGCATAAAACCCAATCTCAAGCTGACTATTAGGTTTTTCACAGTGTTCTATGGTTCTACAAAGGCAGGAAATATATTTCATCTCATGGAGTAAATGTTTGAGTTTACAGTTAGAGGAACAACTGCTTCTAAATGTAACTTGAGCCTTTAGATATGTCTGCAAAACAGAAAACTACTCATCTGGACTTTACAGCTCTTTCCAGCATGAAAATCACAGGAAGAAAGGGATACCACTGTCTCAGCAAACTGGTAAATTGTCAAGGCCCAGAACCTCCTTCATTTACAAGCAGAGGGTTAGGGCGCCTCCTTCATCCACAATCAGAGGGCGCTGGCCAATATTGACTTGGAAGATTGCAAAGGTCCAGGTTTGCTTTGTATTGAACAGTGAAACAATATCTTCAGGTTTTATGAATTTGAGTAATGATCATAACAGGAACAGAGTTTGGAATATGCTAGGAAAAAGAGTCTGGTATGATAAAGGAGGTCATTTGAAGCTTTCAAATCATGTGAATTGTTGAAATGAGGAAAGGCATGTCATTGGTGAAAATTCCAAATCATAAGTACCCTGCTTATCCACAAGATCAAATAGAACAGATGCTGACAACAAATGCCATTACCCAGGCAGAAAGAAAGTTCTTGGTTTCTCAAAATGCACTAACCTCCATAAGTCACAAAGATGATTTGACAAGTAATCTGTCATGAGATGACCAAGCCAAATGATAAATATCTCAGTCACCCTTAGAACAGTGCAGGGAAGACAATGTCACTGTGGTTAGGGTTTCTTCTGAAACACAGTAATGCTTGCAAGTAAAGATGGTAAGATTGGTGTTTTAAGTGGTTTACTTACCACCACATTCATAGAAAGGCTGTGTCAAACATAATTGTCAAAAAGCCTTCAGATACCTTACCTGATGAAGAGCCTCCTCCATATATGAGCAGATGGCCAAAGCCATTACAGGATTCTTTGAAATTTGATTGATTTGAAATACAATGGAAGGACACAAGGAAATTGAATAAAGGAAGGTGTTACTGTTTATGGTGCAAAGGTATTGTTTTCCCTCTTCAAAGAACTATCTGTCAGACTGTACCTGCAGTAGAAAAGAGAAAATATTGAATATATGTATGCTATTGATACCAAAAGGAGCGGTTGCTTTAGAGAAATGGTTAAAGGCATCTCACTATTACTTGCCCAGTAGCCTAAAGAAGGTCTTTTTGAGTAAACAGTGAAGTACAGTGTGAAAGCAAGCCATCAAAAGAGCGCACTTACAGTCCCAAGGGAAGCTTGTGAATCACCTGGAAGCAGCAATCATCAAACACTTTGAAAGAACACAGGCCATCTCATGCTGAATAAACAGTCGCCAAGGTATACGATGCTATAAGTGGACAAGGAGGAGGTTTGATAAAAATTGTCAGTTTAAGGCTTGGAACAAATGCATTTTTCTCCTCATTCAAAAGACAGATACATCATAGGTAATGTACCTATAAGCAGGAAATCATTTTGGAAAAAAGGGGCGCCTTTTGAAATTGAGAAACCATAACCAAAATTCAAAGTTATATCAGTAAACTTGGTACGTGTTATATTCAAAGTTTGGAGAAGCTGTCAAAGGCCAAAGACTGTAAAGACAGATTTCCATAACCGGCCTTGTCCTTCAAAGAAAAAGCAGTATCCAGCTCGGGGTCAGAGTCATTGTTTGGGTCTACATATGCAAAATGACAAACCCACAGTTTGAAAAACAAAACAGATTTCAAAAAGCCTACGTTACATTTCCAAGCAAGGTAACCATTGACAAAGGGTTTGAAATGACATAAAGGATTAAGTGTGAGAGTAGGAATGTCATTTTCAAGAGCTGAAGACGTTTTGGCCTCCCTATCACCAAAGAAATAGTTTTCGAGTCATCGGAAAGAATTAACCTTGTCTGTGAGAGCGAGTGCGAGCGTGCACAGGTTTTGGCGCGCGTGCACAGGCGGAAAAGTACCGCGGGACCCTGTCGGCGCGAGCGTGCACATGCGTTGAGCGCGGCCGTGCCAGCCACAAGGCCGCCCGACCACACGACAGGCCGACCCGACAAGCAACTTCTGCGCGACGAGTTTTCTTTAAAGGATGCCGCGCAAGTGTCAAAGACCTCCAGCATTACTCCAGCTTTCAAAGCGGGCATCCATCAAAATTTAAGGTATTTTTATGAATTCCCCATCGATGTCAAGGTTTTGATGGATGAGAAGAAGTTTTAAAAACCCCAGACTTTGTCATTTTAGTTAAAGGCAAAAGCAGTCTTTTCTACACAGTGAGATGAGGTAATTGCAATATGATGATACGGGGTTTTATGGTCGAGAACCAGTTTGTTTCATTTTCAAATCGATCTAGGCAGGTACACAGGTGATGTTTGATCTTTTAACTTCACAAGAAAAAGTGTCCCTCATAAAGCACTGTGTATTGTTAACCTAGGTCTGCCCTCTTTTTCACCATATTGTATCATTTTGAAAAGCTGATTGACAAAGGGACTCTAAGGATAACTAGTACACCGAAGGGAAGATTTCATTGATGGGATTCTAACTTTGGAGGTAGAGGTACAAAAGTGGTGTTTGTTTTCTTAAAACTTCACAAATGAAAAGGGCCACTTTCTAAAGGGCAGAGTTCTTGGTGATTGCACTTAATATTAAGACAGAGGTAGAGGTATTGTGTTGACCTTTGAGATTCACAAGTAAAGAGGTGGTTTTCCTAAAGCACTATGCATTGATTTTACACCTAACCTAGGTCTGCCTTTTCCTTGCACTATATTGTATCATTCTGAAGATTGTTGAACAAAGTTTTTTCCAAAGGTGCAGAGCTACTTTCTAAAGGGCAGAGTTGTTGATGGTTGAAACTTTAAACATTGGAGGCAGGGGTATAGATGTGTTGGTGGATCTCTTAAACTCACAAGCAGAGAGTGTGTTTCCTAAACCACTGTGCATTGATTTTACATCTAACTTGGGTCTGCCTTTTCCAGAAAACCATATTGTATCATGTTGAAGATTTGTTGACAGAGATTTTCTGAAGGGTGAACAGGGCCATTTTCTAGAAGGCAGGGTTGTTGATGATCGAATTTAACATTGAAGCCAGAGATACAAAGGTGGTGATTGATTTCTCAAAATTCACAAGTGAAAGGTGTTTTCCTAAACACGGTGTGATAATATTTCACCTAACCAAAAGTCTCCTATCTTTTCCACTGTATGGTCTCTTTTATAGAAATCTGTTGACAGAGGTATTTTCAAGGTGAATGACCTGAGGAGCAGGGTTTTAATATTTGAGTTTTGTTTTGAAGACACAAATACAAGTGTAGGTTGGCCTCTAACAAATTCACAAGAGGGGTGATTGTTCAAAACTGTGCACAGGGAATCTACAAAGCAGTTATCCCATCTTTACACATGGTACCATTGTTAAAAAGTTTGCCTGGCTGAAGTGCATCCAAAGTTGGAGGGTTGTTTTTTAAGGAGTGCAGAGGTGGCTTATTCAAAGAAACATTGTTGCATTTTATTCAAAACCACAGTATCCATATCTGTGCATGATTCCCAGTGGCCGGTTCAGTCAGCACGGAGCATTGTTCACATCTGATGAGCGGTTGCCTTTTCCAAAGTTTGGTCAAAGTCAGAATGCCTCCAAAGCGAGATCACAGGAGCGGTCCACATAAGAGATATGAACCTATCTCCATAGAAGAAATCAATGCTCACCCATCGAGTGCTTTTCGTTCCATAGTAGGCATCTTGATTTGCAATCGGAGGATAGAAGAAGTCGAGAGTTTTCTCGCCACTTACACATTTGTGCGCTTTGAGATTCAGGGACAAACACTTCCAGCTTGCAGGTCTTGACTTCAAAATCTCCCCAAGGTATGTATCCAAAGCTACTAAGATCTCGTATCATGGTGAAAAGTGGTTTAAGCAAGCGCATCTTGATCTGGAGGATTATAAGCCTTTCATCAAGCCGGAACATAGGGAGACCGTCACTGCTATTTTTCCTTTCTCCTATCTTCTTGTGAATTAATATATCGTCGATGAAAATTATAATGAAATATTTCACTTGTCAAGGGAGGTTTAATTGAATTTACGCCTACCATGTCCGCTTACTGATGCATTTTACCAGAAGCAGTCAACTAAACCTTCCTTACCTTTTGTCCCAAAGCATAGAGAAAATGGCATCTACTGTCCAAAAGAAGGCCCCACCTCAGCAAATCCCTTCTCTTTTTCATCATTCTTTGATCAAGATTATCTTCTTATACCAGCTAGAGAAGAAAGAGGTGCCATGGGACTTATTCATCAGCCATCCAGACTTCTCTACTGTTCCTCCTGTTCATGTGTCTCCCACTCAGCCTATCCATCGCCCGGTACCTTTATCTAGTAGGCCTACCCTAAAAAACTCAAGATGACCATTGGGCAGCCAAGTGAACAGGGAGAAGGAGAGGGCAGTGAACCACAGGGAGAAAAAGAAGGTAGTGAGCAGCAGCAGCCAGATTTTGAGGGACAGCAGCAGTTGGAGATTAGTGAGCGGCAGCAGCCACTTGAGTTTGAAGATCGGCGGCGGCTACGGGTTGATGAACGGCAGCAAGTACAGGAAGAGGAACAACGACGGAGACAGAAATTGAAGAGCAGCAAGTTGGGAAAACAATTGAAGCGCCTCTTGAGCCACAAACTAGACAGGATGTTGAGGAAGGACAGCAAGCTGAAGCTGCCTCCTTGACAGTGACCAAAACTGTTCCTAAAAAGAGGAAATTGATCAAAAGGACAACTTCTAGCTTGCCAAGGAGAAAAAGCGCCAGATTGGCTTTCAAAGGCAAAAGTAAAATTGGAGAAAGTGCAAAGCATGGAGGTGAGTTAGCTATTATCCCTATCCAAAGTGATGATAGTGACAATGAGGCCCACCTCCTTGAAAACATCCTCATTCACAAAAAAGGGCAAATTGAGGGGTTACAAGAATATCTTCAAAGGGCGAGGAATTTCAACCACTTCTTGGAGGTTGAAAACAAACAAATGAAGTATCATGCAGCCATTCATGAGGCAAGGGCGATCAAGTATAAGAAAGAGGCAGAAAAGGTGCAAGTAAGAATTGAAGAGCTCATTGGCGAGTTTGATGATGAAGAGGAGGAAGACTTGACTGGCGAAAAGGGCTAGGACCATCGGGCTTAGAAGAGCCTTGGAGAAACGAGGAGAGCGAAGAACAAGCTCAATTCGAGCTTTTCCTCTCACGCCCTCTTTAGAAGCGGGAAATTGAGGAAAACAAGGAAGCTTGGCTTGAGAGGGCTAACCAGAATTTGGAGACAAAGCTTGAGAAGGAAAGCAGGGATCTTGAGCTACAGAGAAAGAGGACTCTTCACTTTCAGAAGCTAAATCAGTTTGCCAGGCGAAAATTAAAGGTGGCACAAGAGAAATTGAAGAAATTGAAGGAGAGGCGCCTAGCACGGAAGGAAGCAAAAAAGCATATCAGCCCTTGATATTTTGGCCTCAGCTTCGGAGCATGTTTCTATGGACCCTTGAGGGTCATGCATGCCAATTTTGAGCCTGTTTCGGAAACTTTTTGTTTTTTGGCATTTTTTGGGTTTTTGGCCAAAAACTCATAAATTCGCCATTTCAGTTTGATGAGTCGTCAAGGGAGGAGGATGATACCGATGGATGCCATAATTCCATGAGCAGCTCTCCAGCGATTTTCAGAGCATTTGAAGATCATTCGCCCCCTCAAATTGGCGAAAAACAGCCTCATTTTGCACGTTCTGCCCGCCATATCAGCAGTCTGCTATTTTCTGGGTTTTTGCACACAGGTATAGTTTTGAGGGACTTTCAGAGATCAGATTGAGGTGATTCCACTTGCGTTGGAAAGCAGACACAGAGAGATTTCCAACGAGCCATCATGAGCCTCATTTCGCCACCGGGAAGGCTGCCATTTGCCTTCAACAAGTCAGGGGACCTTTTTCAGGCATAAATATGAAGTATTTTTGTAATTTTTGAACTCCAAAAATCTGCTTTTCCCAAATGTGCGTTAAGCTATTTTTATCTTGGGAAAATCATGTAAAGTCAATATAATTTCCGTTTTTAGCAGTTTTTTAGATATTTTATGGGATATTTTGTGCCTTGGGCTTTGCAAAGCCTCAAGGACAAGTTTAGATATTTTGACTTGGCCAATGGGATAGTTAGTTGCTCCATGAGGTTTTCCTTCCTCAAGCCTATTTATTCCATGGTTCTCATTGTAAATCAGAGGCTGAACTTGAGAGAAGAATTAATGCATTGGTCATATGAGCTTTGAAGAATACAATTGAGTTATGATTTTTGGACTGCCTCTTGGATGCTTTTGAAGAATGATGAAGGATTGTTGATGGATTCCTTGACATGGTAGAATGGTATAGTGCTTCTTAATGTGTTTTGTCTTCTATTTTTCACTCATAATTCATATTTCTTGCTGCTATAGATCAGTAAAGATTGATTTTGAGATATGCCCATGGAGGCACCTCAAAATCCCTGAATCTTCATAGCTTGATGTTTTCTTCTCCCTTAGTTATGCTAAAGAATTCTTAGCTTCTCTTTAGTAACCTAAGGTATTGTTACTAAGTTTTATTCATCAGTTCTATGTATGTTAAGTAGGATGTATGGTTTTCCCTACCTACCTACAAGCTGCCCATAGTTCTGTCCATAAAACTTTCTCTTTGACTGATTTGTTGATCATCTTGTTGAACCAAGGAGGCCTAGTCCAGATCTAGCCCTTTGCCTAAAACTATGAAAACTTATTTGTCCAAGTGCCCAATGACTTAGAGACTATGTTTAGGCGTTCCGGCATAGTTTATGAGTTGTTATTTTGTCTCATGTGTTTTCCCCAAAGTCTGATAGCCTTTTCCCGAAGTTAGAGGGTCTTATACCTCTATGTATGGCTGGAATGTCTGATTTCTATGTATTGATTAGCTTATAGTTATTCCTAGCATGATCAATGGCTTGCTATTACATGTTTATGTCTGCTATTAACTAGTTAGCACTTGAAATCCCTTGTCTTTCACCAACTTATTGTTCATTTAATCCATTTTGCCCGGAGATCCCTTCTATTGTGAATCAAATCGGCCCTACAGCAGCTTTACATCATCACCTCATAAGCTTCCTTGACCTGTTTGACCCCATAGCCCAATTTATCTACATCTTGTTATCTAGTTTATGTATTTGATCAGTTTCATCCCTCACAAACTTAAAAAACCAAAAAACTAAAAACATACTTCATAACTAGCCTAATATCAGAACATCGCAAGTAAACACACCGACATCTTTTGCACATATAGAGAGAGCCCTCTCTGAGTCCAGGAAGGCTAGGTCCTTGGGCTCCAAAGCTTGGTTTGATGTTACATCGTCATTTGGCTAGCCAATCGGCCAAATCACGGGACCCTAACAACATTGTCTTCTATGTCTAATTTTTAAGTTCAAGGGCTTCATACAACTAAGAGGGGAGCGCAATTTTTCTTCTCGGTATCTATGTAGACATGGTCGATAATTTTCAATAAGTAATTTTGGTTTAGCAGGTGGATATAGAATGAGATTTTTTATCACATTTCCCTTAGGAGTTGTCATGTTACCTGTTCATCACTCTATAAATTCATTTGTTTTTTCCAACCATGGCCTCCCTAGTATCTGAGGGTTCACGTCCAATCTATTCCTTGGATTGATAACCAAAACTTCTAACGAGTATTCCCAAGAATCCAAATAGACAATATTGTCTTCCAAAGCACCTTCAGGCTTTCTTACTGATATAATAGATAGATCTAATGAAGTTGAAGTTGGATTCGAGGATGAGATTCCAAAAATACTCCATACCTCATGGGTTAGAATATTGATGGTTGCTCCTAAATCTACTAGAGTATTTGGAAAGGTGCAACCCTGAATTTGGACAGTTACGACTAGATTTCCTGGGTCATCATACTTTATAGGTAGCTATTTTCTAAAAATTAGATCAGATAATGTTCCTACAACATGAACTATTAGTGGGTATCTGGGTTTCCTTCCAATATTTTTACCACATAATTATTTGATTGTGTTAGCATAGATTGGGATGTATCGTATAGCCTGAAGGAACAAAATGGTTATACAAAACATTTTTAATTCCCCTATAATATCAAATTTAGGATAAATATTTGGTTTAGTTACCATGATTTTCTTAGGAAATGGAGTATCAGTATGTGTAATTCTATCAGAACCCTGTTGCTTGATTGCGGCATCGCCTAGCTAAAAAATAATTACAGTTGGAGGTTTTGCTACAAGATGCTCCTCTATACAATTTTCACTGTCTTCCAGTTCCTTATTAGCTTTGTCCTTTCCGAGGAAGACAACACGCCCTGATCTCAATCGTAATTCATTATATTCAAGAGGATTTTATTCATAATCAAAACTTTTGACAATTTGTACATGTTGGAAAGTTATGTTATTTGGATTGGGATTCAACTGAGATGGAAATTTTGGACGTATTGGGGGTTGGGGTTAGAGGGTCACTAAAATGGAGCTTGTAACGATGGTTGAGTCTATGGAATCGTCCCGATAGGCCAATTGATTTTTGCTATTGGGCATTGCCAATATTGAGGCCACATTGAGTTTTGCGTAGGTGAATTACTCCATTATGAAGGATAGGGTTTATTGGATGTGTTTTTCCAATATGGAGTATAATATTGTGAATTTGGCCATACGGGTCTAGCAAATCATTTATTTTTCCAACTTGGTGTAGCATAAGGTTGGGATTTCTGAGTGGAGTTATAATAGGGTTTTCCCTGCCATGTCAATCCATGAATTTGTTGTTGAACATACTGTCCTAAGTGAAACAAGGATGAATATTGCATCATACTTGAATGAAGTGCCTCCCATTGTCGGTGTTGTGCCATAAGATACGTTGGTTCTGGTTCTTCCTTAATTTCTTTTAACATAGAGTTTAGTCCTAGGAGTTGTGGGCATTGGTCTGTGGTATGATATTTAGTGAAAATAGTGCATGTTTGAACTGAATCCAATGGAAAATCCCTTTGGTTGTGTTTCTTTCAACAACCTGGAAAGAATATGGCTAAATCTTGTTCCGCTTTAGCTTGTTTCTATTTGGACTACAAAATGTCTAACTATGTAGTTAATGTGCCCAAAATGTCAGTGTTAAAATCTTCTAAAAGGTTACCAATTTCTTCTCGAGTTACACCTCCACCCGAGATTTTTTTGTTTCGACTGGGAGAATCCTAAATTCCAAATTTGGTCTACGTACTTCCTCGTGAGCACCTGATACATAGCTTAATAATATTATCATATTCTTCTTGGGAAATATCACCTTACTCCATCATATTGAGTGCTTATATACGTTCATCTTTCATGCCTTTAATTAAATCAACTTTCAACACTTCCTTTTGTAAAGTAGCATAAGGTGATCATTGTAGGTTGCATTAAAATCTCTCAATGTATTCCTATAATGTTTCACTATCCTTTTTATTCATTTTAAATATTTCATCTTTTAAGTCCCTAGATTCGAAATATTCCTAATATTTAGTAAGAAAAAAAAACTTCATTACATCGCAAGAATCTATAGTACCTCCTCCTAATCCCATGAACCATCGTAAGGCTACTCCCTTCAAAGTAGAAGGAAACAATTTCAGCTTATGGGAATCAATGGTGTAATCACACCCTCTACACAAAACATCAAACTAGAATAAGAATGCATCAGGATCCTCTGAAGTCATCCCATGAAAAGTTCGGATACTTTGCAATGGGGTGGATTTAAATGGAGCATTGGACAATGAGTTAACTATAGGATATTGCAAGGTCGATGTATGGGCTTGTTGCACCATGTTTTCCATTTGGTCGAAAATTTTCCAATAGCTTTCAGGGATTTCATGGTCAGGCATTATTTTTTGACCTGGCGGATTTTGGGTTGTATTCAACTCTCGAGGGGGATTCAGTGCACTGCTTAGATCAAGAATTGCAGATGTTTTTCCTTCAAAAAGGATCCCAATGAGTTCAAGTTCATAAACTTGTGGATATGTCTCAAAAAATCAAGATTCTATTCCACTCATTTCTCCCTCCCCTTATTTCAAGTTACAAGAATTCCCCTCAATAATATTAGAAGGATTGAAGTGTTTAATGGGTGTATCTTGAAAGGTTTTTTCAAATCATTTAGTTTTTCTTTAACTCTCAGTGTGAGCTGTAGTTGATGACTCTGTTTCTCGAGGGGAAATGGTAGATCCCTTCCCAAATGTTGTTCAGGGACCTACACATGCTTGAGATTCAGATTTTTGAATGATTTCGTCTATGAAGTTTGATCTCCCAAGGTTCAAAAGGCCTTTTTTTTGTTTTTGATAGGTTTTTTTGTTCTATTACTACATATTTTCTCTTCTTATTCTTAGTCATTCACACCTACATAATTCAAATTATCAACCAAAGGTGGGAACTAGCACATTCTCTTTACTTAGTGCATGCATAGGTTCTTACCTTCTGTCTTCAATATCTAACCCTTTAGAGACACAATCTATCACTCTTTTGACAACCTCCCTGGAAAAAGTGCCAAAATGTTAGGTACTAAGTTGTTCCTAAGGAATCAACTCAATCCTCTATTCATTAATCTATCAACCTAGAGTTCGTATTTTTGTTACAAGGTTGTCGGCATAGTCTATGCAAGGATAGCGCTTTAAATTATAGGAGCATATGTAAGACTAACATAAGCAAAGGCTTATGAAGAAATACTTCCAAAAGATACTAAATTAAATATATAAACATAAATGAATCACTTTATAGAAATCATGGAACTACTTTCCTGTTTCTGAAACAAATATTAAGTTATACCAAACCAATCATTCCTAATATGTTGTGAAACTTCATGATGTATAATAAAAGGAATATACTATCAACTACTAATTACTTAAATCACTTATAAATTCTAACAATAAAGCATAAAAATGAAAAGTCACATGGTTATAAAGGAATTCTGAAAATGCACATAGCTAGATAGTTACATCTGAAAACTTATTCAATCCAATTGGCAATTATAATCATTTATGGAACTTAAATGTAAGTTTAGTGATTCACATGACTAATAATTAAATTCAAGAATTCACACAACAGAATTGTAAATCTAAGAATTCATACAAGAAACAACAATCATTCATATGAAAGGAAATAAAAGATAGTAATACAAGAAAGACAAAAATCTTTCCAGTGACTGGACACACGTTCTCCTGAAGGAACTTCCTTAAAGAAAATTCAACACAATAGGTTAAGGATGAACCATTAAACTTTCATTGATATCAAATTGTTTTACAAAAACTTCAAAGCATTTATGTTGTTCACATTTTACAATCATTGGGAATAATCAAAGATCATCGTCATCCTTCTTTCTTACTGAAGTTCAATATAAAAATTACAATGTATTTCCAATGATGGAATGATAAAGTTATCCTAAGAATCAGAAGATTATCAAGATCACTTATTTAAATTAAAAAATATTTAAAATAACAAATCATATATTCTTCTTGACCATTCCGTGCAATTATATGTGAATCTTCAATCAACATGCCAAGATTAGTCAAACAATCTTCCAGACTTGGTTTTCTCCAACGTTCCAAGGGAACAACAATTGTTCATCAAATTTCTCCCATTCATAAATTTACCCAAATTATAACTTTATGATAACGAAAACACCCAAATTATTTCATTAACAAGGTAAGATACTGAGACATTACTAATTTCTTTTCTAGAGATTCCATCTATCAAATTATTATAAGATAAGCTAAAATGACTTGAAAAATAGATATTTAACTAAAGAAACAAGGGGAAGAAACATACCAATTCCATGGCCCAACACCAGCCACCATTTTTTAATGGAACAAGCTTGGTTTTCTGGAAATTTAGAATGAAAATGTGTCTATAGTCACTTGGAGTTGATGTTTGGTAAATCATTGACATAGTCTATCAATATCCACCCTTCATTCTCATATACAAGGCAAGAAATAAACAATAGGAGACCAATGGAAAGGATGCCAATGCTCTTTTAGGAAGCTTGGAAGAATAAGAAATTGTGAAGGTCATGCAATTGAATATTGAAAAGGATATGTGCAACAAGATCATCCAAAGCTATGAAGGTGACACTAAGGTAAAGAGTGCCAAACATCAAACGTCTAGAATTAAATATGAAAAACTTAGAATGCATAATCATGAAAGTATTGAAAGTTTATTTCTTAGAGTAAATGAAATTATTAACTCAATGATAAATCTTGGTGATGAAGTAAAATATTCGATGCTTTTTGAGAAAATCCTAAGATATCTAACCCCAAAATTTGTAATATTCCCAATTATTTATAAGCTAGTTGGAATATTAAATTTTATTTTTGCTTCTTAGTTTTATTAATAAGAGGGTATGGAGACCCATAAATCTCCTTAGTAGGAATAATATCACTCCTAATGTGAATGGAGATCATTTTAGTAGCCTGATTAAGCACCCTTATGTGTGAAAATGGGTTGGAGCATGTAGACTGGGTCAAGTTTGACCAAATCAATAGTGCTAGTATGGAGTAGTGGACATTTATTGTGGGACTATGCAGTTTTGGAGGGGGACTCCATGCATGGAAGTAGTGGCTTGAATAAATGGGGCCCAAGGTGAGGATGCTCAGCAAGTATATAAGGAAGGGGATGGAAGCCATAGAATTCATGTTTTGATTATTATTTTGTCTATGGTATATATGACTAGTTTCTCTCTTCAGTTGTTTAGCAGAGATTGTAGTGATTTTTAGCACAAGGGTGTTCTCGAGTGGGAATCCAACCTTCATCCTTGAGGGACTTTGAGTGCCCCACACAGGAGAAGTAATTGGACTACATTTCCACATTCTGGCATTATGCCAAGCTCCATCTTTCATCTACAACACATTTTCTGTAGAGGGTTGTGTTGTGTTGCAGGGTGCAGCAGTGAAGAGTTGATTTGGGTGGTTTCTGAGCTTGATTTCAGTGGAGGAGGGCTTCCTTCCATTGGGAGGCTATTAAATGGGTCCATTGAGCTTATTTATAGTATTTTTAACTAGGCCACATTATTTTTTGATCCTGTAGTGTAGTTTCAGTCTTAGACTGCGTTATTTTAGGGAGAAGTTGTAGGGGTGGTTTTAGTACACCTGTTCAAATGAGGTCCCATAGCTGCGTTTTTTATAGGTACCCTAGTTGAATTTTGATACATTTTTGTAGTAATTCATCTTGCGCAGGGGCTTTGGGGTGGTTCAAAGCCCCAACGTATTGTAATGGGTTAAAGGGTAGACTTAGATTCCGCAAACCATGGTTTGTGGACCATAGGATAGTGCAGGCTATGATGATATAAATAGATGGATAGTTTGAGTCTAAGGGTAAGTAAGTATGTAATATGATTCTATGTATGAATTGTTGAGGTGTGTCTTGGAAAGTTTTGGGTAAGGAATCATGTTGGCTTTGTGCATGGAGATCCTTAGTCCCGTTGTGTGTGGACCTTGCTGGCTGTGTGTGCGGGTTGTCACTTGGGTTTGTAACTTGGTTTTGGATGTTAATGAATGCATAATATATTGAAGTATATTTATGTTATCTAAACTGGCTGTGTTTATTACTGAAGGACCTCTATGTTATTTGGATAAGTTGCAATTTTATCTATGGTATATGAATTAGTTATGATTGTGATGTTCTGTGGTGATAATTGTTGAAGTGCACGCGGATGCATGTAATATCCCTTTTCAGGGGTATCTCTAAAACACAGGAAACTCTAATCAGAGATGGGCTAGGAGGGAGTTTACTAGATATTTCACCTCTGAAAGAGGATAAGATCTGGAGGCTATCTAGCCCTTTCCAGATTCTGTCTAAGAGTGTGGTAAAAACATGACAAGTGGTATAGAAATCTAAATGCAAAAGGAAGAAATAACATATTGCAGACATAAAATAGCATGTACAGATACTTCAAGAAATAAGAGAACGTTGAGCCATTTTATTAGTCTGATAAATACAGAGGAGTACAATAGGTGATAAAATGATAGCATCTAAATATTTCACAAGGAAAGTTAAGATCTATTCTCAGAATGTTGCATGGAATGACTACATTTCAGATCTATGTCTAGCTGCTGAAAAACAGTTGTGCCGCTACGCAACAATACCTCCCTACAGATCTACACTTTCCTCCCAATGATCCGGCTGCCTCTATCTATGGTCTTCAATGTTATGCTCTCCCGCTGTTTTAGAAATCCTCAATATACAAAGAACCTCCACGAATGTGCACTGGAGATATCCCCAATACGGAATGCGTCCTCCACCCAGGTCTTTGCAGTCAATAAACATGTTATTCCTCCATAGACTCAACGCAGTAAATATATGCGCTGCTCCTCTACCAATATAGTAGATCGATATTCCTATAGAGACACTGACGGGAATACCTCACCCGAGTAGGCACTCGAAGTCACCTGGGGCTGAGGGAGAGATATCTGAACGGAGACACTCAATGCGCTAAATAGCGCTGCAGACAGGCTAAACAGCCAGCGTGCTCCAAGTCGCAATGAACAGATTCAAATGCATAAATTCTCCATGATGTCAGAATGATGAAACTATCTTCTTTATATAGCGTTGGATGCTCTCGAAACCTACGGTCGCCTCCACCCACGATACCATGGTAATATCCCTTTGGTGCGTGCGCCTCCACCCACGATACCATGGTAATACCCCTTTGCTGCATGCTTGATTCAGCCCCCTTTATTACAACGTGAGTCTACCAGGAAATCCCCTTATTTTATAGTGATTTGTGTTCCCTTTACTCACTTTTATTCATAATCTAACTACATAAAAGGAAAATTTGACCAAATCGAATATTCTAATTAGCCATTGCTAAATGGGAATATTACAGTCTCCCCCATCAAAAAGTTTCTTGTCCCCAAGCAACTGTAGTGATGGATGCTCCAAGATTTTCTCATTCTCCCAAGAAGCATCCTCATCTGGTAAATTCTTCCACCTCACCAAGAACTCCCACATTGTCCTGTTATGCAACTGCCTTTCCCTAGTATCAATAATTTCCTCGAGCTGTAATAGAAAATTCCCTTCATCATCTGTAGGCAGCAACTCCTCTGTCACCGTCACCTGATGCGCCAATGCCTTCTTCAGGCATGATACATGGAAAATGTGGATCCTCCATCCCCAAGCAATCATCCAAACAAAATGAGCCACCTCCGAACAAGGTAACTCCTGAAAATATCCTTCCACCTCAAGCTCCGGTAATGAAGGTGGGATGAACATCTAAACTTGGCAAGCATCATAGCTTACCCCATGCTATCCTTCTCTCCACTTGTTTGGTCAATTTAGTGTGTCCTAAATTGCTGCATTTAATTGTCAATCCGGGAATCGTAAGCTGATGAAGTGCGGCGCACTATATGTGCAAGATAACCTCTTTCTTAACTTTTTGTCTTTTATGGTCTTTCTAAGGTAAAATGGAAATTCTAAAGTGAAAAACAAGCTTGGTTATAATTTTTCAAGGAAGTGATATCCCCTATAATAATTTACCAATCTCGAAACTTTAAAAGCAAATTGAAATTACAAATGACAAAAGAAAGTAAACTACTGAAATGGAAAGTGCTGTTAATCTAATGAATCAAAACAAGAAACTAGTGAATATGAAAACTAAACTATTCTTGCTGCCAACTGAACACAAAAGAAACTATGCTTATGGAAATTCAAAATTGCAATGAAAGAAATCTAAACCAGATTACATCAATTCATTTTCCGACCCTTCATCATTAGACCAGCTATGACTTGCGGAAGTAATCATAAACAACTTGTGTAACTGATATTTAATTTGCAGAAAGTAAACTAATACTAAACCATACACACATGATTCAATCCTTCGCCATCAGTCCAGCTGTGGCTTTCGGAGGCAATTGAAGATGTCATACATGATTCAATATATCTAACTTATAAAAGGGAACTAATACACAAACTACACATTTCACTCCATGGGCCCTCTACCATCACCACCAGGGTTTTCGGAGGTAATCAAGACACTATGAGCGCATTAATATATCTACTTTTAAAAGGAACTAATACTAAACTACACATTTTATCATGCAACTTCGCTCACCATCGCTCCGAAATTTCAAAAATAGAGGTAATCGTAGACACTATGAGCAATTTAATATATTTAAATTTAACTATCTTATCGTATAAATGTAAAACTCGAAATGTACAAAGCAATATTGAAGTTAAACAAATGCTATGAAAAGGAAACCAGCGGTGAGAATAATGTCAGTTTCATATCATTAGCCAAAATACTATGGAAATGCCCCGGGCTGTCTACCTAAAACCTGCACAAGAAAACTGATCAGTGATTTAACAATCATAAAAACATAAAAGACAGGAATGCAATGGAAATTATAGAAATGTATGAACAGAAATAAAACAATTATGAAATATGAACATGTAATGGATTATGATACAATGACTTTTAAATAAATGAAATGAAATATATATACATTAATACACAGAACCTCGGCTGAGCAGGGGCCCTCTACACAGCTCTGGTACGATCCTCAAACACGAATTAAGTTATAAAACAGAGTTTTCTCACATTAAAAAGGAGTTCATTACAGACTGGTAGTATTACGGCTCAAGGCAGCGTAATCACTACAAAGCTAATATAACAGAGTACGCACATCAACTATCAACTAACAATTCAACAACTCACTCTACGTGCGTATGCAAACGCTCTATATAAACAAATAAAATGTAACTGTCTCCTGAAGTTTATGATAGCAGCCAGCACGTAGACCACTAAGGCCACGGATATAGGAGTATGGCCATGTTGGAAAACGGATCTATGGAAGGTGGGCGCTTAAATTCAACTCCAGAACTTTGCACAGATGTCAATTAACCTCCGTAAGCTTGGAAACGGCCGTATGGATGCTTCTATGCCACGAAACAGAGTCCAGCCGACATAGAACTCCATAGTTGACTTCCACGTGGATGGCTTTGACCGCAGCTTTCTTTGACGAATTTACTTGAACCAATAGGACACGAACCATGTCCTTGTCATTCCTAGCCTGCCCATGTGGCTCGTTTCCTTCGTAGACACCTGTAGCATAGATTTCCACAAAATAGCTGCGGAAAGTTGCAGCAGCTGCGGAAAGTGGCAAGTTTCCGCAGCTGTATGAACAAAATCTAGATCAAATAGAAAACACAAAACATAATTAAAAACCATGTTAGATACCCTTTTGCACATGATATTGACAATTTTGGAGGTTTAGGTGAGTGAAAAAGGTATGGAAAAGTGTATGGAAAAGATGCAAATTCGGGACTCAACATACCCCCACTGTGAAGGTGTTGCATGTCCTCATGCAACCAAAATTTTTATACTCTTTGTTCAGTTCATGTGCCTTGATACTTCAGCCAGCACATCCAACCCCCTTCTCTTCTTCTTTGGTACTGCCATCATTCTGGGTTTCTTCATTAAGCACCTCAATTTGATATTCACAAGTGCTCTGCTCAATTTTTGGCATTTCCTTTTTAACTTCTTATTCTTCTTTTGCCAAATACCCAAATGTAACATAGTATTGTCATGGATAATCTTGTCCATTTTGCCTTGCTCTTTGAGTGTTTCATTTTCATTTTTGATATGCCGATTCAAAAGCTCAAGCTCAAAAATCTCCTGTTTTAATGACTGAACCAAATCATCCTGCAATGTATGAGGCTGAATAGAAGAGGTACTTGGGCCTGTGGCTGCTTTCTCCAAGGATTCTATATAGTCATATACCTGCTGCTGTTTGGGGTCTACTTCCGGTGTCTTCTTCATTGGGCTGTCCTCAAAGTGCTGCAAGGGAGAATTATGTTCAAAATTTGGCTGAGGAGAACTTTTATCAATATTTTGCTGAGAATAAGATGGAGTACGCTCATTGTCTGATTGGGAGTGAAAGGAGTCAGTTTCACTAACTGACTGAAATGGACTATGGTCAGTTGGAGACTGTTCAGATGTCTCCTCACCCAAATCGATGAAATGAGGACCTTTAATTTGTGTTTTTCTCAGTTTTCCCTTAAGTCTGCTGCTTCTCCTCACATGCTGTGGTATACTACCCTTTTGTTCTTGTTTTCCTGTTTTTGCCTTCTTGGATAGAGATGACTGTTTTTGAAGAAAAATTATTCTTTCAGACAGAATTTGGTGATCTTCTTCCTCAGAAGAAGAAGTTTTATGGACATCCTCAATAATTTCTTTCCCTTTTGGTATTGTTGGCTTCTTAGCTTTAATTTCCTTCTTCTTCCTTTTTACCAATCTCTCTTCCCTATCAGTTTTCTTCATAGTAGTAGTAGAAGTATCTTGGATTTCATCTACTGTTCTTTTCCTTCTACTTCTTTTTGCCGTGCTAGCTGCGGGAATTTCCTGTGTAGGAGCAACTTGGGTTTCAACATTCATTTTCTTTCTTCTACTTCTTCTAATTGGACTAACTTCAGGAATTTCCTGAGGTTCTTCAAAGAAGTTTCTAACTAGGAATTGTTCCCATGTATCTTCTCTTTCCTTTAGCTCCTTTTCAATCAGAATTTTTATAAGCCCATGGTGATATAAATGAGGCTCTACATCTCCTAGGTGTTTTTTCACAGTCACAGCCATTTTCTTCAAGCTATTGAATAGGAAATAAGGAAGATTGAGAGTTTGGTTTTCAAGAAAATTCATCAATAGCTTAGTATGATACATGTACATAGAGCCAAAACGGCCTTCACATGTAATAAATTTCTGAACAATGAGTAGTAAAGTGGCCCATTCATCTTTTATTGCATGCACAGGGATTCCTCTTTTGAAAACAGTGATATCCATACCTTGATTTCGGAGGATTGTTCTCCATGCCTCATCACTGATACTTTTATTTTTGAACCAACTTTCTCCTTCCTGAAGAAGCTCTGTGGCTGCTGCTATTGATGCTTCATTGACCAAAAACTTGAGGTCTCCCACTTCTGCTTCCGAGCCATCAAATGATCTTGCAAACGCTTTGGTAACTTCTCTGTGGTAACCCCTGAATTTCTGAATAAAACGCAGCCATTTAGCTTTTCTCAACATCTCTTTTGCTTGTGGAAATCCCTCTATAAACTTCGGTCCTTCCGGCTCTGCCCTTAATAATTTTCCCATTTTACTCCTCTGTGCTTCACAGGCTTGCCTCTGTGAGGGTTTAAGTGGAAATAGAACGATGGAATACACAGAATCGAGCACAATGCTGTGGGGATGTTATCACAAAACGAAAATGAGCACCATAAACAGAATGGAATAAGACTGTGGGTGGATATACGGGAATGAGAGTGAGCAAAAGGAACGGAATGGAGTGAAATAGGGAGTGAGAATGAGTAGCGTGGGGTTTTGTAAACACGACAGAGACACGACAAAGAGGTTAACAAAGTATAATGCATTCGGCCGCATTTTGAATTTTGGTAGCTGTGTAATAAATACAAACACGTTTCAATCAATGATTATGAAGTTATGCGGCTTGTAAGAGTCCTTTGTCAACTCAAATACGTATCATTATCTACGGTGGGATATTTGAACATGAGTGAGAGTCGGAATTTCAATAATGAAACCGTTTGTGAATAAATGTAAGAGGATAACATAGAGATCGTGGAAGGTTACGGACTGTCAATATAATCATTGCGCGTTATGGGTAGAGCTCATAGTTTAAAATTACATAAAAATGTGTTTTTCGATACTATTTGAAATAAACTTTATTCATACCTTTGGAATCCTTGATTTTGCCCTTGGTCTTCAACTGATTGATCTTCATTAGTGTCTTGAATGTTCCATTGATCCTCTCTCCTGCATTTTATTTCATAATTTATGAAAATAACAACTAACTGTACATTCTTTTTGAAAACAGAGTAGTAGCAGCTGCGGAATCTGCTTCTGGCTGCGGAAACTGGAGTCAGCTGCGGAAACAGATGTCAGCTGCGGAAACTGACACAGCGATTACTTGGCTGAAATAGAAATGAACAAATGACAAATGACCAGATGGAAATGGTCATAAAAAGATTTTTATTGATGGAATGGATGAAATGAAGTGGAATGAAGTGAAATGAAATGAAATGAAGTGGAATTAAATGGAGTGGGTGGTGAAATGAAATGAAATGAAAGACAGATTTTTTTTGGAAAATATAGAGTGTCAGGTGTCCCTGATTTTCACCCCATATTTTCTGTATAAGACTGCCAATCAATGATTGGTTTTCAGGCTTATACCATTTTTTTTTTTCTCTTTTTTTTTTTCTTTTTTTTTTTTAACTTGAAAAACAAAAGCTAGCTTGGTAGAGAAGAAGAATTCTTCTGTACCAGCCTGATTGCAGAACTTTCTTGAAACAACTTGACAAAATCCTCTTTAGAGAGTGGCTTATGATAAATTTTCAATCTATGGCCATTCACTATAAGAGGAGTTTGAAACTCATCAATGGTCTTGATTCTTACAGCTCCATTGTTAAAGATCTTGTCAATCTCATATGGCCCAAGCCAATGAGTCTGAAATTTCCCTTGAAAATCTTTAAACTTGGAGTCAAATAACAATGCCCAATCTCCTTCTTGAAAATTATTCTCTTTGATATATTTGTCATGCCATTTAGCTCTTTGATATTGAACTAGATCAGTTCTTAGAATTGCTTCTTGTCTGATCTCATCTAGCTCATTCAATTGCTCCATTCTATGCTTTTGGGCTTCTGATAAGTCCATTCCCAACTGAACTGCTATCTTGAAGGTCTTGACTTGGAACTCAATGGGGAGCAAGAATTCTTTCCCATAAACAAGTTCATAGGGAGAATTTCCTGTTGTATTCCTCCATGTAGTTCTGTAGGCCCACAAGGCTTCTGGAAGCCTTTCTGCCCAATCTCTTCTATGTAGATGAACAGTTTTGGTGATGATACTTTCAAGAACCTTGTTTGTGGACTCCACTTGACCATTTGCTTGTGGATGGTAAGGAGTAGATCTTCTGTGCTTGATTTTGTATTCTTCCATCAACTTCTCCACCAAATTTGATGTGAATTGCCTCCCCTGATCTGTTACAATTTCTCTTGGAACACCAAAGCGAGTAAAAATATCCTCATAAAGAAAATGAACAACTGAATTTTCAGTAGCATATACTAATGCTTTAGCTTCTACCCATTTAGTAACATAATCAGTGCAAACCAATATATACTTCTTTTGCTTAGATGGTGGATTAATAGGTCCAATGAAATCTAAAGCCCATTTTTCAAAGGGTTCAATGAGTACCTGTGTTTGCAATGGTATTTCATTTGAAAGGGTAGGTTTCCCTACTCTTTGGCAGCTATCACACCTTTTGACATATTGTTTTGCATCTTTGAAGAGAGAAGGCCAATAATATCCCAAGGAAAGGATTTTATAGGCCGTCCTTTTGTCCGCAAAGTGTCCGCCGCATGGTTCATCATGACATGCCTTAAGAAGATCAGGCATTTCATCTTCCCTGACACATCTTCTGATCACAAGATCTGGCCCTGTTTTAAACAATTCGTTAGAAATCCATGAATATTTTGAACTCTCCTGAATAATTTTTCGTTTTTCACTTGGAAATAAATGTGAAGGTAGTTTCCCCGTAACCAAATAGTTAGCAATATCTGCATACCAAGGAGTCTTAATAGTTACTGCAAACAAGTATTCATCAGGAAACTTATCCTCTACAGGAGAATCTTCTTTAGTATTCTGAATCCTAGACAAGAAATCAGCTACTGTATTTTGTTTCCCTGGTCTATCCAACACAGTAATATTGAATTCTTGCAAAAGTAAGAGCCATCTTGTCACTCTGCCATTAGTAACAGGTTTTTTCATTAAATATCTAATTGCAGAATGGTCAGTATGAATAAAAGTTTCATAGCCTGTTATGTAATTTCTAAACTTATTAATTGTATGAACAACAGCTAAAAACTCTTTTTCAGTCACAGTATAGTTCAACTCTGTGGGAGTCAAATTTTTACTGGTATAATAAATGGCATAAGGAACTAAATATTTTTGACCCAACACAGCTCCCAGAGTTGTATCTGAAGCATCCGTAGAAATATGGAAAGGGAGTTTCCAATTTGGTCCTCTCAAGATAGGTGCTTTATATATTCTTGTTTTCAAAGTTTCAAAGGCTGATTGACAATCAGGATCCCATTTAAATTCACAGTCTTTTGTAAGCAATTTGAAGAGTGGAGATGTTATTTTAGTGAAGTTTTCTATAAATCTTCTATAGTAACCAGTAAATCCTAGAAAACTTCTAACATCTCTTTGACAATTTGGAATAGGCAACTTTGAGATGACTTCAACTTTTGATCTATCAACCTTAATCCCATCTCCTGAAATATGATGTCCTAAAACAATCCCTTCAGTAAACATCATAAAGCATTTTTCATGGCTTAATGAAAGGTTTGTTTATTTACATCTTATAAGAACTTTTTCCAAATTTTCTAATGCCTCTTCAAATGAATTACCATAAACTGTAAAATCATCCATATAAACCTCTACACAATCATGGATTAGATCAGAAAAAATTCCTAGTACTGCTCTTTGGAATGTTGCTGGTGCATTACATAACCCAAAAGGAAGCACTCGGTAGGCAAAAGTTCCTCATGGACAAGTAAATGTGGTCTTATCTTGATCTTCAGGTGCTACCTGAATTTGATTATAGCCACTAAAACCATCCAAAAATGAAAAGTACTTTTTACCTGCTAATGTATCTAATACCCGATCAATAAAAGGCAAAGGAAAGTGATCCTTCAAAGTTGCTTTGTTCAATTCCCTGTAATCAATGCATACCCTCCATTTACCATTCTTTTTAGGTACTATAACCAAAGGAGAAACCTATCGGCTATCTGAAATTGGATAAATGAAGTTTACATTGAGTAGTTTTTGGAGCTCTTCTTTCACTATCTCCCTAAGATTTGGATTCATCCTTTTTTGAGGTTGTCTGATTGGTCTACTGTTTTCCTCAATATAGATATGATGGATGCAAGTCTTAGGATCAATACCCTTCATGTCAGTATACTCCCATGCAAATGCAGTAGAATGTTTTTGCAAGATTCTGGTTAATTCTTCTTGTTGTGACTTCTCCAGATATTTGTTGATATTCAATGTCTTTTCTGGAAAAATCTCAAAAGCAGAATTACCAAACTCTTCCATAGAGTAGAGAGACATTTGTCTTGATGATAAATATTCTATGTCAGATTCCAACTGAAATTGTGTGGGGTCATATTCTGAAGTTATCTCAAAATTTTCTAATGTGTTCAGAATTTGACTATCCTCACTAATTTCAGAAATGGTAAAGACAGGTTGTATAGTGTTCTCATCATCGACCCATTCATTGTCTCCTATTTCTGTGATTGCTCTTGCTGGAGGATACAAATTGAATTTATTTGTTGAATTACCATTAGAAATGTACATGTCTCCAGATCTACAACTAATAAAAGCATCAGCTGTGGCCAGCCAAGGTCTTCCTAAGATAATTGGATGTCCTCCTAGATTACTTTTGGGAGTCAAAATCATAAAGTCTACTGGATATTCCCAAGAATCTAAGGAGACCGAAATATCTTCTAATACACCATCTGGTTTAATAACCGATCGATCTGCAAGTTGCAATAAAGTAGGTGTAAAAAGAAGGTTAGGAAGTTTTAACTGTTCCATAGTCTGTCTACTCATAATGTTGATAGCAGCCCCTAAGTCAATAAATGTGTTTGGAATTTCTATCCCATTTATATGTGTCTTGACAATTGGACTTCCTGGATCTACATACTTCTGCATGGTAATTTTTCCCATCATAATGTTTGCAATCTTTCCTACCAGGTGGATTCTTCTTGTGTCCTTTAGCTTCCTTCCTGGTCTTTTGAAACTCAACTCCTTTATGGTTTTTGCTAGAATAGGAATTTCTCGAATGGATTGTAGCAATGGAATCTTGATACAAACATTCTTCAATTCATCTAGAAAGTCATAGTTAGGCAACAATTTTTTTTTTTCCACCCCCTTATCAATTTGTAGTCTTTCCGGAAAAGGAGGTGTAGATGAAGATACATGTTGCTCAACTATAGGAGTTGTGGATGCTAGCTTTTCTTTTTCTTTTTGAATTCTTGAATTTTGAAGAGATTCTTCCTCAGAACCCTTATTGACTTGAAGAGAGTCCTCCTCAGAGGTATCTTGCTCTTGAATGTCTATAGAAGGTTTTTCTAAAACTCTACCAGATCTGAGTTGTACATCGTTGAGAGGAACAATCATATAAGTAGGAAATTGTTGTCCTTCTACCATATAAGTAGTTTGAGGATTATTATTGTTAGGATTTGGCAATGGATGAGCTGGAAGTTGATTTGTCTTCTGTTGGTATGGAAGCATGAGTTGAGGATTTGTATTTTGTTGAGAAGGTTGTTGTTGTGGAAATGGAAATGAAAGTTGTTGTGGATTTTGGCTTGGAAATTGTGGAGCTTGTTGATTTTGAAAAGATGGAGGATATTGATAAAATTGAGCAAATTTCCCATAAGGATTTTGCATCCCTTGTACCCATGGCTGATATGAATTTTGATGTTGGGGCCAAGGTTGTTGCCAAGGAGTCCAATTTGGTGGGGTTTGAAGATTCATAGGGTTATTAAACCCTTGAGATTGTTGTCCCTGCCAAGGTCTCCTTGCGACAAAACAAAGAGATTCTATTGAATTTGGATCTTCTTGAAAAACAGCTTTGAGTCCAGGGATTGAAGGACAATCCTTGATCTCATGATTTTCTGAGCAAATCATACATGTTTCTACAACTTTTGCACCCAAGGGACATTCCCTTAAAGCATGTTTCTTTCTACATTTCGGACAAAAGATGGCTAAAGCATCTGTTTCTGCTTTCTGCTTGTTTTGGATTTTAAGGGTGTCTAGTTGTTCACTAAGACCCCCTAAGATATCAGTTTTAAACTCATCAAGCATATTACCAATCTCTGCCCTACTTACTGATCCAGTTGCAGATTTGTTAGCCTTAATAAGAGAAGAATCCCTAGGCCCTTTTCCAGTTTTAGATTTTCCCCTTGAGAGATGGATACATAGTTCTGTTATATCATGAAATGGAAGTTGAGAAATGTCTCCTTTTCCCATCATGTTTAAAATGTCTATCCATTCATCTCTAATGGCTTTTAATAGGAGGGCTTTCAAGGTTTCATTATCTAAGTTGCTCATTTTTGCTCTTTTCAAGTTGTATTGAAATCTTTCAATTAAGTCTTCCAAATTTTCATCTTCTTTTTGCATCATTTTGAATACCTCATCCTTGTGATTGGTGGGCATACAATAGTCCAAGTATCTATCCAAAAATGTTTGTTTGTTTCATATCATTCCAAGTCCTAATAGATTGAGTGGCTAATCCCATGAACCATTTCAAAGCAGATCCCTTCAATGTTGAAGGAAACAGTTTGATTTTTTGAGAATCTTCCATATAGTCATAAGTTCGGCACACTACTTCAAACTCAAACAGAAATGTTTCAGGATCCTCACTTCGCAATCCATAAAAGTTAGGGAGAACAGATGGTGAGATATTTTTCATTGTTGCATGAGTTTTCTCATCAACTATAGGGAATCCAAGCAAATTGTCCCTATTTCTACCGTTATTTCCTTCACCATTGTTATCTTCATTATCTCCTCCTCCTCTACCTCCACCTCTATTTATTACTTCCTCTGCCATGATAGTTTCTTTAGAGTCCTTATAGTCCCCTAGTTCTTCTACCAAGGAAGGATGAGAGAAAGTTTCTTTGTTTTCTAAGTGGGTTTTAGTAGGTGGTATAGGAGAATCCTCTAATTCAGCTGTTCCTTGACTTCCAAAAATCTTAAGGCTAGGGGTAGATGGTGGTGAATCTGGTCTATGCTTTGAAGAAGATGGAGTTGTGAAAATCGAACTCTTGGCTTTAGCTATAAACCTTCCCCTAGAATCTCTTGCTCTATGCATGTCATTTTTTTTTATTTTTTTAAAAGTTGGGCTAATAATTCTCTTTCTGATCTTCCAGATCACACTAGGTGCAAGAAGAGAGCATACTTAAGAAATTACTAAACCAATAACTCTCTTTTCTGATCCTCCAGATCACACTAGGTGCAAGAGGAGAGCATACTTCAAGAAGTTATCAATTTTTCCCTTCTTTTATGATTTTTTTGTGTTTTTTTTTTTTTTAAGAAATTGGCTACCTAGTTACACTTCCCCGGCAACGGCGCCAAAATGTTTGGTCAATTTAGTGTGTCCTAAATTGCTGCATTTAATTGTCAATCCGGGAATCGTAAGCTGATGAAGTGCGGCGCACTATATGTGCAAGATAACCTCTTTCTTAACTTTTTGTCATTTTTGGTCTTTCTAAGGTGAAATGGAAATTCTAAAGTGAAAAGCAAGCTTGGTTATATTTGTTCAAGGAAGTGATTTCCCCTATAATGATTTACCAATCTTGAAACTTTAAAAGCAAATTGAAATTACAATGACAAGACTCGAAAGAAAGTAAAAGTGTACTGCTGAAATGAAAAGGTGATGCTAATCTAATGAATCAAAACAGGAAACTAAAGAACATGAAAACTAAACTATTCTTGCTGCCAACTGAACACAAAAGAAACTATGCTTACGGAAATTCAAAATTGCAATGAAATAAATCTAAATCAGGTTACATCAATTCATTTTCTGACCCTTCATCATTAGACCAGCTATAACTTGCGGAAGTAATCATAAACAACTTGTGTAACTGATATTTAATTCACAGAAAGTAAACTAATTCTAAATCATACACACATGATTCAATCCCTCGCCATCAGTCCAGCTGTGGCTTTCGGAGGCAACTGAAGATGTCATACATGATTTAATATATCTAAATTTGCAGAAAAGGAACTAATACTAAACTACACATTTCATCATGCAGCCCCTCACCATCGGTCCAGCTGTGGCTTTCGGAGGTAACTGAAGACGCTATGAGCAGCTTAATATATCTAATTTTGCAGAAAGGAAACTAATACTAAACTACACATTTCATCATGCGGCCCCTCACCATCAGTCCAGCTGTGGCTTTCGGAGGTAACCGAAGACACTATGAGTAGCTTAATATATTTAAATTTAACTACTGAATCAGATAAACAAAACTGAAATGTACAAAGCAAGACTGAAGTTAAACAAATGCTATGAAAAGGAAACTAGCAGTAGAATAATGTTAGTCTCATATCATTAGCCAAAATACTATGAAAATGCCCGGGCTGTCTACCTAAAACCTGCACAAGAAAACTGATCAGTGATTTAACAATCATAAAAACATGAAAGACAAGAATACAATGGAAATTATAGAAATGTATGAACAGAAATGAAACAACTATGAAATATGAACATGTAATGGATTATGATACAATGACTTCTTAAAGAAATGAAATGAAATATATATACATTAATACACAGAACCTCGGCTGAGCAGGGGCCCTCTACACAGCTCTGGTACGATCCTCAAACACGAATTAAGTTATAAAACAGAGTTTTCTCACATTAAAAAGAAGTTCATTACAGACTGGTAGTATTACGGCTCAAGGCAGCGTAATCACTACAAAGCTAACATAATAGAGTACGCACAGCAACTATCAATTAACAACTCAACAACTAACTCTACGTGCGTATGCAAACGCTTTATATAAAGCAATAAAATGTAACTGTCTCCTGAAGTTTATGATAGCAGCCAGCACGTAGACCACTAAGGCCACGGATATAGGAGTATGGCCATGTTGGAAAACGGATCTATGGAAGGTGGGCGCTTGAATTCAACTCCAGAACTTTTCACAGATGTCAATTAACCTCCGCAAGCTTAGAAACGGCCGTATGGATGTTTATATGCCACGAAACAGAGTCCAGCCGACATAGAACTCCATAGTTGACTTCCACGTGGATGGCTTTGGCCGCGGCTTTCTTTGACGAATTTACTTGAACCAATAGGACACGAACCATGTCCTCGTCATTCCTAGCCTGCCCATGTGGCTCGTTTCCTTCGTAGACACCTGTAGCATAGATTTCTACAAAATAGCTGCGGAAAGTTGCAGCAGCTGCGGAAAGTGACAATTTTCCGCAGCTGTATGAACAAAATCTAGATCAAATAGAAAACACAAAAACATAATTAAAAACCATGTTAGATACCCTTTTGCACATGATATTGACAATTTTGGAGGTTTAGGTGAGTGAAAAAGATATGGAAAAGTGTATGGAAAAGAGGAAAATTCGGGACTCAACACCACTCATGACAAGTGTAGAGTGTATGCTGATCCTGGGCAGCAAAATTATTGCCCTCAAATGGAAAAATGAAGAAAATTCGTCCAAAGAGTTCTACTCCAACAATGAAGAACAAGCTGGCCCAAAAAAATCCATCCATGAATAATAGGACATGGTAATCATGGAAAATCTTAATGAGAAGTTTTCTAAAGGCTTTACATGATGATACATGATGCAAACAATTTCTCACAAGGATACAACGCAGTCCCATCCACTGCAACTTCGGGAAATTACATGGCAAGCATTGTACATGATTCATCACATCTACTAAAGGATAGTAAATGGTTGAATGTAACAACAGTACATGATCAAGCACTTTCCCATGGCTGTAAAATGGATGAATATCAATATTATGGCCCACCTCAAAAGAGAACAAACATTTTTCTGTGGTAGCCATATCTCCTCTCATGCTCCCATTAGAACATGTAGTGCATAAATTGTGAGAATTCTTGCCACTCAAAGACACATCCAACTCATGTGTCTCCCTCATAATCAAGCCTCCCATAAAAATATGATCTATATCATCAAATGAATACATGATCAGCAGAAAAATGAAGAAAATTATGAAGGTTACGAGTGATGCAAGAAGGTACCAACAACTTTCCCAGTAGTGACAACACAATTTTACAAGTTGCTGCTTGATAAAAGTACATGGAAAAATGTTTCCTTTTACATGGTTAATCATGCATGTCTTTATATGATACATGATATAGTGTAGAAACTGAACACACATGTGATAAAACATTTTCCCAAGGCCACAAAAGAGATGGCTGCCTTCATCATGTAGATTGGCCCAATACAACTCATGGAGCAATTTGACAAGCTTGCCCTCTTGTGAAGCAATGCACTGCATAAGAATGGTAAGAGTGTGCAAATCAATGAATGTATAAAAAAAATTCTCACTATATGATGGAGGTAAGATGGTACATGGGTCCATACATGAGTCCTCCATAGTGTTTTGGCATGTTATGAAGAAGAATGAACCATGTGCTGCAAGAAGATAATCCTCCTTATGCTTGAAAACCCAAGTCAAGAAGAATATGCCATAGACGTCTCTATCACCATTTATTCCTCTTTTATCATCAATTGCAATAAATATGAAATGATCCTGGGTCCTGTGGGTTAGGGATCCTCCAGATTTCTGCTAGGCACACTTCATCCATAAGGCTCTACTCCAAAGTGACAGCACTGTGAGCTTATGCAAATAAGCCCCTGTCAATACCAAACTCTGTTCTTTGACATGCTCCTTGTCAAATATTCCTCTAATAATGCTGAAAAAAATATGGAATACTCCCCAAGATGGAAGAGCTCCCAAATCATCAAAGACCAAAGAGATAATGCCATCTTCTCTTCCTACAACATCATGCAAAGTGTGAGAGAAAATTTGCTCTTGCTCTCCCAGAAACAGGAAAAGAAAAAAGACATTTTTCTGCCTCCCCATACCTCCATCATATCGATCATGTGATGAAGACATGATGAATGATATGAGTATCATATCAACACCATGCATCCATACTCTACGCTGCTCAATGATGTAAGTACCCATCCTCTTACTCTTATGAAGAGTGTTTGCCAAGCGATGGCCAAACTCTTTCAAGAGTAACCAGCGTAGCCAAGCCTCCTGCTGCCCCATATAATAGATATGCAAGTATCCTCCTAGCTCCTTGCTCATTAACAAAATCCACTCAATCACTTGTGGATGCCCCCTTCTTCTCCTCATCTTGGTACTCCTCCCATGAGGGCTACCATCCTCCCAAATAAAATTCCTATCTTTGCACTTCGTGGGATTTTGAAATGTAAGCTTCTCAAGGATAAATGAGACCCTATAAAGAATCAAATAGGTGGTAGGAAAAAACCTCCCATCATGATGTGTATGGATCAAGGAATGTCCAACATAGGCATGAGAGATGTTATCCATCTTAAGATGTCCTCCATCTTCTATCTACTCTTGTGAGAAAGGAGGAAAATCCTTGCACTCCATGGTGTGTTGAAGTGCACCTCTAATGATATCTCTCCTTGAGACCTCCCTTTTATCAATAGTCTTCCAAAACCAATGAGGTCTTGGATCTGAAAGTAGAAGTTCCTCTTTGAGCTGAGAGGAGCTCATTGAGAAAGTGTCATCTTGAAGGGAGAAAGGGTTTTTTACTCCAAGATGTCTACCATTAATCTTCAACGCTTCAAACCCAAACCTCCATTGTGATGTACAATCCAACAATGGCTCATGAGAATGATGGTTTTATTCCTTCTTGAGTGTTTCCATGTTTCACAGCGCATTGCAACCAAGTTGCTCTATAGTAGCAAGGGGATTTGACCCTTGGTCATGTAAAAGTAAATATCCACATTGATCAAAAGAATTTGTTGGAAAATGGAATGTGGAAATATTTTCATACCTTGATGTGCATTTGGAACTTCTTGCAGGGCTGTAAGATTCCCTTCCTCAAAAGTGTTGGCTGCCCCAACTGTTGATGCATGTGGCTTCTCCTCCATGAGTGTGACAGTGTTATCACAAGCCTCCTCAAGAGGTAATGTGATCTTTTCTTTCTTTTCTCTTTCTCCATCAAAGTTTTGGACCAACCTTTGAGTGAACCCTACAAAATTATTCACCCTTGCATGGCTCAAGTGGCTACACCAATAATCATAGGCTTCACCCTCCAAGTGCAGCGCTGAGATTTCAACAGCTTCTTCCCCTGCTACAAGATGTAGTAGGAAAAATGCCTCCAACTTTCTCACCCAAGTTCTTGCACTAGATGACCCATCAAAGGTAGAAAACATAAATCTATTTCCTTTGATTTATTTTATGCTACATGGTCTCTTATCTCCCTTCAGCTGGATGAAATGAGGAAAATCTAGAGTCTCCTTGAAGGCTCTAGGTTGTGATCTATACTCAACAAGGTAATCATTGAGGATCTAATGATCCAAGTATCTTCCATGCTCAATATCTTCTTCTTAATGAGAATATGAAGTGCATGGTACTTCCTCTTCTTTTTATTCAATCTTCTTGACCTCCTCAAAGGTGGATGCATCTCCTCCGGATCTGAAAATAGATGAGAATAAAATCATATTTTTCAATGTTATGATATTCTTGGGCTTAGACTCACTGGGTGTATCGACATGCTCCTCATGATCCTGTGTGCCCTCATCCTCCACATGCATGGTAGCCATTTTAATGGCTTCCCCTTCCGTTATTCGGCCAAGCTGGAAAGAGGTATCCAACCTTTCCACCCGATCTCGAACCCTAAAATCAGTGGATCCATCATATGTGGGAAAAGGTGTCCTCTTAGTGGTACATTGAAACTCTGAACTCCACGTGATAGACCCGCCATTGTTCCTTCCTCCTTCATCCTGCCTGAGCTAACAATAATCTTTGAAGGGAAAAGCTGCTCTGAAGTTTTCCCCCATGGACTACCATTCACGGAAATAATCTCCATCATGATAATGTCGATGTCCTCTGTGATGGTTGTGGGGTCTATTGTCCCACTTGATCTGAACAAAGTCTTTGAATAAAATGGCATCCCCGAACTCCTTCCCAGTTGCCTGGTACTCAGCAAAATAATAACTTATGCAGTCAGACTCTAGTTCCTCCTGAGCTCTGACCCCAGTATCTGCACTCAGAAAAGTGGGCATAGTAGCATGCGTGGGGGCATGTGATGCCTGGTGTGGAGCGACAACCTTCACATGCTAATGGTGGGATGTGCCCGACCCCTCACCAACCTAAAAACCCTTTGGGATTTCAGGTTGTCTAGCCTCCACAGCTGTGAATCTCTGACCCATCACCACTATCTGTCTCTCCAGATCCTACATTGATCTGAGGAGTGCTTCCCCCAACTGTTTTGCATCGCTATCGCCTGCCATTGGCTCTTCCTGCTCTGTCTACCATAGGCTCCTCCTGTTCTGCATCCACCACTCGAACACAGTCCCCTTCTCCATAGTTTTTCTCCAACCTATGCTCAATATCTCTGTACTTCCTACCTCTGTGGCAGATGTGGGGTTTTTATTTCGATGACATAAAATAATAGCTCCACAGGCTGAGCCAGATCTATTATGTGATACCACTGTAATATCCATTTTCAGGGATATCTATAAAACACAGGTAACTCTAATCAGAGATGGATTGGGAGGGTGTTTACCAGATATTTCACCTTTGAAAACAGGATGAGATCTGGAGGCTATCTGGCCCTTTCCAGACTCTGTCTAAGAGTGTGGGAAAAACACAACAAGTGGTATAGAAATCTAAATGCAAAAGGAAGAAATATCATATTGCAGACATACAATAACATGTACAGATTCTTCAATAAATAAGAGAACGCTAAGCCATTTTATTAATCTAATAAATACAGAGGAGTAAAATAGGTGATCAAATGATAGCATCTAAATATTTCATAAGGAAATTTAAGATCTATTCTCAAAATTTTGCATGGAATGACTGCGTTTTAGATCTGCATCCAGCTGCTAAAAAACGGTTGTGTCGCTGCCCAACAATACCTCCCTACAGATCTACACTTTCCTCCCAATGATCTGGCTACCTTTATCTGTGATCTTCAATGTTATGCTCTCCCATTAATTCATAAATCCTCAATAGACAAAAATCCTCCATGAATTTCCACTGGAGATATCCCCAATACGGAATGCGTCCTCCACCCAGGTCTGCACAGTCAATAAATGGGCGATTCCTCCATAGATGCTGCGCATTCAATAGACGCGCTGCTCCTCTACCAATACAGCTGATCAATCTTCTTATAAAGACACTAACGGGACTACCGCACCCTAGCAGGCACCCGAATTCCCCTGGTGTTGAGGGTGAGATCTCTGAATGAAGACACTCAATGCGCTAAACAGTGCTGCAGACAGGCTAAATAGCCAGCATGCTCCAAGTCGCAATGACCAGATTCAAATGCATAAATTCTCCATGATGTAAGAATGAAGAAAATATCTTCTTTATATAGCATTGGCTGCTCTTGAAACCTACTGCTGCCTCCACCCATGATACCACGGTAATATCCCTTGGCTGCGTGCGCCTCCACCCACGATACCATGGTAATACCCCTTTGTTGTGTGCCTGATTCGGCCCCCTTTATTATAACGTCCGTCTACTAGGAAATACCCTTATTTTAGAGTGATTTGTGTTCCCTTTACCCACTTTTATTCATAATATAACTACATAAAAGGAAAAATTGACCAAATCGAATATTCCAATTAGCCATTGCTAATTGGGAATATTACAATCTCCCCTAGAAAAATATTGCTTGTCCCTAAGAAACTGTCGTGATGGATGCTACAATATTTTCTCATTCTCCCAAGTAGCATCCTCATCTAGTAAATTCTTCCACCTCACCAAGAAATATTGGATTGTCCTTTTCCGCAACTACCTTTCTTTGGTATCAATAATTGCCTCGGGCTGTAATACCAAATGCCCTTCATCATCTGTAGGTAGTAGCTTCTCTGTCAATGTCACCTGCTACCCCAATGCCTTCTTCAGGCATGATTCATGGAAAATTTGGATCCTCCATCCCCAAGCAATCATCCAAACAAAATGATCCACCTCCCAACAAGGTAACTCCTGAAAATCCCCTTCCACCTCAAGCTCCAGTAATGAAGGTGGGCTGAACATCTGAACTTGGAAAGCATCATAGCTTACCCCATGTTGTCCTTCTCTCCACTCATGAAAAGTGTATGGTGTATGTTGATCTTGGGCTGCAAAATTATTGCCCTCAAATGGCAAAATGAAGAAAAGTTCTCCAAAGAGTTCTCCTCCAATAATGAAGAACAAGCTGACCCAAAACAATCCATCCATGAATAATAGGACATGTTCATCATGGAACATCCTATTGAGAAGTTTTCTAAAGGATTTACATGATGAGACATGATGCAAACAATTTCTCACAAGGATACAATGCAGTCCCATCCACTGCAACTTCGGGAAATTACATGGCAAGCAATGTACATGATTCATCACATATACTAAAGGATAGTAAATGGCTGAATGTAACAACAATACATGATCAATAACTTGCCCATGGCTGTAAAATGGATGAATATCAATCTTATGGACCACCTCAAAAGAGAACAAACATTTGTCTGTGGTGGCCATATCTCCTCTCATGCTCGCATTAGAACATGTAGTGTAGAAATTGTGAGAATTCTTGCCACTCAAGGACACATCCAACTCATGTGTCTCCCTCATAATCAAGCCTCCCATACAACTCTGATCTATATTAGCAAATTAAGACATGATCAGCAAAAAAATGAAGAAAATGCTAAAGGTTACGAGTGATGCAAGAAGGTACCAATAACTTTCCCAATATTAATATTGTAGTTTTACAAGTTGCTGCTTGATAAAAGTACATGGAAAAATGTTTCTTTTTACATGGTTAATCATGCATGTATTTATATTATACATGCTATAGTACAGAAAATTAACATACATATGATAAAAAAAATTCCCAAGGCCACAAAACAGATGGCTACCTCCATCATGTAGATTGGCCCAATACAACTCATGGAGCAATTTGACAAGCTTGCCCTCTTGTGAAGCAATGCACTGCATAAGAATGGTAAGAGTGTGAAAATCAATGAATGTATAAAAAAAATTCTCACTATATGCTAGAATTAAGATGGTACATGGGTCCATACATGAGTCCTCCATAGTATTTTGGCATGCTATAAAGAAGAATGAACCATGTGCTGCAAGAAGATAATCCTACTTATGCTTGAAAACCCAAGTCAAGAAGAATATGCCATATATGTCTCTATCATCATTTCCTCCTCTTTTATCATCAATTGAAATAAATATGAAATGATCCTGGGACCTGTGGGTTATGAATCCTCCACATTTCTGCTGGGCACACTTCATCCATAAGGCTCTACTCCAAAGTGACAGCACTGTGAGCTTATGCAAATAAGCCCCTGTCAATACCAAAATCTGTTCTTTGACATGATCCTTGTCAAATATTCCTCTAATTATGCTGCAACAAATATGGAATACTCCCCAAGATGGAGGAGCTCCCAAATCATCAAATACCAAATAGATAATGCCATCTTCTCTTCCTGCAACATCATGCAAAGTGTGAGAGAAAATCTACTCTTGCTCTCCCAGAAACAGGCAAAGCAACAAGACATTTTACTGCCTCCCCATACCTCCATCATACCAATCATGTGATGAAGACATGATGAATGATATGAGTATCATATCAAAACCATGCATCCATACTCTATGCTACTCAATGATGTAAGTACTCATCCTCTTACTCTTAGGAAGAGTGTTTGCCAAGCGATAGCCAAACTCTTTCAAGAGTAACCAGCGTAGCCAAGCCTCCTACTGCCCCATATCATATATCTACAAGTAGCCTTATAGCTCCTTTCTCATTAACCAAATCCACTCAATCACTTGTGGATGCCCCCTTCTTCACCTCATCTTGGTGCTCCTCCCATGAGCGATACCATCCTCCCAAATCAAATTCCTATCTTTGCACTTCATGGGATTTTGAAATGTAAGCTTCTTAAGAATCAATGAGACCATATCAAGAATCAGATAGGTGGTAGCTAAAAACCTCCCATAATGATGTGTATGGCTCAAGGAATGTCCAACACAGGCATGAGAGATGTTATCCATCTTCTATCTGCTCTTGTGAGAAAGGAAAAAAATATTTTCACTCCATGGTGTGTTGAAGTGCACCTCTGATGAGATCTCTCCTTGAGACCTCCCTTTTATCAATAGTCTTCCAAAATGAATGAGGTCTTGGATATGAAAGTAGAAGTTCCTCTTTGAGCTGAGAAGAGCTCATTGAGAAAGTGTCATCTTGAAGGGAGAAAGGGTTTCATACTCCAAGATATCTACCATCAATCTTCAAGGCTTCAAACCCCAACCTCCAATGTGATCTAAAATCCAACAATGGCTCATGAGAATGATGGTTTGATTCCATCTTGAGTGTTTCCATGTTACACAGCATAGTGCAACGAAGCTTCTCTATAGTAGCAATGGGATTTGACCCTTGGTAATGAAAAATTAAATCTCCACATTGATCAAAAGAATTTTCTGCAACAATGTAATGTGGAAATATTTTCATACCTTGATGTGCATTTGGAACTTTTTGTAGGGCTGTAAGAGTCCCTTCCTGAAAAGTGTTTGCTGCCCCAACTGTTGATGCATGTGGCTTCTCCTCCATGAGTGTGACAGTGTTATCACAAGCCTCCTCAAAAGGTGATGTGATCTTTTCTTTCTTTTCTCTTTATCCATCGAAGGTTTGGATCAAACTTTGAGTGAACTCTGCAAAAGTATTCACCCTTGCATGGCTCAAGTGGTTGCACCACCAATCATAGGCTTCACCCTCCAAGTGCAGCATTGAGATTTCAACAGCTTTTTTCCCTAATACAGGATGTAGTAGGAAAAATGCCTCCAACTTTCTCACCCAAGTTCTTGCATTAGATGACCCATCAAAGGTAGACAACATAAATATATTGCCTTTGATTTCTTTTCAGCTACATGGTCTCTTCTCTTCCTTCAGCTGGATGAAATGAGGAAAATCTAGAGTCTCCCTGAAGGCTCTAGGTTGAGATGTATACTCAACAAGGTAATCACTGAGGATATGATGATCTAAGTATCTTCCATGCTCAATATCTTCTTCTTGATGAGAATAGGAAGTGCATGGTACTTCCTCTTCTTTTTCTTCAATCTTCTTGACCTCCTTAAAGGTGGATGCATCTCCTCTGGATCTGAAAATAGATGAGAATAAACTCATATTTTTCAACGTTCTGATCTTCTTGGGCTTAGCCTCACTAGGTGTATCCACATGCTCCCCATGATCCTATGTGCCCTCATCCTCCACATGTGTGGTAGCCATTTTGATGGCTTCACCTTCCGTTATTCGATCAAGCTAGAAACAGGTATCCAACCTTTCCACCTGATCTCGAACCGTGAAATCAGTGGATCCACCATATGTGGGAAAAGGTGTCCTCCTAGTGGTATCCTGCAACTCTGAACTCTGTGTGCTACACCCCCCATCATTCCTTCCTCCTTCATCCTGCCTGAGCTAATAATAATATCTTAAGGGAAAATCTGCTCTGAAGTTTTCCCCCATGGATTGCCATTCGCGAAAATAATCTCCATCATGATAATGTCGATGTCCTCTATGATGGTTGCGGGGTCTGCTATCCCGCTTGATATGAACAAAGTCTTTGAATAAAATGCATCCCTGAACTCCTACCCAGATGCCTAGTACTCAACAAAATAATCACTTATGCGGTTAGACCCTAGTTCCTCCTGTGCTCCGGCCCTAGTATCTACACTCAGAAAAGTGGGCATAGTAGCATGAGTGGGGGCATGTGATGCCTGGTGCGGAGCAGCAACCCTCTCCTGCAAATGGTGGGATGTGCACGACCCCTCACCAACCTGAAAACCCTTTGGGATTTCACGCTGTCTAGCCTCCACAGCTGTGAATATCTGACCCATCACCTCTATCTGTCTCGCCAGATCCTACACTGATCTGAGGAGTGCTTCCCCAAACTGTTTTGCATCGCTATCCCTCGCCATTGGCTCTCCCTTCTCTGTGTATACCATAGGTTCCTCCTGTTCTGCGTCCACCACTCGAACACAGTCCCCTTCTCCATAGGTGTTCTCCAACTTATGCTTAATATCTTTGTACTTCCTACCTCTGTGGTAGATGTAGGGTTTTTCTTCCGATGACATAGACTACTAGCTCCACAGGTTGAGCCAGAACTATGCTGTGATACCACTGTAATATCCCTTTTCAGGGATATCTCTAAAAAATAGGAAACTCTAATCAGAGATGGACTAGGAAGGCGTTTACAGAATATTTCACCTCTGAAAAGAGGATGAGATCTGGAGACTATCTGGCCCTTTCGAGACTATTTCTAAGAGTGTGGGAAAAACACAACAAGTGGTATAGAAATCTAAATGCAAATGGAAGAAATAACAGATTGCAGACATACAATAGCATGTACAGATACTTCAAGAAATAAGAGAACGCTGAGGCATTTTATTAATTTGATAAATACAGAGGAGTACAATAGGTGATCAAATGATAGCATCTAAATATTTCATAAGGCAAGTTAAGATCTATTCTCAGAATGTTGCATGGAATGATTGCATTTCAGATCTACGTCCAGCTGCTGAAAAATGACTATGCCACTGCCCAACAATACCTCCTTGCGGATCTGCACTTTCCTCCCAATGATCTGGCCACCTCTATCTGTGATCTTCAATGTTATTCTCTCCCACTGATTCATAAATCCTTAATAGACAAAGATCCTCCATGAATGTCCACTGGTGATATCCCTAATATGGAATGCGTCCTCCACCCAGGTTTGTGCAGTCAATAAACACGTTATTCCTCCATAGATGTTGTGCATTCAATAGACGCGCTGCTCTCCTACCAATATAGCGGATTGATATTCCTATAAAGACACTGATGGGACTACCTCACCCAAGAAGGCACTCGAAGTCCCTTGGGGCTAAGGGCGAGATTTCCGAATGGAGACACTCAATGTGCTAAACAGTGCTGTAGATAGGCTAAACAGCTAGCGTGCTTCAAGTCACAATGACCAGATTCAAATGCATAAATTCTCCATTATGTCGAAATGAGGAAACTATCTTCTTTATATAGCGTTGGCTGCTCTCGAAACCTACAACTGCCTCCACCCATGATACCACGGTAATATCCCTTGTTTGTGTGCGCCTCCACCCATGATACCATGGTAATACCCCTTTGCTGTGTCCCCAATTCGGCCCCCTTTATTACAATGTGCGTCTACTAGGAAATCCCCTTATTTTAGAGTGAGTTGTGTTCACTTTACTCACTTTTATTCATAATCTAACTACATAAAAGGAAAAATTGACCAAATCGAATATTCCAATTAGCCATTGCAAATTGGGAATATTACAATGTGAATGTGTTGATCATATATGTTTAATAATAATAGCTTTGTTTATGTTTATGTGTTGAATATACTGTTAAGGGCTCATTACTAGGATTGTTTCTCTTCGAACCTGACATAACTCGAAGAGATATGATTTAATTACCTACTCTCTCCTAGGGTGCGGAAACCTAGTTCCAGCACCCACCCATACTACTTCGAGTGAGACCTTGGCCTGCGAAAGTAGGTCATTGCTGAAAGGGCTAGTAGTATAGGGGTTTGTTGGAAAACCTTAACTCTAAAATTGGGTCGTGACCCATTAAGCCAACAAATGGTTTTGTTGTCGGGACTAGGAGCATTTTGAGAGAGAGAATGGGTAATGCCATGAGGCCATTGGAGACCTGAGAAATTGGAGCTCGAAGACTGGTTCGAAAGATAGATTCAGCAACTTTATGTAAAGGAGAATCACAGCACAAAGCTAACAGCTGAGAAGTGGAAGAAAAAATATATTTTCACAGAAGTATATGAAATTTTCTTTGTAACTTTTATGCATGACCTCCAGGAGTGTCTAGCAAGGCTAGTAGAATTCCAGACATGTTGGAAAGACGATCAGGTTATGTAGTAGACTCCAGAATTGATTCAACAGTTGGAGAAGGATGACAACACAATCACCTGCACTATATATCATTGGGTAGATAGTGCGCTAGGAGGATTTGTAATGGAATTCACAGTCGATCAGTTTGTATCCTACTTGAAGGCAAAGCGGAGGTTCATCAAAGGATTCTAAGGTAAGTTCTTGCGAACATTTCTGCTACTAATTAAAATATTACTGTGCGAAAAGGGAATTTTGTGCAGCCACACTGAATTAATGACCTATGATCAGAGTGAGAGCACAACATGAAATAGTAATTACTACAGAGCCAACTAAGAATGGGATAGATCCATCTACAACCCATTAAGAGAGCTAGTTGTGCACGCAAAAACTATTCCTCCGGCTACACCATCTTCGAGTTAGCATAAGGGATAGAACTCCCCTGCAATTCTGCCACTACTGGAAGAAGATATGGCCCCACATATGAAGCTTCACACCTTCAAGGGTGTAGGATACGAAGATATGGACCTATTTTGGTTCATAGTAGAATTAGTGTGGGCTACGCAAAATGTGGCTAGCAATGTGGTAAAAAGGGCGCATCTAGCCCTTATATTTGAAGGAAGGGCCCTGGATTGGTACATGTGGTACATAGGCCAGCATTCAGATCAGTATATTCAAGATATTAAGAATGATTTAAAACAATAGTTCCAGAAGCTTAATTCCTATGCTCAGTTCATGGTTGACTTGAAAGACTTTAGACAAGGACCCACTAAGTCGGAATGGGAGGCTCATCAATGGCTGAACAAGGTTATTACAGATGGGGACTTTCAGTATGATGATAAAAAACACAAGGAATGGTTCATCGCCATGCTATTACCTCACCTATGTGGACCTACGTGTAAACAAGTGATTGAGATGCAAGAGAAAGCCTTGGAGATTGCTATGAAGCTAGGAGTTGTACCAAGAGAAGATGCCTAGTTTGGGGTACATCAGATCTAGGAATAGCTAGAGGCAATGCACCTAGAATTCCAGAATTTGCGAAAATATTGAGGAAACGAAGCTAGCCCAGATGTATGGTGCATAAGATGCAGGGTGTTAGGCCACACCAAGTATCAGTGCCCTCTGCTGATGGACTACATGCAAGCTAGGGGGCCCAACCCATTTCTCCCTAAAGAGGTTGTGAGACCAAGTGGTCCTATGTTATGGTGCGCAGACTGTTGCATAGTTGGACTATATGATACCAACCACTGCCCCCATCTTGGTGCTTATGTTTCAGAATTGAAGAAATGATGGTGCTGATTCTTCTCATCTATGGGACATGACGAACACAACTTCCATACATATGACTTAATGATAGACCGAGGAAACTTGTATAGGGTACAAGCTAACGCTTCTTCACCACTATCTCCCTCGGGATGAGGAGGCTCTCCCGCCAGAGGCCGGGGGGGAAGAGGTGGAAGCACAGGTCGAGGAAGAGGGAAATTAATCTGTTATAACTATGGAGAAGTGGGGCACTTCGCAAGGGACTGTCCAAACCCTGCATGACAATATTACATATATTGTAAAAAATTGGATCATGTGATCGAAGATTGTCCAGTATTGATAGCAACAATGCAGGAAAAACAACAGACACCAACGTATAATGTGTAAAGGATTAAGGTAGAAACACGTGATGAGGGACCTAGTATTAATGTCATAAAGCGTAGCGGCGTGGCTACTGGAGGAGTTGAAGAAAGAGCTGCAACTGAACCCCTTATCCAAAAAGCTGCTATCAAAAAGGAAATTTTGGACCTACATAAGGAGAAAGAAACCTTCATAGAAGCTCGCAAAGACATTACCAAGGATGAGGCATCTAATTCTAAGGCTCCAAAAAGCCTAAAAGCGGAAGACGAAGTTAAACCATTCCTACAGGAATGTATGAAGTTTCTACACAACTAGAAGGTAGTAGAAAACCTTCAAGCACTGATAAACAGTTGTGTAGAAAAAACTAACCCTATGACAAAAGTTAAGGATTTTCAAAAGCTTTAAAAACATAAGAAATGAAATGGTTGGGAAATGTAGATAATAGCGTAGATTGGTGATTATGAAATGGATCAGGTCATCCTAGATCTAGGATTATATACGACTGTCCTGCCCAAATAGACGTGCTAGAGGATGGGAGAACCTAAGCTGGAATGATCTACTATATAGTTGTGCATGGCTAACCAATAGAAGATCATACTATTTGGGATACTGTCAATTATTATGGTAGATATCACAAGGGTTAAGGTACATAAATATTTTGAAGTAATTTAGATTATGGAAGATGTGGACCCTTATCCTGCACTCCTAGGACTGGATTAGGCTATAGACATTGGAGGCATTATCAACTTGAAGAAAAGGAGCATGATTTTTGAGAATGAGGGTACAGAGTAATAGTCCCTCTAGACCTAGTAGAAGGAAGACGGTATACAGAACCTATGCACAAAGAAGATGACATGGATCATATCTATAAAATAACCACCTAGGACGAGGATTGGATTAATCCTATGGCTAATGGCATGCTTTCTTGGGAGAAAGACAATGAATTCCTCTCTGACTATGACAGATTGAGAATTGGCACAATTGGTTACATGACATATCTGTGCTACAATGTCTTAGGATCACGAAGAGCTTCTGGTGTATCTCCTCAGAGGTAAGAGAGCTACCTTACTCTGATGGTTCTAGTATGTAATATTCCCAAATGGGGAATGTAATAATATAATGCAGAAAGATAGGAAGATAATGCATATCATCTTTTATAAAGTAGGAAGCCAATATGGAGACCTTTCATTTTTTATTACAGTAGAAAAATGTATGTAAAAAGTGGCCCATGAGATGCATAATAGGAAAATAAAGTATCCAATGAAAGATAGCCCTCAAAATGAGGTGTTGTAACCATATATTAAGACTGAAAAAGCCTTACAATGTTATTTTATTGTCTCTGCACAACTGTAGATTACACATAAGATCTAGAGCAGATAAGTGCATAAAAAGTTAGATCTATATCATATCCATGCACTATACAAGCTCCTCTAATGAACCCCCCTAGGGTTTTCGGCAAAACACCAAGTACAAAGTGTAGATATGATATTTAAGACTGCAGATCTACTGAAATATTCAGATCTGGAAAGTGGCACTGATCTAATAGAAACAATAGAATAGCCTCCTCCAATAGATCTCCAAAGTGAAGGGTAGATCCCCAAATTCAGAAAGTCACTCTCCAACTGGTGTGTTGAACCACCCTGCAACTACACCTACAAGAATAATGCAGATCTGGATCTGTAATACGCTTTAGGGATCAAAATGATGTTGTCCTCATGCCAAGACCTGAAAATGATGCTCAATCACTCTAATATTTTCCTCCCAATGAAGTGGAAACCTCCTTCACTAAAAAGGAGCACTGAAATGATCTAGATCTGAAAGATATAGTCTCTGCTTGCTACAGTTTGTAAAAACATCCAAACCCTCAACAAGGTCTGCATTGTAGTTGAAAGAAGAAGCCTGGCCACTCCTCCATGACAACGTTGTAGATTTGGTCAAGTTTGACCCAGTCAAAGTGTTTTAGCCCCTGTCCACACCTTAGGGTAATTTATTAGGTTGAAAATATGATCCATTTTCACATGATAAGTGTTTTTATCCACAATAAATAACTTTATGGGTCTCCCCACCCACTTATTCACCTATCTATGTGACAAAACAACATTTTAATATTCGCATTAGTTGTAGGCTAACTTAGGAATATTACAGTCCTCCCCTCCAAAATTTTTCTTGTCCTCAAGAAACTATAAGTACATGGAAAAATCTCCAATGGATATGTCTCCTCCCAAAAGTACAAATTTTCCTTTGGTGAATCAACCAAATAGCTTTCATCATGAAGAAGTGGGAGATATATGGAAAGAGTTATATGCTTTCCATTGGCCTCCTTAAGGCATGAGATATGATAAATGTTGGGTGCTTCAACCCCAATGAGAGACTCCAATCTCCATGCTAGCATCCAAACAAAGTGAGCCATCCTTTGTAGCTCATAGAAATAATCACTAATCCCCTGCTTATGCAATGTGTAAGGGCTGCATGGCTAAAATGAGAGGTAATATTGTTCAACTTACGTTATCTCTCCCTCCATTTATGATAAATTTGGAGCTATTTATCTTGGGCTGCAATAATATAGTCCTCATGAAGCCAAAAAATACTTGGAACCCCATGATTCCCCTCCTTTGTTCTAGGGAGCCTCCTTGCCCAATCCTCCATGCATATAGTGAACAGATTATCATCACCATATGGGCTCCAAAAGAAACATGGACTAAGTGTCATATGACATATTGGATGGTGACAATAGTCCCTCAATTGAGACCAACATTGTTCTTCTTCTCGCTATCTCCAATCATGATACAATAAGTGGCCATCCAACCACCTTCTTGCTGCCATAAGCTTCTCAAAAGCTTGAAAATAGTAGAGGATATTAGGTGTTGGCTGAATATGATCCAAGCCAAACATGTCTTGCCAAAAATCCTACCATGTGAGAGGCTTCTCCCGAACACATAAGTCAATCATATGGTCCCTTTCAGAAGGAAACAATTGATGTAATGTAGTAGCCATATAATGTCCCATCCTCCTCTTTAAGCATGAATAAATGTGGGGAGTTTCATTCCCAATGGACACATCCATACCTCCCATCCTCCTTCCATACATTCCCATAAAAATTACAAATACATCATCAATGTATGGGATCAAAATCAAATGCATACAAACATAAATTTGTGCATATGGAGGTGGGTCATAGTCCCACATGTGGAACCAGTGCAGTGCATTTCCTGACTACATCAGATCATGATGTGGTAAGTGGTTTCCCCGCCACTTACTTGTTGCCCATGTCATCTCAATATGTAATATTCCTAATTTTGCTTTAGCTAATAGGAATATTAGATTTTTCTTTTGTAACCTAGATGCATGAATAATTGAGCAAGGAGGCTCCTAATTTGCTCAAGCATGAATAAAAATCCTTCGTAATGTGAAAGGGGATCATGTAATAACCACTTCAAGCATCCACATGTGTGAACAAGGTCTAAACTATGTGGGCAAGGTCAAGTTTGACCATGTCAACAAAAATGTCTAGATACATTGCACCATCTTGTTGGACATCGCAGTTTTTGTGGAGGAGCATGATTTATTCTCAAAGAACTGGATCCTACATAGAGACGGCTTAATGTGAGTAGAGATAAATCTAGCTAGATAAAATGAAAGCACCTTGAGTTTGAAAAGGGACAGGGCATGAAGAATCATTCAAGGTTGACCAAGTCAACAAAACTTTCTATATGCATTGCACCATCTTGTTGGACAACGCAGTTTTTGTGGAGGAGCCTTTGCATGGAAGAAACCTCATAGTGGGTGATACCCTTGGTGAGGAAGGTCATCAATTATATAAAGGAGGATATGGAAAGAATATGGGAACATTGGAGATTATATTTTCATGAGGTCTACTTATACTTCTTGCATACTTAGCTGTTTAGCTAAGTTGCTGCATTGCTTAGTGCAAGGGTTTGCCCGGGCAGGGATTCCCTACTCTTTCTTGGAGATCTTACTTGAGAAATATAAGAGGAGGTTTCTGATTTAAATTTTCCACTACCTAGTGTTGGGCCAAGCACTTACCTTTATAAAAAACACAGTCCCTTCAGAAAACTACGTTATTTCTTAAGGTGTGCAGTGGAAGGGGTGAAAGTCCCATTTTGAGGAGATAGTTTCCCAAGAGAAGAATCAACCTTTCTTTGGGAGAACTAGAAAAGGATTATACAGCCATTTATTTGTATTTTCAGCCATTATTAAGTAGATATATATCCATACATCATTATTCAGCCTCATATTTGTAGCATCTTTCTCATGTACATCTTTTCTGACAAGAAACCCTTGTCGAGTCTTCTTGGATCTGTGTAAAAGAGATTAGATATTTATTTTTGTACATCATTGAGTATTATAATAATATGATCAAAAATATTTCTCTATTTTCTGAGTTAACCTCTCTTTATACTGCGCAATCACTTCTGCAGCTACTCCGTTATTTTGCAGTCTTGGGGTTTTGGTAATTTTTAGCTATCTTGAGCATGGGAGGCCGGTTTAGCTAGGCTAACGGCATTTATTTATGAAAATATTTTGCATTCATGCCCTATATTTTCCATTATAAGTGACACAACCATTATTTTTCACTTTTTTAACTCAATATTCAGAAAATAGCATTTTTGAGGCAAAAATAGTTGCTTTTCCCCACTTGGTGAACTGTATAAAGGCATAGTTTGTTGTTGTGATTGTTATTATGATGGATATGTGTTCAAAAGAATTACATGACTTTATTACTTGCTATTCTCCAACTTTTTAATACCTTAAGGTATTCTTATTGTTGTAGAAAATTCCAGTTTTGGGATATTACACACTATGGCTGAAAGTGTGAGATATATTTGGTGCCTTAGGAATGCACCCATCATGAAACAAAATCTCCCTTTTTCCTCCAAGGGAGTGGCTATGTTCATAAATTTTTGTGGCCCAAAGTTGGCCATGAATTTTATAAGGTACAATACTCCTCCTTGGAGTTATGGCCTACATATACATGGTGAAAGAATGCAAACAATAATCAAATGAAATATTATTTACATGAGCATATTCTTCCCCAAAATTCCTCCTCAAACAAATGGAGTGGTGCATTAATCTATCTTCTTCTTCACAAGAACAAATATATGGCTGAATTAACTCTTTTATAGAGTCATGTTGTTGTCCCAACTCCACATGGTTCATGCATCTTTGAAAATGTTGATGTAGCTCTCCTTCAAAGCCTTTCCAAGTAAATATTCTCATGATGATGTTGTAGATCCTCATGGAATATGTGTGGCTGAAATAGAGCTCATCATACACCCTTTGTAGTAACTTCTCCTTGAGCTTGGAGGCTCTAGATAATAATATCCTTCCATGGTAATAGATGACTCCATCTTGGACTGAATAGCCCTCCTCATGTAGCTGATTATCAAGTATCATGAATGTAAAAATATCCTTTGAATAATCCACCAACAGTTGATATTTCTAATATGGATCAATCTCCCATTGTGACAGCACTCATGATCTATCATAAAAAATATATTTCATATGGTTTCCCTTATCCTTGACATCTCCCATGCCAAAGGTATGTGTTGGAAGGTTGATATCCTTCCCTTGCTTTTCCTCCCACAATGCAAAATCTGAAATGGCTGTGGGTGATGAAAGTGTTGGGAGAATGTCTCCCTCCTCCTGGAGTCTACCCAAGAATCTCAGCGTTGTATCATGGTCCATCAATTCTCCTTCATGAGCCAAACAAATCAATACTGCATCATGTTGAGAGAACACTTTATTCGTCTTCCAATCAGGGGGTCTCCCTGGTGGAATGCCTCCCTGTAAAGAGATATAAAAATCTGAAGTAGAATGTATAAATGAGCTAACTAATGTGTCCCTCCCTTTTCTACATAAGTCACTCTCCTTCTTCTGAATATAAACCCCTTGAAATAAACAAGGGTGCATGCTCCTCATCCCTGGATGTTGATCCACCCTTTCTCCTCCTCCTTGGATCAGGGTGTTCCTGCCCATTACTACTATCACATGATGCTCTTTGGGAACCTTTTGAAATAATGCAAAGGCTCTTCCTCTTGACGTAATAGCTTCCTGCCCATCCCCATGTGGTGATGGTTCTTCTTCTAAAGTGACAACATTGTTATGACCTTCCTACTCTTTCTCCTCATCAATATTTGAGACTACCTCATTATCAATGAGAGACATTAGATCTTGGTCTTCCCTTGAAAGAGGGGTCTCTATGTCTTCCTTTTGAGAAGGTATCCCTTCATGCAATAGGGATCTTTCCCTTGCCAAGGTATCATACAAGTTTCCATTCCCTTCAATATTTTTTTTGAATGGAGTTGGTATAAAATATCTTTCCAGCTCATGCAAGGATTTTGAATTTTCATGCTTTGCTAGCTCAATCAAAGATGTTTCAGATTGTTTCAAGTCAAATATCTTCACTATTTTCTTAGTGAATCTTGCATAAGTATATATATTTGCGTTTCTTAATGAAAAGGACTTAAATAACCACCAAGCATAAGGTTTACCTTTAAGATACAACACTACTACTCTAAGGTCTTCCTTTTCTGAAACTTGATGTATGTGAAAATATGACTTTAGCTGATCTATCCAATCCTTTGCTATGCATATGGAGGATCCATGAAAATTTGGCAGGAAGAATCTACCTCTTTTTCTTCTGTTGTGACTGTTGGGTCTTCTTTCCTCCTTGAGTTGGAAGAACTCTTGGAATTTCAAGTGTTCCTTGAATATCCAAGATTGAGACTCATACTCGTGAAGATAATCACTCAAAGTATCCTCCTTTGGTGCATATTCTCTCTCCATCTCTCTTGCAGTAAATCTGGGCCTAGTATAACGTTGTAGATCCGATTGTGTGGCTGAATGCTCACACACATAATATGAATTACTGGGGCTTTCTTCATGTGAAAATATTCTTGAGGGATCTTCATGTATTTCCCTCCTCATTACCTTGATTTCTCTTCTAAGCTCATGCATAGTTTGAAGAAGAAGTCTTGAAATCTCCTTCCCTTTCATTTCTCCAGATAAAGGGGTTTTACCCTTGTCTTATTTCTTATCAGTATAATCTAATATTATGTGTCTTCTCCTTTTATACCTCTTCCCTCTATCAGTAAGAGGCCCTCCTTATTCAGAAGACATATTGGCTTCTTAGAAAGAAGAGGTTTTGTGAAGATGATGCCCTGATACCACTGTAATATTCCCAAATGCGTGTTGGAACAGGGTATCCTAAAGCTGTGAATTTTTTCCATTTTTGTATATTTTTGGTATTATTTAGTCTAACGTAGGGGTTTTGGGGTAGGTCAAATCCACAAATGCATTGTAACGGGTCAAGGGTAGACTAAGAGTCCACAAACCACAGTTTGCAGACCATCGGATGCATAGGATAAATTGATATAAATAGATGTACCTTTCTGAGTCTTAATGTAGGAAAGAATTGAGATTGATGCTAACCATGGATTGTTAGATCTGTTGTTGGGTTGTTAGGGTAAGGACTCCTGCTGGATGTGTGTGTGGATATCCTTAATCCTATTGTGTGCAGACCCTGCTGGTTGTATGCGCATGCGATATTTTGGGATTGTAAGAGGATTTTGGTATTAATATATATGCGAATTAATTTTGGATATTTGATGTTATCTGGATCTTTTTTGTTATGATTGATGTGAACCTGGGCTATATGATTAAGTTGTGAAGGTGTCTGTTTAAATAGCTGCAAAATGTGAAAGTGTCTATGTTTCTGCTATATGTATCTATGATCTGTTAACTACTGCGATTATAGTGTTATGTGCTAATAAATTGGTATTATGCATCTGGATGCGAATTTATTTAATAGATCTATGCATGATAATAGTTTTGTTATACTATATACGCCTATGAAATGATCTGTTAGTGTGAACTCGATAGGCTAGAAACGCAAACCTTCTTGACTTACCTGCTCTCTCTCAGGGTGCAGAAACCTTGTTCCAGCACCATCCCATACTGCTTCGGGTGAGACTTTGGCCTGTGCAACAATGTCACTGCCGAAAGGGCCAGTAGTATAGGAATTTTTTTGGCAAACCTTAATCGATAAACTTGGGTGAGGACACCTTGAGCCAAAAAATGGTTCCATTTCTAGGACTGAGAGAATTTTGAGAGAGATCAAGTAATGCTAAGAACACATTGGAGACCTGAGAAGAAAGAGATCGATGAGTGGTTCAAGAAGAAAATTTATGAATTCACAGTGAGAGAGAATCACAGTGCAAAATTGAAAGTAGAGAAGTGGAAGAATAAATACATTTTCACAGAGATATACGGAATTTTCTTTGTGACATTTTCAATCGAGCTTCAGGAGTGGCTTGCAAGATTTGTAGATTTCCAGACTTGTTGGAGGGATGAATGGGTCATGCAGTGGACCCCAAAGCTGATCAAGAAGTTAGAAAAAACTAATAACACCATCACTCGCACGGTAGATCACTGGGTGGATAGTGTGATAAGGGGGTTTGTGAAGGAATTTGTAATCGAAAAATTTGTGTCCTATTCTAAGGCAAAGCGGAGGTTCTTCAAGGGTTTCTAGGGAAAGTTTATGAAAACTCTGCCATTACTAATTAAGATATTATTGTGCGAAAAAGAATTTTTTGGAGCCATACAGAGTGAATGAGCTCTGATCAAAGTGAGGGTACAACAAGCAATGGTAAGTACTATAGAGCTAACCAAGAAGGAGATAGATCTATTTATAGTCTATTACGGGGTTTGGTTATGCAAGAACCTCCAACTACACCATCGTCGAGCTAGAAAAGGGGTAAGAACTCACTTGTAGCTCCACCCCCACTAAAAGACAAGATGGCGTTGCACATGAAGATACCTACCTTTAAGGGTGTAGGGGATGAAGAAATGGATCAGTTCTGGTTTGTCGCAGGATTGGTATGGACTACACAGAATGTGGCTATCAATGTGGTGAAAAGGGTGCATCCATCCCTGGCCTTTGAAGGAAGAGCCTTGGACTAGTATATGGGATACATCGATCAGTATGTGAATGCGACCATTGAAGAGATTAAGAATTCCTTGAAACAATAGTTTAAGAAGCCTAAGTCCTACTATCAGATAGTAAATGATCTAAAATATTTCAAGCAAGGACTGTTCGAGTCTATATGGGAAGCAGACCAATAGTTAAAGAAGGTAATTAGAGAAGGAGTATTTCTGTATGATGATAGGTAGCACATGGAGTGGTTCAGTGCCATGTTGCTGCCCCATTTGCACGTATGATGGGTCATCAAGCCATTGAATTACAAGAAAAGGCCTTGGAGATTTCTATGAAGTTGGAAGTTGTGCCGAGAGATGATACCCAGTTAGGAGTACAAAAAATACAGGGATAGCTAAAAGAAATGCACATGGAGATCAAGAATCTGCGGAAGGAGCGAGGAATAGAGGCTAGCCCTGATAGATGGTGCATATGATGCAAGGCGAATGGCCACACCAAGGATAATTTTCCACTACTAGTAGACTACATGCAGTCCATGGGACATAGTCCATTGTGTCCTATGGAGGCTGCGGGACCAAGTGGGTTAGTTTTGTGGTGGGATGATTTTCATGTTGCGGGGCTACACGATACCAACCACTGCCCCTGCCTTGCCGCATATGTCCTAGAAGTGAAGCAATAATGGTGTAGGTTTTGCAGATCGGTAGGAAATTATGAGAAGAACTATTGGACTTACGATCTAATTATAGACCGAGGAAACCTATATAGGGTGCTATTGGATCCCTCCTCACCAAGATCCCCCTCGAGCATAGGTGGCTCCATAGCTAGGGGCAGGGGAGATGGTTGAGGTGGAAGTGAAAGTAGGGGAATAGGACAACTGATTTGCTATAATTACGGGGAGGTAGGCCATTTTGAAAGGGACTGCATGAACCCATAAAGGAAATCTTGTAGATACTACAAAGAGCTATATCATGTGATCGAAGACTGCTTGATTTTGATAGCCAAGATGCAGGAAAAGCAACAGATGCCTATGCAGAATGTACAAAGGGTTAAGGAAGAACCTTGAGACAATGTGATAACACGCAATGGAATGACCAATGGAGGAGTCGTGGAGAAATATAAGGCAGAGCCTCTTATCTGTAAAGAAACCACTAAACAAGAAGGTTTGGACTTAAATAAGGAGAAGGAAACCTTTGCCGCAACTCGTTAAGACTTTGCTAAGGCTATGGCATCTAATCCTCAAGCCCCTGCAAACCTCAAAGAAGATGATGAGGTCAAACCATTCTTGCAGGCGTGTATGAAGTTGTTGCGCAACCAAAGGGCCGTAGAAAGCCTCCAAGCTTTAATCAACAACTGCGCAGAAAGAACAACACAAACCATGGAAGCTAAGGATGTGCAAAAACTATATAAGCATAAGAGACGTATTGGTAGGGAGATTCAGTTAACCACGCATATTGGTGATTATGAGATGGATTAGGTTATACTAGACCTTGGTTTAGATGCAAACGTACTACATAAACAAACTTGGCAACGAATGGGAGAACCTATGTTGGAATGGTCCACTATCCAATTGTGCATGGCCAATCAACAGAAGATCATACCGTTGGGGAGATAATTAAATATTGTGGTAGATATTGCAGGAGTTAAGGTTTGGGCTGAATTTGAAGTCATTCAAATTGTAGAAGATGCAGACCCCTATCCTGCGCTCCTAGGATTGGACTGGGCCATAGATATGGGCAGTATTATCAATTTGAAGAAGAGAAGCATGGTGTTTGAAAGTGAAGGAACACGGGTGGTACTACCACTAGACCCCGCAGAGGGAGAAAGGTATATAGAGCTTGTGCATGAGGAAGAGGAAATGGATCACATCTAAGTTAACTGTGAGGGATGAAGACTAGATCAATCCTATGGTTGATGGTGTGTTGTGCTGGGAAAAGGATAGCGATTTATTTTCTGACTCCGAAGGGGAAATGGAAAATTGGAAAAATTGGTTACATGACCTCTCTGCGCTGCAATGCCTGTGAATCACAAGGGATTTCCACTTCATATCCTCAGAGGTAATATATCTGCCCTAATTTGATGGTTCTGGTAGTATAAAAGTGTTTTTTCGAATATTTGAAGATGAGGTTCCAAGAGAACCAAGGCTATGGGCCCTTATAATATTCCAATTCTAGAACAGCACAGCAATCCTGCTGAAATCATGCACTCCTAAGAATTATGTGCACAAAAATGAGTTTGTAGCTACTGAATCCCTTAGATCAGCTCATGTAAGATCTAAATCCAAAATGAGAGCAAAAATAATTCAAACTAGGTGGGTTAAACAGATCTCCCACAAACTATTCTAGCTGGAAAACACCCAAAGAGAGGGGTTGTAGCTATATGTAAAGGAATGCTTCAGAAATAATGCAGTTTATCAATTTATAAGTGTGAGATAAACATGGAGGTTCATCTCTTAGCTATACATCATAAAATTATATCTTCAATGCAACTTATACAATGTACAATAGATATAGAAAGAATGTACAAGACAAAAGCCTCAAAATGAGCTGCTACAACAACATGAAATGGTAGAAAAAGATTGACAGTGTTATTTTCATTTCTAAAGCATGCAGTAGATTACAAATCAGATCTATAGTAAATCTATACATAAAATGATAGATCTATTTCAGATCTGTGTACAATATAGGCTCCTCTATACACTCCCCTTGGGGACCTCAAGAAAACATGAACAATGGTGAGTAGATCTGAGATCTAAGTCACAGATGTGCAGAAGTATTCAAAAAATTCTGAAGCATAACATATGTAGCAGATCAGATCTGAAACAACATGGATTTTTTTTCCAATCCACGGATCACCACAATGAAAGAAAGATCCAATCACCGGAGATATCTCCTCTAGAATGTTGCCAAATACCCCTGCAACTCTGCTCTTGAAAATAATGCAGCCATGGAAGAGGGACTGCGATGTAGGCCCTGAGAATGTTTTGGCCTACTGCCAATATGTGGATTTGAAGCTTAGACATTGGATGCACTCTTCTAGGAGGTTAAAAGACACACTCATTGTGAAGAGGCTCCAATACAAGTTAGATTTGAATAGATCTAGAGTTCCACTTGCTGCTTCTTACATGCACACCTCAAGCCTAAATGGGACTGTGCTATAGATGCAAGATATTGCTTGGTCAAATACCGGATATTGGAATAGGTAAACAAGACTCTTCCAAGAGCTACTCAAGGAAGGAGGTGGGATTCCTGAATAGGAAAACCCAGTAAGGGTTGTCTAAGCAGACAATACCTTTAGAAAATAATAACATCAACAACCTTTTCCTTTTGTCATCGTCCTTCTATTATAGGGTGAAAGCCTTGTCAAACCCTAAACCACCTTAATGAGTTAGCCCCTTTCACATGTGGAGCCTCCATCTAGAACTGCTTTGTGTATCCATGAGGTTCATTGCACCTAGATTGCGTTGTTGACTTGGTCAAGGTTGACCCCATCTTGTGATTTAAACCCATTCACACCTGCAGGAGTTTATTTACATGGCCCAGATATGTCTTTGTTTACATAGTCATTGATTTATTCATGGTTCTTAGGAGTTTTACATATCCTCCAAAATTTATTCATAAAAATGAAATGCAAGATAAAAAAAAGGAAAAATAAGATATTTCCATTAGCTTGGGCTAAATGGAAATATTATAGCCCTTAATCTGGCCATGCACACAACACCTACAAGATGGTGGGACACACATAAGGGGGCATTCCAGCACTGGGAGGAATGCCAAGACATGATGATTCTGTGATTTAAGCCTCTGGTTGATGTGCGCGTCAAAACATTTCTTGGCCCAAGGGATCTGCGTGAACACTTGTTCGCATGGATGGAGAAGTGGTGTGACTAGATTAAAGCAGAATGGGTTCACCTGTTTATTCATGCTTTGGGACTAATTCCCACTGCATGGTACTTGGATGTAGAGCTACATCAGTGCACCCTCCACTAGGAAACCTTAAAATATGAATTCATGGGAATGTTTGGATTGACAGGGGGCTCAGAGGTGCTCGAAGAAGCTCTATAGGATATAGACACCTCCGTCTTTGGTGAATCCAACCCTTACATAGCCTTTGGGACACCAAAATGGGAAACCTAGATGAAGGATATTGCCAACTATCGAAATATGACCATAGAAGAATGTGATGAGGATCCCCACAATGTCTCAATCCTAGAGTCAGAGGGAGAACACGCAGTTGCAGGACCCCAACTACAAACTGTGGATGTAAAGAAGCCTCAGAAGTTGTGAGAAGTCAATAATGGCACAAACAAGAAACCTAATTTGGCTAAAATTGGGTCCTACTGGGATGATGACACCGTATGCAAAGTTGTTGAATTGCTCACAGAATATCAATACTTATTCCCAACAATTTTTTTAAAGCTCAAGGGAATCACAGGGCACTAAGGGGTTATTCACATCATGCTAAAAACGGATGCACGCCCTGTAAAGCAATGCCCTTATCGACTAAACCCCAAATTTAAGCAGAAGGTTAGGGAAGAAATCGATAAAATGCTCGCTGTAGGTATCATCGAACCAGTTGAATAATTAGATTGGGTAAGTTCGATGGGTGTTTAGGGGAAGAAGACAAAGGGGGGAATTTGAATCTGTTTTGACTTATGCAAATTTAATGATGCATGCATACATTATCCCTTTCCGACGCCATTCTCGGATGAGATCCTAGATAGCATAGGAGGCCAAGAAGCATACTTGTTCGCTGATGGGTTCTCCGGATACCATCAGATTAGAATCGCACCTGAAGATCGCAACAAAGCTACGTTTTCTACTAAATGGGGATCGTTCAGTATACGATCATGTCGTTTGGACTCAAAAACATCCCTGCCATCTTCTCGCGAGTAGTAGTTTCATTTTTCAAAGAGTTCATCCATAAATTTCTGGAGGTGTACTTTGATGATTGGACTCTCTTTGGCTTAGTAAAGATGCACGTTTCGAACCTATGCATGATGTTGGATGCCTGCCGAAAGCACCATATTTCCATAGATATCAAGAACTGTATCTTCTATGTACCCTTTAGAATATTGATTGGACACATAGTTTTCCAAAAAGGGTTGATGGTTGACCCTGCAAAAGTTGCAGTTATCATCAATCTGGCAGTATCTACGACTGAGAAGTAGCTACATTCGATCCTCAGACATACAGGCTACTACAGAATGTTCAGTCAGGGATACGCATTGATCACAACACCTCTGGAAAAGTTTCTTAAGAAGGATGTTTCATTATTTTGGGATGACAAGTGTTAGAAAAGCATTGAGCTACTCAAGGAAAAGATGGTCTCTGCACCTAACCTTATTTTTCCTGATTGGGAAAAGATATTTCATATTCATGTTGATGCTTTCGAAATTTCCCTGGGAGTTGTCGTTATGTGGCCTAGAGATGGAGACATTGATCACCCAATTGCATTTTCTAGTTGAAAACTCTTTGGTGCGGAGCACAACTATGCCACCACAGAGTGGGAAGGATTGGCCATGGTCTATGCATTAGAGAATTATTGGCACTATCTATTAGGGGGTCACTTCAAAATGTTCACAGATCATTCAGGTTTGAATTACCTGGTGAATAAGCTTGTGTTTGGGGGGGGGGGAATGCAGGTGGCTTCTCCTATTCCAGGAATATGACTTTGAGATCATTATCAAACCAGGAAAGTTGAATGCTGGGCCACATCACTTGTGCCAAATTGAGAGCGGCAAGGAACTAACCAACTTGGAAGAAGGATTTCCTGATGCATAATTGTTTTTTATTAAGTTAGTTGATGCGCACTTCGCTGACATCATTCAGTTCCTAACTACAGGTATGGTACCTGTGGAGTATTTGGTGCAACATAAGAAAGAGCTGGTAGCCCGCACTGCAGATTTTACCCTCATCGCAAGACATCTATATAAGATGGGAGCAGATGAAGTGTTGCGCAGTTACATCCTCGAGCATGAACGACATGATATTTTGGAAGAAGCCCACAACAAGGTAGTAGGAGGTCACTACGCAGGGAAAGCAATGGCGCAGAATGTCTTAAGATCTAGATAATGGTGTCCCACACTACATAGTGACTCTCATGACTATTGTAAGGCCTGCGATACATGCCAATGAACTGGAAGGCCATCCCGAAGAGAAGAAATGCATCTTCAATCATAAATGGTCCTACAGGCTTTTGAAAAATGGGCTATCTATTTTGTGGGACCTATCAACCCTCTTGGAAAGAAGACAAGTGCGTGTTACATTATCACTGCCACTGACTATGTAACCTGGTGAGCCGAAGCACAAGCAGTAAAGGATTTCACTGCAGATAGCACTGTGCACTTCATCTTTCAATAGATTTTGACAGGATTCGGATGTCCAAAAATCCTAATGAGTGATAGAGGTATGCACTTTGTCAATGAAACAATACAAGCCTTGACGGAAGAATTCTAGATCCATCACGCCAAAAGCACTCCATATCATCCTTAGGTGAATGAAGTGGTTGAAGCATTCAATAAATTCTTGGAGAATGCACTACCTAAGGTCTACAATGCCGATTGCAGTGACTGGGATGTGCGAATCCCATCTGTTCTATGGGCTTACAAAATCACCTATAAGAAGCTGACAGGGAAAACACCGCTTAGGATGGCCTATGGCAAGGAGGCCATTATGCCCATGGAATATATTGTTCCTATTCCATGCATCGTAGCCTTCACAAATCTGGTAGAGCTTGATATCATGGAGGAGTGTTTAGCACAGCTTATGGCTTTGGACAAATACTATTTCATTGCTAACTTCCATCAACAGGTGCAAAAGGCACAGGATAAGGCATGGGATGACTGACATATTCAATGAAAGTCCTTTGCGGAGGGTGACTTAGTTCTACATTATGATAACTATTTTTCAAAACACTTAGGGAAGTTCCTACTACACTGGCTTGGGCCCTATACAATTAAAGAAATCACGAATGGTGGATTTGTTCGATTAGCTACCTTGCATGGCGATATGTTACCTGGCTATATCAATGGAAATCGACTCAAACCATATCGGATCAAATGACTATATGGCCGTAGTAGCTGTATGAAATGGGACAGACCCACCAAGGAAGGTAAGCGCAGTAAGTACCATGCTCCGCATAGGAGGTAGCCACAGAATTGGAAGCCCAGGGGAGTGCACCGGAGGCGGAGGAATAAACTTAGAAGGAATAAACTAACAATGCCGCAGGTGTGCTAGGAGAACAGGATGTCTACTAAAAGAGCAGGGGTATGCTAGGAGTGCAGGGGTGCACTAAGTGCACCAAGTGTGCTAAAACTAGCCATTGGAACAATAAAATCGGGTAAAAGGAAAATGTTACCGTTTGAATGAGCAGGAAGCCATTGTTTAATGAGGTGATTTTTGGATATTATTTACCATTTACTTGATGGTAAGTTCCATGTGAATTTTACCCTACCGTTGGTCAATCACAAAAGCTATAATAAGGGCAGGATAGATTAGACAAGGGTTCAATATAACTTGAATAGCTTGTACTTGGCATGTTTTTCCTTGACGAATTTTTGTTGTACAAATTTATGTGCCTATAGCATCCCTTACATGTCTGAGCAACCTAATCTCTCTAATAGTAGCAATCCTGAGTTTGTCTTTCGTGCTAGAATGACGACCACGAATCCTGTTGAATCCTCAGCACCAACGACCTCGACAGAGCCAAAAACCGAGGAAGTGTTGGAGATTGAGTCTGAGGACGAAGAAGTTATCTCCACAATGAGCCCAGTCATGAAGATGGGAAAGGAAAAATCACAGGGCTTAGGGAAAACCCCGAAACCTGCGAAATGGGCTGGAGGGAAGCTCCGTACTTCACTGAGAAATTTAAAATCTCCATGAGTGACACCCTAGGCGCATGGTGCTTGGGAAGAGGCTCAAACCGCAGAACCAATCAATTTTTTAATTCCTTTCATGCAGCTGCACAGGCTCTCGATGTGCATGAAAAAGAACCTTGACAGATTGATCACCTACCTGCAGATGCCACTGACCCTAGGAGATGTCCTCATTCGTGGTGAACCTTTTGGAAGGATCCATGAGATCAAATTTGATGATCATGACTTGGAAAATTTGGAGGCCTTCCCTGAGTTGGAACCCAAGTTATATCTTGAATGAATTCAGAAGGATGATGGGATCAAAATTGTCCCCTTAAGCTGGGTACATGGAGTGGTAGGATCTAGGATCCTAAACCTACTCAGGATGCCGCATTTCGGTCACTACAACATCACGAACCATCTGGTGCATCAGTTGCTTGCCCTGGTCCATGATGGGTATTTAAGGATCTAGGATTGAATCCCTATCGACACTGCACTCATCGATCGAATCACTGGTCTTCCTATGGAAGGGTTGGTCCCTCTATTGCACGTTGAGAAGAAATATGAGGCTGAAAATGCTGAATATGTGCGACAAAATTACCATGTGGAGTGGAATACTCGGAGCTTCATGATAAATACCATTAGTTATCCCGCTACGCAATTGGGCACCATGTTACTGGCATGTAAGATGATGCGAAAATGCTAGGTGGCCTCCGTCTCTACATACGTAATTCAATTAGCAGGCTAGTGTGAGAAAGGGGTCTACTTCAATTGGTCACAATATTTGTGCAATGAGTTTTTTGCCAATGTCCACAAATCCCAGGAGTAGGGAAAGGAATTTCACTATTCCTAGCTACCACTTCTCATCACATTGATAGCTTGGGAAGGACCCGAGGAATCGGTCCTCCCAGAACTCACCCCCAACATGTGCGAGGGGGCCCGATATACAATTTTTTGGGATTCTAAGGATACACAATGTCTGGAGGACAACCAAGTTTTTTGGGTCCTCTTTCAATGTAGCTTGACAGCAGCCATTAATTCGCGACCACGGTTATCTCCAGAAGTATATGATAGATACAAGGGCATTGCGGAATTCTAGGTCATCATGCACAGCATCCAAATCAGAGCTCGCAAGGATAAATAATGGGTCTCGCTCCCATATATGGCTGCAGATGAGGATATTGATCGTGTAGTCACCACATGGCCTCTACAGTGGAAGATTGGGTTCAAGTCTAGTGCGATGGGTACTACAGGCGCAAGTGCTACGAAATTCAACCCACCATATCTGGGCCCGCAACTACATATCTGGGGTCTGTATAATGAGGGGTACTATGCAAGGGTCCCTGCCCTCAGATTCTCCGGTGGGACTTAGGACCCCACCCTTAACACCCTGGGATGCCACCCTCACTAAAACTTTGGGCTTTTGGTGTAGTGGTTGGGCCTTTGTGGTATCAAAGCCAAGGTCTCAAGGTCAAGACTCGCGGAGTGTGGTGGGATGTAATGTCACGTGTGCGGGTAGGGTGTGCAACCATGTGTCTGAGGTCTATGTAATGAAATGTATTGCGCAAGGGTCCCCACCCTTAGATTCTCCAGTGGGCCTTAAGACGCCACCCTTAACACCGTGGGATGTCACCCTCACTAACAGTCCAGGCTTTTGGTGTAGTGGTTGGGCCTTTGACGATAATATTCCTAATTAGCCCAAGCTAATAGGAATATTCAATTTTGTTTTCATTTTCTTATTTAAGAATAAAATTGTAAAGGAGGACAAATTAAACTCCTTAAACTGCAAAATAAATCAATGCCCATGTGAAAAAGAATAATCTAGGCTGCCTTAATAAAATTCCCTCATGTGTAAAAAGGGAATGTGACAATTGACTAGGTCAACAGGACCAAATCTACAACGTTGTCTAGATGCAATGAACCTAGAGGAAAAACGCAGTTCTAGTTGGAGGTTCCAAATGTGAAAGGAGATAAACCTTTTCGGATGGTTTAGTGTTTTCAAGGCTTTCATTCTATAAATGAAAGAGGAGAGCAGCAAGAGAGGGTTGTTGAAGGTATTTTATTGCAAGGATTTGTCTGTTTAGACACTTCTCATTCTCTGGCTGTTTAGCTGAGAATAGTGTTGTTTATCACTTGGGTGTTCCTGGTTGGGAATCCCACCTCTTTCCTTGAGATGCCTCTTGGAAGACTTTTTCTTTTCTTGGTCCACTATCAGGCATTTTTCAAAGCTTCTTCTTCCAACTACAACTCAGGTCCTGTTGAGGGTTTGGTTTTCCTTGTGAGCAGCAGCAAGTGGAAGATAGATCTCTTCATATCTATGCACATTTAGCCCCTCTTTTCACTAGGAAAGCCTTATATCCCATTCACAAGAGTGTTCTATACCTTGGGAGCTTCAAATCCAAATCTTGGCATCAGGATAAAGTGTACTCAGAGTCTACCGCGCAGTCCCTTTTGCAATACTGCGTTATTTGCAGTAGCAGAGTTGCAGGGAGTTTTGGCATCAGCTTGGAGGAGAGATATCTAGTGATTAGATCCTTTCTTTCACTATGGTGATCCATGGATTTTCCATCCAATCCATCTTTGTTTCATATATGATATGCTCTACATTTTATACTTTAGAATTTTTTGAATATTACTGCAGATCTGTAACTTAGATCTCAGATCTACTCTTGTACTTTCATATTTTACTGAGATCCCCAAGGGGAATGTATAAAGGAGCCTTTCTTGTGTACATATCTGCTCTAGATATGAGTTATAATATACTTCTAATTTATCCCCTTTCAAATAATGTTTTCAAGGTTATACAGACTTTTCTTGTGGTTGCAACACCTCATTTCTGGGGGTTTCTTCTTGTAAATCCTTGTCCTTTCTGTTCTACGTTGTATAAGTTGTTGTATAAAGTTATTTTTTTGATGTATAGCTGTAACATGAGTTTCCATACTGATCTCCTACAACTATAGGGCTGAACTATTTTATTTTCCAGCAATTTATTTTTGCATTGTTGCGGTCCCCTTCTTTGGGCATTTTCTAGTTGCACTAGGTGTGGGGAGACCTGTTTAACACACCTAGGAGGATTTTTTTTTGAATCCCTCTTGGATTCAGGTCTTAGATTGTCATATATAAGGGATACAAGTGTTGGTTTCCAATCTTGTAGAATACATTCATGAAAAATGTGTTTTTCAGGCATGCCTTGCTAGCAGTCCCGGTTTTAGGATATTACAGTGGTATGAGAGAAGCTTTCTTGGCACATCCCGTGCTCTGCCTTTTTGAAGAGACAATATGTCTTTTCATGGGAGTAAAATAATGATGAAATTTTTTTTTTATGCCAAATACACATAAGTAAAGGGGCCAAACCTTTTATCTAAAGGTTTGTAGAGAGAAGAGTTCTCAAAAACTCTTTTCCAAGATATGCATGAGCTGAAGGAATAAATATGGGGAATGAAGAGGGAAAGACATGAAAATACCTGAGGAGGATCTTGAAATCAAGAAAGCCTAGTACTTCCTACTATGTGTGTGAGCATTCAGCCACACAACCAGATCTACAACATTGGAGCATGCCTACTTTCTTGTCAAAGAAAGGAGGAAATGGAGGAGCACCAAAGGAGGAATCTCTTGGTGATTATCTCCAAGAATATGAATCTCAATCAGAGAGATTCAAAGAGAATCTCAGTTTCCTAGATTTTTTTCAACTCAAAGAAGGAAGATCCAGTAGCTACAGAAGAAGGAAAGGGTGCATGCAGCACACTTTGGGTAGATTCTCTCTACCTACATTTGATGGATCACCTAAAGACTTAGGCCAGTCTTGGGGAAAGAAGCTTGACACATACTAGCAACTACATCAAGTGTCAGAAGAGGAAGCCTTGAGAGTAGCAGCGCTGCACCTTCAAGGGAAGGCTTATTCTTGGTGGCTATTTGAGTCATCTTCCTTGGAATGGAGAAACATTTATTATTATGCAAGCTTCACTAGGAGACTAGTGAGAAGATTGGATGAGAGACATTCTGAGACTTCTTGGGGGAAGCAGAACACGACCAAGAAATCTGAATCTCTACATACATTGGAAGATTCCATGGAGCCAACTATAGTCCTAAACATTGTTGAGGGGGTTGAAGGTTTGTTGCACCTCTTCCCAGAGACAAAGGACCCATTTCAGCAAGATTTATTTTCTCAAAGAGAAGACATGAGGATTCCCTCCTCACTAAGAGATCAAGAAAAGTTATCTCTTGATTATGAATCATTCTCCACTGACAAGGAGAAGGGAGAGTGAAAGCAGAGAAGATCCTCCAGCACTGCGCAAGAAGAAGGAGATCTATTTTCATTTGGAGATGGAGGTGAAGCATTGGCTTCCATTAGAGGTATTCTTGCACCTTTGCAAGCAATTCCAAAGGCTCTTCCATATGGAGGACATGAGAAGCATGTGTATTTGCTAGAAGACAATGAGATAGAACAAAGGAGGGGTCACACAGCTAATCCACTATTAGAAGATGGGGCAAGGGCTCAAATCAGAGGCACTCTTACACCATTAAGAGGGGTATCCAAGTTTCATGGTACTTCCACACAACAATCTGAGTTGGATTTGCATAGTGGAAGTAGTCATGATATATTCCCATCCATTTTTCACATGGGAATGAACCATGAGACATCAGTATCCTATGGTATGCCTTATGGAAGACAACCTGATTCAGATTTGATGAAGGATGTTTCATATAGTGACCCAAGGGAGGAGGGAGCACTAGAAGACCATTCTATAGCGCTGAGAGTATGGGGAAGGTATAAAGAAATGGAAATCATTTTTCATTTAACATCATTATCTATTCTCACCTCTCAAATTGCATTGAGAAGTTATGTTGCAAGAAGAGAGAATGACAACATCATGAAGCATGGGAGGCAAGGCTTGAATCAGAAGACAAACTTTCTTGAAGAACACTCTTCCATACTTCAAGAGAGATGGTGGTATCACATGCATGCTTGGGAAAAACAGAGAGGCCTTGGATAGATGATAGCCTCCCATGGGAGACTAACTTCCAAGAGCTTCCTTATTCTTTTGAGCATGTGCATGAGCAAGGAGGGCAGCAAGGAAGGACTGGCAACCTTCCACCTTGTACTTTTGGCATGAGAGATATCAAAGAGGAGGAAAACAATATGAGAGATACTCCAGATGACACACTATCAGCGCTGTCATTATTGGGCACATTAGATCCCTATCGAAAATCCCAACTGTTGGTTGAATATTCCAAGGATCTTCATACTTGCATGATTCTTGATGACTGGTTGCATGAAGGAGGCTATTCAATCCTTGATGAATTCATCTATAATCATGGTAGGATATTATTGTCTAGAGCTTCCAAGCTCAAGGTGAAGTTACTATAGAGGGCTTATGAAGAGTTCAAATTCGGCCTCGCCTATTGCATGAAGCTCAACAACATCATTTTAAGGAGCTACTATTGGGAGGGGTTTGAAAGAAAACTATATCAGCATTGTCAAAGATGCATGGACCTTGTGGAGTTGGAGCAGAAACATGACTCTATGGAAGAGTTGAATCAACCCTCTCTTTCTTCCCTTGAAGAAGAGAGTAGATCTATGCACCACTCCATTGATATGAGGAGGATTGTTGGTGGAGGAAATGTTCATAGTACATGTGTTTTACATTCTGATTTCATGCATTCTTACACCATGTTATTGCAGGACATGACTCCAAGGAGGAGTGATATACTTTGTAAATCTCATGGAAACTGTTGGGCCACCATAAATTCTGAATTTGGCCACTCCCTTGATGTGAAAAGGGACATTTGTTTTCATGATGGGTGCTTCCCAAAGGAACCAAATATATCTCACATTTTCTACAATAGTGGGATGACTTGGAAAAAAAGTAAGTGGTGGGAAAATGACTTACCACATCTTGGTTTGATGCAGGCAGGGGATGCTCTGTGCTGGTTCCACATGTGGGACTATGATCCGCCTCCTTGTACACACAGTTTTTTTTGTTTGTACATTGTTTTGATACACTATATGGATGATGTGCTTGTACTGTTCATGGGGATGGATGGAGGAAGGAGGGAAGGCATGCATGTGCTCTATGGGATGACTACACTCCCTATACTTTATGTCTTATATTTCAGGAAGGGCATTGGGAAAACCATGGTTATTTCATTTGATTCATTGTTTCCTTATGATTGAGCTATTTTCATGTCATGAGGACATTGGGGGGACAAGTCATGGATGGATGGATTGGTGATCACTTAGCTTATGAGAGAAGCTTATCTTTTGTTTGTGACACCAGTGGAGGAGGAGATGAGTTGCAGCACTCACCTTATCAATTGCTTGAGGACAAGCAACATTTTGGAGGGGAGGACTGTAATATTCCTAATTAGCCCAAGTTAATACGAATATTCAATTTTTTTTTCATTTTCTTGTTCAAGAATAAAATTGTAAAGGAGGACAAATTAATCTCCTTAAACTGCAAAATAAATCAATGCCCATGTGAACAAGGCTAAATCTGGGCTGCCTTAACAAAATTCCCTCATGTTTGAAAAGGGATTGTGACAATTGATTGGGTCAACAAGACCAAGTCTACGGCATTGTCTAGATGCAATGAACCTAGAGGAACAACACAGTTCTAGCTGGAGGTTCCAAATGTGAAAGGAGCTAAACCTTTTGGGATGGTTTATGGTTTTCAAGGCTTTCATTCTATAAATGAAAGAGGAGAGCAACAAGAGAGGGTTGTTGAAGATATTTTATTGCAAGGATTTTCCTATTTAGACACTTCTCATTCTCTGGATATTTAGCTGAGAATAGTGTTGTTTAGCACTTAGGTGTTCCTGGTTGGGAATCCCACCTCATTCCTTTAGAGGCCTCTTGGAAGTGTCTTGCTTGTCTTGTTCTACTATCAGGAATTTGGCCAAGCTTCTCCTTCAAAATACAACTTAGATCTTGTTGAGGGTTTGGTTGTCCTTGTGAGCAACAACAAGTGCAAGATAGATCTCTTCAGATCTATGCACATCTAGCGCCTCTTTTCACTGGGAAAGCCTTATATCCCATTGGCAAGAGTGTTAGACCTTGGGAGCTTCATATATAGATCTTGGCATCAGACCAAATTGTACTTAGAGTCTATAGCACAGTCCCTTTTGCAGTACTACATTATTTGCAGTAGCAGAGTTGCAGGGAGTTTTGGCATCAACTTGGAGGAGAGATCTCTAGTGATTAGGTCCTTCCTTTCACTGTGGTGATCCATGGATTGGCCATCCAATCCATGTTTGCTTCAGATCTGATCTTCTCTACATTTTATACTTTAGAATTTTCTGAATATTACTGCAGATCTATAACTTAGATCTTAGATCTACTCTTGTACTTTCATGTTTTGCTGAGATCCCCAAGGGGAATGTATAAAGGAGCCTTTCTTGTATACATATCTGAATTAGATCCATATTTTTGTGTACATATCTACTCTAGATCTGAGTTATCATATACTGCTGTTTTAGCCCCTTTAAAGTAACACTATCAAGGTTATACAGACTTTTCTTGCGGTTGCAACACCTCATTTTTTAGGGTTTCTCCTTGTAAATCCTTCTCCTTTCTGTTATAAATTGTATAAGATGTTGTATAAAGTTATTTTTCTGATGTGTAGCTATAACATGAGTTTCCATACTAATCTCTTGCAAGTATTGGTCTAAACTGCATTATTTTCCAGTAGTTTGTCTTTGTATTTCTCCAGTCCCCTTCTTTGCGCATTTTCTAGCTGCACTAGGTGTGGGGAGATCTGTTTAACCCACATATGACGATTTTTTTTTTAATACCTCTTGGATTTAGGTCTTAGATTGTTAGATATAAGGAATCCAAGTGCTAATTTCCAATCCTATAGCTTACATTCCTGAAAAATGTGTTTTTCAGGCATGCCATGCTAGCAGTCTCGATTTAAGGATATTACAATTGCGGATGAGGATATTGATCGTGTAGTCAAAACATGGCATACAGAGTGGAATATTGGGTTCAATTCTAGTGCGATGGGTACTTTGGGTGCAAGTGCTACAAAATTCAACCCTACCAAGACCAAGGAAATGCACGGCGCGAGCAAAGGAAGTGACAAAGCAGGGAGCGTTAGCTCCCCAAAGGGCACGCAGCTGAAGCTAAACACTGCGAAGGATGGTCAGCAAAAATAGACTACTGAGAAGGATGCAAATCCCCAGGTGGATCCATAGCCAGAACCAAGTACACAAGGATTGGATATCAGAGGAACTGGCTCCCCTCGCAACACGAAGCAAACAAGCGAGCCTAGCAAAGGGCCCTGAAAGAAGCAGTGCTCTCAACAGATGGAACGAGATGATATAGTAAAAGTAACCAAAAGGAGACCTCAAACAAATTTCTGATGCGATCACTTTGGCCATGGATGATAGATGTTTAGCCTTAGAAGAACAACAGAAAGCTACGATCGACACAATTCAGGCTAAGCTCTGCACTCTACAACTAAAGATAGACACACTGCAAACTAGTGTGACTCAGGTACGAACAACCTCAAAAAACAATAGTGCCACACTAGTTACAATGGAAAGTTGACTCTTCTCCTTGCCTGGCGCAACCATTGTGATCAGTCCACCCGACCTGGGAATGCAAGTCCAGTCCTGTATAGAGGTGCAACTAAACTTAGCCAGGCTGCTGCTTAAGGCCTTGCAGGTGCTCCACACCTCCTTGTTTCATGAAATTCAACATCAGGACCTACAAGTTCACCAAAAGCTTAGTGTAGCTAAGTAGACCATCAGGGAAAATAATGTTCAAGTGTCTGAGGCATAGGCTTCCTGTACCCTCACCACCAGGTAGCAAATAGATCTAGAAAACTTGATTCATAGACTCTATGCATACGTTACAGAAGAAATCTTGGCCACATCCATTCCCCAGGCTGATATTGAAGGTTGGTCGTAGCATTGAAGGCCTCCAGGATGGAAATTTAGGTGGTCAAAACACAGATGGAGCAAAATATCACATATTTGTGGGCTAAGTTGTAGCCCGAAACACCTTCGGAGGAACAGGCCCAGCGAGTTGCGCTAGTTACTGCGGCTACAAAAGTATTTATAGGGAAGATCACTTAGGGTGCCCAATTATTGGAAACAACCATGCAGCTATGCACCAAGATCCAACATGACATGATCTTGTGAGAAATAAACCAGGACCTATGGCAAAAGGAAGAAGCGTTCGAGAAGTTAGAAGCCAACCTGCCCACTTTGGTTCCTTCTCAGTGCTTGGCATGGCTACGAAGCAGCCACACCCTCCAAAATGATATTGGTGAACTCTGACATAAGAAAAAGGTTCTCGGTGACCGCCTGAAGCCTTGGGCTACTGAAGCCCTCAAGCTCTCGAAGGATGTTGATGTTGTTGTTAAACAACTAAACTAGAATCTGGAGAGCATCACTGCTACGACGAAAGGCTCGAATTCACAGAAGTTGGTAGACATTGCACAAAATATTGCTGCATAGAGTGAAGGTGTGCTACCCCCATTGGCCGAAGTGATTAGACTGCTGCAGGCATAGTTGGAGACCCCACCATCATAGTGACTCGGGAGGAGTTAGAAGATTATGTTGGGGGACTGTTGGAACAAGGTCTCCTAAAGCTACAAATTTTGTCCATTTTTGTATGTTTTTGGTATTATTTAGTCTAATGCAGCGGTTTTGGGGTGGGTCAAAGCCCCAAATACAATGTAACGGGTCAAGGGTAGACCAAGATTCCAGAAACCATAGTTTGTAGATCATTGGATGCATAGGCTAAATCGATATAAATAGACATAACTTTTTGAGTCTTAAGGGAGGCAAGAATTGAGATTGATGCTAAGCACGAATTGTTAGAACTGTTGTTGGGTTCCTTGGGTAAGGACTCTTGCTGGCTGTGTGCGTAGATATCCTCAGTCTTGCTATGTGCAAACCCTACTGGCTATGTGCACAGGCAGTATTTTGGGATTGTAATAAGATTTTAGTATTAATATATATGTGAAGTAATGTTGGACATCTAATGCTATCTCAATCTATTTTGGTATGATTGATGTGAACCTGGGCTATATGATTAAGTTGCGAAAATGTCTATTTAAATAGCTATGAACTATGAAAGTATCTATGTTTCTGGTATATGTATAGGTGATCTGTTAATTTCTACGATTATAGTGTTATGTGCTGATAAATTTTTATTCCACACGTGGATGCCAATGTATTTACTATATCTATGCATGATAATAGCTCTGTTATACTATATATGCCTGTGAATAGATTTGTTAGTGTGAACTCGATAAGATGGAAATGCAGACCTTCTTGAGTTACCTACTCTCTCTATCAGGGTGCGGAAACTTGGTTCCAACACCCTCCCATACTGCTTCAGGTGAGACTTTGGCCTATGCAAGAAGGTCACTGCCGAAAGGGCTAGTAGTATAGGGGTTTGTTGGAAAACCTTAACCTTTGAACCCGGGTCTAGACCCCTTGAGCCAACAATGGGGAATGTAGTAATACAATGCAGAAATATAGGAAAATAACGCAGATCATATTTTATAAAGTAGGAGGCCAATATGGAGACCTTTCATTTGTTATTATAGCAACAAACGTATATAAAAAGTGGCCCATGAGATGCATAATAGGAAAATAAAGTCTCCAATGAAATAAAGCCCTCAAAATGAGGTGCTGCAACCATATATTAATACTAAAAAATCCTTACATTGTTATTTTATTTCCTTTGCACAGCTGTAGATTACACATCAGATCTAGAGCAGATAAGTGCATAAAAAGTTAGATCTATATCATATCCATGCACTATACAAACTCCTCTAATGAACCCCCTTGGGGTTTTCAGGAAAACACCAAGTACAAAGTGTAGATCTAAGATTTAAGACTACATATCTACTGAAATATTCATATTTAGAAAGTGGGGCTGATCTGATATAAAAAATATAATATCCTCCTCCAATAGATCTCCAAAGTGAAGGGCAGATACCCATCACTCAGAAAATCACTCTCCAACTAGTGTGTTGGACCACCCTACAACCACAGCTATAGGAATAATGCATATTTGGATCTATACTACATTGTAGGGATCAAAATTAGGTTTGCCTCATGCTAATATTTGAAAATGATGCTCAAGCACTCCAATAATATCCTCCAAATGAAGTGGAAATTCCCTCCACTGAAAAGGAGCATTGAAATGATCTAGATATGAAAGATCTAGTCTCCACTTGCTGCAACTTGCAAAAAAAACCAAAACCTAAATAGGATCTACATTGTAGTTTAAAGAAGAAGCTTGGCCCTAAGATAGATAGTGGACAATGAAATATAAACTCCTAAGAACTACACAATGGAAAGAGGTTGGATTCCCGATCAGGAACACCCAATGCTAAACAACATTCAATCTCAACTAAACAACAAGATAAAGATATATGTCTAAACAGACCATATATTAAGAAAATATGATAAAAATCAACAACCTTCTAATGCTTCCATCCCCTTTGTTTTATAAGACAAGATCTTGCAAACCCTAAACCACATCCAATGATAACACTTCTTTCACACAAGGCACCTCCATCTAAAACTGTGTTGTGCCTCATTGATGGCCACTCCTCGATGACAACGCTATAGATTTGGTCAAGGTTGACCCAGTCAAAGTGTTTTAGCCCCTGTTGACACCGTAGGGTACTTTATTAGGCTGAAAATATGATCCACTTTCACATGAGAAGTGGTTTTATTCACAATAAAGAACTTTATGGGTCTCCCCACCCACTTATTCACCTATCTATGTGACAAAATAGAATTTTAATATTCCCATTAGTTGTAGGTTAATTTAGAAATATTACATGGTAGTATTAGGGATTTTCTTAGAGCATTTGAAGCAAAAGTACCAAGGGATCGAAGAATTTGGGTGCTTAACCTAGCCATGCATGTGACCCCAATGCGGTGGTGGGAAACTCATAGGGGCACGTTTCAATATTGGGAGGAATGTCGCAAGATGATGACCCTACTGTTTGAACCTCCAGTTCACCTATGCATGGAGACTTTCCTTGGCCAAGGAGACCTGCGCAAGCACTTGGCTGCATGGACGAAGGTGTGGTGTGAAAGGACCGGGGATGAATGGGTCCACCTATTCATTCATGACTTGGGGCCAATCCCCACCACATGGTATTTGGATGCAGAGCTCCATCAGTGTACCCGCCATAAGGAGACCATGAAGGACGACTTTGGGTGGACGTTTGAATTGATAGGAGGAACTGAGGCATTACACGAAGCCCTTCAGGACATATATGCCCTAGTATTTGATGAATCATGCCCTCTTGTGAAGTATGGGGCGCCATCTTGGGATACGCAGATGCAAGATATTGCTAATTTTCGCAATCTATAAATAGAGGAATGTGATGTAGACTTGCGAAACATTACTATCTCAGAATTATAGGGTGAACGTGTAGTTTTTGGACCCCCACTTCACACCGTTGATGTGACCAAGCCTCTTGAGCTGAGGGAACTCAACATTGGAACATAAGAACAACCTAAGCTAGCTAATATTTGGGGCTACTGGGATGACGATACTATTGGAAAAGTCATGGAACTCCTCACAGAGTACTAGGACCTATTTCCTATGAAATTCTTAGAACTCAAGGGTATTACAGGGAACCTAGGTGTCATGAAAATCACGTTGAAACCAGATGTGCGCCCTGTGAAGCAGCAAACTTACTGATTGAACCCAAAGTGTAAGTAGAAAGTCGGGGAAGAAATTGAAAAAATTCTAGCCACAGGTATCATCAAACCGATAGAGCAGTTAGATTAGGTAAGGCCTATGGTGGTCCAAGAGAAAAATACTAAGGTGAAATAAGAATCTCTGTTGACCTATGCAAGCTGAATGATGCCTACGTACATGATCCCTACCCTACGCCATTATTTGTTGAAATCCTCGATAATGTGGGAGGGCAGGAAGCATACTCATTCACTAACGAGTTTTTGGGATACCATCAGTTTAGGATCGAACCGAAAGGTTGCAACAAAACTACGTTTGCCACTGAATGGGGATCCTTCCAATACACCGTTATGCCATTTGGGCTCAAAAATGCCCCTGCCATCTTTTCGCAAGTAGTGGTCGCAATATTCAAGGAGTTCATTCACAAGTTCTTGGAGGTATATTTTGATGATTGGACAGTATTTGGATTGGTCAAGAAGCACGTCTCGAACCTGCGCATGATGTTGGATGCCTGTAGAAAGCACCATATTTCCCTAAATATTAAGAAGTGCATATTTTGCGTACCTTTTGGGATCTTGTTAGGCCACATAGTCTGTCAGCCGGTACTGATGGTTGACCCCGCCAACGTAGTATTTATCATCAACTTAGCAATCTCTACAACTGAGAAATAGTTTCACTCCATCCTCGGGCACACAGGCTACTACAGGAATTCCATTAAAGGGTATGCACTGATCACGACACCCATGGAGAAGTTTCTAAAGAAGGACATTTCATTTTTTTGGGACGAAGAGGAGTTTTGAGATACTCAAGGAAAAGATAGTATTTGCACCTATCCTCATATTTCCTAACTGGACAAATGTTTTCCAAGTCCATGTAGATGCCTCAGGGATCACCCTAGGGGTTGTCCTTACGCAGCCCGAAAAGGGGGACATTGACCACCTGGTTGTGTTTACTAGTAAAAAACTCTATAGAGTGGAGAGTAACTACTCCACTACTAAGAGTGATGGCCTGGCCATGGTATATGCTGTGCAGAAATACCAGCATTATCTGCTGGGAGGGCACTTCAAGATGTTCATGGATCACTCAGCTTTGAATACCCTAGTCAATAAGCCTGTGTTGGGGGGGAATATTTGTTAATGGCTATTGTTATTTCAAGAATATGACTTTGAGATAATTGTGAAGCTAGGGAAACTAAATGTTGGACCAGATCACTTGTCCTGAATCGAGAGTGGTGAAGAACTGACCAGCCTAGAGGAAGGATTTCTCGATGCGCAGCTATTTACTATTAAGGTGGTTGATGTGCACTTTGTCGATATCATTCAATTCTTAATTATGGGAATGGCACCCGCAAAATATTCGGTACAACAGAAAAAAGAGTTGGTAACCTGCGCAATGGAATTTGCCATCATAGCAAGCCACTTGTATAAGCTGGGAGTTGATGAGGTACTGCAAAGATATGTTCTGGAGCATGAACTCTAGGCCATTCTAGCAGAATCTGACAAGGCATAGAAGGAGGTCACTATGTAGGGAAAGCGAGGGTGCAGAAGATCTTAAGAGGTGGGTTGTGGTGGCCCACACTGCATAGTGACTCTTACGACTATTGCAAAGCCTAAAACACATGCCAAAGGACAGGAAGACCATCACTTAGGGATGAAATTCCCTTACAACCATAGATGGCTCTATAGGTATTCAATAAATCAGAAATCGACTTTGTTGGGCCCATCAACCAGAAGATGGGTGTCCACCACATCATCACTGCGACTGATTATGAAACAATATGGGTAGAGGTACAAGTTGTGAAGGATTGTACTGCAGATACTGTTGTGAAATTTATTTTTGAACATATTTTAACCAGGTTTTGCTGTCGGAAGATCTTAATGAGCGATAGAGGTACACATTTTGTTAATGAAACAATACAAGCTTTGACTGAACAATTTTGAATCCACCATGCAAAAAGTACCCAATATCACCCACAGGAAAATGGAACGGTATATCCTTTTAATAAAATTCTGGAATAGGTGCTAACCAAGATTTGTAATTTTGATCGAAGCAATTGGGACGTGCGCATCCTGTTGGTCCTTTGGGCCTATCGAACCACATGCAATAAATTGACTGGGAAAACACCGTTTCATATGGTTTATGGAAAGGAGGCCATTATGCCCATGGAGTATATTGTTCCTAGCTTGCACATCACAGCCTTTAAAAACATGGCAGAGCTCAATATCATGGAGGAATGCTTAGCACAGCTGGTCACCTTGGAAGAAGATAAACTCATTGCTAACTTTCATTAGCAAGTTCAGAAGGCCCAGGAAAAAGCATGGCATGATAGACATATTAGGTAGAAGATATTTTTGGAGGGAGAATTGGTCTTGCTATACAATAGCCAGTTTGCGAAACACGAGGGGAAGTTCTGTCAGAACTGGCTAGGCCCCTATATGGTAAAGGAAATCACTGACAGAGGAGCTTTCTGGTTAGCTACATTGCGCGGTGATATTGTACTAGGATATGTGAATGGTAGCCATCTCAAACAATACTGAGTCAAATGAATATATGGCCAGAGTACCTACATTGGGATGACTACACGCAGCCAAGAGGAAAAATGCAGGCTTGCCTGTTTTACGCGTAGGGGTCGACCACAGTTCAGGAAGCCCGGGGAGGTGCACTGGGAGTGCAGGGGTAATACAAAGCTACAAAAACTAGCTGTTGGAACAGTACCATCGGGTAAGAAGCCAAATTTACCATTGGAAGGAGTGGGTAGTAGCCAATTAATGCGGAGATTTCAGAAGATTTCTTACCATTTCCTTGATGGTAAGTTTCAACTAAGTTTCATCCAACCGTTGCTCACTACTCAAAGCTAGAAATGGAGGAAGGCAACTCAGAATTGGGTTCCACATATCCTAAAAATATTGTGCCTTGTGAATTGTTGTAACTATTGTGTTATGTTCATGTCTAGCCATGCTACCCCCTCTAATATTAGTAACCCCAAGTTCATCTTCCGAGCGAGAATGACTATGACCAATCCCGCTGAATCATCGCAAATCGTGGCCTCTACTGAGAGAGCATCCGATGAAGTATTGGAGGTCACCCTTGAAGTCGAAGAATTCATGTCCACACCAACCAAGGGGAAGCAAGTGGAGAAAAATAAGAGTAAAGGGAAAGGTCAGGAGCAACGGCGGGGGAGGGAAATGAAGTGGGTTGGGGGGAATATGTGCATATCCCCCCGAATGGTGCCTAAGGGAAGTTATCCTAACCCGACAAAGAAACCTCTGTCTGTGTAGGAAGAATCTCAGCTCGCTGCCCCAATCACGTGGCTACTGCCCTATGTTCGGCCCTGAAGGCCTTCAGTGTGCAGGCCTAAGATCTTGAGGGTTTGTGCTCCTATATGCAAATGCTGCTAATTCCGGGAGATGTGCCCATAATTGGAGAAGAATATGACAAGATCTCCTCAATAAAATTTGATGATCACAATCTTGCCAATCTGGAGGGCTTCCTATAATTGGCACCTGATTTTTACCTCAAAATAGTAGTAGAGGACGATCTGCTAAGGGTCATATAAATGCCATGGGCGTGCAGGTTAGAAAAATCTGGATTAATGAGCTTGTTGTGGATACCTCACTTTGGCTGATACAATGTAACTGACCAAGTCCCATGAAAGCTCCTAGCCCTGATCCATGATGGCAGCTTGTGGATCTAGGACTTCATTCCCCTCGATGTTGCTCTAATTCACCGCATCACTATTCTCCCTATGGAGGGGGCGAATCCCATGGAGTGAATCAACAAGAAGTACAAGCAAAAAATCATCGAAAAGGTACGAGAAGAGTACCATGTTGAGCGCAATACCATAGGATTCATAATCAACACCATTAATGACCCTATAGTGTGCATGGGTGCCTTACTACTAGCCTGCAAAATGATGTGCAAGTTCCAAGCCATGGCTATCCCCACCTAAGTGATTCAGCTTGTTGGGCGCTATAAAAAAGGGGTCTACTTTAACTTGTCATAGTTCCTCTGTAATGAGTTTTTGGAAAATGTGTGCGAGGCCCAAGATCATTGGAGGGCATTTTGCTACCCTTGGATATTGCTTGTAATTGCATTGTTTGCATGGGAATTCCTGAAGGATCAATCCTCCATGAGCTTGAACTGAACATGTGTGAAGGCACACGATACACAAATTTATGGGATTCAAACAATGAGAAATGGATTAAGGAGAACATATTCTTTTGGGTACTATTTCAGAGTGTGCTCATCGCAGCAATTTACTCCCAGCCATGATTTTCACTGAAAATCTATGAAAAATACAAGAGCATCGCAGCATTCCAAGTCATGATGCACGACATGCAGATTCAGGGCCGTAAGGATCCAGCTTGGATGTCATTGCCTTACATGGTCGCCGATGAGGAAATCAACTGGCTCATCGCCACTTGGCCACTGCACTAGAGATTGAGATTCAAATCGTCCATGGTTGGAACTTGTGGTATAAGCACAGTCTTGAAGACCCCCACTGCACCTGATACCACCAATAATTCAGAAGGATGTGGCCTAGAAGGCTCCGCTAGGATGAAGGACGCAGTGCAGGGCATGGAGCAGAAATCACAGCAAGACATGGACACAGAGGGTTTGGATGCGTAGGGTGTTGATTCCCCATGTGGCATGAAACAAACAACAGAACCTCTCTAGGGACAGTGAATGAAGTGGTGGGCTACAAGGCCCAGTAGGGTGATTGAGGTTACCTTAAAAGAGGAATATTTGGATCAAATCGTAGATCCGGTCACCCTCGCATTAGAAGACAAATGGATTGCTTTGGAAGAGCAGCAGAAGGTCGCAGTCACCGCATTATAGTCTGAGCTCAAAGCTCTACGGCTGAAGGCTGATACCCTGCAGATGTGTGTGGTTCAAGTGATTCTGCCTCTAGCAACCTACACTAAGTTGATCGTCACGACTAAGAGTTTCCTCTGCCCCCTGCCAGGCGCAACAATCACTCTGAGTCTGCCTGTCTTATGTGCGCAAGTCTAGGCCTATGTAGAAGTACATCTAGACTTGGAATGGCTACGGTATGAATTTCTGCAGATTCTCCATACATCCATATTTGAGGAAATACAACATAGAGATCATCGGGTGCAGCAACAACTAAGTACAGCCAAGTAGACAATCATTGAAAAGACCACTGAGGCATCCCAAGCACAGGATGTGTCCATCCTTGCTACCGCGCAGCAGACCAAGTTGGAACGTTTGATCAGCAGACTATGTACAGATGTGACTGAAGACATCATGGCCTCTTCCATGCCCCAAGCCAAGATTGAGGGACTCGTCACATCCCTAAAGGATTCTAGGACCAAGATCCATAATTTCAAGACCGAGATGGAGTAGCTGATTGCTGTGTTGCAGGCCAAGTTGCAGCCTGAAACTCTGCCTGAGGTATGAGCCCAGAGAGTTGTGCTAGTCACAAAAGCCACAAATATCATTACAGCTTAGATCACTCAGGGTGCAAAAATGCTTAAGACATCTATGAAGTTGTGGTCTAAGGTCCAACGCGACCCTCTCCTCCATGAATTTACTCAAGATCTCTGCCAAAAGGAAGAATAATTCGAGCAATTGGAGGCTACTGTTATACAGTATTTTGTCACCATCCATGAAATCCCTCGTCCCACACATTGGAGGGCTATTCTCATGACCTGTGAGTAGTAACATGTCCTGAAAACACTTTCATAACATCCTCATGTCTAAGGATAAACATTCTCCTGAAGAACATTTCCTCTGGAAAACCTGAAAAATAGGTGTTTTACCCTTGGCGCAACTAGTCAGTTCATCCCTCGTGCCAATGGGGGAAATCCACACTAGAGGGTGCGCCAATTGGCGCACTATCCCCGTGTCTCACTCACGTGAAGCCGATTAAGGATTTTTTTTTTTTTTTTTAAATGGCGGAAGTTTGGTTCTAACAAACTCCAGAAAGAATCATCTGAAGAAGTTGAGTGGTTTGGCTCCAGATCTCCATGTATAGGAAGTGGTTTTCCACCTCTCATGGAACCTTCCTAAGAGATAGGGCCTATCCCATGATTATAGGGATCCCAACTTCCCTTCCTCCATCTATAAAATCTTGCCCTCTCCATTAGCAAGCTAGCTAAATTTATAGGAGGAAAACTATAGCCGGGAAACTATTGAAAGCAGAGCCAAGAAGATCCCCATAAGAGAGAGATTTGTCCAAATTCCCGATAGGCTTCATTGAGATGCATTCCATTGCAAGCCCCGCCAAAGGAAGATCATAGTGTCAGAGCATTTGGTTTTAATCTCCCTTTTTGTCATCATTAATATAAGCAACTCTGATTTTGGTTCCATTTGGGAGTTTACTCTTTTATGAAATGCAATGAATTATATCCTCTTTGACTGATATATAGTTACGTGCTTTGAGTATTACGTTGTATGTCATCGTTTCTCTGCATGTGTATAGGTGTTCGGATGAAGCAAATAGAAGGATTGTGATCTGTTTAGCAAGGGATGAGGAGCACCACCTTTTCATCGACAACAACAGCATGGGATTCGAGGTAGGCCACTTATCACAATCTTTATCTTTCTCATAACTAGGAACCAACGTCATTACATGATTTGATTATTGCTAGACCTGATCTGGGCTAGTGGGATCACCTCTATCCGCAGAGGGGATTTACCACCTCAAAAATTTGGTGACTCCACTGGGGATCAGTGGGAGTTAGTCCTCCTTCCATTTGGGTTTTCTCTTTTGGGCTTTTGGTTGATTTATTTGATCTTTTGGTTCACCTCCATTGGTTTCAAACCTCTATTCAGCCCCCAGAATACCAGATCCAGTCTCTGTTTGTCCTTTTTCATCTTTTTCGCATATTAAACTATTTTGGCACGGTTTAGCTCCTGAAAGTCGTGCCAATTGGCGCTTGTTGCTAGTTAGGCTCCCGCACCAATGCTTTTTTGGCACAGATTATAGCAAAAAAGACGCGCCAATTCTATTTGGCGTTAGGGTTTGCTTTCTTTTAGGCTCTCTGACTTGAGTTTTGGTCATGGTGTCATTTTTCTGATTGATTGAGTGCCTTGTAGTCATTGTTGACTGTGTTTGGCCCTTGTACTCCAGTTGTTTTCCCCTTACTATCAGTTTTGCATTCTAGCCCTAGGGCTTCTAGGTCTTCAATGTGTTGAGCCTCCCATCAGAGTTTTAGGTCCTTGCATTCCCGGTCGACTTCATTTTCACTTCTTTACATTCATTTTTTTGGATTCCATTGTGTCATTGCATTAGTTGAGTGATTTTTTTCTCTTTCATTCAATTTCTCTTTGTGTCACTCCAAGCCTCGATTACATGGTTTGTGTGAGTCTTTTTCGAGATTCTTCTTTGCTCTAAAGGATTTCATTATCAATTTGAGTCTTTCTTGCATGCGTTTGGATTGAGTGAACTTGTTTGTTTTATCTCTCTCTTTGTCATTCCTTGAATTGATGTTTTCATTAGTTTTTTCATTCATTTAGTGCATTTTCTCTAATATGTTGAAAAATACAAAAACAAGATCTTTTGCATTTGGTTCAGCATCGTGAAAATTGAAAGCTCTTTCATATTATTAAGTGTTATATGACTCTAGAAAGAAGTTTTCTAGTTTTTATAGCTTGCATTAGAGATAGTAGTGGATGTTTTTGTGCTCATTTTGTTGTTATTTGAAAAGCTCTCAACCCTCCCATAGATAGCTCTTCATTGAAAAAAGTGATATTTTGTGGCATGTAGTGTGCATTTAGAGGTTTTATGAGATCCAACATTCAATAGGGCGTGAAATTGGAATGTAAATTGAAGATCAACTGTAAAATTTACTGAATTAACCTAAGGAAACATTGAAACATTAACGAAATATCTAGTAGTCTAAGGTAGAGACATCTTCCGATGTCTTTAAGCCTAGCAATTGTCACTCACCATTTGGTTACAAACAATTCTAGTACAAACTCGTGCTCCCCATACCATCACGTATATAAATGGATACCCCATTAGGTTGCAATCCTTTATCCGTAGGAAGCCGAGTCTATTGCCTTTTACCCGTGATACACCAGACATAACATTCGGGGAGATTACCTGCACATACATCAAGTCCTTGGTTGATTTCTCTTTCATTTTACCAAGGTTTATATGGCAATTCACAGATATATGGTACATCCATTTACCTAGATTACCAGAGCAATCATTTTGATCATTACTGGCTCATTAAATTTGAAAAGATCATCAAGCGCTTGTCCTTTCACGCTTGTTTGCAAAATAAAAGTGATAGAGTCATATTTTACTCATTTCTACACTCTTAAAACATGAAACAGTAAAATTTTCCATTTTCAATGTGGTAAAATTAATCACCTACGATCACACGCCCATTTAAAGATTGATTTTTTGGCCTGTTTTTGTTTACCTTGGTTTTTTCCTGTGCATTTTGTTTTGTGATCTCGTCCTCTTTTTTGCTATAGTCATAGTGGCAGAAAAATCAGTTTCGTCTAGTGGTATTCCTTACATAGATGATTCATAAGAGGTCTCCTAGTCCTCTGCTGAGTATCAGTAGCCCATTGTATCCGAGTTTCCCGACAGGGGACCAGTTATATTGGAACTTCCCTTTGGAGGACCAGTTGACTTCAATTGGCCCTTGTCCAATGCTTGGTTTGGATTTGGAGTAGGGGAACACTTCCCTCCTTTTACATTGGGATCCCCTTTTTTGGCTACTATTATACCTCCTATTCCCCATCGTCTTTTAGAAGATCTCACGGCAGGGTCAGATATGGACTCATCCAGTCCTTCTCCTAGTGAGGGAATTCCTACTTCTGGTGAATATTACCAGCTTTTTCCTGAAGACAGCCCTGAACCTTCTATTATGTCTTCACCTAGTCCTACACTCCTAGCAGGATATAGGTCTTTAAGTCAGGTCATGGCCATTATTGCCTCTATGGGAATATCGACTCCATCCACAAATCCGACTATTCCCTCATTAGGGATGTCGCCATCGACACCACTCACGACATATCCTTTCGTTACATTAGCACCTATTAGGCCTACTGTCTACATGGCTCCATCTGCGCCTGTTGTTACTACTCAGTCAACTAGGACCTCGTTAGCTCCTGAAGAAATTTATATAGCTTCTACCAATCCAGAGAATATTTCTCCTGAGGAGTATCGGTTGTCCTTACAGTCTTCGAACTCCGAGGTTGGTCCGTCCTCTCAAGACCTTAATCGTCCTTACTATTCCCATTATGGACCGGATGGTGCCCCAATTTAGGTATTTCCATATCAATATGATGAGCACTTCATTTTTCTCCTCCTGAGGCTTATCAACACATTAACGATTTTCTATCTGCCCAAATTGGGCAACCTTCTAATCAACAAGGGAAACCCTTACAAGAACAACCTTTGTTTCAACAAGGATATGCTTTTGGCCCATAAGGACAACCCTTTCACGGAACCCCTTTGGCCCAGCTAGGTTATCTATACAACCTGCAAGAACAACCCTTACAGGAACAACCTTCGGGCCAACAGGGATTGTTTTACGGTCCACAAGGGCAACCTTACAACCCTCAAGGTCAACCTCTGCAGCGTCACCCTATGGTCCAATCAGGGAAACCTCAAGGACCGAAATGGAAACTGGGGTATCAACTGGGACCATCATACAGTCCTCGGGGACAAACCCATCCTTCTCAACCTTTGATGCAACCTCAACAACCTCATTTTCCAAATGGTAAAAATGTTGCACAACCAGGGCCATCTCATGATCCTGTCATGGTTCAACCTGGTTCTGAGGCGCAACTTGGCCCTCTCTCGCCATAAGGTCAACCTACTCAACCAGGCCAACTTGATGTCCTCCATCAACCAGGTCAACTTGTTCAACTAGGACAACCTGCACAACCTATTAACCCTGCTCAGCAACCAATCTATTCTATGCCACAACCGAATCCACCTATGTGCCCAACTTATCAGGCTCAGCAGGGTCCCACTTATTAGTAGCTCATTCGACTCCAAGGTAGTCATTACCTTCAATATCAGTCTCAACTGGTTTACAAATAGCCCTAAGGTTTTGGTTGTTACCTTCAATAGCCAAGGTATACTTATACTCCACAGTCAAATCTATAGACTACTCAAATGGGGCCCACGTATAATCAGAGTCAGTACCTTGGTTATCAACCCCCGTATCCTGGTTATTAGCTGCCATATCAACCTCATAATCTAGCTTATACCCCCGATTGTCAGAATCCTCTAGGACAGAACCAGTGGGGGCACAGTTACTCTCAACTAGGATGGCGTATAGGTACAGGTCCTTATCGAGGACCTGACATGCCTTTTAATCCTCAGTTACCTTTTCTTGCCACGTTGGACTTACCAGATGTATCCAAGTTGACCAATGATCTGATTCTTCATAATCCATATTGGCCTCTGGTTCCAACAAAGGTGTCTGGTGACTATCCTAAGTTTGAGGGTAAATCTGGTGAAGACCCCCAAGCACATGTCATGACATACCACTTATGGTGTTCTTCAAATTCTTGGATAGATGACTCGATTCGTCTACATGTTTCCCAATGCACTCTTACCAGTGCTGCCACTAAATGGTATATAGAGCTGCACCATGGTATTTTTCAAGATTTTAATACTCTATCCATGGCGTTCCTGACACATTTCCAGTTACCTGTTCGTTATGAAGACGGGACGCATCTCTTGACATCTCTAGAACAGGAAAACGCCACTCATATTTTAGATCACATTCATGAGTGTATACGTTCTCTTCATCTAATCAAGTTTGACATTCCTGATCAGCTTCTAACTCACTAGTTTGATACCTCCTTTGTCAACAATATTGCACAGGACATTGCTATGGGGGCATGTGTAAAAGAGGAATAGGCCATTGCTCGTGCCTAGTACCTCGATTTAGTGTACTCTCAGTCTGGCACGTTATATGACATCTTGAATGATGCCCCTTAGCCAGGGACCTCTAAAGCACCAGCTACTCCATCAGTAGATGGTGTTATCAGTTCCGTCTCTTAGACTTCTCATAAGTCTTCCAATGGGAAGCAGAAAGCGAATTCTTCCAATAATTTTTCTCCCCCCGCTAACCCAGATTCTGGTAAGACCGCGAAGGTCAATGCCATTCAGGCTAATCTTGTGGACAAGACTTCCAAAGGGAAGAGGAAGGGAAAAGGCAAAGCCAAATCCGATGCCATAAAACCATAATCGTCCAAACCACGTGTTGAGGATGGTTCGCAACGTAAACCGAAGTACCCTTGCCTGATATGTGATGAAGACCACTACACCAAAGATTGTCCTCGATGATTTGAGGTTAGTAAACTTCTTAAGGGCTATAAGGGGACTCTGGAAGTTCTTAAGGAACCATTTCCATCTCAGCAGACCCAGATGGTCGAACAGCCTTCACCTTTTGCACCGTTTGGGTCTTAGGTTTTCATGATGAATGGTGCTTCACCCGTTTCTATTGCCACTTGATCGAAGGATTATGCTGGACCACGTCAGGCAGCTAGGAAGGAAGTCGTTGATGGCCCTCCTCACCCACCTACCTCTTCTCCTCTTGAAATTGAAAGGCCCAGTGCTGAATCTGTTGTACAGCCACCTTCCAAAGGTGTTCTCTGAAAATATTCCTATAATCCAAACTCCCGTGCTACTCAGCATTACAACATTTTTTAGGATTTCACACAGGCGCCTTCCATGATGTTTGCATTGGAAGTTCTTTAGAGTTGTCCATGTCAACGGAAATCTTTGTTATCTATAATCAGCGGAATTTATCCTACCGATATTAACCTTCTCTCCTTTGATCTAGAGAATTTTGACCCCCGACTTCCACATCAAATCACCATTGTTATACAAGTCGGTATCAATGGCCCAACATCCACAGATCCATTATGGACGAAGGTGCCTCTACTTAAGTTATTTCATCTACCTGCTGGAACGCCATTGGCTCTCCAGCCCTTACCTCATCTCCCAATGCCCTTGAGGCATTTGATGGAAGGGAATCAAAACCCTTGGGTGTTCTCGCAAGTCTACCGATTACATTACAAGGTAAGATAGTCAATGTCAAAGTGGAAGTGGTTGATGCTAAATTCAACTACAATCTTCTACTTGGTCACAGCTAGACCCACACTATGTTATGCGTTCCATTCACCCTCTTTTATCTTTTGAAATTTCCGCATGAGGGAAAGATTATTACTGTCGATCAGTTGTATTTCTTCACGTCATCCTCTGAGAATAACGTACCATATGTGGATCAAATCCCCAATCCCCCTGACATTATAAGACCTGGTCTTTTCAAGGACCCCATTCTCATGGGTATTTTTCCCATTCCACCACCGAACATTGTTCAAGTCAATATGGTCTCTAGGTCGGATGACCCATGGATCATCCCTTCTCCTAAACAGGTTGCATATTTTGGAGAATCGATGCTGTTAGTTCCCTGTAATCAGCAAGATTGGCAAAAGTCTGGTCACAGGGAGAAACATCATTTCAACCACTTTGGGATTCTAGGATCTAGCCCTCCTGAATTCGGAGAGGGATCTCTCCAATAAGTGCAAAGATGGATTTGTCTTTTAAGTCTGAGGTAATGATATTAGGCTAGTTATGAAGGCCAAGGGTCTGTTTTGTTTTTTGGATGGTTGAACATGATTACTATTTGAGGTGGAAAGTTATAAGTGTAAAGAGTTTCAAAGGTGAGAAGTTGCAAAAAATCAGAGTAAGCTCCGACCGAAATGATATACAATTGCAGGTTTTATTCCATTTGGCTATGGAGTCATAATAGAGTTTAATTGAAACAGCAAGAGGCAAGAGTCGTCCATGGGGAAAGTATGTCTAAGGATCTCTTTGAAGATTGATTTATGGAATGAAATGGTACAATAAGAAGGAGAATTAAATAGATGCATAACAAAGAGTAGCCTAAGATCTGGTAAGTACTTTTAAACTAGCCAGCTTTTGACAAACAATTAAGAAGAACATAAAAGCAATCCAAGATTTGGTAAGTACTTCTAAACTAGCCAGCCTTTGATACACTTTCAATAGAAAACATTTTTAAAACAAGGGGAAACTTGAAGGCGACTGTTGGAGTAGAAACTAGCGGGCCGGGCTCACCACAAATATTCTCCTAGCTCTGCTTTACTTCATTACATTCAAGAAAAACACAAAGATAACATAGAATGGCCTAAGATCTGGTAAGTACCTCTAAACTAGCCAGCTTTTAACACATTCCAAGGGAAACATTCAGACAACCTTTCGGGATAAAACTAGGACCAGGGCACACCATATCTTCCATAGTTCATCTCTACTTAACTAATAATCAACATAAAATTCAAGAATAATGTTCAGCTAAGGCAATAAGACGAGGGAACGCCAACATTCCTATGCTTAAATTGAATTAAATCATTCCCAAATAACACAGATTAGAAGAAAACATTCAGATAATGATTTTTAGTCAGAGAAGGTTACTGATATACAGTAGGTCCTAACTCTATGGATGTTGTTCTTTATAAGAGAAGATGAAACACAGTGGAAACAGAAAAAAAAAATAACAAGTTACCATGAGAAAAACATCACCATCAACATAGACCAGGATCCCATAAATAAGCTTGTATTGATGCTCCGAACCAGTTACAACTTTAAGTCTAATGCTTTAGTTTAGCAACCATCTACACATCTCAGCCTAACCTATCTATCACCAACAGAGCTCCAAGAGCCAATGAACACTATTTACAAGTAGAAGTCTCAAAGCTCAATTACATTTGAATGTTCAACAACTACATCAACCAACCCCTCTCTCATCTTCTGCAAAAGTATATATAGAAGAATGAGGAGGTGAGATCTGATAAAAGATATCTAAATATAATTAATATAGACTTAAATGGCTTCTTAGCCTTTGGGGGGCTCAAAGAAGAAACTTACATAGGTGTCATTCTGTACAAAATGATTTACATAAAGCTTTAAGCTCGATGGGAGACCTTTTTGACCTTTGAGGCTTTGTGTGATGTCAAAGTAACTCTGCTGATATTTTGTCATTAAGTTTCTTTGCAGAATTTACTCTCTGGTGGTTGCGAGGCAGATATCTAATCTTCATTAATAACTTCGACCTCTGACTGAACACTTTGAGGCACATGTGGCATTTCAGTAGCTGCGAGGAATCAATTTGCCTCAGATGTGGCGATGGAGGCTTTCTGTCTGATAATATTTTGATTTACCTTTAATTCTATTTTGAATTTGGGGATTAGGCTTTTGATAAACAGTCTTAGACGTAATACCCATAGATCTGTTCTTCAATATTTTGTCCTGGTACATTTTTGTCTTTGGCACTAATACTCTCTGACTGTTCTTGTTTTACTGTGTTTTGCTGGTATGCAAGGCTACGCAGGGGTGATATGGCATCAATGCCTCATGAATCACCGATGAAACGTGAATTCGAAACCTGAAAATGATTCTCTTTGGTGGATTAGAGGCGGGAGGATCATCACCCTCAGCCTGTGAATTTTCTTCAGCATGGCGGAAAAACATTTAACCCTGCAAAATACGAATAAATATTTTCAAATCTTAAATGTATAAGTTTACTGCTTCAGGAGGCACATGGAGGGAGCATGGCCATTCGATGGCATCATCCAACAATCGAGATTGATAAGGAGAAGTCAACGGGAAGGAGGAAGAATAATTTGAATCAGAGCCGTCGATCACGCAGAGATCGATGGTCAGGAGCGGAGGTGAATAAATAACATGAAGGGATCACGATATTCAAAAAAATAAAATAAAAGCAGAAACAAAGGTTTAAAACCTTTGTTTTGGGGGAAAATGATCGAAAATCATGTTCGGGGTTTGGGACAAACGTGGGCCGTCGGATGAGATCGACCCATGCGATCAACGATGGAGAACAGGTGCTGATAATCCTTAGAAACATACCTAGATTTCAAATCTTTAGCAAAATCAGGATGAATAAAACCCCTGGGTCTGGAAATGCTAACCGGACGAGGAATCAAGGTGATGAATTATGGGTCATCGATCGGCAGATCAGATCAATGGCAGAGATTCTTTAATGACCACGTCGTACCCTGAGTTATCGCACGGGCATCTTCGGAGAGCGATCACCGTCCGATGAGCGGCCTCAGATCGGATGGTGAACGTCAATATCAAACCGGGTCCACGTCCGATCTTTAACACGCGATGAATGGCGGTTTAGTGAACAATGCTTAGGCCATGCGTCAAACAGTGTATGGAATCGTTGCAAAATGAAAAAAACCGCCCTGCTCTTAAAAGCAGTGCGATGGATATCGCGTGGTTTTGCAATGGTGAGTGGTTGGCGAGGACCACCGGGCGAGAGACTGCGCGTCGTCGATCTGTAGATCAGATCGATGGTGGACATTGAATGGAATTTTTGCACCGACAAAAATTTTATGATATAATAAAAATTGACAAAAACATACAACTGAAGGTTTATACTTTGGGCGGAAGTATTTAATATTCAATATGGCTTGGCACCCGACTGCGGGGCCATGGGTTATATGGAGAATCATATGACCTGGGGTTAAAGAGGAGGGGCTAATCGCAATTGGGCAACGCAATAAGCACTTAGAAGGCTAGCACTTGGTTCTAGCACCAAGGCATATGGAGGAAAATATTTTTCGACTTAGCCCAAGGGAGCTTAAGTCTATAATATATAAAAAATGCATTTTTATGGATTTTCAATGATTTTCAAAGGATTTTGGGGGTTTCGATAAGGCTAAGAAAAGGTCTTAAATCTTATTAAAGTGTTTTGATGAAGGGGAAAGGGGAGAAACATGAAAATGAGGGTTTTTCATGGGAGATGAAGGGGTTAAAATGAGGTTAGTTTTGGAAGTGGAAGGAGGGGGAAAAATGGTGTTTGCAGCAGTAATCTGTCCTGGAAATATGCAGGATTTATGAGTTTGAAAATGGGCACAGCAGTGAAGATTTGGACAGAGGCATGAGACCTTTAAGAGTCTTCAAAAGCCAACACTTTTTAGAAATAAAATTTGTTCCTTGAACGCTCCAAAAAGTCTTAGCCACCTTTGTCTATAACAAATTTTATAGGTGGCTAATAGTGGCTCCACTTGGGGATGGTGCCTTCTTGAAGGCATCAAGAACTTCAAACTTGCATTCTTTGGGAGGCTGAATTGTGCCTCATCCATTGGTTGCCCTTCCTTTGTGGGGATGACCTTGCTTTAAAATCATATTAGCAGCCATAAAAACTATGGATTTTCATCAATACAACTTTCTGCCTACCCAAACAATCCTACTGATCTAACATTTTTTCTTCATTAGAGTGCACTTGGATTGGAAAACCCTTTTCACAACATTTTATTCTTTTGAAAGCATAAAAATAATCTAATTCTACTCTTTATTTCTTCATGGTCTCAGATTAAACAGTTGAGCCCATATGATTTTCTACCTAATCTATTGTCTGTTGGGATTAAACTGTCCAACAGACTTTATTCTCTAAATTCTACAACAGAAATTTAAAAGCATTCAAGTTAGGATTGAACAGTCTAACTTGATGCTAATCTATGGCATAAAAAAAAGCTGCACATAGCCATTTATTTTTCAGAAAATTTTAAAACAAAAATTGGAAGGCCTGAGATATGAAATTTGAAAGCATTTCCTTCCTCTTTTGTATAGCTCTGTTTTGACTTTTGTTCTGAGCTATCTTTCCTTTGTTAACTGGTTTAGATTTTGAGCTGATTAGAACCAGGTTTTTACATATTTTAACTCAGAATTTGGAAGATATTTGAGTCATTATTTCTTTGAAACCTTAGGTTCAGATTTTGAGCATGTTTGAACCTTTAATTTCTATCCTAAACTATCTATTGATAAGCCAAGATTAAACAGTTTGGCAAATCGAATTTACTATCCTATTAGCAGAAAATTTAAAGCTAATTAGTCAAGATTAGGCAGTATGAATAACTAGAAGTGTGTTTTTAGGAGTGGCATTTAAGCTTTAACACTTTCAGATTCATTTCTTTTTATGGTATGGGGCTATGCCTTTCTTGTTTTCACAATCTTCCCTCTTTTCTTTCTTTCACTGTTTTTGTATTTTTGATTTTTTATAACTTTGAATGCAATGGTGGATGAGATATTTATAATGATAAAAAAGATAAAAAGGCTTTTCAAAACATAATGTGGATCAAGAGAAGTAAATCTTAAGCATCCTGCCATTGATAGGACCCCCAAACAATTCTGCTCCATTCAACTCCTGTAAAAAATAAGCATTGTTACCAGCAGCTAAATGAATAGAGTAAGGGCCAAGCCATAAGTTGCCAAATTTTCCATGCTTTCCCTTTTCTTCCCTCCTTGAGTCCCATTTTAAAACTTGGTCCCCAACTTTGAAATTGCTAGCCTTTGTTCTTCTGTCAAAAATCTTTTTAATGCTGTCCTGCTTCTACAATGCTCTGTTATAAACCTCCTCTCTGGTTTGCTGAAGATGAATGGTATGATTTATTCTTCTGATCATGTCATTTTATTCAGTTTTCAACTCTTGGATCAACTTCATGACTAGTATACCAAGGCTGTTTGGAAAAATTGCATCAGTACCATACACAAGCTGGCAAGGTGACATGCCAATAGATTTCTTCAAAGTTAATCTGTCAGCCCAAAGTGCATGAACTAGCTTTCTGTGCCAAGAATTTTTGTTGTCCTCCAACAGTTTCTTGATTATGTTCACTAAACTTTTGTTTGAGGATTCTGCAAGTCCATTACCTTGAGGGTAATAGGCCGTGGAATGCCGCAATGTTATCTGATATCTATGAAAAAACTCAACCATCCTCTTTGATCCAAATGCTGCTGCATTATCAGTGATGATCTTGGTAGGAAAACCAAATCTAGAGAGAATGTTAGTCTACATGAACTTTATAATAACTAAATCATTGGCCTGCATACAAGGTATGGCTTCTATCCACTTAGTGAAATATTATGTGGTGGTGAGAATCCATCTATGATGGGCAGAAGATGGAGGATGGATTTCTCCTATGAAGTCAAGTCCCCACTGTTGAAAAGGAGCTTCAACAGTGATTGGATGCAGAGGTAGGGGTAGCAATTTTCTCTTGCCTTCAAAAAGTTGACATTTATGATGGGATATGATCATCTTGTGTACATCATGGAAAAGAGTAGGCCACTAGAAACCAGCCCTAAAAATTTTGTTGGTTGTTGTCTTCCAGTACAAATGACCTCCACACTCTCCTTCATGGAACTGGTGTTTAACCCTCTCTGCATCAAAATCAGGCAAACATTTAAGCAATGCACCACTTGCATTTTTCCAATAAAGACATTTATCTATAATGCAATAGTTTACATCTTTTAACTTTAAGAACCTTGCCTTTGTTTTTGTCAAACCAGGAGGTGTATTAAAATTAAGCAAAACATAAACAATATCAACATACGAAGAGGAATTCATAAAATGATCTTCAACAATAGGAGTTGAGAATCCTTCTTGGTCATCCAAAGCATTAATCATATTAATATCAAGAACTTCGAAATTAGATTCGGCCATTAATCTAGCTAGACCTTGGCCTTTGATGAGTTTAGTGGGTTTTATCTCTAAATCATATTCAAGAATAACATCAATCCACTTACCTCTCTTACCATATGGGTCCTGTGTTAGAATGTCTTTAACAACTGAATTTGGGACAAAGGAAATGATCTGTGAGTGAAGGATGTATACCATGAAGTCTTTCAAAGCTTTAACCAGGGAAAAATCTTGCTTCTCCATAATGTTATACTTCAAAGGGGCATTCCTCAATGGCTTGCTAAATAATGCAATAGGCTGTTCTTGTCCTTGTGGATTTTTCTGTAAAAGGACAACAACTATTGTATGTTCTGATGAAAATGAAAAAATATAAAAATCTTTTGAAAAATCAGGACTTATTAGAACTGGTGCTTTGGTTAATGCTTGTTTCACCAGCTTAAAGGACTTCTTTTCTTCCAAGGAAAATTTCACCCCTTTCTCCTTCTTCAACATGTTTGTGATATTCCTAAGGAGCTCAGCCAAGTTGGGGATGAACCTTCTCAAAAATTTAATCTTTCCAATGAAAGATTGCAACTCTTTGATGTTCTGAGGATGAGAGATTTGCAAGATGGCCTCAATCCTCTTTGGATCTATCTTTATACCCTCCTCAGAAATAATGTGCCCAAGAATTTTACCTTCTTGGAGACCAAAAAGTGTCTTCCTAGGGTTTAAATATATTCTAAACTTTCCGCATTTATCGAAAAATTTTCTTAAATGTTTTAAGTGCTCTTCATCTGTTTTTTAAAACACGGTGACATCATCAAGGTATATAATGATGAAGAAGCCCAGTTCCTCCGATAATGCTATGTCCATGGCTCTTTGAAAGGTTTCTCCAGCATTCATTAGACCAAAAGGCATTTTCACATACATGAAAGTGCCTCATGGTGTAGTAAAGGCTGTTTTTAATTGATCAGCAAGGTGAACTAAGATCTGATTGTACCCTGAATAGCCATCTAGCAAAGAAATTATCCTAGACCCTACCACCCTTCGTAAAATATGGTCCATCTTAGGTAAAGGGTAGTTATATTTTAATGAAGCTTTGTTTAAGTCTCTAAAGTCTATACAAATCCTGATCTCTCCAATTCTCTTCCTAACTGACACCAGATTAGACACCTATTCAGAATATCTAATAGGGACAATAATACCAGCATCATACATTTTCATGATCTCCTTCTGAACCAAAGGAAACTAAACAGGGTTTATTCTGCGTAGTTTCTATTTGAATGGTTTTTGGTTTTCTTTGAGGGGAATTTTGTGCTGTATTATTTCAGTGTCATAGGATTTAAGATCTTCGTAACTCCACACAAAAACATCAGAAAATTCTTTAAACAACTGTATGTATTTGAGTTTAATGTGAGCTGGTAAAGATTTAGACTGTTTAATCATTTTCAGTTTTTCCTCACTGCCTATATTTCATTCTTCCACTTCAGTCTCTACAAGTTCCAGTTTTGGCTTCTTGGCCACATCGTTAAAATCGAACAACTCTTCTAAAGTAGCCAGACCCTTAGGAAAACTTTCATATTTAGAGTGCAGAGTTTCCAAATCTTCTGTTTCTAATTCTGCATTCAATTTTTTTTTGTTTATAAATTTTCTTGATAGAAGATTAATAGTGACAAGCACAGGAGACGTTTATTCTTCATCAAGAAAATTTTCTTCACTACAGTCTGTATCATAATCTGAATCCAAACTATGTAGTTCGAATTCATTTCTAAATTTCATGAAGTCTTCTATTTGTTTGTCTCCATCAAACACCTACCAATACTTTTCATTATCAGGCACAGCTGGTCTAAATTTTATCTGAGTTGTGCAGTATTTGGTTTTATATGGCATTAAGCATGTTCTAGCCGCAAAGGCTAAATTGTGGGCCACAATATTTCTTTTTCTTGGGAAAAAAATCAATTTGGACTCCTCAAAAGTTTTCAAAAGGTCCATGGCATCGTTTTGATAGGCCCTAAGTATAGGATGATTTGCGTTATACTCCCCATTGACTTGCCTAATGACTAACTCTGAATCCCCATACACATTGATTCTTTTGGCTCCTAACTTCTTCAACAATTATAAGCCTAAAAGAAAGGATTCATATTCTGCTATTTTATTTGAACACTGAAAGTTTAATCTATAGAAAATGCAGTCTGTGTGGTTATTTTCAGTGTTGGAAACCCAAACACCTACACCAGCCTTAGTTCTAGTGCAGGATCCATCAAAATACATACTCCATAGAGGAATATTCTTAGTTTCATTTGTTTGGTGGTTGTCCTCTTCAACTAAAGCACTTAGTTGTAATTGTTTCAATTCCTTAGGTTTTTCATTGGGTTGAGGATGGTTTTCTTGAATGTCAAGGTTTAAGAGAGATGGACACATGACTTGTAGCTCAAGACCTTTGTTTTATTTGCTGACATTCATAGGTTGAGCCAACCATTTTGACACTTCTGCGTTGTGTTCTTCTTCCTCCCTATCGGCCTTTGATCCTACTAAAGTGACTTGTTCACTAAATGTTTCATCGTTACACATAATAAAAGAATCAAGGCCCGTATTTACAGAATAGAGAGGAGAGTTTTGTGGTCTGTTTTGACTCGTAATTGTGTATTTCATATGGGATTCCCTGTAAAGTCTTCTAGTCTAATTGAAAACAAGGATAGTCGCATAGGTCATGTCCATCTGCATAGTCCCTTGTAACTTATCCCCCCACGATCTTGATAACAAAATTCCATAATTGGGGGGAACATCAGCGACAACAATATCCATTACTAAGCATTTGGTTAGAATTTGGGTTAAGTTAACATAGAGGTCTTTGATTAATCCTAAACATTTTACTCTGCTTGAGTCAAAGGAGTACATATCTTTATAAGGTCTGGTGATTTCTAAACCAAGGCTCTTCATGATAGCTTTAGGCATTAAATTATGAGAAGCCCTGGAATCATGCATGGCATTGTGCAAAATTTTGTCATGAACATTTAAACTCACATAAAAGGGAGGAACATGTCCCTCTTGATACATACCTTCAATATTTGGACCAAAAATAAGCTCTGGCTGGTCATCATTAAGATTGAGAGTGTCCTCATTTTCATCAATGTTTAAAGCCTTCAAAATTTGAGTCCTATATACATGCTGGGCAGCTAACTCATTCAAAGGAACAGGGATTTTAATCTTTGAAATTTCCTACTCTATGCTGAAAGGAATTTGACTCTTTAAAGTACTGGTCTCAGCCTTATTAGGTGTCACCTTGTCAGCAATATTAGTTTTCTGATTTGTTTTATTTATATTTGACAAAATTGTTTTAACAGGAGTACTAGCTGAGATGTTAGTACTACTAATGTCTGCACTCTGTTTTGTAACATTTTGAGTGCCTTTCTCTTTACCAATATCAAAATTTATAGCTACTGTTTTGTCCTTTTGTTTGACAACTTTAGGCTTGGTTACAATGCTGTTTTGTGAAGATTTGCTAGAGGTTTTGGGGTTGGGATTTTTTTGACTGGTTTTACTTCTAAGGTCATATTCTTTTTGAGATCCTATGATGACATTTTCCATGTCTTGATAATAAGTTTCATCATCATCTCTTCTGTCATCATAAGGTGTGTATAGACCTTGTTTTCTATCATAATGAACCTCAAAGTCATCATTATCTACCCCCAGCATGTTTATATCATCATCCTCTATTATTTCATCTGTTTCCTCAACCTCACTTACATAGTTTTGATGAAAAGGAGGAGTGATCTACTGATCATATTCCCTAGGCCTGTTTGGAGGTTGGTTCCTTCTAAAATTCTGGTTTTGGTTCTGGTTTCTATTTTGAGGAGCAGTTTGGTTTTCACTGGCTTGTGCTCTCTCAAGGATGCTCATTTTCTTCATCATCTCCTCCATCACTCTTCCTATCTTTGAGTTTAAATTAGAAGGTGTGTTTTCCTCTCTAAAAGATACTCTCTTTTCATTTTTAATTCTTGCTCTCTTCTCCGTTAAGTTGACTTCCACAGAAAGAGCACCCTTTTTCATCTCTTCAAGAGTTGCAATATCTCTTTCTCTCAGCTAATAGGCCATCTTAGGGTCAAACCATTTAGGAAACTTGTTTAAATCTGAGCCTTTTGGAGGTTTTAGTTCTGGGGAAAGTGCATTATATACACTATTGAATTTGGTACAATAAGCTTGCACACTTTCTCCAATGTTTCTATGGAGAATTTTTTAATCAGAAAGGACTTGGAGAGGTTTCTTCTTCACTTCCCATTTATTTAAGAATGTTTGATGGAAGGCTTGGAGATCATTGATACTATGGGGGGTTAAGCCTTTGAACCATTTTCTTACTTCTCCCCCTAAGCTCTGAGCAAAAAATCTAAGCTTGATAGAATCATCATCAATTTCATTCTTGTCAAAGTATTCATTCATCTTATCCACATGTTGTGATGCAGTTGTAGCATTGCTAGAGTCATACAATGGAATTTTGGACTGATAGTCCTGTGGAAGATTGGCTAGTGGAAGAGGAAGGACTAAGAGAGCATACCATGCTGCCATGATATGTGGTGGGGGTGGATTCACAAAGGGTGGATTAAAAAAAGGGAAAGTGGGCTGAAGTGGAGTGGTTTGAACAGTGAATGTAGGGTGAGCAGAAATGGATGGACCAGGAATAGACTGCTGAGCTGATCTTGGATGAGATACACTTAGGTTGTAAAGGAAATGTAAATCAGGAGGTTTTGTTTCTCTGCTACCAGGATGTTCACTTGTTTTAGGAGATGAAAGTGAAGACTCAGAATCTAATTGATCTAAATCACCAAGAGACCTAGTTCTATAGCGATTTACTAAGTTAACTTGTGATTGTTGTAGAGATGAAAGATTTTTAGGAACTGAATTAGCTCTAAAGGGTGATCTACAAATAGTTGATAATTTAATCCTAGGAGACTTCCTAAGGATACTTTCTAGGTTACTGACTATTTCAGGTGGGTCAAGGTCTGGATAGGCTCTAGTATGAATCTTTCTAGAAGCCACTATGTTGTGTTTTTAGACCCAAATAAACAAGAAAAGTTCAACCACATATGACAATATTTAAGAGGTCAACTAATTCTGTTTTACAAATTTAAATCCTACAGTCCTCTAACTGAGTTTGAATGATATTATAATGATAAGGTTTCTTCCTAGTGGAGTCTTAAGGTTTGTTGAGGATTGTGGAGTCGCCAAGTGGAATTTTTTAGCTCCTAAGGAGGTAAAAGGTTTTATGGTCCACCACCATGTTTATTGGATATCAATCTGAAATATTTTTTGGTGTTTTTCTAAGTTATTTTTCATTTGTGTGGTTTCTAAGAATATCCTAACTCTGTTTCAAAACATAGCTACGGTCATGAGACTAATACAGTGTACTCTTATGGCTAAACCAACTGATTTTTCAAGGTTAGATAAAGTCTTATGAGAATCCTAGGGTTTGCCTAGTTTTTCATTGATTCAAACAAGTTCTATCCTAATTAAAATTTGTTTGGTAGTGCTTGAGAAGGCTTCTTTTTACTCACAAGGTTTTACGAAATTTCTAAAGGAAACTAGGATGTAAATTCAACTTCGTTCCCCAGCGGAGTCACTAGAAATGTTAGTTGCTGGTGGATGAGATGGTTGATATAACAAATGTTATTTGAAACAAGTCTCTGATGTCCTATGGTTACCTTAAAAAGAAAATGATTCTGGGTTCGATCACTAGTGGATTTGCCAGAAATGTTAGTTCCCTGTAATCAGCAATATTGGCAAAAGTTCGATCGCAGGGAGAAACATCGTTTCAACCACTTTGGGATTCTAAGATCTAGCCCTCCTGAATCCGGAGAGGGATCTATGCAATAAGTGAAAATATGGATTTGTCTTTGAAGTCTGGAGTAATGATATTGGGCTAGTTATGAAGGCCAAGGGTCTATTTTGTTTTTTGGATGGTTGAACATGATTACTGTTTGAGGTGGAAAGTTCTAAGAGTAAAGAGTTTCAAAGGTGAGAAGTTGCAAACAATCAGAGTAAGCTCCAACTGAAATGATAGACAATTGCAAGTTTTAGTCCATTGGGCTATGGAGTCATAATAGGGTTTAACTGAAATAGCAAGAGGCAAGAGTGCTCCATGGGGCAAGTCATCTATGTCTAAGGATCTTTTTGAAGATTGATTTATGGAATGAAATGGTACAATAAGAAGGAGAATTAAACAGATGCAGAACAAAGATCAGCCCAAGATATCGTAAGTACTTTTAAACTAGCCATACTTTGACACTTAAGAAGAACATAAAAGCAATCCAGGATCTGGTAAGTACTTCTAAACTAGCCAGCCTTTGATACACTTTCAATAGAAAACATTTTAAAAAAAAAATGGAAACTTGAAGGCAACTGTTGAAGTAGAAACTAGCAGGTCGGGCTCACCACTAATCCTCTCTTATCTCTGCTTTACTTGGTTACTTTCAAGACAAACACAAAGATAACACAAAATGGCCTAAGATCTGGTAAGTACTTCTAAACTAGCCAGATTTTAAGACATTCCAAGGGAAACATTTAGACAGCCTTTGGGGATAAAAATAGGACCAGGGGACACCATATCTTCCATAGTTCATCTCTACTTAACTAATACTGAACATAAAATTTAATAATAATATTCAGCTAAGGCAATAAGATGAGGGAACGCCAATGTTACTATGCTTAAACTGAATTAAATCATTCCCAAATAACACAGATTGGAAGAAAACATTCAGATAAATATTTTCAGTTAGAGAAGGTTACTGATATACAGTAGGTCCTAAATCTATGCATTCTATTCTTTATAAGAGAAGATGAAACACAGTGAAAACTGAAACAAAATGACAAGTTACAATGAGAAAAACATCACCGTCAACATAGACCAGGATCCCATAAATCAGCTTGTATTGATGCTCCGAACCAGTTACAACTTTAAGTCCAATGCTTTATTTTAGCAACCATCTACACATCTCAGCCTAACCTATCTATCACCAGCAGAGCTCCAAGAGCCAATGAACACTATTTACAAGTAGAAGTCTCAAAGCTCAATTACATTTGAATGTTCAACAACTACATCAACCAACCCCTCTCTCATCTTCTGCAGAAGTATATATAGAAGAATGAGGAGGTGAAATTTGATAAAAGATCTCTAAATATAATTAATAAAAACTTAAACGGCTTCTTGGCCTTTGGGGGGCTGAAAGAAGAAACTTACATAGGTGTCATTCTGTACTAAATTATTTACATAAAGATTTAAGCTCTGTGGGAGCCCTTTTTGACGTTTGAGGCTCTATGTGATGTCAAAGTAACTTTACTGATATTTTTTCATTAAGTTTGTTTGCAAAATTTACTCTCTGGTGGTTGCGAGGAAGATATCTGATCTTCATTAATAACTTAGACCTCTGACTGAACACTTTGAGGCACAGGTGGCATTTTGGTAGCTGGGAGGAATCAATTTTCCTCAGATGTGGTGGTGGAGGCTTTCTGTCTGATGATATTTTGATTTACCTTTAATTCTGTTTTGAATTTAGGGATTAGGCTTTTGATAAACCATCTTAGACATAATCCTCATAGACCTGTTCTTCAATCTTTTGTCCTGGTAAATTTTTGTCTTCGGCACTGATACTCTTTGACTGTGCTTGTTTTACTATGTTTTTCTGGTATGTAGGGATGCGCAAGGGTGATATGGAATCAATGCCTCATGAATCACCGATAAAACATGAATTCAAAACCTGCAAATGATTCTCTTTGATAGATCAGAGGTGGGAGGATTGTCACCCTCAGCCTATGAATTTTCTTCACCATGGCGGAAAAACATTTAACCCTGCAAAATACGAATAAATATTATGAAATCCTGCATGTATAAGTTTACTGCTTCAGGAGGCACGTGGAGGGAGCATGGCCGTTGGATGGCATCATCCAACAGTCGATATTGATCAGGAGAAGTCAAAGGGAAGGTGGAAGAATAATTTTAATCAAAGCCGTCGATCACGTAGAGATTGACATTCAGGAGCGAAGGTGAATAAATAACATGAAGGGGTCACGATATTCAAAAAAATAAAATAAAAGCAGAAACAAAGGTTTAAAACCTTTGTTTTGGGGAAAAATTATCGAAAATCATGTTCGAGGTTTGGGAAAAACATGGGCCGTCGGATGAGATCGGCCCACACGATCAACGGTGGAGAACATGCATCGATAATCATTAGAAACATACCTGGATTTCAAATCTTTAACAAAATCAGGATGAATAAAACCCCCAGGTCTGGAAATGCTGACCAGACTAGGAATCAGGGCGATGAATTATGGGTCGTTGATCTGCAGATCAGATCGATGACGGAGATGCTTTAATGACCATGTTGTACCCTGAGTTATCGCATGGGCATCTTCGGAGAGCAATCACCATTCGATGAGCAGCCTTAGATCGGATGGTGAATGTCAATATCATGCTGGGTCCATGTATGATCTTTAACACATGATGAACAGCGGTTTAGTGAACAATGCTCAGGCCACATGTCAAACGGTGGATGGAATCGCTACAAAATGAAAAAAGCCACCCCACTCTTAAAAGCGGTGCGATGGATACCACGTGGTTTTGCAATGGTGAGTGGTTGATGGGGACCATTGGGCGAGAGACTGCGTGCCTTCGATCTGCAGATCATATCGACGGTGGAGATTGACTGGAATTTTTTCACTGGTGTAAAGTTTATAATATAATAAAAATCGATGAAAACATAGAACCAAAGGTTTATACTTTGGGCGGAAGTATTTAATATTCAATATGGCTTGGCGCCCGACTGCAGGGCCATGGGTTATATGGAGAATCATATGACCAGGGGTTAAAGAGGAGGGGCTAATCATAATCAGGCAACGTGATAAGCGCTTAGAAGGCTAGCACTTGGTTCTAGCACCAAGGAATATGGAGGAAAAGATTTTTAGACTTAGCCCAAGGGGGCTTAAGTCTATAATATATAAAAAATGCATTTTTATGGATTTTCAATGATTTTCAAAGGAGTTTGGGGGTTTTGATAAGGCTAAGGAAGGGTCTTAGACCTTATCAAAGGATTTTGATGAAGGGGAAAGGGGAGAAACATGAAAATGAGGGTTTTTCATGGGAGATGAAGGGGTTAAAATGAGGTTAGTTTTAGAAGTGAAAGGAGGGGGAAAAATGGTGTTTGCAGCAGTAATCTGTCTTGTAAATCTGCAGGATTTATGAGTGTGAAAATGGGCACAACAGTGAAGATTTGAACAGAGGCATGAGGCCTTTAAGAGTCTTCAAGAGCCAACACTTTTTAGCAATAAAATTTGTTCCTTGAAGGCTCCAAAAATTCTTAGCCACCTTTTTCTATAACAAATTTTATAGGTGGCTAACAGATGCCTCTGACCCGAGTTGAAATCAATTATTGCAATATCATTGCCGCATCATATTCTCCTCTTGTTGGTAATGCTCCTTTGAGCATGGATCTTGACGTTTATTCCCAATCCCCTTGCCTCAGTGATGCAGATTCGCCCGATCCTTTGAGAGAATTTTTTCTGAAGCTATCGTGGAGATGATGTCTCTCGAAGATCTATCGTGGAGTGATGGACATCATTGTTCCTCATTCATGCTTGGCCTGGGGGAAATGTCTAATTGTCTCGAGCGTTTTTGCATCTCAGGTTCCCTCTTTGCCTCTCCAAATGTCGATATTTACTAATGAAGTATTTTCGAAAGGAAATCTGAGTAATATCACCCAAACAATGCCTATCGAAATCTCTATCAAACTAGGGGTTGTCGAGAACATCCATGTGGGAGTCACTTGTTCTCCCAATAAGATTCAAGTATACACTAGCCTTTTCCATGAATTTCAAGATGTTTTCATGTGATCGTATGAAGACATGTCTAGGATCGATCCAAGTATCGTTGTGCACAAGATTCCCACCTACCCCGGTGCGAAGCCTGTGCGCCAGCGTCTGCGTCTAGTGCATCCTCGAAAAGCCGCTGCTATAAAGGCTAAAGTTGAGAAACTTCCTAAAGCAGGCTTCATATATCCAATCCCTCTAACAAAGTGGGTTTCTAATATTGTCCCTGTGGATAAGAAGTAGGGCACAATTCGATTCTTTGTTGACTATAGAGATATCAATTGGGCTTGCCCTAAGGACAACTATCCCACCCCCTTTATAGATCACATCATTGATGATTGTTCGGGGAGTGAGATATATTCCCTTATGGATGGATTTTTGGGTTATAATCAAATTAATGTTTTACCATCCAATAAACATAAGACCACCTTCATCTGTCCGTGGGGCACATTTACCTATAAGAAGCTCCCATTTGTCTTGACAAATGCTAGAGCCACCTTCCAACATGCCATGTCCTATGCCTTTCACGACATATGTAATATTTTTCAGCCATATTTGGATGACCTGTTGGCTCATTCAGCTCTGCGTGAAGACCATCTCGAACATCTCCACCAGATTTTGCTCCATTGCAGATGTTACAACATCAGGCTTAACCCTCACAAGTGCGTCTTCTGCATTGACTCTGGTCGTCTTTTGGGATTAATTGTCTCTAAATATAGAATCTTCCTTGACCCTCTCAAGGTTGAGGCTATTGTTAATCTCCCCTCCCCATCCTCATTGCATCAACTTCAGAGTTTTCAGGAGAATGTGAATTTCTTACGTCGCTTTATCCTGAGCTATGCAGAGGTGGCCAAAGGGTTTACACGACTTCTAAAGTAGGACATTCCCTTCCATTGGGATGAGATTTCTCAACAATATTTCGAAAACCTTAAGACGTTTCTTTTCAACACTCCATTAATACATCCTCCCAACTATCATCGCGACTTTACCCTCTACTTGGCTACTGCGTTCAGCACAATTGTCATGGTTCTAGTACAGGATGACGATGCCAGTAACAAACATGTGGTTTATTACCTGTCTCGGAATCTCCTGGACACTAAAACGCATTATGCCCACGTCGAGAAGTTGGAATTGGCTGCAGACCAGGCCGTTAAATAGTTTTTCCATTACATCCTGTTACACACGGTAACCATGATTTCTGACTACAACCCCATGACTTACATTTTTTCTCAACAATTGCTGGGAGGAAAGTACTCAAAATGGATTGTGATCCTTCAAGAGTTTGATTTGGAGTTCACCACTCCCAAATCGAAGAAGTCGCTGGTTTTTGCTGATCTCATTTGGTCTCTCCCTACCGACTCTATTCCATCTCAACCCGAGGATCATATCCTAGACGAGACTCTCTTTCTAATCAACACTCTTGATCCATGGTACAGTGATATCATCGTGTACCTTCATACATCTACCTTCCAGTCCGATTTGATGAAGTATGCTCGATGTCGCATTCGACATCAATCACAACCATATCGCATTGTTGGAGATACCTTATATAGTTTCGGAGTCGATTCGGTGCTCTGCCAATGTTTGACCTTGGTGGAGGCTGAGAATGTTTTGAATGACTGTCATAGTGGCACATGTGGTGGTCACATGTCCAGTTATGCTATCGCCCAGAAGATCCTATGTGCGGGCTATTTTTGGTCATCTATATTTAAAGACTGTATTTTTGCAGTATAGAAGTGTCATGCGTGCCAGATATTCCAATGCAAGATGCATGCGCCACCCCTCCCTTTACATCCTGTCATTACCGTAAGCCCTTTTTCCAAATGGGGCATTTATTTTATGACATGTAACCCTCACTTGGACGGGGGGCATGCTTATTTCATCGTTGTCGTAGACTACTTCACCAAGTGGGCTGAAGCGATGCCTACATTAGTTTTCGACAGTAAGACATCTGCTCAATTTATTTTCAACCACGTGATCACGGCTTTCAGCATTCCTCAAGCCATCGTCACCAATCGTGGCACTCATTTTCGGGACTACGTGTTGGCAGAGATGACATCGAAGTTGGGCTTGCATCATGATAGCTCGATGCAATACTACCCTCAAGAAAAAAGCCAGGTTGAAGTCGTGAACAAGGTGCTTGTCACGATGCTTCAATGAAAAATTGGTATGCACAAACCCAACTAGCATCTCCAATTATTCTCAGCTCTCTGGGCCTACCGAACGATAGTGAAGAGTGCGATCGGATTCACACCTTTCCAGTTGGTGTATGGTCTGGAAGCTACTCTTTCGGTTGAATGTGAGATCCCTTCACTGAATTTGGCTATGGAATTATTGCCCGACACTTCCCCTAAGGAAGAATGTCTCTTGTATATTGAAATATTGGATGAAACTCGCTGCTTGGAAACTTTGGTTATCGAGGCAGAGAAAAAGCGGGTTAAAGCTCATTTCAATCAAATGGTTTCTCCGCGCTCTTTTATCGAAGGGGACCTCGTCCTCTTGTATGATCAAGCACATGATAAGCATGGGATAGGAAAATTCCAGCCTATGTGGCATGGGCCCTATATCATTAAACGTGTATTGAAAAATGGGGCCTATGAGCTGATCGATTATGAAGGTCTTCCTTTGGCATAGCCCAGAAATGGGCTATACCTGAAGAAGTATTACGCTCGAATAATTCTTGTGTAGTGTATGTACGTAGGTGATTTCTTCATTTTTGTGCATGTGTGGTGTGGTGTGCTTTGTAAGCATATTCCTGTTGATTGGGTCTTCCTGATTGTGCAGATGTCTATTACTCCTTATATCAGTTTCGCAGATGGTGCCTCCCGCAGTACCAGGAACCTGTCTTCGGTAGCCTAGGTAATTTACAATCCTGCTGGTGAGTTGATTAATTTACAAGGTGTTTGTCTAAGGCCTGCTACGAATAATGTCATGGAGTATAGTGCCGTTTTGGAATTATTAAACGAGGCTGTTAACCTCGACATTCGCGCGTTACTTATACATTTATATTTACAGCTTGTGGTTTAAAATCTCAATGGTCATTATTCAGTTAGAAATCCATGCATTTTAAGATTTTAACTGCGTATTTGTTTACTTGAGAGAAATTTTGATTACATCACATATCAGCATATACCAAGACGAATGAATACACTTACAGATGTAGTAGCCAACATGGTATTAGATAAACATTTACGCAACTTGTAAAAACATCATCATATTTAAAAAGATCCATGCAGAAATATATGTGTGTGTGTGTGTGTGTGTGTGTGTGTGTGTCGAATGTTTGCAGAGTGTGCATCATATAAAATCCAAAAATATACATGTTTGTTTTAATTTCATTCAGAGACAACATGTCTTTAAAAAATATGCATATGAAAAGCCTAGGTGACTAATCAACATGATGCTCATGGTAGCATGTTATTTCCTACACCAATCGCCTCAGTAAGCGATGAAGGCAACTAGGCACCCCTATGGTCTGCATCTGATAAGCCATAGGGACATCAGCTAGGCAAGCATTATCAGGAATCCCATGGGCGATTCCCTCTACTTTCTGAACCAGCTCATTCCCCTCACCCCCTCACTTTAAGGGTCATAGGCGAGAGGGGTCCTCCACGCGATCAGTGACATCCCGATAGGCCTCTCTGGGCCAAAATCTGCATACATATACGATTAGCTATTAGAACACACATGTATGACAAAAAATCATAAAATTCATAAAAATAAAAGAGTCTTACCGAGCTTCTCATCCCATTCCTCTCCTTCTAAGAGTGGAAGGTATGGGTCCCCTGTGAAATTAGTACCAGCATAGGGCCAGTCCTCTATGATGATCAATTGTCGCCAGAGCCATCCAAATAACTCGGGCCGCCATGACATCTGTTGGCCGCCCCCTGCCCTGGGAATTAATGTTGTCCATCGAGCCATCTGTGGATCTCTCAAAGGTGGATCTGTGACTATTGCCCACTAGCCCTGGAAGATAGGAAGTCGTTTTAGGATGAACGATACCAAAATTGACCCGTACCAAAACTATTTCAGTTTGGCCTTTTTACGTTTAGTCAATTTTTGTTTGATAATTCATGGTTACGGCCATGGCCCAATCAAATAATGTTGGGTTCATACATTCTAACACCAGGAGAAGCTATGTTTTGGTAGCCTCGTGTGGTTCCTGCGACCTTGTAGCCCATGTAATAGTATGTAGAACCACTCTTAGTGCTAGATCGGGAACAGTGTGAATGTCAACTTTGCCACTACCCGATCCTGTTTGTGCCCTTGGGCACACTCTTTCCATAACCATCGAAATATTTTCACCAGAAGGCCTGGTACCTGTCATAATCAGAATTGGACCTCTGCAAGACAATCAAGTGATGAAGTAAACATCGGACACTTCAAGTTTAAGCACTTGATATCGAAGCCTAAGCTTCTCTTCATTATCATCCCAGATACTTATCAAGTATTGTAACAATTCGGGTTAAGCCCTGAGACATGGTGTTAAGAAGAATTTTTTTTAACCCACAATTCCAAAGAGAATTCATGCATTGCTCATTCTCCATTTCCATTTCATCTTCTTCACTATGCTCCCTTTCTTTCCATTCAATCACCATTGTGGCTTTATAACTGCATCAGATTGATCGTAAGCACATCATAATATCCATTGGGCATTCAAAAATTAAATTGATTGGTTCAATTTTTGTAAAATTTGAGTGGAATATGAGGTTGCGTGGCTGGCGCGACCCCTTTGCAAAAATAACTTGATTGGTGCAGGTTCGTGCCTTATACCCATGCCAACCTCGAAAGCCCTAAATTTGCAAATCCTCCCCTCAGGGATGCCAAATCACAATGGAAAGCTATGAAATATGGCTTAAAGCATAGCTAATGGAAGCATCTCTTACCTGGAAAAGATGGAATCCGGAATGATGCGCTGGATCATACACAATCGTCGCCACAAGATTGTAGGGAATTAACTCACTATCACTCTGCACAAGAGGTAAAAGGTAAAAAGTAAATAGGTTTTTACTATTTGGTCATATTTATAACTTTTCAAAATCAAATTTAGGTCTTGAGACTTTTTTTTCCAATATTTCACAATGTTTTGTCGAAAAATGGGTTTTACACTTGCTTTTTGTGTAGCAACAGGTTTTTGTGCGACTATGACGACGATACGAGTTGTATTTTATACTTTTTCAGACTCGGTAAAAACACGAAAAGGTCACTACCAGAGTCACCTTTCAGCTTTTTTCTGACTCTCTAACATTGAAAAGATCGCCAAGTCGCTTGTCGTTTTGAGCTCGTTAAAATGGCTGCGAAACGATATCAACCTAGTATATGTTTAGCCCTTTTTTGGGCTGGGATAGATTATTTACGAAAAAGGAATACCCTAGCCTATCGCGACTAGGAGGTTCTCTCAGATATAGTTTCCTACCTCTTCAGATCTTTGGGACTATCTACGAAACGGGACTATTGGAGTTTTCTTTTCCACTATCTTTTCAAACTCTCTAAACATGGAAAGACGCTGAGTTCTTCCTTTGTCAAACTCGTTAAAAACCGATGGCATCAGACTTCGTCGTAATGACGTTATTCGAGTTCCTCCTTCCTAGGGCTCGTTAAATGTACTAGGATGGATTTTTTCGAAGGAAAAAATTATATTGCAAGCATATGCTATCCCCTTCAAGCTTGTTTTCAAAAATAATTGGGGTACTCGCCAGAAACGGTGGGGGAAAATGGAACCAATATCATCGTCTTGTCAACAGTATGTCGCTCTTGAACATGGCACTTGTATGCATTCGTGTCGGGTTGGGGACATCTCATCTCATTATCTTCTTGTCTCCATGGGTTTGGGTAATCTATTTTGACCACTCATCTGTCCTTTTCCATGTCAACCTGACCTCAGATCCTTAGATGTCAAATACTGCCAAATCCAATGTCGTGCCACCGATATGTTCAAGAGAAGTTGGCATCTGTAGTTTTCAACCTCCCTCTGATTCTCTTTCGATCTTGATTCACAAACATTATGTCCCTCTATCTCGTCTCAATGATGTGTTAAACATTATGGCCCACCTTCGATCAAGTTCACTTCTTATCGACTTCAGCTCATTATCCAGGAAGTTGGTCTAGAGATTACTTTCAGGTACCTTGAAGCCTGCATGCCTCAATGGCAGGTTCTTCACCTTCGACACAAGTTTTTCATTATTGACCTTCGATCAGATGATTCTACTAGTGTTTGATCTCAGCTCAATGTTCACATTTCATGAATTGTACCTCATGTACCTTGAGGGCCATCATCATTAGTGGTGGTTTATCTCACGTATGTTAACAACTTTCGTTATTGGCTGGTAATCAGATGATGTTATTTCATGTTCGACTTCAGCTCACATATTCACATGCTTGAACTTGTCCTCTGTTGGGTCGAGATGGAGTGAAACACCCTGGATTTCATCTGATATACATCTAGGCTGCAGATTATTTGAGGATTATTATCATGTATTGCATGGCTCATTTGATTGGATGACTGCGACCATACCTGAGTCTACTTGTTGATCCTTATTTACTGGATGGCTGCATCCATACCTTAGATCCTGGTTTTCTTACACTCTATTATGGATGGCAACGCCCATACCACATGTCATTTATCTAATATATTAGTTGTATTTGTCTTTGCAGGTTTTCCAACGGCAATGATTTTATTTGGGCGCGTTCTCATAAAGCATTTCACCCCTCCCTCTATCTCGGACCTCATGCTTTATCGAGCATCTATTACACAGTATTTTGTCACCATCACTGTAATCCCTCATCTTGCACATTGGAGGGCTATTCCTGTGACCTGTGAGTAGTAATATGTCCTGAAAACGCCTTCATAACATCCTCCTGCCTAAGGATAAGCATTCTCCTGAAGAACATTTCCTCTGGAAAACCCTAAAAATAGGTGTTTTAGCCTTGGCGCAACTAGTCAGTTCATCCCTCATGCCAATGGGGGAAATCAACACTAGAGGGTACACTAATTAGCACACTGTCTCTATGTATCACTCACACCAAGCCCATTAAGGAATGTTTTTTTTTAAAATAAATGGCGGAAGTTTGGTTCTAAAAAAATCTAGAACGAATCATCAGAAGAAGTTGAGTGGTTTGGCTCCGGATCTCCATGTATAGGAAGTGGTTTTCCACCTCTCATGGAACCTTCATAAGAGATAGGGCCCATCCCATGATTATAGGGATCCCAACTTCCCTTGCTCCATCAATAAAATCTTTCCCTCTCCATTAGCAAGCTAGCTGAACTTGTAGGAGGAAAAATATAGCCGGGAAACTATTGAAAGTAGAGATAAGAAGATCCCCGTAAGAGAGATCTTTGTCCAAATTCCTGACAGGATTTTTTGAGACGCGATCTTCTATAAGCCCCGCTGAAGGAAGATCACAGTGTCAGAGAATTTTGTTGTAATCCCCCATTTTGTCACCATTAATATAAGCGACTCTGATTTTGGTTCCATTCGTGTGTTTACTCTTTTATGAAATTTAATGAATTATATCCTCTTTGACTAATATATAGTTGCGTGGCTTGAGTATTACATTGTATTTCATCATTTCTCTGCATGTGTATAGGTGTCTGGATGAAGAAAATAGAAGGACTGTTATTTGTCGAGCAAGGGAGGAGGAGCACCGCCTTTTCATCGAAAACAGCAGCTCAGGATTCGAGGTAGGCCACTTATCGCGATCTTTGTATTTATCGTAACTAAGAACCAATGTAATTTCGTGATTTGATTGTTGCTAGACCCGATCTGGGCTAGTGGGATCACCTCTGTTCGCAGAGGGGATTTATCGCTTCAATAGCTACCATGCCCACTCTGATCCCTGCTCAACACCTGGAACGTCTGCATGCCAGCCATGCACTAAGAGATGACCGGGAAGAGCTTCACCAAAAGAACAATGTTTTGAGTGACCACCTCAAGCCATGGGCTGATGAAGCCCTCAATATATCTCAAGACTTGGATGTTGTGTTAAATCAACTAAACTAGACTATGGAAAGTGTCACTACTGCTACTGAAGGCCCAACTTTGTAGAAGTTGGTGGAAATTACACAGAATGCTGCCACATAGAGCAAAGGAGTGTTGCCTCCTCTATTTGATGACATTAAGTAGCTCTAGGAAAAGATGCAAACCCCATGGCCACTATGACTTGGGACGAGTCACAAGGTTGTGTTGGGGGCTTGTTGCAATGGGGTCGCCTAGCTACATTTTCTATACATATTCTAGCTGCGTTTTGATATATTTTTGTAGTAATTGGTCTTGCATAGGGGCTTTGAGGTGGGTCAAAGCTGAAATATATTTTAATGGGTCAAAGTGTAGACTTAGATTCCACAAACTACAGTTTCCAGGCCACAAGATAGTGCAGGCTATGATGATATAAATAGATGGATAGTTTGAGTCTAAGGGTAAGTAAGTAATATTGATGTTACGTATGAATTGTTGAGGTTTGTTTTGGGTAGTTTTGGGTAAGGACTCCTGCTAGCTGTGTGCGCAGAAATCCTCAGTCCTGCTGTGTGCAGACACTGATGGCTATGTGTGTAGGTTGTGACTTGGGTTTGAAACTTTTTTTTGGATGTTAATGAATGCGGAACTTATTGAAGTATCTTTATGATATATGAACTGGTTTTTTTTATTACTGAAGGACCTCTATGTTATTTGAATAATTTTTTATTGTATCTATGGTATATGAACTACCTACTATTGTGATTTTTTGTGGTGATAATTGCTAATGCGCACGTGGATGTGAATGTGTTGATTAGAACTATTTAATAATAGTATATTTGTTTATGTTACATGATGAATATAATGTTAAGGGCTCGATAATAGGCTTGTTTCTGTGTGAACCTGGCAGAACTCGATGAGATATGCTTTAATTACCTACTCTCTCCCAGGGTGCAGAAACCTGGTTCCAACACCCAACCATACTACTTTGGGTGAGACCTTGGCCTTTGAAAGTAGGTCATTGCTTAAAGGGCTAGTAGTATAGGGGTTTACTGGCAAACCGTAACTCCAAACCTGGTTCAGGACCCCTTAAGCCAAGGACACCATTTGGGGAGATGGTTTTCTAGTGAAGGGATTAGTCTTTCACTCGGAGAGTCTAATTTGAGGAGGCTTCATTCTATGCTACATCAGATTAGCCACATATTCCTAGCTTTTTATGTGCAGTGAATCTTCAGCCCTAGGTCTTTGGTTCACCTTTTGTTTATTGGTGTATTTTCTTGAAACCCTCTTGGGTTATTTTGGGAGTTTGTTATAGAGCCTATATATTTATCTTCTATATTATTTGAGGCATATATCAGCCATTTTTTATTATTGTATGATCTCCTATTGCAGTTATGCTCTTTATGACAACGCTATAGTAGCTTTTCGGCATTCTATATAGTAGCAGGACCTCATTTATGAGAGGTTTTACTCATTGGGGGCTTGTTGGTTCATTTTGTATGATTGGTGCCCCATTATATTGTACTTTTTTTCTTCTTATATGATTAATGTAAAGGCTCCATATTGTTTCCCAATATTGATGTGATGATTTACACTGATATTTCCATCATTTTATTTTATATTCTTGTCTTTTCCATTTTGGAATATTACAGTGGTATCAGAGCATAATATTGGCTTAGACTATGCATCTTAAGCCAGTATGTCATCAAAAGAAGGACATCCTCTCGTAGATAGAGAGAAGAGGTGTCTCAGAAGAAACCAGAGGTATGATTATACATATGATAAAGAAGATAAGGGTAAAACTCCCTTATCAAGAGAAGATGAGGAGAAGAATTTTCCTAAGCTTATTCTTCAAACTATGCAAGACATTGCAAGAGAAATAAAGGAGATGAGGATGGATAGACACAAATAATCCCCTAAAGGGTTTCTACATGGAGAAGGCTCCAACATTTCTCGTCTCTGGAGTGATCAACCAGTGAAGCAGCAAGTTTCCCAACGCTATACAATGCCTACATTTTTAGCAATGGGAAATGGAGGGTTTCAAGAACAAGAAACTCATGAATATTATTTTCATTAGTATGAGCCTCAATCTCAAATATTCAAGGACCATTTGAGCTTTCAAGAGTTCTGTCAAATCAAGGACAATAGGATACCCTGACATCACAATAGAGGTGGAGGATTCATACAGAATCATGAACTTCGCTGGACTATGGGCATATTTTTATTACCCAGCCTTGATGGGTCATCAAAATGCACTGCCAAATCATGGGTAGAGAAGCTATACATCTACTTCCAGTTGAACCAAGTACCGAAGATGGAGTCCATCAAAATAGCAGTGCTGCACCTTGAGGGTGAAACACATGATTGGTGGTTTCATGGACTTTCTACATTGGGTCATGCCAATGTAACTGCATATTCATATTTCACAAGGAGGTTGGTGGAGATGTTTTATCGAAGAGACCCGGAGGCACCTTTAATTGGGCTAGCTAATCTCAAACAATCAGGTAATCCAAAAACTTATATTTTTGAATTTCTAATACTTTCTGTTATGGTTCCTGATTTATCTGCAACAAGGAGGTTCTATATGTTCATTGATGGACTAAAAAAACCTCTCCATGGGTTTTTTAAATCTACCAAACCCACTACCCTTCAAGATTCCATTGAAAGAGCTAGAGATCTACAAGATGCCATGCCAAAATCAAAGGAAACATTTTAGCAAAAGCCACTTTTCCATCAAAGGGAAAAGATGAGAAGGATCATCCTTCAAAGGAGGGCCAAAACAAAGCACCTCTTAGTGATGATTTCTGAAGAGACTTGAGGAGAAGTAAAATTTTCTTCACATGCCAAGAATCATGGGCACCTAGACATAGATGTGCAGCAGGAAAGGCACACTATATAGAGATATTTTCAAATGATGAGGAGGTACAAGAAGAAGAACTAGAAGGAGGTCATAGCACTGGGATAATAGGAGAGGATCCACCACCACCACGAGGTGGGAATGGAGCATTTTATCCAATTGGAGGGGCCCTTGCATCATTGAGAAGAGTAACCAAGTACTTGACCTTGAGTGTTCGAGGTAACATTCAGGATCAAAGTGTTTAAGTTTTGATTGATAGTGGGGCTTCCCACAACTTTATTGATACCCAAATAGTGTAGAGGAGGGCAATACCCATTGACCATTTTGAGGGATTTTCAATTTTGGTCCTAGGAGCTAGAACTATGCAGTGCATGCATTATGTTCCATATTTATCTGTCACCATGGGGACATATACATTGACTGATGACTTCTTTGAGGTTGAAATACCTGACACCAATGTGATATTATAGAAATTTATTAATACTAATGTATTATCGGATCCTACTAATCTAACAAATTAATATTATCTTAAATACAGAATCCTTCGACTTAATTCTTTGTGGAAATTAGATCACCAATTGCAAACACATGTGAAGAAAATCAATCGCACATAAACACAGTTGTTTAACAGGAAAGCTTAAAGCTAAAAAAACCCAACTATCATATATTATGTATATCAATGTATAATGTAAAAATATAATACAAAGCTTATTACATCAAGCTCTCATTATAATCAACAATCATTACACACTGTCATGCAGAAATTTTCATATCTATGCACCAATTTCTTGCCTCCTGATAGCCTACCTCCACTGCGCAATCCCTATTGAAGAAGACCCCTGAATGAGTTCGAATTGGCCTTTCCTTGACTGTGAAATCCTCATTGGCATCTCCAATGTGTTTAAAATGCATTTAATGCATCACTATAGTCACAACAGATATTCCATCTCACCCTTTCACCTATCTATCCACTAGGTCTCCGCTGGAACTGACATGCAAGTAGTTAACTGTTGTATTTGTTCAGTTACAAGTGAGTCTCGAGTTATGAATTAATTAAATTATTAATTCACTAAACTCTCACTAGTGTATCTTTTAGTTATACTAGATACAACTAGCTCAGTTGAGTTTAACTCACTTAAATAAGTTAAATTAAATAACAACTCCTGTAACTACTCTTCCAACTCTGTCATAACTTTTCCACTCTAGTTCTAACTGAGTCCTCCATGCATGAGCCACTAATAACCCTAGGAATTTTGTAATTCCTTCAGCCCACTGATTTTCCAAATATTTTCAATAAAATAAAGTGCTCCAAGAGAATATGTTGATATTTATTGTCAGATTATTATTAAGGGCTAATAATAATCGACATGCACCTATTTTTAGATTGACGATATATAAATAGACTTCGCCCAAAATTCTAAAAACAGAATTTCATATATTTTTCACATTTGATAAACCATCTACAAATAGCATCCTACAACTTATATAATATGCTCACCATCTCTAAAAATAGACATACACTTAAAAAGAGCCTGCAGGCCCCCCTTAGTGAAGGTGCTTACTTTTCAATAAGCTTTTCATCTTGTTGAATATCAACACTCTCTCTCAACAAGATAGGGATTATCCTTCACCCTGATCCTGCCTCTATGGTATTATAATTTGCTCCTACTGAGTGCCTTCATTAGAATATCTCCATCCCGATCTTTCATAGGAATGTACTGAAGCAACATGATCTTCTGTTGCACACAATATCTGATATGATGATACCATATATCAATATGTTTACATATATCATGAAACACAAGATTAATCGAGATTTTAATGCAACTTTGACTATCGCAATGTATCACTGTAGGATCTAAATGAGAACCGAACAAACCCATGAGGATCTTCCTCATCCAAATATCCTCAAATGCAGCTTGACTTGCTGCCATGTATTCTAATTTTGCTAAATTGAGTGCCACAGAGCTTTGTTTCTTGTTGTACCAAGAAACTATTGTAGATCCGATACTAAAAACCCCTCCTGATGTGCTCTTTCTGTTTGTTAGGTTGCCTGCCCAATCTGCATCTATGAAGCCCTACAACTTCACCTCATCCATCTGTCTGTACCATATGCCATACTCAGATGTGCCCCTAAGATACCTCAAGACATTCTTGCTTACCTTCTAAAAGAGCTTGGTAGGCTTAACCATCGCTTGACTAAGTTGGTTCACCGCATAGCATATGTTCGGCCTTGTATTAACTAAATACATGAGCGAACCCACCAACTACCAATAGACAGTAGCATCCACTACCTCTATCGATGTAGCATCCTCTTTCCTCCATTTTCATGGAAGAGGAGTATCCATGGGCTTGCTGTCCTCCATGTGAAACTTACCAAATATATCCAAAGCATACTTGCCTTCAGACACAAACATTTCACCTTCTTGCTACCATATTTCCAATCCAAGAAAATAATGAAGGAGGCCCAAATCCTTCATCTTGAAATCCTTTGCAAGATATACCTTGCATGAGTGTATCAAATGCTCATCACCCATCAATATTAAATCATAAACATAAAGAAAAATGATTAAAATCTTACCCTCCACCACAATTTGGTATAGGTTTGCATCCACCTCACTCTTGGTGAAGGCAAGTCCAGTGAAATAGATGTTGATTTGTGTGTACGAAGCACGTGGTTCTTGCTTCAGTGCATACAATGCTCTTTTGAGTATGCACACATGCGACTCGTTGCTGAAGATCTAAAATCCTTAGGTTGATCAATGTACAGCTCTTCCTCAATGATCCCATTAAGGAATGTAGTCTTCACATCCATCTGATGAATGTGCCAACCCATCTGTGCTAAGAGAGCAAGGATGGTCCTTATGGAAGAATATCGTGCGACAGGTGCAAAGGTTTCTTCATAATCAATCCCCTCAATCTGTGAGAAGCCCCGGGCAATAAATATCGCCTTATACTTCTCGACGCTCCCATCATCAGCTTGCTTTACCTTGTAGATCCATCTTGATCCTACTACTGATTTACCCACCAGCCTTGGAACAATCTCCCAAGCATTGTTTCTAACAATGGAGTCATACTCCTCCTTCATGGCATCTACCCATGTGGGCTCCTGCACTTCTTCTTCAAAATAAGATGGCTCTGTCACGATACACTTGCTCATAAGAGCCATCTATCCAGTAAATCAGTCAGGTGACTATCTCTATCTGCGCTATGATGTAGGGACTCCTACATTCTATGTCACATCAAGCTTCAGTCTCTCAGCTTCTATGGTATGCTTTCTACCTGTTCTGATGTTTGGTTCTGCATGACTATACTCCTCCACTCCATTAATCTCCTCCTGTGGCTAATCCACATCTAGAGACTTATCTTTTGGAACAATTATCTCCTCCTCTGCATGCAAGTGTAGCTCCCTCTCAAGCGACAACTTCATGGCTTTCACCTCATTGAATTGCATATCCCACCGCACCACAATCATCTGAATGTTTCGCAAATACACATGACAATTATGGGGTGTTTTTTTGTAGCCCACAAATATCCCAACTTTTGCTGTCGGCTCCAGCTTCTTCCAGGCATCCTTTATCACATGAATGTAAACAGATGAGCCAAAAAATTTCAAATGATAAATATCAGGCTTCTTACTAGTAAAAGCTTCTTTAGGTGTACTCATGACAAGTACTCTATGAGGATAATGATTTTGCACATAAACCACAGTGTTGCATGCTTCCGCCCACAAGTGCATCGGTAGGCCCTAGTCATGTATCATAGCTCATGTAGCACACACGATCGTTCTATTATTCCTCTCCACGACCCCATTCTACTGTGTGTTATGAGGTGCTATGAGTTCTCTTCAAATTCATTCTTTTCTACAGAAGTATTTGAATTAGTTAGAGATATATTTATCACCATTATTTCTCTGTAGAGCCTTCACTTGCTTCCCCAACTCCTTCTCCACAAATGGTTTAAACTCAAGGAACTTTTATAATGTTTCTCTCTTCTTTTGCATGAATAAGATCCAACATCTACGATAATAGTCATCAACAAATATAAAAAAATAACTATGTTTCTCTGTTGAAGCAACCGAGAAAGTTCCACACACATCTGTGTGAATTCTCTCCAGGATCACCAAAGCACGGTTCTCCTTCTCATGAAAGATGGTCTTCAAAAACTTACCCATATTACATCCCTTGCACTGATCTGAATTTGCTAGCATACCCTTGGGAATTCAAATAGAAATCTGCTGCAAAATATTCAAGGCTCCATGGTGAAGATGGCCCATTCTCCTGTGCCATAATTCACCCTCATCCCGGCTCACCATTTCTTCTAATTTGCCCATTATTGCAGCACAACCATCTACCTCTAGATTTTAGAGATTCTTAACTCGAATCCCTATCCTCTTGGTTTGACCCATTTTTTTATGTCAGAGGAAATATTTTCCCTCGCTAAAAACAACGTCATAACATTTTTCCTCCAACATAGTGACCGAGACCAAGTTCTTCTTCAAACCTGGAACATGCATAACATCTTTCAACAAAAATGTTTTACCCGACTCCCTCTCAAAGGTAATGTTTCCAATTCTAGTCTCACTATATCTACCATCGTCACCCATCTCTATATGCATTTGGATATCCTTCTCCTTCAAGTCACTAAACAATTCCTTGTCTCCCATCATAAGGAAGGAAGCACCACTATCAAGATACCACACCGATCCCATTGCACTTGAAACCAAGCATGTGATTAAAGAGATATAAAGTTGAAATTGTGAGGCTAAGGCCTCAGCCACTACAGCTCTAGAAACCTTCTTTTTCATATTTTTGTATGGGCAGTTAGTGGCGAGATGCCCATGTTTGTGACAGTGAAAACACCTCACTTTGGACAAATCCATCTTCTTGCCTTTAGCCTCGGTTTTTGGATGGGATTTATTCCCATTCCCTCTCATTGATTTGGAAGCCAAAGAGAAATTCTCTTCATCATAATTCTTTGATGAAGAGCCATCCCTGGTATTCTTCCTTATCTCCTCCTGCATAAGATCTGACCAAAGTCACTCCCAATCCGACAGTTTCTCCCATCCATTGACAGAGTCTTCGTAGCTATGCCAAATATTCAGAATCCCAAGGAGAACCAAGCTCACCAAGTCATCATCCACAAATGTAATTCCCACACTCCCTATCTCATCTCTACATTGGACAAACTTCGTGAGAAATTTTGCAATACTGCCGCCCTTCTCCATTGTGATTTTTCTGAGCTTATCTTTTAGTGCGAACTTCCTATGGTCGTTGCTTCTTTGGAAAAGATATTTCAAAGCCTTCCACATTGAAAATGGAGTGGCTTTCCTATGAAGGTTTGACACAATATGGTCTTTCACACCTTCCAACATAATTCTTCTTTTCTTTGCAACCTTCTTTTTCCATGCGTCAAGTACTGCAGCATTGCTAGAAGTAGGCTAAGGAACATCGCTATCGATGAAATTATTTAGTCCGTTATCTCCAAGCACCACTTCCATCCTGTCCTTCCAGGCTATGTAGTTCAAGATACCCTTAAGGTCATAATCCAATCGCAACCCATTGAAAGACATTTCAATGAATACTCAACTATCGCACCAACAAATTTCTGCAACAAATTTGAATTGTCCAGCAACACAAAACTCAGCACCGTTTCACAATTGCAATCTCGAGTGATTAACACTGCTATGATACCATGTAGAAATTTATTAACACTGATTTATTACCAGATCATCTTGATCTAACAAATGAATCTTATGTTAAATACATAATCCTTCCACTTAATTCTTTGTGGAAATTAAATCACTAATTGCAAACACATGTGGAGAAAATCAATCACACATAAGCACAATTGTTTAACAAGAATGCTTAAAGATAAAAAAACCCAACAATCATATATTATGTATATCAATGGATCATGTAACAATCTCATACAAATCGTAGTACATCAAGCTCACAGTACAATAAACAATCATTACACACTGTCATGCATAAATTTGCATATCTATGCACCAATTTCTCGCCTCCTGACAGCCTGCCTCCACTGTGGAATAGTGCTGAAGAAGACCCCCGAATGAATTTGAATTGTCCTTTCCTTGACTGTGCAATTCTCATTGGCATCTCCAATGTGTGTCAGTTGCATTTAATGCATCACTATAGTCACAACAGATAGTCCATCTCACCCTTTCACCTATCTCTCCACTGCATCTCCACTAGAACTGACATGCAAGTAGCTAACTATCATATTTTTTCGGTTGCAAGTGAGTCTCTAGTTATGAATTAATTAAATATTTAATTCACTAAAATCTCACTAGTGTATCTTTCAATTAGACTAGATACAACTAGCTCAACTAAGTTTAACTCACTAATTGAGTTAAACTAAATAACAACTCCTGTAACTACTTTTCCAACTCTGTCATAACTTTTCCACTTCAGTTCTAACTGAGTCCTGCATGCATGAGCCACCAATAACCCTAGGAATTGCATAATTCCTCCAGCCCAATGATTTGCCAAATATGTTCACTGAAATAAAGTGCTCCAAGAGAATAAGTTGATATTTATTGTCGGATTATTATTAAGGGCCAATAATAATCGACATGCATCTATTTTTAGATTGACGATCTATAAATAGACTTCACCCAATATTCTAAAAATATAATTTCATCTATTTTTCACATTTGATCAACCATCTACAAATAGCATCCTGCAACTTATAGAATATGCTCACCATGTCTAAAAATAGTCATACACCTAAAAATAGCCTGCGAGCCCCAGTTAGTGAAGGTGCTTAATTTTCACTAAGCTCTTCATCTTGTTGAATCTCAATAGATATTGGGTGTGCAGTAGTTTATTACTTTGGGGAAGGTCACCACAGATTGGGAGACTTTGTAGATGGAGTAGATGGATAAAAAGAGTGGAAAACATAAGATGATTATGGGTATGCACACATATCCCTCACAGATAGCTTCTAGACAGAAAACAGAACTGGAATTGTGCAATGGAAGAAATAACTTAACAATCCTATCAGTTATGCAGATGAATTTGGCCCGTGAGACATTATTGTTTACTGGCATTCCACCTAGGAGGTGATCAGGAGTTTATAAATTTTGCTCAAAACTCAAAGTTACAGGATTGGGTTGAAAATGATGGTTGCATAGACCTCATCTTCATGATTTCGGCGCCATGAATGGTTCAAAAAACCGATTTCATATGAGGGATATATCGCGTTCTGATCAAAATCCCAAAAAAGTAAAATTTGCGACAGGGTTGACTGGGATGCCCAGTCAGTAAGGTGGATTGCACAGTCAACAAAAGGAATATTTTGAGGAATATTACTTCCTCAGAACCAACTTCAGGATGACAAGTAGCGCCATTTGATTTCTTGAATGGTTATACGTTTTGGTTGAAGGGCCAATCAGGGGGTGACACGTGGCTAGCCCTGAGGCCACCACGTTTCCCACAATTTCCATATTAAAATTTTGGGTTGAGGTCTGCAAGGCTCGACCCCGCGACCTTCGGCAGATCAACCACATGACACAACAGCTTGAGTTTCATGTTAGTACTTAACTAGCACGGGGGGGGAACTTTTATTTATGTTTCAAATGTATTGACGTTTGGGGTTGGGGACTGTCGGTGGTCCCAACCCGCCAGCGATCCCCATGGATGGTCATATTACAACATTCAAACTCCAACATAAAACTTAAACACCATCTACAAATACCACCAGCATTCAACATTCATAATTCACATGTAACGGTAACGTTAATTCCACGTGTTGTATTCAATGGTCAGATTTAACCCAAAACTTACCACAGTTCTGACCCAATTCAACCGTGGTTTATACATGTAGTTTCGCCAACCGTTACAGTCAGGCTAGGGTTTGGGGTGCGCATGTGGCCACCCCGAACCATGAAATTTATTGTAACAGTTAAATCCATTGGAATTTTAGAGCGCACAAAAATCTAGGGCGGATTTGGCTAAATTAACTCCAGTTAAGTGGATTCCTCCACTTTTAGTGGAGTTTTTCTAGGTGTAATTGGGAAAATGAGTAGGAGACTCAATTTTTGCCAATTTAGAGGGAATGAAGAGTCATTTTAGAATAATTGGAGCATACTAGAACCATTGATTCGGAGAAAATAACAATTATAGGCCTGTAACTACATGCATTTGCAAAATTTTGAGCATAATGAAGGATGGACATGACATTGGGAGCTGGACCAGCAGATGTAGCCCAGGAGGGGTGAATTACTTCATCATGCTTGCTGTGTAAACGTTATGTGGTGACTTATTCTCTGTTTTTTACTATTGTTCAATGTTATTTGTGCTTATTTCAGGCTTCTAATTCACTAAAATCATCTACAATTCATGGTTAGAATCCTCAATCCTTAAGAAAACTAATGATACAAGTATGCACATGTTTATAAATTGAAAAGACACTTATCACAACAAACTAATATATTCCTTTCATATCAGATTGGTATTAGAGCTATGGTTTATTCTCTAGTGTTGTTTTGTGCAAATAATTGTTTAACTGTTTGCAAGTTTTAGATTCTTACAAGGCTTAATCCCAAAAGAGGAGAAGGAAAATTGGTGGGAGCAGAAGGCTTTCAAGAAGAGCCAAAGGAAAGGAGACAAATATTGGCACAATATCCACCACCTAGTTCACCTCCTAAGGAAGCATAAGCTACATTAATATTCTCTCATAGAGAAGGAGAAATCCATGACGAAGTTGATCCCAAAGAGGAAGAACGAGTGATAAGAAAAGCATTCCTTGACATGACAGAGATGGTTAGAATCCTTTATCAAGAAAGGAATGAGAGACTAGAAGGAGAAGGATGAAAAATTCAGAAGGAAGTGCAGGGATCTTCAAGAGGTCACAATGATGAAGATAATTCATAGAGGGGAAATGGAGGAAATGGAGGCAATGGAGAGCCATCATCCTCACCCTCATCATCATCATCCTCTACTTCTTCTTCAATACATCAGCCACACAAGTCAAAGAACATAGTTAAAAGTCCTTTTTTAAAACTTGATGTTCAGTTTGAATTGCAATTTTTAATGGTGAATTCAATTTAGAAAAGCTTGATAATTGGATTAGGCAATTGGAGGTCTATTTGAGAATCCAAAACCTTCAAGATGATGATACCAAAATTCAATTAGCTTCTCTGAGAATGGAAGGTGTGACACTTGTTTGGTGGGAAGCCAAGACAAATGAGGAGATCAAAAAACATGGTAAGATTATTCTATCATGGTCAGATTTCATTATTGTTATAAAACAACAATTTTATCCATTAGCTCATATGAAGAAAGCCATAATGAACTGGAAGAAATTTAGGCAATTGAAGGGACAAAATGTGCAAGAATACACCCAAGAATTTAGGAGAAGAGCTCTCTTATTAGGGGTGGATTTGTAGAGACAAGATACTTTGCTCAAGTACATATGAGGCTTACATAGCTACCTAAAACATACTATTCTCATGTTTATCCCCACCAGTCTAGATGAAGTATGTGTTCAGACCACACATCTAGAAGCTAGAGAGAAGAACATTTCTGAAGAGTGTAGAAAGAAACCTTTTAAGGGTAAAAACAAAGAGAATACCTCAAAAGGAAAAAGAAAAAGGAATTCATCTGTTAAGAAAGAGGGAGAAAAAGTGCTTTGTAAACATTGTTCAAAAGAAGGCCATAATGAAACTCATTGTTGGAAATTACATCTTGAAATGAGGTTGAAGAAATACAATAATAAAGGGAAACAGAAAGTTGCAACTACAACTCAACATGATTTAGGAGATGATTTAGGTGATGGATCTAAGATTACAGCGATGGGATTGAAGAACATGAAGGAAAAATAAATTTAAACTAAACCCAGTACTAGTACATCAAACTTTCACATACATGCTCCAAATGAAAGAAAGAATAGAATTGTTTCATGTGAGGGTCATATCCAAACATACCAAGATTGGCACATTGTTTGACAGTGGTGTTAGGGTCCCGTGATTTGGTAGATTGACTAAACCAAATGATAGGGTAACATCAGACCAATCTTTGGAGTCCTAAGACCTAGCCTTCTTGGACTCAGAGAGGGCTCTCTCTATTATGCGAAGGATGTGAACTTGTTCATTTCGGATGATTGATTTTAGGCTAGTTGTTAAGACCAATTTGTTTTTTTATTTTGGGTTGGGGTAAGATGACTAAGTAGAATAGGTAGAATAAGAGGTTGTCAAATCAATAGGGCTATGGGGTCAGATGAAGTCGACGGTGTCTAAATGATGAAGCAGTGTTTATTGCAGGGCCGATTTAGCAAGGTTAATGGATCCTTTGGGTGATGTATGAGGTGTAATGAACATTAAGTTTGGGAAAAAAATACAAGGTATTTAAACATATATAGTCCAAAAGAAATAACTCATGAGGTATGGAAAATCATTAATCTCTATGAACAATAATCAAACTGATAAAAATTTAAGATGAGCATTCCAGTGATACATAGAAGCATTAGAACTCCTAAATTTATAAATTCACCTTCAAATTTTTGAGAAAACAAATAAGATAAACAAAAAACTCAATATATGGAGAGGGAAATCCTAAAAATCATATATCAAACTATCAATAACTCTAAAACAAGTTGGTAAGCATGGGCAAATGGCAAGATTGAAACAAGGCCTCTTTGTCTTAACCTAATCAATCAATATTCCATAGAAAAGCTTCACAATAGGGTTTTGAAAACTTGAAATAAGAAGGGAATACCATGAATCATATTTATAAGTTAACATACTAACCATTCATGAAACAAAAACAAAAAATTAGTAGACCTAAGGATCAGTCAAGGATTCCTTAAGATGACTAAAAGAAGAAACATAAAAAAATATAGCAAACAAGAGGTTTGAGGTGCTTCCATGAGCATATCTCAACCTATAATTTTCTTATCTATAGTAATCAAGTAGACTGAAAAAAAATGAAGACAAGAAAACATTAAAATGTTATGAAAACATCACTATTCACCAAGCTATGGAATCTTATAAGCAAGCTTCTCCAGCATCAAGCCACACAAGCCATTCATTCACTTCATAAAACCAATATCTTGTCCAAGCTCATAAAACCATATATTTCTCTTAAACAAATCAAGTCACAACTCTTTAAAATTAATTCTCATGTCTTATATAACAAATGAGGAGAGCAGAGCCTACTAGAGCATCTAGAAGCCTATTGGCCAAAGAGAAATATCCTAGCTTGTCCTTGAGGCTTTGCAAGGCCCAACGCACAAAAATATCTAAATAAATATCTTTTTCGACTATAAATGGAAATAAAATTGAATTTTAGGCCTGAGATGCCTAAGAAAACTTTCCAAATGCACATTTTTCCCACTTAGCCATAGGAGTGTAACACGTGTCAAATAGTGAAAATTTTCTAGGTGCATAGCACAAAAATAGGCCCTATTGCAACAGTATTTCAGAGGTCTTCCCAGCACCGGATTTGGCTCTGTGATGGTTAGTTGGAAAGCCTGGAGAGTATAATTTCCAAAAATGTTTGATTTGTGCTGAATGGATGTATTTTAAGAGCTCAAAAATCAAATCTCCCAACACTTTTTTGTGCATAACGCCTGGTCTGAAAAGGAGGCAGAAAGGTCAAAGTTTTGATGTCTTTTGACCTTTTGAGGGGGTAAAACTACTCCAAATGATCTGAAAATTGGTGAGTAGACTGTTGGTGATGTGAAAATCCAAAAATTTAGACTTTTAGAGCTTAATATCCACCAAATTTGTACGTAGCGCCTAGGGTTCTACGCTCCTACCAGTCAAAATTTAGAAAAAACAAAAAGTTGTCCAATTTGCCTCAAAATTGGTGAATAGACCTCTCAAGAGGTTTTGGAGACATTTTGAGAAGATTCAGCCAATAATCCAAGGATATCATTCACTTTAGGTCTTTTTAGGTCTTCTAGTTCAATAAGGGCCTTCTTTAGCTTGGTGCTAGCAAGCATGCTTTTCCTTGCATAATGTTTGGCCATTTTTTTTTTTAGGGAAAGGCCCCTCTTGACATATTTTAAATGCTTATGTTCCTATTTGTAATAGTAGATGACCCTTTGAGCCATATAAAAATCCCTTTCCCACTCCTGAATTTGTGCATCATTTTCCAAGAGGAGCAACCTAGTTCTCATCTCTTGGCCTTCATTGTCACTGTCTAGATGAATGAATTGAGATCCTTGAGAAGTTTTATTGATCCTTTTGCTCTGTCTTGCTTGTACCTTCTTCTCACCTTTGTCCAACTTTCCTTTTCCTTTTCTTGAGAGGCTTCCTCTTCTTGGTCATCATCACTCTATTTTTCCTCTCCTTGACACTTTGTTTCTATCCCATAATCTTCATTATTTTCGCCACTTTCATCATCTTTATCAAGCTCCACATTTGCTTCAATGTTTTCAACCTTTGTCTCACTTGCATCATTCTCTTGATTTCTGCTATCATCAATTTCTTGTTTGTTATGGCTATTATCACTTTCCTTCTCACTACTGTCCTCTTCCTTGTATTCTTCATCTTCCTTAGCCTATACTCCACTGTCCTCTTCTTGCTTTTCTTCATCTATCTCAGTTTCTACCTCACTGTCTTCTTCGTTGTCTTCTTCATCTTCCTCAGCTTGAACCTCATTGTCCTCTTCCTCATTATTGTCATATGTTTTATCTTCATTAGAGCCACTGCCAGCTTATTCACTTGGCACATTAGGAGAAGATATAGAAGGTGAATTTTTTTGTGGAGAAGTCATAGGCAGAGATGATGGAGAAGTGGAGGTAGGTGGTTGTGAAGTGGAAGGTAAATTCTATTGAATGAAGACTTGGGGGTTTGTAAACACATTATGTGAGATAAAGACTTCCCAAGGTATTCCTTGCTACTACAGCTAATGTAAAACAATCATTTTGATCAAGGAGTGGTGGAAAATGCTCGGCATTTGGCATTCATAGCTTCTTTTCTTGACAAGTGAGGCCATCTTGTCAATGCTCCGGAAAAGGTAGTATGGTAGGTTCATTATTTTGACTTTGGCGAACTGCATTAGTAATATTATATGATATGAGTAAATACTGGAGTATCTCTCCTCACGGGTGAAATATCTAATAATTTTCTTCATCAGTAAGGCATACCTCTCTAGCATGTGGGAAAAAGGAAAAACAACCTTATAGCCTTGTTGACAACTTGGTTTTAGGTAGGGTTAATAATAGCACAACTCCAACTTCTTTTGTTTAAACCATATCTCGCCAATGTTTGGTATACCCGTTTCTTTGGAAATGGATTCATATGAGAGTTAAAACTCCACTCCTGCTAGGCTAAATCGGTGATTTTGTAAGCAAAGGATGAACAATCTAGTTAGGTCTAAGTGGCTTTTGACTTGCTTAAACTTTTCACAAAAATGATAACACCCAACATCTTGAAAGTATGAAAGGATCATGGGAGAGGAAGTAATTTGAGCTGTGTCTAAGGGCTCAAACCTATTTTCCCTTCCTCCCTTGTGTTGAGGCTCGGTAGGTCTCTGAATTTCATCACTACTGGTGTGAATCTATGCTTCAGACATGGTGGCTAGTCTTTTACCCCATAAGGCTTTTTGAAAACTGTTTGAGGGCCTTTGGGTAAAAAGGTTGCAATGAGTGAAGTGAGGGAAAAGTTGTGCAAATGAATGTAAGATTAAACTCTCCAAGAGTACAATTAGTGTTTAGAGGATTTTTTGATGTCAATCAATCTCCTCTAGTACATATAACAATTTCTCCTTCAAACCCTAACCAAAGGTATTTAAAACTGATTTTTATGCAGCCTAGGGTTTGGTTTAATTAAGCCTTTAAATATTACTTTTCTTAGGAAAATGAAAGCTTGGGAGGCAAGAAAGAAAATCACCAACCTTGTTTCTTGACTTCTACAGAGGCTTTGAAGGTGAAAAACTGATATTTTGACTTCCTTTAGCAATGTTAGACAAAATGTGTCTGTGTGTAACACCGGTGCTTAGCACCGGTTTGTAACACTGGTGCGTAACAGGCAAAACATGGGCCAGTCAGTCTTGAGGAGCATAGCGCAGGTGCGTAACAAGCTGGAGATGGGCTAGTCGGGCTTCAAGAGCATAGTGCTAGTGCATAACATGTAGTTTATAGACACTCTATTGTGTGTGTGCGTAACACTAGCCCAGGTGCGTAGCATTGGGCCCTGGGAGCATAGTGCAGTGTTAAATAACACTACGTCTACCCCTCCTGTGTGTAGCACCGAAGGCCAGGGGCATAGTGTCGACCTCGGTGCGTAACGTCAGCCTCGGTGTGTAATGCCTAGATATTTTCACTGACTCGTACAAAAAATTTCGAAACCTTCTCTCAACGGCTTCCTTTGGCTTGGAGATAAAAAATGGTGTGGGCGGGATACCAAAAGGGAATTTATAACCCTTTTGAAAAATAAATTTGAAGTCAAAACCCACTTTTGTAATGCTCTTGTTTGCTTACTTTTTCTCACTATGTCTTTGACCATTTTGGTGTTGTAGGTGGCATATTTGATTGACAAAGTTTCTTTTCTTCATTGTTGGAAGCCTCTTAAGGCTCTTTTAATTTTACACCTTACCTAACACCAAGCCTATGCCTCTTGACCCTTTTTGGAAAAAGAACCTATTTTTTGACTTTAACACTTATAAACAACAACCTCATCCCTTTTTTCAATTTCTCCTTTTGACTGATATTCTGTGTTGAAAACATTCTTCCCTTCAACCTTCAAACCATATTTCTATGGGAAAAACACCTTTGCTAGCTCTATGAATTTTTGTTTATGTCTTAGTCATATTTTTGCAGAAAATTCTTTTGAAAAATAGGTCCTTGTTGGGAGTTTCACTGTTTTGCTATAAACTAGGGGTATACATGTTTGATTTTAGGCCTCTTTGATCACTTTCTCTTTTGAACTTGGACTACTTACTTTATCATATAATGGCCCAGGCTTATCATAGTTGTTGTATTTGGAAATTTCCACCCATGTTTGTCCCCTTTGGCCATTTTAGGATGTCTTTAACTGTTTTTTTAAGAGAAAAAGACCCTTGAACTAACATTTCTGTATTTGACAACATTATTCCTTTTGACCTTGTGGAGTATAGTGTTTTTTTGCCAACCCCTAGGGTAACTGGAAAACCTTTGAAACCATCTATTGTGATGAAGGAGGTTTCATGGTCACCACTTTTACCCTCTTTTTCTATCTTCCCTAGCTTCTAAGTTTTTGGGATACTTCAGAAAAAACAAACAGTCTCATCTTTTGAGTTGTCAAAGAGACACTTATCAAACTTACTATTTTATGTCTAAAGCCTTCAATGATCTTTTGAAGGGTTTTTATGTGTTCTTTGCCTTTGTAACCTTAGAATTTCTCTATTGCTTGGTCAAAACAGTCATGAACTTTGATTTCCATAAAACACATACCTTGTTGCTTTCTTCTTGGTTGTGAATGCTCCTCTTATGATGATGCCTCTCATTAGTTTACCTTACCTCATGGCTAATCTGATGTCTTTTGGTCTTCTTTGTAGGAATGTAAGCAAAGGGAAGTTGTCCCTCTACAAGTTTCATGCTTGAAGCCAAACAAGTTTTAAATGATCTTTTTGATTTGAGGTACAATGTTGCTTATGTGCCACTGTCTTTTATGACCTGCATGGACCTTTTGATGGGCAGCACTTCATAACACTCTATGATGATATAATGTTCTTCCTTGTAAACTTTTAAGCCTGTTTTCATCTTTCTACTCGCTGTGGATGCCTTTATGAGATTTTTTAGGTCTCCTTCTTTGCCTCTGTTTCTTTTGTTGACCATTTATAAAAACATTCCTGTAGAAATGATTTGACATGGTAAATTTCTCCTTTGCAGGCTTACTTCTTGATCAAGAGGATACCTCTGGAGGTCTTTTGATGTTCTTTGGATAATGAAAATCCTCATCCTTGTGTTCTCTTGAATTCAACTTTGAATAATTGTGGAAATAGTGCATTTAAAACCATGATAATGCATAACCTAGGTGACCCTACTTGACTTATGGTAATGCTCTTGGAATAGGTTTTTCTGACTGAGAACTTGAAACAGGGTTTGGATGAGGAGAAAGGGTTTTTGACACTCTATTATGCACTATCATCCTAGACAAATAGAAAACCCTTTTTTACTTCAAAGGGATTTAGAGAGGGAATTTTTACAACACCATTATTTGAGGCACTTGGTGAGTAGGAGAGAAGTTTGGTTTACTTGGCGAAACAAGGTGTGAAAGTAGAGGGTTTAGGAAAATAGAGACATAGTGTTATAGGCAGATATGGAAAACATAGTGAGAGTGAGGGAAATTGGTCTTGTCCGGGTGATATATTGGCCATGCTTTGACAAGGAATTGAGATAATCAATAAATTTTCTCTTTGAGGATATTTCTAGAACTCACATGATTCTTGAATTATGTTTCTAGAAATCGTGGACAAAGCATTAGTCATCTAAATAGGTAAAAATTATTGATGACTAAGAGTGGCTCCACTTGGGGAGGGCAGCTCCTTTTGAGGAGGTGTCCAGAATTTTAGATCTCTTGGTTTATGAAGACTAGTGGCTCATCCATTGGGTATATTTTCTCTTTTATTTTGCTGCTACTTTCCTTGAAGTAGTAATTTTGAAAATCCTAAACCATGATTAGCTCGACTTCACTTTTACCTACCCAACCTACTCACCTAACATTTTTTCTTCCGTGGGTGCACTTGAACTGGAAAACCCATTGGCATTTTTTGTTTTGAAAATTCAAACAAACTCTCTACTTCTACACTTATCTCTTCCGGGAGTTCAGATTAGGCTATTGAACTCCTTTGATTCTCTACCTATTCTACTCAACTGTTAAGGTTAAACCGTTTGACAGGATTTATTCAATAAGCTAAAAACATGAAATTGAAAGCATGACTAAATCAAGATTAGACAATCTAATTTATCATGGGTTTGTGGCATAAAAACAAGATGCACACAAATGTTATTTTTTTACAAAATAAGACTAGAAAAATCAGGGCTAAGATACATAGTTTGCTATTTATCCATGTTTTTCTCCTTAGTTCTGTTTTGAGCATGTGGAACCAGTATCTTTCTTCCCTAATCTATTTTCTTTGACAAGTCAAGCTTCAAGGTTTTACCAACAGTATTTTCACTAACTTATCAACAATAAATTTAAAACTTGTTTAGCCATGATTAGGCTAGATAGCTGAACAAAACATTATTTTTTCACTAGTAGTGGCATATAGGCTTGCACACTTTCAGTATCACTATTTTTTAGGTATGGGGTTGTACCTTTTCTTTAGAATCTGCCCTCTTTTCCATTTTTTCTATGTTTTATATTTTTCTCTCCTTTTGAATTTTTCTTCACACAATGGTATGTACAATGAGTGAAAATTTTAAAGCTAAGGATCTTGAAAAATGTAGTTCTTGAGCATCCTGTCTTCAAAAGGATCTCCTAACATCTTTTGTCCATTCAACTATTGAAAATAAAAAATAGAGTTACCTCTATTTGACAACATGGTATCAGGATTATTCCAAGTGTTTTCAAAAAATCTATGATCCCCTTGGTGCTTCTTCTTTGACCTTTTCTCTTCAAATTTCTTTGAGTCAAAGATCCTCCTCAAGTAGGCAAGGTAATCCTTATCATCTTTATAACAAATGATGAATTCATCCATGTACACCATAGTAGAGAAATTTAAAACTGAAGGCATAGTTTTTTGAAAAGTATCTCCAACACTTTCTAGCTCGGGAGGTATTTGTCTAAGCATGCAACTGTCCCAAGGAAATTTGAACAAAACCCTTGAGCTGATTGATATGAAGTGGTATCATCTGATGGTAACCTAAAAAACTATCATGCAATGAGATTTGATTAGAAAACCCTACCCTTTGTAAAGTATTATTTTTTTTTGTAAAAAGGTATTTGTTCTTTTGGAAGGGCTGCTTCTAGTACCTAAAATCTATACAAAACCTATGTCCCTTTGCCTTCTTTCTAAGTGAACTCAACTACTCAATTTTTTTCTGATTCTTTTTGAAAGGAAGGATTTTTAGAACAATGGCTGTGTTACAAGGTTTTAGACTAGCCTGCCTACACACATAAGCATTCTGAAATTTTTTGCACAAAATTGTATTCCTTTATTTTGTGTGTAGTGATAAAATTTTAGACAACTTAATTATTTCAGGCTTCTTAAGTTTTCCCATGCTATCTTCCTCTACATCATCTTCAGTAAAAATTTCTTTGGGATCTGTAGCAATATTTGTGAAAATTGATAATTTTTCTGATAGGGAAGATTTCTTGGATGATGAAGTATCTAGGTAAGGTAGAAACATCAAACCATCTTGTTCCAAATTCCCAAAGATTTGTGTTTTGTGAGGGTGTTTCATTTTTTTTGGATTAGAAAAAGGAAGAAGTTGTGTTCTTGCGATTTGTCTTTCTTTTGAGCAACCTGTTCCCTTTTCTAAACTAATTCTTGTTTCTGATATTTCATTTTCAATTTGCAAGAAATCAATTTTAGTTTTATTATCTTGTGGTGTTTCAGGATCACGATAGTTTTGACTGTCGAACTCATCATAGAGGAAGTGATCTGATTGTTGTATTGTGCCTAGATCTTCACAATTTTCATTTACTTTCTCATCAAGGTCATTTCCATTATACAAGATGAATGAGTCCAAGTCTGAATGAATTGAATATATAGGGGTGTTGTTCGGTTTATCTAGGTTGCTTACCATGTACTTCCTATGAGATTCTCAGTATAGTCTCCTAGTTTGGTTAAAAATCAGGATGTTAGCATAAGACATGTCAAGTTGGAGGTTTCCCAAAATTTTAGCTCCCCAAGATCGAGAAAAAAGCATGCCATATTTTGGGGGAATGTTAACCAAGAATATATCCATGACCAGGCTCTTAGCAGGGATTTGTGCCATATTGAGACATAATCCTTGATCAAGCCCAAGAATTTAACTCTGCTTGAATCAAAGGAATACCGATGTTTGTAGGGCTTGGTTATTTCTAGGCCCAATATTTACATCACTACCTTCGGCATGAGGTTGTGAGTGGCACCAAAGTCTAGCATGGCATTATGTAGGATTTTTTTGTGTATGTTCAAGCTAACATAAAATGGGGGAATGGCTCTTCTTGGTATTTTCCATATACTTTGGGTCCAAACAATAGCTCTAGTTTATCATCTCTCAAATTCAGATTATTGGTGTCATTTCCTATATTCAAAAATTTTAAAACATGGGAGCGGTACATATCCTGAGCCACTAGTTCAGTGAGAGAGATGGTTATTCTGATTTTAGCGATCTCTCCTTCAAAACTGAAAGGTACTTGATTTTTAGACATTTACATCAGTTTTATCAGCCATGAATTTTTCCACATTTTTAATTTGTTGATTTTGATGCGGGCTTTGGTAATTAGAGTTTTCTTAGGGCCACTAGTAGAGGTGCTAGGATAGCTCGTGTCAACTCCTAGTTGGCTAGTTTTATCCTTGTTGGGATCAGTTTTCTTAGCCATGGTGTTGTTATTGCCTGTTGTTATTTTAAGAATGTTTTCGGGAGTTTTCTTAACAACAGTGTCTAAGTTGTTTTTCCTGGAGTTTTCTTGGTTTTTCCTACTCCTAAGATCATATTGCCTATCGACTTCCATTATGGAATTTTCTAATCCCAATTCATGGTCTTCGGAATCTTCATAGCTGGTTTCATCTTGGTTTGAGGAGAAAAAACCCTGTTCTTCTACTGTGAGAAAAAAATCACCCTCACTATCAGAGCCTATTAAGTTTAGATGATTCTCATCTGGTTGTTAAATATCTCTTTCCCCTTCGTCAACATAGTTATCTTGAAAGGGTGGCCTGATTTGTTGATCGTTTTCCCTTGGTCTATTTTGGGGCGGGTCTCTTCTAAAATTTTGATTTCAGTTTCTATTTTTGGGATTTGTTTGGTTGCCCCTAGGGGGTATTATTTCATTTATGCTTATTATCTCCATCATTCTTTCCATGGTCCTAAGAAGGTTGTCCATCTTGGAATTAGATTGGGAGGTGGAGTGCATGGTGTCATATTTGTCTGTTATCCTCTTTTTTGATCTTAGCCTAGCTCTTTCTTCAATTAAGTTCTACACTTATAGCTCCTTTTTGCATGTCTTCTAAAGTTAGGGGCTCTCTTTTTCTTATTTGATAGGCCATATCGGGGTCAAAACCCTCCAGGAATTTAGCTAAGGCTAGGCCTAATGGGGGTTTCATGTTTGGCAGTAGTGCCTTGTAAACACTATTGAACCTAGCACAATAGTCTTGAACACTTTCTCCCGTGTCTTGGGTATGTGTTATATTCTTTCCATGAATAATCACGCGTGGTCCTCACCCATGGTTTTGTTCATGGTTTTGCACATGGTTTTGGGGTATGATGTTTTTCGACCCCTGGTATTTTTGTAGATCCGGTCAAGGGAACTACGGTTTTGTTCTAATCCAGGGTTAATGGATTGGGGTTTATGTATGCTTCGACATGTATATATATGTGCTGTAACACTAAAAGGAATAAAATGAAATATCAAGCTGGTCATCCCGATTTTGGATCCAGAGGAAAATCTCTCTATTTACTTGTTTTATGTTTTATGCTGTCACTATTGTTTATTTTATCTTATAAGATTCGTGTGTAGATAATTTTTGTTCAAGGTTAAAACCTACATTTGGTATCAGAGCAGCTTCGGCTTCAAGGGGATGCCTTTGCTGCTGAGGGGTCTTTTTCTCGAGCCTGAGGTAGACCCTATTCAGTGGGAGATCTGTGGGATCGATTCTTACGGTGAAAGAAGATGGCGAGCAGAAGAAAGATAGAGATCGAGAAATTTAATCGTCAGAGTTTTGAGTTATGGAAGCTCAAGATGGAGGATCTACTGGTGGATAAAGATCAGTGGATCATGGTAGATCTAGGTACTAAACCAACAGCAATGTCAGATGAAGACTGGAAGAAATTGGATCGGAAGGCTAAGATCACAATAAGGTTATGTGTCTCAGATTCAGTATTGTTGAATGTATCTGGGGAAGCTACGGCGAAGAATTTGTGGGGAAAAATTGGTAATTTGTACGAATCTAAGTCTCTGGTGAATCAGTTGTTCCTGTGGAAAAAGCTGTATAACCTGAGGATGAAGGATGGAGACTCGGTGACAGAGCATTTGAATGCCTTCGATACTGTGGTAAGTCAGCTGTCATTTGTTGATATTAAAATCTCAGATGAAGATAAGTGCATCAGTTTGTTGTGTTCTCTACCCGACTCATGGGATAGTCTGGTTATTGCAATAGGTAGCAATACAACTAGCTTGAATTTTGATGACATTGTCTCAACCTTGTTGTCCGAGGAAATGAGACGGAGAAATATGGAAGGACAGAATGTAGATGCCTTGTCTGGATGAGGAAGGTCCCAAAACAGAAACAAGAATAAGGTTTCGAGTGGGAGATCTAAATCTAGAGGGAGATCTAATCCTGGAAAGTTTCTAAAGGTATGTCAGAAATGCGGAAAGGAAGGGCACTACAAAAGGGATTGCAGATATAAATCTCCTGAGAGAGGAAAGGGATCTGATGATGCTCCTTCTGTAGAGGAAAAAACCACCTAGGATGAAGGTGGGGATGTGTATTTGGCTTCTTCTTCAAATACACATGTAGATCATGTGTAATGATCGTTTTTCGGGATTCTAAAGATTATATTTTAGAGATGGAATACAGAGGAATTTACTAGATATTTCACCCTTCCAAGAAAGGGTGAGATCCAGAGGCTACCTGGCCAACTGTAGACTCTACTTATAGAACTTGGAATAACCCCTTTTTAGGAATTTCAACAAGGTCTTCAAGGAAAACGTTGTATAAGTAAAACTGAGCAATAATAATGCAGATCAGGGCTATTTCCCCTCATTTATTATAAATTTGAATTATATATGGAATTTCATCAGAAAAAAATCAGTTTAAGCACATTAAACAGACCTCCCAAAAAGTAGACTAGCTAAATGGCACCCAAAGGGGAAGACTGCAGTAAAATGCAAGCACTTCTTCAGGAATTGCGCAGTTTTAGCTAATGTTCAGTGGAGATCAGAAAGAGGACTGATATCTCATTATTGCAGTAGAAAATAATAATTATGAAAAATCCCTTTCATTATACATTGTAAAGAATGAGCCAATACAGCAATAAATATTCAGAAAAGAGAGCACATGCACATGTAAATTTTCCGCAATGCTTGAACAACTTTATTTTCCACAAGGTTAAGCAGATGTGAGTTAAAACATAGATCTAGAGCATATATGTGGATAAAATATCAGATCTATATTAGATCTGGAGACTCTATAGTTTTCCCTACAAGATCCACTTGGAATTTTGACAAGAGCATGCATAAATAAGAGTAGATCTGAGAAACAAGTTGCAGATCTGGAAACTATTGCAGTAAATTTCTGAATATGAAATTACATTACAATGGATCAGATATGAATAGAACATAGATCAGCAAGCCAATCCAGGGATCGCCAAGTGGAAGGCAAGCCCAGCACAAGAGATCTCTGATCTAAACAATGAGCAAATCAACCTACAAACCCTCATACATAAATAACACAGTTTTCCCAGTGGGACAGTGCTGTAGCTCAAGAGACACAGAAAAATACTGAATAATAGAAGATATAAAAGTACAAGAAATGGTATTCTCTTCCAAGAGGTCAAAGGACCCACTCCATGGAGAGAGACTCTCAAAATACACTAGATCTCTACAAATCTAGATCACCACTTGCTGCAGCCTGCAAAGACAGCAAAACCCTCACTAGATCAGCGCTGCCATTGTAAGTATGAGCTTGGCCTCAAGCCTGATAGTGATTCACTTCAGCAAATAACTCCTCCAATGATCCTCAAGGGAAGATATGAAACCCCTAAGCATGAATTCCAATCATAATCCTCCACTAAACAACAGAGAATGGTATTTGTCTAAGTAGAAAAATACATTAGAAATATGATCTATCGACAACCTCCTTTTTCTACTCTCCTTATCCTTTTATAAGATGAGAAATCTCTTGCAAACCCTAAACCACTTTGATGAGCTAGCCCTTTTCACATTAGAGGCTCCCTTCATGAATTGTGTTGTCCCTTTTAGAGATGCAATGAACCTAGACAAGGCTATTGATTTGGTCAAGGTGGACCCAGTCTTTGGCTCAAACATCTTTCACACCAGCAAGTGATTACTTACATAGCCCTGATTTGTCTTTGTTCACATGGGCATTGATTTATTCATAATTTTTAGGAGTTTTTGTAAATTTTTGTAGATGTTCTATGCTTGATGCAATTTTACTTTTATAACAACAATCACATAAATAGTTAAGTAAAATGTTGATAGAACATACCAGTGGATCTATAGAAGACAAACCAGAAACAGGAGAATGTGTTGGTGCGTTACGGTGGTCAGCAGGATGCTTCAACCAACAAAGTCTTCTTGGTCAGCCAACCCAGAATGTGTCACAACAGTCCTCAAATCAATCATCCATTCAACTTAAAGTCAACCCCATGAATGTCAATGTGGTCCAGAAAAATTCAATGCAGGGTAGCAACAATAAAGTCAATGCAGCTCCAACTTCGGTCAACCTTTTGACCTCGATTTTTGTGCCAATGAGTACGGCCTTCAAAAATCGAACTCTCCACAAAATTTCAGCTCAAATGGACCATGCATTGACCAAAGTCAACGCTGGTCAATCTTGCCCAGAAACCCTAACTGTAGAAAATTTCGTCCAGAAACCCTAACTGCAGAAATTTCGTCCTTTTTCCAGCTGCAGCTACTTCGTCCTTTTCCCATGTGAGAACTGCTTCTTAGATGCTTGTATCCAATGAGAAGTGTGTGGATGAGATGAGTGAAAAGCTCTCCAACGTTGACTGTATTTATATCCATCATTGAGGTGTGTGACACATCTGTTGGGGGTGTAAAACCTTAAGGCCGACCTGCACTTAAATTTATTATAAATAATAAATTCAAAATAAATGTTCTGCTCATCAGATTAAAATCAATTTTATATCAATTTTACACCTCTCCAAAAGAGGAATCCAATACAAATATTGGAATCTTCATCTGAGCATCACAAGATGGAGTTTGGACCTAGTTGTCCAAATTTAACACTCCCTCTCAACTAGGGAGAACTCCATCCACCAGTGCAATCAAACATCATGCGTCATCCCGCCGTAACTTGCTTTGTTGGCCTCTTTATTTCAGAACAGAAGTGGGTCAGTCACAAAGACATCATCCCCTGGCTGACAAATTCAGCCCAGAGGTCCGAAACCTCTATCAGACTCACAAAGAGTCTCCAACCAACCCAAAGTTGGTTCATCTGACCTGAAGTCAGGCGGAGGTCCGAAACCTCACTATACTTGATCCCAGATCAAGTGGTTGGACCATGCCATCCTAGATAGAGAGTACGGCAATCTCTGATGTGTCCATCAGTATTTGCTACTAGTCTCTAGCTTTTCCCACCTCATTGGCCAAATGAGAGGTACTTCCCATGAGCCCCGAACTCAATGGGTAGGATGCATACGGGGCACAGATAATGAGAGGTGAACCAACTCAATAATCACAATGGTGGGGTCCAAGCACACCAACAAGGTTTGGCAAGCCTAGCCTTGTGGTTGCTCATAGCTCCGAGAAGCTGTCCCCAAAGCCCCCAGAGCTCCTCGAGCTCATCGTCCAACAAGACCCACATCATAGGGTCGTTCCACGATACCAAGTCTCTCACGGAAGGTTAGGAACTTGACCTTCCCCAGGGGCTTAGTGAGAATATCCGCGACCTGCTCATCAGTTCCTATATGATCGAGCCTTACGGTGCCTCGCTGTACCATATCCCAGATGAAATGGTACCTGATATCAATATGCTTGGATCGGTCGTGGAACACAGGATTCTCGGTCAAGCGAATCCCACTCTAGTTATCACAGAGTATCACGGTGGTATCTAGCACATGTCCAAACAGCTCACTAAAGAGCTTTCGCAACCAAACTACTTCACAACAGGCCATACTTGCTGCAATGTATTCGGCCTCTGCGGTGCTCAAAGCCACCGACTTCTGCTTCCTACTCATCCATGAAATCGAAGCAGAACCAAGATTGAAGCAACATCCCGATGTGCTCTTACGATCCACCACACTGCCAGCCCAGTCGGCATCAGTATATCCACAGAGTGTCACGCTCCCGGCAGTGTATCTCAGCCCATGGTTTATCGTGCCTCGAAGGTATCTCAGAAGATTCCTGGCACCAACCCAATGAAAGTGATGAGGCTCAACCATCTGTTGACTCAAAGTGTTCACTGCAAAACATATATCTGGACGGGTGTTCACTAAGAACATCAGAGCCCCTACGAGTTGACGATACTTAGTAGGATTTGCCAATACGGGCCCAGCAGCGCTGCCACTCAACTTCTTGAAGTTGAGTTCCATTGGTGTTGACACGGACTTGCAATCCACCATACCAAATATTTCCAGAAGTTTCACAATATATTTTCCTTGAGAAAGGAAAATCTCTCCAGGTCTCTGCCAGACCTCAAGGCCTAGGAAGTAGTGCATCAGTCCTAGGTCCTTCATCTCAAACTCAGCAGCAAGCTCCCTCTTGCATTGATGAATGAGAGGGTCAGCACCTGTCAGGAAGAGATTGTCCACATACAACACCAGAATGAGAGGCTTCCCCTGGACAACCTTGAAGTAAAGGTTCAGATCAACATTACTTCGAGTGAAGCCCAGCTTCATCAAGTAGCTATCTATCCTTTTGTACCAAGGTCTGGGTGCTTGCTTCAACCCATAGAGGGCTTTCTTCAACCTGCTAGTGTCCCGATTCTGAACTTCAAACCCCAGAGGTTGTTCTACATACACCTCTTCTTTTATTGCACCATGCAGAAAAGCGGTCTTGACATCCATTTGATGAAGACTCCATCCTTGCGTAGCAGCAAGGGCTATGATTAATTGAATGGTGGTATATCATGCCACAAATGCAAATATGTCATCATAATCTATTCCTTCCTTTTGAGAGAAGCCATGGGCAACAAATCTTGCCTTGAACTTCTTAGCACTTCCATCAGATCCATGCTTGATCTTGTAGAGCCATTTCGCGGTGACAACTGATTTGTCCTTCGGTCTTGGAACCACATCCCAGACATCATTCTTCATTATGGACTCATATTCTTCGTCCATAGCATCCTTCCAAACTTGATGATTTACAGCTTCCTCAAAAGATCTAGGTTCAGATTGTACAATAGTACTCATGGCAGCCAAATACCCTTGGTATCTACACGGCTTCTTGCTTTCTCAGAATGTCCCCCTCGGGGCAGCATGTCCCCCTCGGGGCAGCATGTCCCTCGGCATCTTCGATAGTGTCCCTAAGCCATGATGGTCTCTTTCTCAGTGAAGGAGATGGATCTATTGGGTCCATTGGTCCTTCAACATCATTCATTGTCTCATCTTGCGGTTCTTCTTGATTTCCAGGCCTTGCTTCATGATTTTCCTCAGATCTCAGAAGATCTACTACTTTCTTTAGGGAAGCATCTTCGTCAAAAGTGACATCATGGAATATTTCTACTTCCCTTTGACTAGGTACATAGAATATATAGGCCTTAGAGGTTTCGTTGTAGCCCACAAACATTCCTTTCTTCCCAAAATCATCCAGCTTACTTCTCTTTTCTTTTGGCACATGAAAATAAACAAGACATCCAAAAATTTTAAAATGTGAGACGTCAGGTTTCTTACCAGTGAAAACCTCTTGGGGAGTTTTGGAGTCCAGGGCAGAATGAGGGCATCGGTTTTGAATGTATACATCAGTATTCACAGATTCTCCCCATAGAAACTTCGGTAGACCTTGGTCACATAGCATGGCACGAGCAGCTTTCACATTGGTCCTGTTCTTTCGTTCAGCAATGCCATTATGCTCAGGAGTATAGGCAGTAGTTGTCTCCCTCTTAATGCCAGCTTCTCTGCAAAAGTCCTTGAACTCATTTGACTCATATTCAGTGCCATCGTCGGTCCTCAAAATCTTGATCTTCTTCCCTGTCATATTTTCCACCAAGGCTTTGAAGGTACAAAACCACATGAAAGCCTCATCCTTCTTCTTCAAGAAGTATATCCAGGTTTTGCGGGAGAAGTCATCAGTGAATGTCATATAGTAAGAACATCCTCCTAGGGATGTCACGGGTAGCATACCAGATAGATCAGAATGGACCAGTTGCAAAATATCAAATGTCTTTGTGACACTTGAGGGGAAAGGTCCCCTTGTATGCTTTCCTTCGGCACAACCCTTACATACACCTTCATGATTATTTCCAAAGTCGGGCATCCCTGTCACCACCTTCCTTGCTTCGGGAAGGGCCTTGTAATGAAGGTGTCCAAACCTTCGGTGCCATAGTTCAGTTTGTCGCATAGTATCACATGTCATAGCTCATAGTGGACTTCCTTCAACCTGGTAGAGTGTTCCAACTCTAAAACCAATCATGATAGCTTCCTTGAGGTTCTTCTTCCACATGCGCACTTTTCCATCAATGAATGCCACATTGAAGCCTTTGTCTTCAATCGCTGATATAGACACAAGGTTCTTCTTCAATTTTGGTACATAGAGTACATCCTGCAAATGTAGGACTTGTCCTTGAGACAAGTGGAGGGTCACAGTCCCTGTCCCTTTCACAGGATATGTGGCATTATCTCCAAGGATAATTTCCAGATTAGTATCCTTCTCAACCATGTTAGAGAGTGCTTCCTTGAACCCAGTGATGTGTCTTGAGGCACCACTATCTATCAGCCAGACATCCATAGTGTTGGGCGGGGATGCAGCAGAGAGGGCAGATACAAGAATGTATTCATTTCTTTTATCAACAACATTTGACTCCTCATACTTGGAGTTTCTAGACCTTTTGAAAGGTTGATTGCTTCCGCCAGAGGGAGCCTTCCTCTTTCCTTTGGACCTGTCGTTTCTTTGATTTCCATTCCTCCGGTTGTTGTTGTTGTCATCACTATCGGGAGAATCCTTCTTGAAAGGACATTCTCTAGCATAGTGACCATGCCTATGACAAGTGAAACACTTGCCCTTCTTTCCTTGGGCCCTAGCTCTTCCTTTGTTCTTAGGACCACCAGAGTTCTTCTTTCTAGAATGAGCAGCATAGGCAGCATTTCTGTCATTTTCATATTCCTTCATTCTTGTCTCTTCTTGCATGCATCTTGACAGTAGCTCGTCAAAGTTAGGAATTGTATTATTATTGAGAATGGTAGTGTTGAATACTTGCCATTCATATGAGAGCCCTCCAAGTGCGATGAGTACCATCTCACGATCGGCTATTGTCTCCCCAATAGCCAGCAGATTGTTCCTGATCTCGGTCAATTTCAGAAAGTATGTTTGGACATACTCATCCCTACCTTTCTTCAGATTCTTCAATTGATTCTTGAAGAATAACACTTGGTTTGCATTTGTTTACTTTGAACATTTGTATCAGCTTATCAGCTTATTGGACGTGCCTAGCTCGGATATGTAGGCAACCGGACTTTTTATGTATGGATTCCGTGATCATTAGCTTTTCTTTGATCTTCCCCTTCTTATACTTGGTTTTAGCAGCAGCAGTGGCAATGGATGGAGGTTCTTGTATCTTACCCAATACATAGTCCATGCGATCATGGTCTTCCAATTTGAGATCTAATATCATCTTCCAAGCATGGAAGTCATCCCTTCCAGTCAGCTTGTCATCCTCCTTGAAGCCATAACTTGTGGAACTCATTTTTCTCAGTTGGTGATTGCTATAAGTTAGGGCTTGTCTTCACCTCAGCTCTGATACCATGTAAATTTTTGTAGATGTTCTACGCTTGATGCAATTTTACTTTTATAACAGCAATCACATAAATAGTTAAGTAAAATGCTGATAGAACATACCAGTGGATCTATAGAAGACAAACCAGAAACAGGAGAATGTGTTGGTGTGTTACGGCAGTCAGTAGGATGCTTCAACCAGCAGAGTCTTCTTGGTCGGCCAACCCAAAATGTGTCACAACAGTCCTCAAATCAATTATCCAGTCAACTCAAAGTCAACCCCAGAAAAGTAAACGCAGTCCAGAAAAAGTCAACACAGGGCAGCAACAATAAAGTCAACGCAACTCCAACTTCGGTCAACCTTTTGACCTCGATTTTTGTGCCAATGAGTACGACCTTCAAAAATCGAACTCTCCACAAAATTTCAGCTCAAACGGACCATGCGTTGACCAAAGTCAACGCTGGTCAAACTTGCCCAGAAACCCTAACTGCAGAAAATTTGCTGCGGTAAATTTCGTCCTTTAGCTGCAGTAGATTTCGTCCATCTTCTCACGTGGGAGATGAAACTGCTTCTCAAATGCTTGTAGATAATGAGAAGTGTGTGGATGAGATGAGTGAAAAGCTCTCCAACGTTGACTGTATTTATATCCATCATTGAGGTGTGTGACACATCTGTTGGGGGTGTAAAACCTTAAGGCCGACCTGCACTTAAATCTATTATAAATAATAAATTCAAAATAAATGTTCTGCTCATCAGATTAAAATCAATTTTATATCGATTTTACACCTCTCCGAAAGAGGAATCCAATACAAGTATTGGAATCTTCATATGAGCATCACAAGATGGAGTTTGGACCTAGTTGTCCAAATTTAACAGTTTTACATGTCCTCCTTTATTTATTTATTCATACAACATAAATTAAATCAAAATTGAATGTTTCCTCTTAGCTAAGGCTAAGTAGGAGCATTACATCATGAGTCATGGTTGATTGACTCAGGTACATCCTTTCACTTCACTCCCCATAGGGAGTGGTTCTGCGAGTATGAGAAATATGATGGTGGTGATGTCTTCCTAGGGGATGATAGGAAGGCCAGAATCATCGGACATGCAAAGGTCAAGCTAAAGATGCAAGGTGGAAGGATTAGAACACTTCCTAGTGTTCTGCATATTCCTGCATTGGCTAGAAATATGATTTCTATAAGCAAGATGGATGATGCAAGTGTAAAAATAGTGTTCGAGAAAGATTCCTGCAAGATGGTTCAGGGAGCGCTGGTATTAATGCAGGGAGTTTGGACTGGAACTCTATACAAGCTACAAGGAAGCATTGTTATTGATGGGTGTAATAGTTCTATAGTTCCTGAAAGTCGAGTGGAAAGCCTAGTTATCTCTGGAGAAAAGACCATGCTATGGCATCAAAGGCTTGGACATATTGGAGATAAGGGCCTTCGAATACTACATAGAAATGGTATGGTAGAAGGTATGTCTAATTTCTCTCTGGATTTCGATTTCTGTGAAATTTTTTTATATGGGAAGCAGAATCGGGTGAGTTTTCCTTCTAGTGCTAAGAGGGCGAACAAGATATTAGAACTTGTGCACTGTGATGTGTTTGGACCTGTGTCAGTTCCATCACTGGGAAAGTCTATGTACTATGTTTCATTCATATATGACTTCTCAAGGAATACATGGATATATTTCTTGAGGAATAAATCTGAAGTCTTTGACAGATTTAAAGAATTTAAGGCTCTAGTGGAAAACCAGATAGAGAAGAAGATAAAGGTGCTGAGGACAGATAATGGTGGGGAGTTCTGCAAGAAGGAATTTGAAGAGTTCTATAAGAAGTGTGGTATAGCATGACAGAAGACTACTCCATACACACCTCAGCAAAATGGAGCTGCGTAAAGAATGAACAACACCGATGGAAAAGGCAAGAAGCATGCTCTGGGTGGTACCTCAAGTTAGGACAAGAATTCTGGCAAAGGCAAGGAGACTCGCATGCTATCCGTTAACAGATCACCTTCATCGCTGTTGGAGGATAAGACTCCACATGAGGTATAATCGGTAAGAAACCCTCTCTTTCTCACATCTAAGGGTATTTGGATGTGATGCATATGTACATGTTCCAAAGGAGAAAAGGACCAAGTTGGATATTAAATCTGAAAGGTGCATCTTTATTGGGTATAAGGATGGTTTAAAGGGTTACAAGCTTTGGAACCCAGAAACAAGCAATGTTGTGTACAACCGAGATGTGGTGTTTAGAGAGGTGAAAAATGTTGTTAAACATGAAATCATATGAAAGGAACCTGAGAAGATAAAGTTTGAGCTAAAGGAGGATGAATCAGACTCTACAACAGAAGAAGATTCAGAAGAGGAAGAGCCACAAACTCCAGCTTTGAGAAGATCAGTTCGGGAAAGAAGGCAACCATAAAGGTATAGTCCATTTGCTTTCTGTTCAGGTTTGCCTTAAATATAACTGATGATGATCCCAGAACTGTCAGGGAGGCAGTAGATTTCGAGGATGGAAAACTCTGGAAGGAGGCCATGGTTGATGAAATGGCATCCTTGCACAAAAATGAGGCATGGGATCTCGTGAAGTAAAGTTGTCTACTGAAGGAAAGCCCACCGGGAGAAAATAGGTGTTTAAGAAGAATATTACTGTAGAGACTGTAGAAGGAAAGGTAGAGAAATACAAAGCTTGGTTGGTAGCAAAAGGTTATTCCAAGTGCCGAGAATTCCAGGTGCCGGGAATTGATTTTGGTGATATTTTTTCTCCTGTTGCCAAAGTTACTTCTATTAGATTACTTTTATCTGTTGTTGTTGCATTTGATTTTGAGATAGAACAAATGGATGTGAAAACAACATTTCTTCACGAGGATCTAGAAGAGGATATCTACATGAAGCACCCTGAAGGCTTTATGGTGAAGGGTAAGAAAGAACTGGTGTGCAGGTTGAAGAAGTTGTTGTATGGGTTAAAAAAGTCACCAAGGATGCGGTATCAGAAATTTGATTCCTATATACAGGGACTTGGCTTCACTAGAAGCAAGGAGGGTCACTGTGTTTATTTTAAATTAATTGGTGATCGTATTATTTATTTGGTGTTGTATGTGGATGATATGTTGTTGATTGGAAATGACAGAAATTATCCAAGATTTGAAGACCCGGCTGTTCTCCAAATTCGACATGAAGGATCTTGGTGCTGCAAACTATATTTTGGGCATGGAAATTAAGAGAGATCGGGTAAAGAGGAAGCTCTGGTTAAACCAGAGGAAGTATGTCGAGACTATATTGCAGAGGTTCAATATGCAGGATAGTAAACCGGTGAATGTTCCTATTCCTGTAGGTGTAAAGCTGTCTGTTGAACAGTGTCCCAAGACACAAGAAGAAGAGGAGTATATGTCTCGTGTTCCATATGCAAGTGCAGTGGGTAGCTTGATGTATGCAATGGTCTGTACTAGACTAGACATTGCACATGCAGTGGGAGTATTGAGCATTTTTATGTCAAACCCAGGGAAGGAGCATTGGACAGCAGTGAAGCGGGTTTTCAGATATTTACGTGGCACTAGTGATTATGGCTTGTGCTATCAGGGAAGACCAGGATTGGAAAGAATGTTGGACATTCGTGGTTTTGTTGATGCAGACTGGGCTGGAGATCTGGACCAAAGAAGATCTACAAGTGGGTATGTGTTTAGCCTATTTGGAGGCGCAATCAGTTGGATGAGTAAAAGACAGTCTGTAGTGGCTCTTTCAACTACAGAGGCAGAATACATAGCAGCCACTCATGCAAGCAAGGAAGCAATTTGGTTGCAGAGATTGTGTTCAAGTATGGGGTTGGTACAACAAGCTATAAGGATAGAATGTGATAGCCAAAGTGCAGTTTTCTTGGCTAAGAACCCTGCTTATCATTCAAAGACAAAGAACATTGATGTTCAATATCACTTTGTTAGAGATATGGTTGAGGCTAAAAGGGTGTTGCTGGTAAAGGTGGACACTTTGAAGAATGTTGCGGATGCATTGACAAAGTCTGTGAGCACTCAGAAGTTCTCTTGGTGTAGAGAAACAATGGGTGTTGAAGAATTGGGCCAATGACTAAGCCCTCCTGTGGCCCCCCGTGGAAAGAAAACAACAATTGGGAGAATGTTGGGTATGTGTTATATTCTTTCCACGACTAAGCACGGGCGAGTAGTCCGCGTCCATGGTTTTGTGCATGGTTTTGCACATGGTATTGGGGTACAATGGTTTTTGGCCCCTGGTATTTTTTTAGATCCGGTCAAGGGAACTACGGTTATGTTCTAATCTAGGGTTTATGGATTGGGGTTTATGTATGCTTCGGCATGTATATATATGTGTGTTGTAACACTAAAAGGAATATAATGAAAAATCAAGCTGGTCGTCCCGATTTGGGATCCAGGGGAAAATATCTATGTTTATCTGTTTTATGTTTTATGCTCTCGCTATTGTTTATTTTCTGTTATAAGATTCGTGTGTAGATAATTTATGTTCAGGTTTAAAACCTACACCGTGTTTCTTTTGAGATTACTATATTCTGAAAGGATATGAAGAGGGTTTTTCTTGATTTCCCATTTGTGTATGAAATTTTGGTAAGGGGAAGGGAGATCATATATGCTGTTGGGAGTTAGGATTTTGAACCATTTATTAGCTTCTCCTCCTAGGCTTTGGGAAAACATCCTCATCTTCATGGTTTCCTCTTCTAATTACATGTAGTCAAAAGCATCATTCATTCTATCTACATGTTGTTGGGCAGTAGTAGATTCAGCCCTAGTGAAGTGTGGGATTCTAGATTGGTAATCATTTGGAAAAGGTACCAATGGTTGTGGTAACAAAAGGGGCACATACAATGGTTCCATGGTGGGAGCTAATGGTGGATTTACAAGTGGAGGATTTGTGCTATGAGATGGAGTGGTTTGCACAGTGGAGGTGTGAATGGGTGGGGTAGAAGTACTTGGACCAGTAAACTGATTTTGAGCAGACTTGGGATGAAAAGAGCTAAAGTGGAAGAGAATTTGGAAATCAGGTGGTGTGGAAGCAGAATCTTCTCTACTAAGGCTCTGCTGCAAGTCTATGGGCTCAAGATCGGTATGGTCGATTCTACTTTGTGACTTGGTTCTGAAAAGGTTTTTGGTATGGCGCAAGTCAAACTGGGGATCTTGCAAGGTTGTAAGTTGTTCAGGTATAGAGATTTCTTTGTGAATGGTCCTATTAGTAACTAAGTTTCCAATTTCAGAAGTTTTCCACAAAATATTTTCTGGGTCATCAACTATAGTAGGAGGGTTTGGGTCCGAATGAGATCTGGTATTGATTCTTCATGGAGCCAGATTTCAAATTCAAAATTTAGAGAGGCAGAAAGTTTATGACTGCTTTTGGAAGGTTGTCCTCTATAGGTGCTATCAAACTTGCACAGTGTGTGACTAGGCTTCTAGACTTCTTAGGGCTAGTTTGATGCAATCCTACATGAGTTTATAGATACCTAGAAAAATTTAGAAGGCCTACTAGAGGCTAGTGGAGTTGCTAGGTGGATATTTTTAGTTGTTTGAAGATATGTTGTCTATGATCCACCACCAATACTGACAAAAGGCCAATCTAGAAATGTTTGGGGGTTTTCTAGGTTTCTATATGTAGCCCGAAGGTTTGTAAGACTGTCCTATAGCTGAGTCATCAATTTGCTAAGATGGTGAAAAATATTGACTCCACTCTTAGGCTATCAGTTAAGTTTTCTATGATTTGACGAAGGTTTCTGAAGTCCTAAGGAATACTTAGTTTGTCACTGACATCAGAGGTTGCCTCATAAATACTATTGTGGTATTGATAGTGATGAGCTATCTATAAATCATAAGATACTATTTGATGAAGGGATTTTGGATTTGTAAGGGGTATTTAGATTTTTATGAACTCAGAAGGTCCTACCGTGATCGCCATTATGTTAGGGTCCTGTGATTTGGAAGATTGGCTAAACCAAATGACATGGTAACATCAAACCAATCTTTGGAGTCCTAGGACCTAGCCTTCCTGGACTCAGAGAGGGCTCTGTCTACTATGCGAAGGATGTGAACTTTCTCACTTCGGATGATTGATTTTAGGATAGTTGTTAAGTGTAATTTGTTTTTTTTTTAGCTTGGGGTAAGATGACTAAGTAGGATAGGTCGAATAAGAGGTTGTCGAATCAGTAGGGCTATGGGGTCAGATGAAGTCGAGGGTGTCTAAATGATGAAGTAAAGTGTATTGCAGGGCCGATTTAGCAAGGTTAATGGATCCTTTGGGTGATGTATGAGGTGTAATGAACATTAAGCTTGGGAAAAAACTAAGAGGTCTTTAAACATATATAGTCTGAAATAAATAACTCACGAGGTAGGGCAAACCATTAATATCTATGAAAAATACTCAAACTGATAAACATTTAGGATGAACATTTCGATGATAAATAGAAGCATTAGAACTCCTAACTTTAGAAATTCACCTTCATATTTTTGAGAAAACACATAAGATAAACAAACAACTCATTAAATGGAGAGGGAACTCCTAAACAACATATTTCAAACTATTGGGAACTCTGAAACAAGTTGGTAAGCATGGAAAAAGGGAAAGATCGAAACAAGGCCTCTTTGTCTTAACCTAATCAATCACTATTCCATAGAAAAGCTTCACAATAGGGTTTTGAAAACTTTAAATAAGAAAGGCATACCATGAATCATATTTATAAGCTAACATACTAACCATTCATGAAACAAAAACAAGTTTTAGTGGGCCTAAGGAGAAATCAAGAATTCCTTAAGATGACTAAAAGAAGAAAACATCAAAACTATAGGAAACAGGAGATTTGAGGTGCTTCCATGAGCATATCTAAACCTATACTTTTCTGATCTATAGTAACCAAGATGATTGAAAAAAAATAAAGACAAGAAAACATTAAAAAGTTAGGAAAACATCACCATTCACCAAGCTATGGAATGCTGTAAGCAAGCTTCTCCAACATCAAGCCACACAAGCCATTCATTCACTTCATAAAACCAATATCTTGCCCAAGCTCATAAAACCATATATTTCTCTTAAACAAATCAAGTCCAAACTCTTTACAATGAATCCTCATGTCTTATATAACCAATGAGGAGAGGAGAGCCTACTAGAGCATCTCAGAAGCCTATTGGCCAAAGAGAAATATCCTAACTTGTCCTTGAGGCTTTGCAAAGCCCAAGGCACAAAAATATCTAAATAAATATCTTTTCCAACTATAAATGGAAATAAAATTGAATTTTATGCTTGACATGCCTAAGAAAACTTTCCAAATGCACATTTTTCCCACTCACCCATAGGAGCGTAACACATGTGTCAAACGGTAAAATTTTTCCAGGTGCATAGCATAGAAATAGGCCCTGTTTCAACAGTCTTTCGTAGGTCTTCCCGACACCGGATTTGGCTTCCTGATGGCGTGTTGGAAAGCCTGATGAGTCTAATTTCCAAAAAAAATTGCGTTTTTCTAAATGGATGCCATTTACCTATTGAAAAATAAAATCTCCCAACTCTGCTCTGTCCATAACACCTGGTCTGAAAAGGAGTCAGAAAGGTCAAATGTTTGATGTTTTTAAACCTTTTGAGGGGGTCAAACTGCTCCACATGATCTCAAAATTAGTGAGTAGACTGTTGGTGTAGTGAAAAATCCAAAAATGTAAACTTTGAGAGCTGAAGACGTACCATATTTGTGCGTAGCACCTAGGGTGTAGTGCTCCTAGGGGTCAAAATTTGGAAAACACAAAAAGTTGTCCAATTTGCCTCAAAATTGGTGGATAGACCCCTGAAGAGGTTTTGGATAGCTTTTGAGAAGCCTCAGCCAAGACGCCAAGGTTTTCATGCACTTTATATCTTTTTAGGTCTTCTAATTCAATGAGGGCCTTCTTTAGCTTGGTGCTAGGAAGCATGATTTTCCTTGCATAATGTTTGGCCATTTTATTTTGTAGGGAAAGGCCCCTCTTGACATCTTTGAAATCCCCATGTTCCTATTTGTAATAGTAGATGTCCCTTTGATCCATCTCAAAATACCTTTCCCACTCCTCAAGCTATGCATATTTTTCCAAGAGGAACAACCTAGCTTTCATCTCTTGGTCTTCATTGTCACTGTCTAGATCAATGAATTGAGATCCTAGAGAAGTCTTCTTGATCCTTTTGCTCCTTCTTACATGTACCTTCCGTTCACCTTTGTCCACCTTTCCCTTTCCTTTGTCTTGATACTTGATTACTGGAGGAGAGATGACCCCTTTCATTTTTGAGGCAACAAATAAATCTCTTTTGCCTCTGTGATAGGTGCATATGAGAGGTTTTATGATGGTGTCTCTACCTTTGGAGGTGACACAAGCCTTGTCATATTCTTCATCATAAGACCCACTGTTTTGGCCCTTTTTCTCATCACGAGGCTCACTGATTTTAAATATTTTTTCTTGCTCATTTTTTATTTCTTGAGATGTTTCCTCTTCTTCACCATCATCACTCTGATGTTCCTCTCCTTCACATTCTATTTTTTGTCCCATAATTTTTATTATTTTCACGACTTTCATCATCTTTATCAATCTCTACATTTGCCTCAATGTTCTCAATCTTTGTCTCACTTGCATCTTTCTCTTGATTTTTTTTTCATCAATTTCTTGTTTTTTGTGGCTATTATCACTTTCTTGCTCACTACCGTCGTGTTCCTTGTCTTCTTCAACTTCTACCTCGCTATCCTCTTCTTGGTTTTATTCATCTATCTTAGTTTCTACCTCATTGTCTTCTTCCTGGTCTTCTTCAACTTCCTCAACTTCTACATCACTATCCTCTTCCTCATTATTGTCATATGTTTTCTCTTCATTAGAGCCACTGTAATTTTGTTCACTTGGAACATTAAGAAAAGAGATAAGAGGTGAATTGTTTTGTGGAGAAGTCATAGGCAGAGATGATGGAGGAGTGGAGGTAGGTGGTTGTGAAGTGGAAGGTAAATTTTGCTGAATGAAGGCTTGGGGGTTTGTAAACACATTATGTGAGATGAAGACTTCCCAAGGGATTCCTTGCTATTGCAACTGATGTAAGACAATCATTTTGATCAAGGAGTGGTGTAAAAGGCTCGAAATTTTGTGGTCATAGATTATTTTCTTGACAAGTGAGGCCATCTTTTCAATGCTTCAGAAAAGGTAGTATGGTAGGTTCATTATTTTGACTTTGGTGAAGTTCATTAGTAACCTTATATGATATGAGTAAATCCTGGAGTATCTCCCCTCACAGGTGAAATATCTGATAATTTGCTTCATCAGCAAGGAATACCTCTCTAGCAAGTGCGAAAAAGGAAAAACAGCCTTGCAGCCTTGTTGACAACTTGGTTTTAGGTAGGGTTCATAATAGCTCAACTCCAACTTATGGTACACCTGTTGCTTTGGAAATGGATTCAAATGAGAGTTCAAACTCCACTCCTGCTAGGCTAACTCAGTGATTTTGTAAGCCAAGGATGAACAATCTAGTCAAGTCTGAGTGGATTTTGACTTGCTTGACCTTTTCACAAAAATTATAACACCCAACATCCTGAAAGTATGAAAGGATCATGGGAGAGGAAGTAATTTGAACTGTGTCTAAGGGCTCAAACCTATTTTCCCTTCATCCCTTGTGTTGTGGCTCAGTAGGTCTTTGACTTTCATCACTACTGGTGTGAATCTCTGCTTCAAACATGGTGGCTAGTCTTTTAGCATAGAAGGCTTTTTGAAAATTGTTTGAGGGCCTTTGGGTCAAAAGGTTGCAATGAGTGAACTGAGGGAAAATATGTGCAAATGAAGGCAAGATGAAACTCTCCAAAGGTGCACTCAATGTTTAGAGGTTTGTTTGATGTCAATCAACCTCTTCTGGAAAATATAACAATTTCTCCTTCAAACCCTAACCAAAGGTATTTTAAAATGATTTTTATGTAGCCTAGGGTTTGGTTTAAGACTTTTCTTAGGAAAATGAAAGCTTGGGAGGCAAGAAAACAAATCACCAACCTTGTGTTTTGACTTTTGCACAGGATTTGAAGGTGAAAAACTGAAATTTTGACTTCCTTTAGCAATGTTAGACAAACTTTGTCTATGCGTAACACCGGTACGTAGCACCTGTGCATAGCACTGGTGCGTAACACTGGTGCGTAATGTGTAGAAGACGGGCTAGTCGGGCTTCAGGTGAGTAACAGGCCGGAGATGGGCTAGTCGGGCTTCAGGAGCATAGCGTCGGTGCATAACAGGTAGTTTGTAGACACTCTGTTGTGTCTGTGCATAACACCGGCCTAGGTGTATAGCGTCGGGCCCTCGGTGCATAGTGCATTGTTAAATAACACTGGGGCTACCTCTCCTGTGAGAAGCACTGAAGGCCAGGTGCGTAACATCGGCCTCGGTGCATAACGCCTAGATATTTTCATTGACTTACACAAACACTTTCGAAACCTTCTCTCAATGGCTTCCTTTGGCTTGGAGATGACAAATGGTGCGGGGGGAATACCAGAAAGGCCTTTATAACCCTTTTGAAAAATAAATTTGATGTCAAAACCCACTTTTGTAATGTTCTTGTTTGCTTACTTTTTATCACTATGTCTTTGACCATTTTGGTGTTGCAGGTGGCATATTTGATTGACAAAGTTGCTTTTCTTCATTGCTAGAGGCCTCTTAAGGCTCTTTTAATTTAACACCTTACCTAAAGACAACAAGCCTATGCCTCTCAACCCTTTTTGGAAAAAAAACCTGTTTTTTGACTTTAACACTTATAAACAACAAACTCGTCCCTTTTTTCCATTTCTCCTTTTTACTGATATTCTTTGTTTAAAACATTCTTTCCTTTGACCTTGAAACCATCTTTTTGTGGGAAAAACACCTTTGCTAGCTCTGTGAAGTGTTTTTTATGTCCTAGTCATATTTTTCCAGAATAGTCTTTTGAAAAAGAGGTCCTTGTTGGGAGTTTCATTGTTCTGCTATAAACCAGGGGTATACTTGTTTGTTTTTAGGTCACTTTGATCACTGTCTCTTTTGAACTTGGACAAATTGCTTTATCATATAATGGCCCAGGCTTATCATATTTGCTGTCTTTCAAAATTTCCACCCATGTTTGTCCCCTTTGGCCATTTGAGGATGTCTTTAACTATTTTTTTTAGAGAAAAAGACCTTTGAACTGACATTTCTGTATTTTACAACATTCTTCCTTTTGACCTTGTGGAGTATAGTGCTTGACTGCCAAACCCTAGGGTAACTAGAAAACCCTTGAAACCATATGCTCTGATGAAGGATGTTCCTTGGTGACTACTTTGACCCTCTTTGTTTATCTTCCTAAGCTTCAGAGCTTTTGGGATACTTCAGAAAAAACAAACTGTCTTATCTTCTGAGTTGTCCAAGAGACACTTCTAAAACTTACTGTTTTATGTCTAAATATTTCAGTGATCTTTTGAAGGGTTTTTAGGTGTTCTTTGGCTTTGTAACCTTAGCATTTATCTATTGATTGGTTAAAATAGTCATGAACCTTGATTTCCATAAAACACATACCTTGCTGCTTTCTTCTTGGTTGTGAATGCTCCTCTTATGATGATGCCTCATTAATTTACCTTACCTCATGGCTAATCTGATGTCTTTCGGTCTTCCTTGTAGGAATGTAAGAAAAGGGAAGCTATCCCTCTACAAGTTTCATGCTTGAATCCAAACAACTTTTAAATGATCTTTTTGATTTGAGGTACAATGTTGCTTATGTGCCACTGTCTTTTATGACTTGCATGGACCTTTTGATGGGCAACACTTCATAACACTCTTTGATGAGATCATGTTCTTCCTTTATAACTTTTAATCCTGTTTGTATCTTGCTACCTGCTGTGGATGCCTTTATGAGATTTTTTAGGTGTCCTTCTTTGACTCTTTTTCTGCTGTTGACAATTTATAAAAACCTTCCTACAGAAATGCTTTGACATGGTAAGTTTCTCCTTTGCAGGCTTACTTCTTGATCAAGAGGATACCTTTGGAGGTCTTTTGATGTTCTTTGGATAATGACAAGCCTCATCCTTGTGTTCTCTTGATTTCACCTTTGAATACTTGTGGAAATAGTGCATTTAGAGTCATGATAGTGCATAACATAGGTGACCCTATTTGACTTATGGTAATTCTCTTGGAATAGATTTTTTGACTGAAAACTTCAAACAAGGTTTGGATGAGGAGATAGGGCTTTTGACACTTTGTTATGCACTATCATCCTAGACAACTAGAAAACCTTGTTTTACTTCAAAGGTCTTTAGAGAGGGAGTTTTGACAACACCATTATTTGAGGCAGCTGGTGAGTAGGAGAGAAGTTTGGTTTACTTGGAAAAACAAGGTGTGAAAGTAGAGGGCTAAGGCAAACAAAGACAAAGTGTTATAGGCAGATATGGCAAACATAGTGAGAGTGAGGGACATTGGTCTTGTTCGGGTGATATATTGGCCATTCTTTGCAAGGAAGTGGGATAAACAAAAAATTTTCTCTTTGACCATATTTCTAGAACTCACATGATTCTTGAATTCTGTTTCTAGAAATCTTGGACAAAGCATTTAGTCATCTAAATAGGTAAAAATTATTGATGACTAACAAGTGGGTCAAAAGAAAACTTAATTTCTGAAGAGTTGGTCAAGAAACATAACCTTCAGACCATACCACATCCAAAACCATATCCATTAGGTTGCATTTGTAAGGATGCAAATTTATAGGTTTCAAAGAAATACATATTGCGGTTTGCAATCACTGCAAATTTTATTCACATAGTTGAATTAGATGTGGTTCCACTTGAAATAACATGTATTGTGTTGGGGAATCCTTAATTGTATGACAGGAAAGAGATATTCCATCACCATGAAAAAAAATATCATTTATTTGAATATGGAAAGGAGTACATTGTTAGAGCACATCACAAGAAGACAAATATTGCTATGGTAAATGATAGACAGGTAAAGAGGCTAGTAAATTCAAGTAAGAATCTTGTTCTTCTAATGATTAAGCCTAAAGATGATATTAATCATGAATCATTTGAGGGATGTGATCCTATGTTGAAATCATATTTATATGATGTAGTTAATGCACATCATGAGATGTTTCAGGAGCCAACATGATTTCCTCCAAAAAGAGAGATTTAACATGAGATTCAATTGCAGAAATATTTTCCTCTTCCAAACATCGGTATGTATCACATGTCGATAATGGAGAATGCTGAAATAAAGAGGAAAATTAAAGAGATGCTGGAAAAAGGCATCATAAGGCCAAGCACCTCACCATGCAGTTCACACATAGTCTTGATACCAAAGAAAGATGGGACTTGGCACATGTGTGTAGAATTTTGAGCTTTGAACAAGATTACGGTAAAGAATCATTACCCACTCCCAAGAATAGATGATTTTCTTGATCAGCTAAAAGAAGAATTTTTTTTCACTAAGTTAGATTTACGAAGTGGATATCATCAAGTAAGAATTGCAGAAAGTGATATATGGAAAATTGCATTCAAAACCAAACAAGGACTCTTTGAGTGGTTAGTTATGATATTTGGTTTTTGTAATGCACCAGAAACTTTCTTGTGTGTTATGGATAGTGTTTTGCATCCATTCCTTGATGAATTTGTGATTGTGTACATAGATGACATATTGATTTTCAACAAAACAAGAGAATAACATGTCTTGCATGTGAATAGAGTGCTTGATATTTTGAAGAAAGAGAATTTTTTTCTTACAATGTCAAAGTGTGAGTTTGGAAAGACTAATTTGGTGTCTTTGGGACATATTGTAGGAGGGGGAGAGTTGATAATTGATCCTTCTAAAGTGGAAGCCATTGTGAATTGGCCCACACCCAAAACAGTTACCGAGGTAAGAAGTTTCTTAGGTGAAACTCAGTATTAGAGAAACTTTATTGCTAACTTTTCTTCCATCGCAGCTCCTATCCATGCAGTGACAAGTGTGAAGAAAGTATTCCAATGGGGAGGCAAAAAACATAAATCTTTCTAAGCTTTAAAAAACAATGTCATTTCAGTTGCATTCCTTGCATTACCAAATTTGAGACAACCATTCGAGATTCAAACTAATGCTACTGATTATGCCATGGGCACAGTTCTTTTGTAGCATGGTAAGCCTATCGCTTTTCATTCTAAAACATTTAATGGTGTTGTGATAAATTATCCTAGATATGACAAAGAACTATATGCATTGGTGCAAAGTTTCAAGAAGTGGAAACACTACTTGATGGGTAAAGATACTATTATTCATACCAATCACTAACCATTACAGTAGTTGCAGTCGCAAACAAAATTGCAGAAATCAAGAAATTTCAAGTGGATGGGATTTCTTCAACAGTTTCACTTGGTTATAAGGTACAATAAAGTTATTTTCAACAAATTTGTTGATATTCTTTCAAGACCAATCATTAGTGCATCTACTTTCCTCAAAATGATTCTGTTGTACATGAGAGTTACATAGAACAATATGCACATGATGTTGATTTTCAATATGTGTATGGTAGTTTGAGTGAAAGGAATCAAGTTGAATAAAAATATTATCACATGCATAAAAAATTATTGTTTCATTTGGGAAAGCTTTGTATAGCACAAGGAGAGAGGCTAAGTGTCATGAGAAAGTCTCATTCATCTCTTATTGCTAGACACTTTGGGGTAATCAAAATAGTGGTGCATATACAAAGGTATTACTATTGGCGTCACATGATAGATAGTGTGTTGTATTTCATAAGAGGTTGTTCTATGTGTGCAACAAGATGGCCTAGTAATAGGAATCTTGGGTTGTACACGCCACTAGCGATACCATCAAGGACATGGGAGAGTATCACCATAGAATTTGTTGGAGGTCTACATATGTCAAGAAAACAACATGATTATCTTTATGTAGTTGTGGATAGTTTCAGTAAAATGTGTATACTTATACCATATAAGAAAACCATTACTGCTGAACAAACTGTTGAACTTTATTTTCAACATGTTTCGCTTCATTTTTGGATTTCCAAATTTTATTGTTAGTGATAGGGATTCCAGATTCGTTGGGAATTTTTGGTCCAATATTATATGGAAGATGATGAACACAAAGTTGAAAAATAGTACTAATTTTCATCTGCAAACTGATTGACAAATCAAGGTGGTGAACAGAACTGTTGTGTATATATTGAGAGGATATTGTAGCAAAAATCCTACGTTGTGGGATCAACAACTGCATTACATTCAACACGCTTACAACTAATAAAATCACTCTTCAACTCAAACATCACCTTTTGAAGTATGATTTGGGTATTTGCCAAAATTTCCATTAAAATTCATCTTTAGGAAGGATGTTACAATTGATGGCCATAGTGATATTGACAAGGCTCGAAATTTCATTGATAAAATTCAGATTATACATCAACAAGTTCAAGAACAGCTTGAGAAAATTCAAAGAAAATACAAAGAGAGGCATGACAAACATAGATTTGATCACAAGTTTCAAGAGGGAGATGAGGTATGGTTGCACATTAGCAAAGAAAGGATGAAAGGGGAAGGTAGAAAACTCAAACCCATTCACTATGGTCCATTCAAGATCATAAAGAAAGTTGGTAACAATGCATTTCAACTTGACTTGCCTTCATATATGCAAATGTTTTTATTTGTTAATGTTGGAAACTTACGTTTGTATGAGCCACCTTTGATCGATGATCAAGGAAGTGATGTTCAAATACCTTCTATTGAAGATTTCTTTCCAGAATTTTTGGATAAGCTCAAGGAAGATACAATTCTTGACAAGAGGACAAGAGCATCCAAGAGGGGAAGTGTTGACTACCTTCAATTTAGGCTGAAAGAAACTAAACCAAGCAAGGTGAAATGGATGGAGGTTGGAAAGGTGAGGGAGCTTTACCCTCATCTACTAAATAGGTAATCAAGTCTTTTCGGGTCCAAAAGTTTCCCAATGGGGGGGAGTGATCATGAGTTCATAATTTTTTCTCAAAATTCAAATCTATAGGATTGGGTTGAAAACAATATAGTTGTGTATATCTTGTATTCTTGATTCTGGAGCCATGACCATTTCAAAAAACCAATGTTGTATGAGGGAGATATCATGTTCTGATCGAAATCCCAAATAGGTAAAATTTGCGACAGGGTTGACTAGGATGCCCATTCAGCAACATGGATTACACATTCAACAAAAGGAATATTCTAAGGAATATTCCTTCCTCAAAGCCAACTGCAAGATGAAAAGTGGAGCCATTTAGTTGGTTGAATGGTTGTAAATTTTTCTTGAAGGGCCAATCAAGGGGTGACACGTGGCCAACCCTGAGGCTGCCACTTGTCCCCCAAATGGAATATTAAAATTTTGGGTTGAGGTTTGCAAGGCTTGACCCCACGACCTCTGGTAGAGCAACCACATGACACAACCAGTTGAGCTGCACCTTAGTACTTAACTATCATTAGAGGCGGATTTTTTTTATGTTTCAAATGTATTGATGTTTGGGGTTGGGGACCACCGGCGGTCCCAACTCCCCAGCAGTCACCACAGGTGGTCATATTACAATGTTCAAACTCCAACATAAAACATAACCACCAACCGCAAATACCACCAATGTTCAAATTTTATAATTCACATGTAAAGTAACATTAATTCCACACAGTGTATTCAACGGTCAGAATTGACTGAAATATTACCATAGTTTTGACCCAATTCAATCGTGGTTTATACCTATAGTTACGCTGACCGTTATGGTCAGGATGGGTTTGGGGTGCACATGTGGCCATCCCTAACCATAACATTTATTGTAACAGATAAATCCAATGTATTTTTAGAGTGCGCCCAAATTTAGGGTGGAGTTTGCCAAATTAACTCTAGTTAAGTTGAATACTCCACTTTTAGTGGAGTTTTTGTAGGTGTAACTGGGAAAATGAGTAGGAGACTCAATTTTTTCCCATTCAAAGTGAATGAAGAGTAATTTTATACTAATTGGAGCATTCTGGAGCCATTGGTGCAGAGAAAACAACCATTAGCAGCCTGTAAATACATGTATTTGCAAAAATTTGAGCATAATGAAAGATGGACATGCCATTGGGAGATGGGCTAGTAGATGTAGCCCAGGAGGGGTGAACTGTTTCATCATGCTTGTTGTGTAAATGTTATGTGGTGACTTATTTCTCTTTTTTTCACTACTGTTTAGTGTTATTTTTTATTATTTCATGCTTCTAATTCACTAAAATCATCTACAATTCGTTGTTAAGATCCTCAATCCTTAAGCAAACTAATGATACAAGTATGAAAATGTTTATAAAATGAAAAGACACTTAGCACAATGAAAATAATATATTAATTTTCAGATCAGGAGGTCACCTAATTAGGAGTTCATGAGAAATGTCTCACAACATGTTGCACCACTCATAGATCCAGGAGGAGTGGGAACATTGGGAGGTCATGGTACAACACAGACAGTCTTGGGTAGGCTCAAGGAGGAGGGAGAAATTCTCCCATTATCATCATTAACCACTCTCACACCCCATATTTCTCTGAGAGAGGATGCTACAGGGATGGATGATGGCACTATCATGGTGCAAGGAGACTACTCCTTGACTTTGGAGGCTCAGAATATGTTCTCACTTGGGGAGAAATATTCCACATATGGTAGAGGATGGTGGCCACTCATGCATACTTTGGCCAAACTCAAGAAGTTTTGGATAGGTGATAGTTTCTCGTGGAATAGTAACCTCGAAAAGCTTCAACCTTTACTTGAGCATGAGCAGCTTCAAGAGGAGAAACAAAGGTATGATAGTATCATCCTGGTATGTGAATTTGGCATGGGAGATGTCAAAGAAGGGATCAGCCACATGAAATATACTTTATATGATAGATCATCATCGATGTCACTATGGAGGATAGATCCTTATTGGAAATCCCAGTTGTTGGTGGATTATTGCAAGGATATTTTTACATGCATGATACTTGATGACTAGCTATTAGAGGAGGGATATTCAGTAAGAGACGGGGTCATCTACTATCATAGTAGGATATTATTATCTATAGCATCCAAGCTCAAGGAGAAATTGCTACAAGCAACACATGAATATTTTCTCGTCAACCACACTTATTCCATGAGAGCATACCACACCATCATGGAGGGATTTACTTTCGAAGGCTTTGAAGAGGATATATATCAGCATTTTAAGAGATGCATGGATTATGTGGAGATGGAGGAGAGAAACAATTTTTTGATGGATTTATCATAGGCAACTCTTTCCTTTTGAGGAATGAGAGGGGATCTATCTAGGAGCCACTCCTTTATTGTGAACGAAGTCTATGGTAAGGATCATTCTTTTATGCATAATTACTTACTTGATGAACATTTACATTCCTTTACCATACATGTGTAGGCCATTGGAGCATTCTTCCTTATAAAATTCATGGTAAACTTGGGGCCATAAATAGTGTTGAGCATGTCCACTCCCTAGGAGGATTTAGGGATATGATATATCATTCAGGGTGTAATCCATTGGAACCAAACATCATTCACCTTCTCAAAGCATGTGATATGACTATGGAAGAAAACAAGTGGTGGGGAAACCACGTATTATATCATTATCTAAGGCAGTCAAGAGATATACTACGCTGGTTCCACATGTGGGACTTTGATCCTCCTCAAGTATTACATATGGTAGCCTATGTATCCTTGGTTATTATCCCATGCAATTATGATGTCATTATTCTTATTATGGGAATGGGTGGAGGAAGGATGCAAGGATTGGATGTGCCCTTGGGGAGTGAGATTATCCATGTTTCTTATGCTTCATATTTCAATGAAAACAATGGGAAAACCATGATTGCTACATTGGGTCTTTTATTTCCTTATGATGTGAGTCATTGGTATCTCATGAGTACTTGGGAGGAGCATTTCATGGAAGGATTTATTGGGAGACACTTGGTATATGAGGAGAGCTTATCATATGGAGGTGTTACCAAGGAAGGAGGAGAATATTTGTACCACTCACCTTATAGTTTCTTGAGGACAAGCAACATTTGGGAGGGGAGGACTCGAATATTCCCAATTATCTATAAGCTAGTTTGAATATTAAATTTTGTTTCTGCTTCTTAGTTTTATGAATAAGAGGGTATGGAGACCCATAAATGTCCTTAGTAGGAATAATATCACTCCTAATGTGAATGAATATCATTGTAGTAGCTTGATTAAGAACCCTTGTGAGTGAAAATGGGATGGAGCATGTAGAGTGGGTCAACTTTGACCAAATCAACAATGTTGGTATGGAGGAGTGGACATTCATTGTGGGACATCGCAGTTTTGGAGGGAGAATCCATGTTGAAGTAGTGTCTTTAATAAGTGGGGCCCACGGTGAGGAAGCTCACTAAGCATATAAGGAATGAGATGGCAGCCATAGAAGGCATGTTTTGATTATTATTTTTTCTATGGTTTGTATGTCTAGTTGCTCTCTTTAGTTGTTTACCAAAGACTGTAGTGTTGTTTAGCACAAGGTTATTTCAGAGCGGGAATCCCAACTTCATCCTTGGGGGACTTCAAGTTCCCACTCAGGAGAAGTAATTGGACTACATTTCCATATTTCGGCATCAGGCCAAACTCCATCTTTCATCTACAGTGCAGTTTCTACAGAGGGTTGTGTTGTGTTGCAGGCTGCAGCAATGGAGAGTTGATTTGGGTGATTTCTAAGCTATATTTCAGTGGAGGAAGGTTTCCTTCCATTGGGAGGATAGTAAAGAGGACCCCTGATATTATTTTTAGAATTTGGCACCAAGCCACATTATTATTTTCCTGTACATCATAGTTTCAGTCTTGGACTGCGTTATTTTAGGGGGGAGTTGCAGGAGTGGTTTCAGTACACCATTTGGGGAGATGTTTTTCCAGTGAAGGGATTAGCCTCTCACCTGCAGAGTATATTTGGAGGAGGCTTCATTCTATGCTACATCAGATGTGCCACATCTTCCCAGTTTTTTATGTGTAGTGAATCTTCAACCCTAGGGCTTTGGTTCACCTTTTGTATATTGGTGTATTTTCTGGAAACCCTCTTGGGTTCTTTTGGGAGGTTGTTATAGAGCCTAGATATTTATCTTATGTATAATTTTAGGCATATATCAACCATTTTTTATTATTGTATGATCTCCTATTGCAACTATGCTCTTTATAGTTGCGTTGTAGAAAATTTCAAACATTCTATATAGTAGCAGCACCTCATTTATGAGAGGGTTTACTCCTTGGAGGTTTGTTGGTTCATGTTGTATGATTTGTTCCCCATTATATTGTACTATTTTGGTGCTAATATGATTAATGTAAAGGCTCCATATTGGTTCCAAATATTGATGTGATGTTTTACACTGCTATTTCCATCATTTTGTTCTATATTTATGTCTTCTCCATTTGGAATATTACAAAATTCAATTCAAAAGTCTCTAACATTGAGGAAATTCAGGATTTGAAGAATATTACTATTGAACAACTTCATGGGATCTTAACATCTTATGAAATGAGAAAAGGGGGTTCATCAGATATCAGATAAGAAACATTCAAAACCACTTATAATGGAAATGAAATGGAGGAGCATACGGAATCAGGTTACATGTTAGATGAATAAGGGAAAATTTTCATAAAGAAACTAAACAAACTCCAAGTAGGAATGACTAAATTTGGAGGGAAGCTTCCTTTCAAATTCTTTGATTGTGGAATAGTTGGTCACTATGCTGTTAAATTCCCTTATAATTAAAATCATGAGAGAGGTAAGAATTATGCAAAGGTAAATTTTACAGGAAGGTTTGAAAACAAGAAAAGTTTCTACACACAAAAATATAGTGATTTTATTTCAAATTATGAAGATGTTGAATCTGATCAAGAATTCCAATTATTTATGGCATTTGAAGATAAATGTGTTGATGAATATGATGATGTTTTCATGGACCCCCTAAAAGAAAATAATAATATTAGAGAAGGAATATCTCAACTAAAAATATGTCTAGAAGAAGCTAAATTAGCTAAAGAAGTCCCAAAGAAACAAATTATAGAAAAGGAGAGGCACATTGAAATGTTAGAACTTGAAATAGTGGGTCTAAGAAAGGAACCTGAGAAAAAAAAAGGATCTAAATATTAGATTTGATAAAGGATATGAGACCTTAGAAGAAATCATAAAAGTACAACACTCTCCTCTACTAAAGACAGGTCTTGGATACATTGGATGATAATCAAAGTGCTATAAAATATTCTGAAATAGGTATAGGAGATATCTCAATGCAGTAAAGGGAAGAAATCATCAAAATTCCAATTCCTAGCAAAAGGAATTAGGGATCAAATGTCTCTCAAGTGAAAAATCCCTAACACAATCAAAGGGGAAGATACTAAAAAAGGTACTATACTCCTAGGAACTCCTACTTCAATGGTCAATGCTTCACTTGTCATAATTTTGTTCATAAGGGTGATCAATGTCTCTCTTATAAGCCTATTATGACTAGAGAATCAAGAAAACAAAAGAACGATATTAGGTAAAAGAAATGCTCTTATAATTCTTTCTAACCTCTCAAATATTAAACATAATTATTTTTTTGCAATAAATTTGGGCATAAAGAAACTGAATTCAAAACAAGAATGAGATCATCCCCTCAGCATGAAAAAATGCAATCGCACCAAAGGTATAGAAAAATAAAACCATAGAATATAAAAATTGTGGTCTAGAATTGTATGCAGGAGATTAATAAAATTTGTGGTACATTGACAACGGACGTTAAAAGCATATGAAAAGTGAAAAAGACAACTTTATTTATTTTAATGAATTAAAGAAACAAAATAATTTAACCTTTGGAAATAACTCGACTGTTTTTATCAAAGGGAAAGGAAAAAAATTGTTAAAGAAAAGGGTAAAAACATAAATGTGTTATTTGTTGACATATTAAGACATAACATGTTGAGTGTTATTCAAATTTTTGAACAAGGGCATGAGGTTTTTTTTAGATCAAATTAATTTTTGGTACAAAATATGGCTACAAGTAAGATCATAATAAAAGGAACAAGAACTCCAAGAAATGCCTATGTATTGGAGGGGGACAAAGAGCATTATTACTTGATCAAATTAGAATAAAGATGGATTTAGAAAAAAATGTTGGGAAATCTAAGCTTCAATAAATTACACAGGTCAAGAAGAATGGGATTAGTTCATGACTTTCCTAACATCTCTCTACCAGAAAATAACATATGAAAATCATGTCAATTTGGTAAGAAAACCATAATTCGGTTTAATGAAAAATAAGGTACTTCAAGTAAGCCACTTCAACTCATTCATATTCATTTGTGTGGTACTATGAGAAATAAGTCTCCTTGGAGTGAAAATTACTTCATATGATTCATTGATGATTTTACAAGAATGTGTTTGATTGCCTCATTGAAACATAAAGATGAAGAATTTGATAAATTTAAAGTATTCAAAGCTCTAGCAGAAAATGAGTTAGATTTGAAAATCAAATTCATTAGATGTGATGGAGGAAGAGATTTTATGTCAAATGATTTTTTCAACTTTTGGGAAAAACATGGCATCAAAAGGAAGTTTTATATAGCTGAAACTCCTCAACAAAATGGAGTGGAAAAAAAAGGAACAAAACAATTCAACAAATGGCACATGCCATGCTTGATGAGTTTGGAATGCCCCATACCTTTTAGGGTGAAGAAACACATACAACCATGAATATAATTAAAAAATCTCATGTTCGTGTATACAATTATAAAACTCCTTATGAACCATGATTTGGTAAGCCTTCATATGTCAACCATTTTAGAAATTTGGAAGCAAATGCTACACAATGATGATAATCTTGGAAATTTTGAATCTAGAGCTAATGAAGGAATTCTCCTTGGATACTCCTCTCGAACAAAAGGATATAAATGCTATATTAAAAGTATTAAAAATATTTTTGAATGCATTGATGTTATGATTTATGAAGCATCCACAGGTACTAAAATGGAAGCACCAGTAAATGATAAACATGTTTATACAAGAATCCAAAAGTTTATAGGAGAGGGAATTAGTGAAGGATCAGAAGAAGTAAGAAACACAAAAAAACCAGAAAATACTCCTTCAAGGTATGTTCAGAAAAATCATTCAGAATCTCAAATTCTAGGTGAAAAGGAATCTGGAGTAAAAAATAGGAGAACTCTTGTTGGAGCTTCTAGCTATCTAGTCTTATTATCCACAATTGAACCTCAAAATGTAAATCAAGAAAGAAAAGATAAATGTTGGATTAAGAAAATGGATGAATAAAGTGATCAAATAGAAAATAAACATACATGAGAATTAGTACCAATACCTCATGATAAAAATGCTATTGGGACAAAATGGGTGTTCAAAAATAAACTAAATGAAAATGGTGAAGTAATAAAAAATAAAGCCAGACTTGTATGCAAAGTCTATGGTCAACAGGAAGTAATAGACTTTGAAGAAACATTTGAACTAGTAGCTATACTTGAAGTCATAATATTTTTTAATGCATTTTCAAGCTTTCATAACTTCAATGTATTTCAAATGGATGTTAAATATGCATTTCTAAATGGGGATCTATAAGAAGAAGTTTATATTGAACAACATGAAGGATTTATTCTAGGAAATGACAAAAATCTTGTTTACAAAGTGAAGAAGGCTCTGTATGGATTAAAACAAGCTCCTCATTCGTGGCATTATCGTCTTGACAAGTATCTTCAACAATAATGCTTCACAAAAGGGTTTACAAATAGCAACCTATATATAAAATTTGATACATAAAAATTTTTGATAGTTGTTGTTTATGTAGATGACATCATATTTGGAAGTCATGTTGAATCTATGAGTCAAGAATTTGCTTTGGTTATGTAGCAATATTTTGAGTTGTCTCTACTTGTTGAACTAACATACTTTTCGGGTCTTCAATTTCAACAAACAAAGAATTGTATTTTTCTCTATGAAACCAAGTACCTCAAGAATATCTTGAAGAAATATGGAATGGAAGACTATAAGCCTATATGCACACCAATGGTAACAAGATGCAATCATAGTCAAAATGATGATTCTCCTTAAGACAATCAACCAAAATATAGGTCTATGATTGGAATATTTCTCTACCTTCCAGGCACGAGACCAGATATTATGCATGTAGATGTGATTATTGGATAATTTCAAGCAAATTATAAGGAAAATCATCTCCAAATAATTAAAAGGATATTCAAGTATCTACAAGGAACTTGAGATTTTGGTTTATTGTATCTAAAAATGTTAGGATATTCCGACAGATAGGAAATAGTTAAGTATAACTTGGTCTAGTGTATATTTCGGTAAAGTTTGTTTCTTTACTATGTACATTTGTAGCTTATAATCTAACGGTCACAATTTGTAGTCATCTGATAGTTTACTCTCTCCTCAGTATTAATGACACTTGATATGTGGCTTAACACCTGATTGGTCCATGATCTCTATTTAAAGAGTATGGAGGGTCATTTTTCTGGTAACCGTTTATGATAGAAACATATGTAAGCTTTCTTTTATATTAAGAAATTGCCTGAAGTGGCTGCATCGGCTCAGGCTGTGGAATGTTTCCCCCTTTGAGGGATTTAATCATGGGATATATTGGTGTACTAATTTTTTATCTGTTTGTGAGCAGTGACCTTTGGTGTTTTATATAAGGAACTTACCCTATAAATTCCTACATGGTATCAAAGCACCATTAAGCTATTCAAATATCTAGTTTAGCATCAGCATATGAAAAAAATTGAGATTCATATACACTTCATCAGAAAACTCATTCGTGATCATGTTATTGAAGTACAATATAGTTGAACCAATGATCAAGTTGTCTATATCTTTACAAAGGCTCTGAAATAAGCAAATTTTACCAAACTTCGATCCATGCTTGGAGTTCAAGAAAGTTATCATTAAGGGGGGATAGGCTCTAATGCCTCCTTCCTTCTCCTATTATGTCACCTTTGTAAATCCTTCAATCCTATTGCATTTTTTTCTTAAGGGGGGATGTTAGGATATTTTGACACATAGGAAATAGTGTAATATCCCAAAATAGGGAAAATCAGCAATAATGGGAATATCTTATAATATCCCAAAACTGGAGATACAACAATACATGAACACAAATCTGAAAATAGCAGTGAATAACATCATATCAAAATGTATGGAAACCATGGAGAAATTTTATTATGTAAATCAACAGCAAACATATACAATACAACTCAAATAGTCAAGCCAAACAAGCCTCCCATGAATACATATGCAAAAGTGGAATGTTGCTATATTGTAGAGTGCTCATGAACATGTACATCGTAGTCATAGATGGTACACTGCTACATGGGAATGTAAAATAACATACATCTACAAATATATGGCTCATAAAATGTTGGGAGTGAATATCTAAGCTCCCAAACACAATTTCAAGGTAATCCTAGAAGGATTGGCTGAAACATGCAGAGTGGAAAAATGTCGGAGTTGCACTCTCAAGAATGAGTAGTAGCTGAAACTCAAGAACTAGATGGAGATGGATGTAGATAATACACAAGCTGAAAAAACCTCCTCCAATGGATCTTCCAAGTGAAATTTTGATCCTAAAACTGAAGATCTCGCCCTCCAAATAATCACTGCAACCCTCACTGTAGATGCTCACTGACAATAACGTAGTCACTGAGGGATACTACACTGTAGGTGCAAGTAGATAGGTTGGACAAGTGCCAAGATATGAAATATGCTCCAAGGGTTTCCTAAATGATCTCCTAAAGGAAATAAAGCTTCCTCCTCTGAAAAATAAGCTCAGGAAGTGGTGTTGAGTAACCTCCACTGCAACACCCTGCAACACAACCCAACTCTAAATAGAAACTGAGCTGTATCTGAAGGAGGATGATTGGCCTAAAGCCTAAATGTGGATAAATGAAGAGAAAGCTCCCTCAGGAGGCCTCTCTTCAATATATAAGTAATTCCTAAACAAGAATTCCTTGTGCTAAGCAGCACAACAACTCTGTTAAACAACAAGAGAATGCACAAAAGTCTAACCAGATCATAAAATCAATAATCCATAACATGATCTCAAATGGCTACCATCCTCTTCCTAAAATAGAATGTGATATTTCTCGCCCTTGGCCCCACTCAATTAGGTAATTTCCTCCATGAGATCCATCTCCCTCCAAAACTGCGTTATTCTCTAATTAATTTCCACTCCTCCTTATCAGCACTGTTGACTTGGTCAAAGTTGACTGAATCAACATGACCCAAACCCTGTTCACACTTAGAGGAGATTTATTTAGCTGCTAAAAAGGTCTCCTTTCACACTTGAAGTGTTTTCATTTCCTCTCAATATACTTATTGGCCTCCCCACCGATTTATTTACCTACTTGGTGATAAAACAACTATAATATTCCATTTAGCTTGGAGGCTAAATTTTTTGAATATTACTATCCTCCCCTACAAAATGTTGCTTGTTCTCAAGCAACTATAAAGGTGGAGAAAAATTCCTCCCCTCCTCTTCTTGTGGCCTCCTCATCAATATTCCCCACCACTGCTCAATATAATCTGCAACAAATCTACCCTCCAATGTTTCCTGAAAGTATGCAAAACCAGATGGCTCACATCATAGAAAGGTGGAAGGTGTTAGTGGAAACCTCCTTTATATCTAATGGCCTCCTCAAGGTAGGAGTGATGAAAAACATGGGGAATCTCATTCCCAATGAGTGACTCCCACACCCATGCTATCATCCAAATGAAATGAGACATTATAGGTAACTCATCTTAGGGATCATCAACCCCCGGCTCATACAATGTGTTGGGGCTGCATGGAGAGATTGGATCCTCCCATCCAAGTGGTTTCCTTGTCCATTTATGGAAAGTATGGGGTTTTTTTTGATCTTGGGATAAAATTCCATGACCTCCAAGAGTGGCCCAAGCTACCCCACAAATCAAATAAGCCATGAAGTGCCTCCTCCAAAAACTCTAACTCTCCATATGGCTTTTCCCACATGGAGAAAAGAGATGTAGTTCAACAATAATGGGCTACCAATTGCTTCCCCTGAAACATGCATCATGTAAAGTAGGGATAATAATACTTCCAATGTGCATCTCCAAATCATCTAGCACTCTCCAAACAAAGCTCCCCATGAACATAAGAATATCAGCAAAATATGGAAGCAAAAACCAATGAAAGCAATCTGCCATATGACAACCGGAGAGTCGATCATAGTTCCACATAGGGAACCAGTGCAGTGCCTCCCTTTCCTGCATCAAAACAAATAATAACAAGTTCTCTCCCAACCACTTTTTTTCTGCCACAATCGTTCTATAAGATATAAACATGAAAGTACAAAGTGGTGTCAATGGTGCACACCAAAAAGCATGTGGCTTCCCCCGCAAACCACCAATACGATAGCCAATATCAATGCTGCAAGTGGCTTCAAGTACATCATCATATAACATGCAAGAAGGGATAATCCTCCTTGGTACATCAGGCTTCTCATATAAAGTAAATAAGTACAAAAAATAATGTGAAATTATACCTTCTCCACCATGTACTTGGGACCTTGAGCTGGAATGGCTCAACTAGAAATTATCCCTTACCTCCAAAGAGTAGGGAAGTGGCTGTGAAATCATATCTATCACCATCCAGGCTATGCATCTCTCCATATGATGAAATATATCATTTTGGATGCCCTCCCAAATGAACTCCTCTGCCAAAGAAAGATATGAATCAAAGTGCATGGAAAGGAAGTCCTCATGTGCTGCATATAATAGCTTCTCCTTGAGCTCAGAAGCTCTAGTCAAGAAGTCTCTGCCATAATAATAGATGACCACATCATCTGAAATATATCTATCATCTCCATCTAGGTCATCAAGAATCATGCAAGCACCAATATCCTTGGAGTACTCTACCAAGAGTTGAGACCTCCAATTTGGATCAATACTCCCAAGAGAGTGTGTTGATGATCTGCAATGTGAAGCTCCCCATATGATGTTGTCTTTTCCTTTCACATCCCTCATGCCAAATTCAACCTTCCAATTGCTGCCATGCCCATATGCAGCTACTCATGCTAAAAAATAAGTAGTGATCTTTGGAAGTTGGCCTCCCATGAGAAGCTCCCATCCAAAAAGAATCTCCCAATCTTGGCCAATGTAAGAATGAGTGGCCTCCATCTACTCCAATGTATGGAGGATTCCTTCCTCAAAGGAAGTACCATCTATTTCTCCAAATCCATGGAGAATCTCCCTTGCACCATGAAGGTGCTATCCTCCATCACTGCAACATGTTAGTGCAGTACATATAGTGAGAGTGGGTGGTGCTGAAAATGGGAGAGTGTCTCCCTCCTCCTTGAGTCTATCCCAAACTCTCTGCGCTGTACTAGACTCCTCCAAAGTCTTCACCTCTCCATAATCTAAGAGGGGTGAACCAAATGGTAATATTTCTCTTACCAACTCCAGATTTGGTGGCCTTCTGGGTGGAATGCCTCTATGTAGTGAGGCATCAATGTCAAGAGTAGACTGTACATATGATTGGGAAATATTTCCCTTACTATCACAGCACAAGCCATTCTACCTCTTCTTTGCACTAGCTCTCTGAAATAGATAGGGGTGTGTGCTCCTCACCAAATGATGCTTACCTTCTTCCCTACCTTCTCCTTTCATCAGTGATATCTCACAATAATGTTTCTCATTGATTTTGCTTTCTCTTCCACATGTGAGATCATGGGGAATACCTTGCAATGACACAATAATTCCTTCTTCTGGATCATGTGCTCCTCCTTCCTCTGAATGAGGGACTAGATATGCTCTATATGTGATAGTGTCATTGCCCCCATTATTCTATTCCTCTTCAATATGAATGGGAGTCTCTTGCTCATGAAGAGGATCCTCTTTTGAAAAAGGAAGTTGCATGCCCTCTTGTCCAAAGATATGAGACAGCGATCTTGCCTCTATCAAGGTGTTATGCAAGATGTGAGCCTTCCCAACAGTTTTTTGAAGTCAATTTGAGTTTTCTGGTTCTCCCAACCTATGCACAAGTTTTCGTTTGTTTGGATCTACCAAGAGTGTTTTAGAATGTCTTCCATCAAACCTCTCCACTAATATTTTAGTGATATTTGCATGAGAATAAATATTGGCATTTCTTAATTAAAATGACTCAAATATCCACCAAGCATAGGCCTTACCTTCAAAGTGCAGCACTGCAACTCTGATGGTTTCATCTTTGGAAACCTGGTGCTGCTGCAAATAAGTGTGTAGCTCCTCTACCCAAGCTTTGGATGAACATGTTGGTGATCCATCAAAAGTAGATAGAGAAAATATATCCATGTCATGCTGCTTGTTCCTCTCCACCTTGATCTTGAAAAACTCCTAAAAAGTGATATGAAGTCTAAACTTTTCAGTTTGAGATTCATACTTCTGAAGAAAATCACTAAGAGTTTTCCTCTTAGGAATTCTTCTTTCTTCCATCTCTCTCATGATAGATCTGGGAATTTGATTGCGATGTGAATAATAGGGTGTAGCTGCATGCTCACACCTATCATGTGAAAATCTATATCTGGCTCTAGATTCAAACTCCTCTAGAGATTCCATCTCCCTTCTCATTTTCTTGAGATATTCTTTGATGCTCTGCATAGATTTTGGAAGAAGCTCTGAGACCCTCTCCTCATTTATTCCTCCACATAATGGAGCCTCCTCTTTTCTATAAATATTCTCTTCTCCTTCTTATCTTGATAGAATAATGGCTGAGATCCATAATCTGAGCCAATATTATGCTCTGATACCACTGTAATATTCCAAAATAGCGAAAATCGGCAATAATGGGAATATCTTATAATATCCCAAAATTGGAGATAAAACCATACATGAACACAAATATGAAAATATCAGTGAATAAAATCATACCAAAATGTATGGAAACCATGGAGTCATTTTATTATGTAAATCAGCAACAAACATATACAATACAACTCAAATATTCAACGCAAACAAGCCTCCCATGAATGCATATGCCAAAAGTGGAATGTTTCTATATTGCAGAGTGCTCATGAACATGTAAAGCATATTCATAGATGGTACACTACTACATAGAAATGTAAAATAACATACATCTGCAAATATATGGCTAATATAATGTTTGGAGTGAAGATCTAAGCTCTCAAACACAATTTCAAGACAATCCTAGAAGGATTGGCTGAAATATGAAAAATGGAAAAAATGCCAGAGTTGCAGTCTCAAGACTAAGTAGTAGTTGTAACTCAAGATCTAGATGGAGATGGATTTCGATGATACACAAGATGAAAAAACCTCCTCCAATGGATCTTCCAAGTGAAAGGCTGATCCTAACACTAAAGATCTCACCCTCCAAATAATAATTGCAACCCTCACTGTAGATGCTCATTGAAAATAACGCACTCACTAAGGGATATTGCATTGTAGGTGCAAGTATATAGGTTGACGAAGTGCCAAGATCTGAAATATTCTCGAAGGGCTTCCTAAATTATCTCCCAAAGGAATGAAAGCTTCCTCCTTTGAAAAATAAGCTTAGGAAGTGGTGTTGAGTAACCTCCACTGCAACACCCTGCAACACAACCTAGATCTAAACAGAAACTGTGTTGTAGCTGAAGGAGGATGCTTGGCCTGAAGCCTGAATGTGGGGAAATGAGGAGAAATCTCCCTCAAGAGGCCTCTCTTGAATGGATAATGAATTCCTAAACATGAATTCCTTATGCTAAGCAGCACAACAACTCTTCTAAACAACAAGAGAATGCACAAGAGTCTAACCAGACCATAAAATCAATAATCCATAACATGATCTCAAATGGTTGCCATCCTCTTTCTTAAATATAATGTGAGCTTGCTTGCCCTTGGCCCCACTCAATTAGGTCATTTCCTCCATGAGATCCATCGTCCTTCAAAACTACGTAACTCTCTGATTAATCTCCACTCCTCCTTATCAGCGCTGTTGACTTGGTCAAAGTTGACTGAATCAACATGACCCAAACCCTATTCACACTTGGAGGAGCTTTATTTAGCTGCTACAAAGGTCTCCTTTCACACTTGAAGTGTTTTTATTGCTTCTCAAGAGACTTATGTGCCTCCCCACCCATTTATTTACCAACCTAGTGATACAAAAACTATAATATTCCATTTAGCTTGGAGGCTAAATTTTTGGAATATTACAAATAGGATCATTTTGTGTCACCTTTGTAAATCCTTCAATCCTATCCCAATTTGTTCTGAAAGGGGGATGTTAGGATATTCTGACACATAGGAAATAGTTGAGTATGACTTGGTCTAGTGTAGAGTTAGGTAAAGTGTGTTTGTTTACTATGTACATTTGTAACTTACAATCCTATGGTCACGCTTTGTAGTGATCCGATGATTCACTCTCTCTTTGATATTAATTACACTTGATCTATGGCCTGACACCCGATTGGTCCATGATCTCTATTTAAAGATCATGGAGGGTCATTTGTCTAGTAACCTTTTATGAGAGAAACATATGTAAACTTTAGTTTATATTAATAAATTGCCTGAAGTGGCTGCGTTGGCTCAGGCCATGGACTTTTTCCCTCTTTGAGGGTTTTAACCATGTGATATACGGGTGTACTGATTTGTGATCTATTTGTGAGTGGTAACCTTTGGTGTTTGATCTAAGGAACTTACCCTATAAATTCCTACAAAAATTGCAGAATTTGCTCTTAATGCCTACACAGACAGAGATTTGGATGGAAATATTGATGATGAAAAGAGTACTAGTGGAGGAGCATTTTATTGGGGGCCTCGCTTGGTATAATGGTTCAACAAGAAACAAATATCCACCACCTTATCTATTGCCGAGGCAAAATATGTCTGTTGCTTCTTCCTGTTGTACTCAACTTATATGGATAATGCAAACATTGCAAGACATTCAAATCACTTGTCCTTATCCTGTACCTATTCTTTGTGACAGTACTAGTGCCATAAGTATTTCTAAAAATCTTTTCATGCACTAAAAACCCAAGCATATTCCAATCAAATTTCATTTTTTTAGAGAACGTGTGCTTGAATAAAAGGTCAAACTAGAATATGTTCCTTCAAAGGAGAAAGTTGCAGATATATTTACAAAGCCCCTTCCACGTGATTCTTTTGAATATCTCAGACATAAACTAGAAATGATATCTTCTTCATCAATATGTTAATTATTTTGACATATAATTCATGTTCATGAGGATATAATACTGTAAATAACTAGAGTTTACTTTTTGTACGTGGATTATAGGACAAACATTCATGTATGTACGCAAGCTTTTATGAAGATAGTTGTGTATGTTTCTTTGAGATGAATAAACTGTGGGACAAACTTAGGGGAATTTTCTGATATGCTTCAATCAATTATTATTCCAGATCTGACATTTATTGGTTAGAGTTTGTCGATGATGCTCAGATATTACTGATTTATGATGGTTCATGAGTATATCATTGCTTCTTTGGTTCTTCTGATGTGTTTGCTGATTAATGAGCTGGATAATATTATCCCTGGCAGCGAATAGTTGGCACAGGTTTAGGGGGAGAATCTATTATGATTCTATAACACACTCTTGGCATTATAACTAATTTATCATTACCTAATAAATGATGAGGATTTAATGCATCACTTATTTCTTATTGACATTAATGAATATATATGCTACAATTCTTGTTGATAATGCTTTTTCTTATATTGATGCTACAAATGTTCACATTACAGGTGATTGAATGGAAATCATAGTCTTGATTGAGGTCTTTACTACGGTTATAAATTTCTTATTTGTCTTTGGATTTAAAGATCATGTACAATCCCATATTGTAAAACATTATAAAATTCAATCAAGTATGGACTATTGGGGTCAAGTCATTTATGTATATAATTCCATTAATTTGGTCATTTGATGTAATATGGAGTCAAATATGTAATCCAATAGTGTTGGGTAATTGACGTAAACATGACTCCTTGGTGATAGGAAAGTGATAGAGTCAAGTACTTCATTGAATGTCTTCCAGCAAATTCAAAATATGCTCAGGGTGAACATGGTCCATATACAATCTTCATCTTCAACATTGGTCAACCATTTTCCCTTGATGTCAAAGAGGGAGAGAAGCTTGGTTTTTGAGGAGATGTCTTAGGAGAGGAGCTTGGTGTTCAACTTGATATGTTTTTCAAATGTGTTTGAAGGTATTTACAGGTGGAGGTGTCCAAACACCAAAGTTGTTTCCATCAAGTCCAAAAGGGGATGTTATTGGCATTATGATTAATGTGTTATCCTTGATGAAAACTTACTTGATATAAATGTAAACATGATGGTTTTAAAACTACTACATATGACATGAAAAAAGGAATACCAGTTTAGATATAGGTGGATGTTAAAGATAAAATGTGAGAAATTATACGCGGGTCTTATGAAGAAATACCACATACATACGCAGGTATGGTGAAGAGAAGTGCATACATATTCCACACCATGGTAATTGGAATAATATGGGTATTTACCATGGTATTGGCCCATAGTAATGAGTGAAAAAACATATATTTGATCCTATCAAAGCATACTAACGACATTTCTAAGGGATTGGCCTAAGGTATTGGCCAAGGTTAAATCTATATAAGGAGATTGATATTAAAGTGTTAGGTGTGCAAGTTTTGAATTGTTTATCAATGATTTGATATGAGACAAGTGTGCACTAGGGAACTTGGAAATTGGTCAGATATGATGGATCTAAAATGAATACTTGTTGGTCAATATGTTTTGATAGATACATGATGATGGTATAATAATGTGTGATTGTTATGGTGTGTATGTTGATAATTGGGTCTGACCAATGTTGTGGTTGCAACGAAGGTATGTTTAAACGATTTCAAATCTGTATGTGTGGTATTCCTATGATATGTCATGTACATATGTGTATCTAATTCTAAATATCCACGTATATATTCTGCGAAAGTTCAGAATCTGTACACGTGTTAAGAATGGTAAGTGTGTACATACATGGATTTGCTTTGTAAAATTAATGTATACATGATATGGTTTTGCGGTATGGGTTGTTGATGATATTTGATGAGTTTTGTTATGTATTTTTCTATTTGTCGATGATGTCTCTCTCTCTCATAATAATATGTGTTTGACAGTACTGGTTGGGTTGATTTGTTTATGAAATGAAATGTTAGTTAGTGATGATGCTACTGCACGGTAACCTGTATTTGATTCAATGATATGTGGTAGGTTCAATATGGGATTCAATTATTGATTTAGTGTTATAGTGATTTATATTTAGTTAGCAGTTATTTGAGATCTGTACATAGGTCTTCTTCAGGAAAGCATGTACAGATGCTGGTATGCTAAAAAAAAATAGTGTATACCTTTGAAAATACATTTGATCAAGGTTTGTATGACATCATCTGGTTTCTATGATGAAAAATATATGGTGTGAATGGTTTTTCAATGATTGATTTATATAATAATTGGGTAATCTGATTGAGTGATTGATTTCATAATTTTCATTTGATATTGGGTTTTAATGTTAGAAGTGGATCTAGTTTTAACCTTTATGAAAAGTGATCCATAAGGAGTTGAGGATATAAATATCCAGAAAGGATGTTGTAGCTTCCTTCCAGTAGGAACTGGAAAACACGAGAAGGTTGTCGCCTTCTTCACGTAGGAGCTTGTGTACTGGTTAGAGTCCACACTAGTATAATATTGTAAGAAGTTTTTATTTTAATTAAAGAATAAGATAGAGATGAAAACAACTCTGGTTTTCTCCCACATTGGGTTTCCACCTAAAATCCTGGTGTTCATGTGTGTTGATATGGTTTTTTGTGTTCTACATCTTAATTTCTCATGATTACTGATTAATTGATGAATAATGAAGTAATTATGCATTGATTAATTTTGAACAGATAATGAAATTAATAATCAATTAATTTATTTGGATATACATGCATTTCTATAAAAACAATTGTGTACATACGCTAGTTCCTTTTATAACAGTAGTGTACATAAATCATAATAAGAAATTGGAAATTTGAAGTGTGTAAAATATTGATTCACCCCCCCCCCCCAGTATTTTCCATACAAAATTTTATTACTAATTAAATTTTATTTTATCTCTAGAAAATACTTAAACTTCCACCATGATCACATCAGCCTCCCAAATCCCCTTTTCATCAATCTATCTTGTGGATATTTTGTCCTGATTCCAACGAGCTTTTACAATAATGTTTTTCTCCAATTAATCAACCTGAAATAACACCATGGGCGTAATTAATTAAAAATTTCCCGTTAATAACCTTTTTTTAGGGAAATCATCATAATGCAACGAAACTATATTTTACTTTCATGGAAATTATTGAAAATGCAACAATTCCAGTAGAATACTTGGAGCTATTTAAATGAGGTTACATGGATCATTTCACTTAATTAACTCAATTAATTCATTTTGGATACACTTGACTTCAGTTCATATGATTGATATTTAATTTCTATTAATCTATATCACTTAAGTTGAGTTATTATAAGCTAAACTAGTTCGAGCTATTGGAGAAACTACTAGAGGGTCAAGTTACACAGTGTAAATTTAGACACACTCAGTGGTCATATATTTGACTATTAAATCAACCCAAAATAACTGATGCATGCAGAGAATTCGAGTTACCTAGTTGAGATTGGAGTTCAAGGGAAGTGTACAATCAATTGTAAACTAATCCAAGTTGTACAAGTGGTGCATGCTGTCAAAGGATGGGCATAGAAGAATTAAGCAATCCAATTGAGGAATTTACCTAAAACATAGGGGCTAATGACTCAATAAAAAACAGAAGGAAATAGGAGCTTGGATGGTTGAAAATTTGGCTAAGTATTGGTCAGGCTCAGTCAGTCTGGCAGAGGATAGAAGATATAGGTGTAGGTTGTGCTCAATATTGAGTAAGCATATTGTATTCATCCAAATTGTTTGATTAATGAAATACATATAGTAAGGGGTTTTGAACATTTTCTTTCCCTTAGATAAATATTTTTGTATGTGTATTGAATCTTGATGCATGTTAATTATTTGTGTTCTCGGTCATGAATTTTCTTCTGTAGATCGGTAGAGTAACTTATAGGCTTGTGATTTAGTAAATTTAATTAGCATTTTAGAATATATACATTAATTTCTACATGGTATCAGTGCTAGATTCACAGTAGAGAATATATTTCAGAGTTTCCATTGAAGGAGGTTCAAATTTGATGATCAATGTTATAGGTTTTCTCTAAGACTAAGAAGATGGATTTCAATTAACTCAGGCTCGAGTATTATTTGGAAGGAACCATAAACTTTATGGCATGGAAGTTCCACATGGAGAAAGAATTGGATGATAATGGGATGCCAGAATACATTAAGACAGATGTAGCAAATAACTAAGCATATGATGCTCATAATCTTGCTCAGTGGAAGAAATATGTGTCCAAAGTAAGGAGAATCATATTGGAGGAGGTATGGGATCATATTGTCTTGAATCTCCATGGGAAAGAGACTCCTTTCATGATGTGGAAAATGCTAATAGAGTTGTTCGAGAACAATAGTTACCATAGGAAGTTGGCACTCAAGGACAAGCTTCGAAGTATCAATATGAAAAATAATGACATAATTTCGTAGTACCTATGCAAGTTTACATAGTGTTCGGATGAACTTGGCGGAGTCGATGTTAGTGTCCCTAAAGAAGACTTGGTAGATTTATCCCTTTTGGGCCTTCCCAAGAGTTGGAATATCTATCAAGATTCAGTAAATGGTAGAGAAAAACTAGTACATGGTATTTTGTCACCGTCCCTGCAATCCCCATCTGGAAGATTGGAGGACCATTTTAGTGAATTTTGTGTATTGTCATACTTTTCCATAAGTTTCATTGCATCCCTTGGCATGTCAGGAAAATTTTATCTGTTGATCATTCGTCAAGCAGACTGTTAAAAACATGTGATTTTGGGTCATTGCTGGTAGGCAATTATGGCCTCGCGTCCATGGAAAAATTAACATTGGACCCCGCACCAATTTTCTCTCTATCTTAGAAGGGAACCCATGCCAAGCTGTTTTTCGAATTTTTTTTTTTAAATAGAAACGAATTTTCCATGCCTAAACACTTTGTGAGTAGATTCATCATGGTTTTTTTGACTGAATAACATCAAATTCCTCCCTTTGGCTTCTTGTTTCCTACACTTTTGTAACTCCAAAAAGGGATAGACCTCTCTTCCACCTTATGAGGGATCCCAAACCACCTCCTCCTCTCCTATAAATACCTCCTTCTAACATTGTTTCAGCTAGCTGAATAATCATTACTATAGCTGGTGTGTAGAATAAGGCAGAGAGGAATCCATTTTTGAGAGAGATTCTAGGCCCGTTGCATCACCAAGTCCGATCCCCGATGAATGCTTGAGATTCACTCGACTGAACCCGGCAACAAAGGTTGCAACATCAAGGCATTAAGGTTGTAAACTTCTTTTCTCTATCATTAATACATGACTAGTTTTTTGGTTCCAATTTTGTGTTTAATTATATGAAAAATGTTTGATTATCCTTGACCAATCGAATAGCTATAAATGAAAATATGTTTTCATATGTTGTCATCATTCACTTTATCTTTGTGAAAGTAAATGGACATCATCGCTGAAGGACCATGACGTGTGAAGGCAAAGATCAGAGGATCTCTGCTGCAAGCCATGACAAGAGAATTGGACCAAGGTAGGTAATCTATCCCATCTCGTTTTTCATTTATTAGCTAGGAGTCCAAAATTCCATCATTTTCCCTTCTTGCTAGAACCACCATAGGGTTAGAGGGATTGCCTCTATATATAGAGGGGATTTTCTTGCTCAACAAAAACTACCAAGTTGTGAGAAATTATAGTCCAATCTAGTACAAGAAGAAAAAAGGTAGAGTACCCGAGATGAGACTTCATCGAAGGGTGAGGATGAGGATAACCATGGCTTGGATTGAAAGGAAAATAAAGGGAAAGGGAATTAATCCAAATCCAAAGCATAATCTAGTCAAGGAGGCAAGAAGAAATACTTATCAAGAATCAAGTTCTTTCACTGTCATGAATTCGAGCACTATTCCATGAAATTTCCACCCAAGAATACAAGTAAGAAAACCTCAGGAGGAGTGGTAGGTGAAGCTTTGGCTTCACAAATCAAACTTGACTTCACCCTCCTTGCATTGATGGAAAGCACAATGATGGGAAGTGTGTTGTATCTAGATAGTGGTGCCTTGTTCCACTTGAAAGGGAACAAATAATTTTTCAGTGACTTGGATGAGAAAGACATCCATATGCAGATTGAGATGGGAGATCATGGAAGGTACATCATGACCAAAATCAACAAAGTCACTTTTCAGAGGGATTTGGGCTCCCCTCTCAGGATTAAGGATGTGATGTTTATACCAGGTCTAAAGAAGAATCTATTTTTCGTTGCAGTGTTGGAATATCATTACTAAGATGTGATATTAAAAAAAATAAAGGAATTCCTTAGATACATCACCATGATACAAGTGAATAATATCAAGGTTTGAGTTAAGAACCTATAAAAGTTACATGTGGAAGACTGTACTTATTTTAGCACAAAGGTGGAGAGGGTGCAGAGCCGAGATGTTGGTGAATTATGGAATAGAATACTTGGACATTTGCATCATGGAGCTTTGAATATCATGCAAGATATCGTGTAATGTTCCCAAATTATGAACATCTACACTATTGGGAATATCTCATAATATTACCAATGTGGAGATCAACAATACGTAAACATGAGCTAGAAAATAGTAGTGAATGCATTAATACAGGAATTCCAGAAGATTCACATAACCATTACAATAAATTATAGCAGAAAAAATGTGTACATGATATTGAGGTAATAACCTCTCAAGATTGGAAATACAGCCTCAATGAAACATATACATGATAAATAGAGAAATGCTGCTACATGCAAGAAGCCATGGCTATGATAGCGTAGTTTATAAAGGAGAACTGCTACAAAATAGTGGCAATACACATATATGACAATATATAGCTCAAATAAAGAAGGGGGAGCAATATCTCAAACCTTGAAAACATACAATACACAATCCTTGAAAGGATTGGCTAAAATAAGCATAAAATGGAAAATCTGTAGAAATGCCGAATTTGTTGGGCAATAGCTGCAACTCAAAACTGGAAATGAATGTAGATAGTTGATGATGCTGCAATACATGGCTGAATCTCATCCAAAAGATCTCTAGAATGAAAGTTTGAACCTCTCACCTAAGATCTAACCCTCCAAATATGTGGAGCAAGTCTCCACTGCAAATGCACTCAGAAATAACGTGGTCTAAATAAGGGACTACGTTTTTGGTGAAGATAAATTCTTGGCCTTGATGCCAAAGTCTACAATAAGCTCCGAAATATCTCTAATCTGATATCTCAAAGGAAAGAGAGGCTCCTCCTCTGAAAATAGGTGATGGAAGTGATGTAGTGAACCCTCACTGCAACACCCAACAACACAACATTACTCTGCTCTAGAAATAACGTTGTCTTGATGGAGGATGCTTGGCCTCAAGCCTGGATGTGAGGAAAATTTGAGCAATCACTCAAGAGGCCTCTCAAGAAGGTGAAATAATCCTAAACAGGAATTCCTCCCAGCAATTGTCGCTAAACACCAGAGAATTCACAATTATCTGAATAGATAATGAAATGAATAATACAATGCATGAGAAACAATGGCTGCCTTGCCCTCCTTTTAAACAAGTGAAAGCTCTCTCTCCATGGGCCCCATCCATTAGGGTTTTCTCCACCATATATCCTCTTCCTCATCCACACTACATTGTCTTCTAAAGTAAGCCACTCCTCCTATGACAACATTGTTGACTTGGTTAAACTTGACCTTGTCTTCATGCATTTTCCCCTTTTCACACTTGAGGGTGAAAAATCAAGTTCTTATGTCTATCCCTTTCCAAATGTGAGGGATTTTATTCATATCTTCAATAAACATGGGCCTCCTTATGCATTTATTTGGCTGCAAGATGATAAAAGAAAAATTTTAATATTCCATTTATCCATGTGCTAAAATGGTAATATTATAGTCCTCCCCTCCCAAATGTTGCTTGTCCTCAAGCAACTACAAGGATAGAACTGAAGAATCTCCACCCAAGGAATGGAGTCTAAAATATGTTGAGGAAAATATTCCTCATGTAGATCCTCCATCCCCCAAGCAATCATCCATACAAAGTGACTTACCTCCCAACATGGCAACTCCTAACAAACATCTTCCACCTTTGGCTCCTGCAATGTAGGTGGGCTGAAAATCTGATCTTGGTAGACAAAATAGCCTACCCCACACTGTCCTCATATCCACTTAGGATAAGTGCAGAGTATGTGCTGATATTGGGTTGCAATAATGTTTCCCTCAAATGGAAAAATGAAGAATAGACCTCCAAGGATCTCTTCTCCAGTGTTATGAAACATGTTGTCCCAAATCATCTCATATGTGATGAGTTGGTAGTCACCACCATATGGCATCCAATCGATCAGATGGCTCACCTCAAAAGGAAACAAATGTGTTGCTGTAGTGGCCACATGTGCTCTCATGCTCCCATTATAACATGCAATGCAAATAATGTGGGCGATCTCTCCCCCGAAGGACAAATCCAACCAATGTGCCATTCCCCCAATCATACTCTCAACAAATACAAAGACAAAAAAAACATAATGAACCATAACGAAAACCATGCTTGCTATCATATGTGGCAAGGGAGAAGGAAAATGGTCCCTCAATTGTAACCAATGCAGTTTGACCCTCAACTGCAAAAGAGTGTGACAAAAAGTGTGGCCTCTCAACCACTTGCTTGTTGTCCTACTCTCCTCAAATGTATGGAGGAAGTGAATGATGTATGGTGCAAGGTGAGTAGGTCCTCCAAAATACATTTCCTCCCCAATTCCTCCTCAAGAGTGGTCACCAATAGTGCTCATGGCCTCAAGTAGACCATGGGGTCTAGAAAGAAGGATGCTCCTCCTTGGAGCAACATCCTCTACAAATATGGTTAAGGGATGAATAAACAAATCATCATGCAAATAAAATATACCCTCACCATAAGATTTGCTCATGAAAATGGAGTGGCTCAAAAATAAGTCTCCTCTCATCCTCAAAGAGAAAAGATGTGGCTGTGCTAACTCCTCCAAAGAATTATGTATCTCCTCCATCTGCACATGATATCTGCATCTCCTCACATGCTAATCTATAAATATCATGCAAACAAGATGATCCTGGGACTACTCCACCAACAACCTAGAGCTCCAACATGGATCTATCCTCCACAGTGACAGTGCTGATGATTCCTCATGAAGGACATCTGTCATATGGTCATCTCTTTCTTTGACATCTCCCATGCCAGAGATGCAATTTGGAAGGCTACTATCCTTCCCCTGGTGCTTCTGCAACAACACAGAATCTGAAATGAGAGTGGGTGGAAATAAGTTTGAGAGAATGGCTCTCTCCTCCTTGAGTCTACCCAAGACTCTCAGCGCTGTGAAGTGATCTCCCAAGGTCTCTACTACTTTGAAATCAATGAATGGTGCCTCAACATGTGAAGCATCTCTCATCATCTGCTGATCTAGAGGTCTCCCCAGCAAAATGTATCCATGCAGTGAGACATCATTATCAAGTGGTAACTGCATATATGAGTGAAAAAATTTGTCCATGCTTCCACTGCACAATCCAATCACTTCCCTAGGTGCATCAACCTCTAGAACTAAATAAGGTTGTGTATTCCTCATCTCATGATGTTGGGTCTTCTCCCTACTTCCTCCTTGTGTCTCCCTAGTTTTACACCTCCTCAATAATGGCACAGATAGAACATGAATTGTGCCTTGGTCTACATCCATGAGATCCTGGGGACTTCCTTTCAAAGATGCAATAATCCCTCTATCTCGAGCAAGAGCTCCTCCTTCCTCTACGTGAGGCACTAGATAATCTGTAGGTAGCATAGCGGTGTTTCCTTTAGCTTTCTCAACACAGATGTGCAAACCTCCAACAATGTTGCTGCAAATATGGAATCTCTCCCAAGGTGGAAGTAATTCCTAATCATCAAAGGTCAAGGAGTATCCCCTTTGCACCATGATAGTGCCATCTCCTACTCCTACAACATCATACAAGAAATGAGTGAAAATCTACTCTTTCTCTCCCAAGAATACCCCCAGCAACAAATGTCCTTGCTGCTTCCTCATGCTCTCATTATGCAAGATATGTGATGAAGACATAGTGAATGATATGAGTGTTGTCTCATTACTATGCACCCATACTCTTTGCTGCTCCATGATGCCAACATCCTGCCACATCCTCATAACCTTGGAAAGAGAGTATGCCATGTGATGGCCAAACTCATTCAAGAGTAACCAGTGTAGCCAAGCCTCTCGCTGCCTAGTATCATAAATCTGCAAGTAGCTTACCAAGTTCTTGCTCACCATACACATCCATTCAACCAATTGTGAATGTCTTATTCCACCCTCCATATTGGTACTCCTCCCATGAGGGCTACCATCATCCCAAATCAAATTGTTTCACTTCATGGGATCTTGAAATGAAATCCTCTCAAGGATCAATTTGACCCTATGATGATCCAAATAGGTGGTAGGAAAAAACCCCCCCTCATGATGTGCATGGCTCAAGGAATTTCCAACATAGTCATGAGAGATTTTATCCATCTGAAGATGTCCTCCATCTGCTATCTGTTCTTGTGAGAAGGGAAGTACCTCCTCAAACTAATGAAGAATCTTGCACTCCATGATGTGTGGGAGTGCACCTCTACTGAAATCTCTCTGGGAGATATCCTCCTCATGCATGTACTTCCAAAACCAAAGAGGCCTTGGATCAGCTGCAAGTAGAAATCTCTCTTTAAGCTATGGCATGCTCATTGAGAGAGTTTCATATAGAGTGGAGAAAGAGTTTCTTATCTCCGGATGTCTACTCCTTCTCACTTCTTTCTTCATGGCTTCCTGAATGAATTTTCTCTCTGAATGCTCACATTAGGAATGATTCCTCCTTCCTTCATGATTTCTCAGTGCAGTGCTATTCTATTGCTCTAGTTCAACTGTATGCAATGATATAGACCTATCCAAAGTGTTTGCTGAAATGACAAGAGATGGTTTTTTAGTCATACCTTGGTGAAATTTGGAAGCTCCTTGCAAGGCTGCAAGAGTTTCCTCCTCATAAGTGTTGCCCTCCCAAACTGTTGAAGGTGAAGGCTGCTCCTCCATGGTCTCAACAGCGCTGGTACATGCCTCAATAACTAGTGGTGAGGGATCCTCCCTCGTTTTCTAGCAATGTGGATAATCCAGGAAGTTTTTTAAAAAATGATCACCACATGAGTTTAAAAACCAAATTTGTGAAACCTCCCGATCAATCTTTGAGAAAACTCAACAAGAGTAGAAAACCTCATATGGGTTAGATGGCTGGTCCACCAATCCTTTGCTTCACCTTCAAGGTGCAGTGTTGTAACTTCTACAACATCTTTGTCTACGATAGGATGTAGCATAAAGAAAACCTCTAGTTTCTTTACCCAAACCTCTGCTGCACATATGAGTGATCCATCAAATGTGGAAAATAGAAATCTATTGCCTCTCATCATCCCGAAGTTGTGGGGTCTTCTTTCTTATTTCTGATGAATAAATTGTGGCAAAGCTAGAGTCTCCTTGAAGGCTCTAGGTTTATCTTGGTATTCAGCGAGGTACTCACTTACGATTTTTAATTCCAAGTATTTTTCATGCTTCGTGCCTTCTTTCCTGTGAGAATAGGAAGTGCATGGTCCTTCCACTTATCCTTCTTCATTATTTTTAAAATCCTTGGAGAGGTTCTCTCTGGATCTGAAAATAGATGAGAATAAACTCATCTTCTTCATCATCTTGATCTTCTTTTGCTAATACTCACAGGCTAAGCCAGAGATCATGCTCTGATACCACTGTAATGTTCCCAAATTAGGAACAACTACACTATTGGGAATATCTCAAGATATTACCAATGTGGAGATCAATAATACATAAACATGAGCTGGAAAATAGCAGTGAATGCATTAATACAGGAATGCCGAAATATCCACATAACCATTACAATATATTATAGCAGCAACAATGTGTACATGATCTTGAGGAAATAACCTCTCAATATTGGCAATACAGCCTCAATGAAACATATACATGATAAATGGAGAAATGTTGTTACATGCAAGAAGCCCTGGCTATGATAGCATAATCTATAAAGGAGAAATGCTAAAAAATAGTGTCAATACAAATATATGAAAATATATAGTTCAAATAAAGAAGGGGGAGCAAGATCTCAACCCCTGAAAACATACAATACACAATCCTTGAAAGGATTGGATGAAATAAGCACAAAATGGAAAATCTGTAGAAACGCCAGAGTTGCTGGGCAGTAGCTGCAACTCAAAACTGGAAATGGATGTAGATAGCTGATGATGCTACAATAGATGGCTGAATCTCATCCAAAGGATCTCTAGAATGAAAGGCTGATCCTCTCACTTAAGATCTAACCCTCTAAATATGTGGAGCAAGTCTCCACTGCAAATGCACTCAGAAATAACATAGTCCAGAGAAGGGACTGCGCTGTTGGTGAGGATAAATTCTTGGCCTTGATACCAAAGTCTTCAATAAGCTCCATAATATCTCCAATCTGATATCTTAAAGGAAAGAGAGGCTCCTCCTCTAAAAATAGCTGATGGAAGTGATGTAGTGAACCCTCACTGCAACACCCAACAACACAAAATTACTATGATGCAGAAATAACGTTGTCTTGATTGAGGATGCTTGGCCTCAAGCTTGGATGTGAGGAAAATCTGAGCAATCCCTCAAGAGGCCTCTCAAGAAGGTGAAAGAATCCTAAACAGGAATTCCTCCCGACAATTCTTGCTAAACAGCAGAGAATGCACAATTGTCTAAATAGACAATGAAATGAAAAATACATATCATGAGAAAAAATGGTTGCCTTTCCATCCTTTTAAACAAGTGAAATCTCTCTCTCCATGGGCCCCATCCATTAGGGTTTCCTCCACCAAATATCCTCTTCCTCATTCACACTGAGTTGTCTTCTAAAGTAAGCCACTCCTCCTATGGCAGTGTTGTTGACTTGGTCAAACCTGACCTTGTCTTCATGCATTTGCCCCTTTTCACACTTGAGGGTGAAAAATCAAGTTCTTATGTCTATCCCTTTCCAAATGTGAGGGATTTTATTCATGTTTTCAATAAACATGGGCCTCCTTACCCATTTATTTGTCTGCAAGATGATAAAAGAAAAATTTTAATATTCCATTTAGCCATGTGCTAAAATGGGAATATTACAGATCAACACAGGCCTCCCCAAAGGAGCACTAGAGAATAAAAATACATGCAAAGGGTTTACCTTGGAGAATTACAAAAAATACACCTTCAATGATCAAGACAAAATAGCACATGAAATACTTGAAAAGATCCACTCTGATGTCTGTGGACCTTCCTTAACAACCTCCACTTCCAAGCATAGGTATTATGTAATATTTGTAGATGATTTATCATGGTAGTGTTGTATTTTCTTCACAAAGAATAAAGACCATACATTCTCCAAGTTTTTTGAATTTAAAGCACTTGTTGAGAAAGAAATTGGTAAGAAATTGAAGCCTCTCAGTAGTGATAATGGTGGTTAGTACATGTCGAATGAGTTTAAAATTTTTTGTTCAAAGGAAGAAATTCAACAGGAGTTGACAACACGCCACAACCCACATCAAAATGGTTGGTTTAGAGGAATAAAATAAGTGTTGTGGGAGAAGAAAGGGCTATGTGTCTTGACCAAGTCCTACCTCTGCACTTGTGGGCCGAAGCATGCAACACCACGTCTTATTTTGAAAATAGGAGTCCTTATCGGATTTTTGGGATGAGTACAACAAAAGAAGTTTTTTCAGGGAAGAAACCAGATGTGTCACACTTCAATATATTTCCATGTCTCCAGGGAAGAAAGGAAACATCTAGAGCCAACAATAGAGTTTAGGATATTTTTGGGGAACACTGATACACCTCACAACTATCGTGTGTAAGTTCCATCTCTTAGTATTATAGTTGTTCATAGAGAAGTGATGTTTGATGAGAAAAATACATTGAAGTGTTCTCTAGAGAGGGATGTTCAGTTTCATGCATATCAAGATCTTTTTGCTCCAAATGAAGAACCTCAAGAAGTTGTGGAGTGGCCATAAGGAGAGGAGTAGTGGATGGAGACAATGACTCAAGTAGAGACATCCAGAGAAGTAAAGAAATGAACTAGGGAAACAGACAAATTATTGAAAAATTCTAGAGATAATGTGGGAGCACCCACATCATAGTGTAGGTAGAGGAGGTCACTGGATTGGTACACTAGCTACATGGCTCTGATGACTAAGATACCAGACACAAAACCAACCTCATTCAAGGAAGTAGTAGAGAAACCTATATGGGTTGATGATATTGTAGAGGAATATGATTCCATTTTCAAAAATAATGTTTGGGAAGTGGTCCCAAGAACAACAGACAAATCATTGGTATGTTCAAAATGGATTTACGAGGTAAATCATGCAGCGTACAAAAGCATAGAGAAGCCCAAGTCCATACTTGTGTCCAAGTGGCAATCTCAAGCTGAAGCGACTGAATATGAGTAGACCTATTCTCCTATAGTAAGGTAATATTCCATCATATCAATTCTTGATCTGCCTTCATACATGGTGTGGAAGATGCACTAGATGGATGTGAAGACCACATTCCTCAATTTAGTTATTGAGCAGGAGGTGTACGTTGAAAAACCATAAGGTTTTGAAACCTTTGAAAGAGAGTCACATGTGTAGAATCAAGCGAGCATTGTATGGGTTGAAGCAAGAACCCTGTGCTTAGTGTTAGCCTATGTATGCTAGTGATCAAATGAATCTTTCGACTGTTTTCCATAAGGCCATAGGTCAATTTTTTTGCTTTTTCAATCCAGTTCTTAGAAATAATTTTGGTCACCGATGAAAGGCTAAACCATGTATGCTACTCCTTTATTTCATTTATCATTATCATTGTCAAGGTCATCATCATAATTAGTTTCAAGGTCACCATATCCATCATCATCATTCAATAGGTCTATGGTTATGTCATTTTATTTCATTTAGGTCAAGTCTAGGTTTAGCCTTGCCTTTGGAAAAATCATCACATTTTCACTAAAATAAGGCATCGGCCCTCTACTTCATCCATAAAACCCTAGTGAAGGAGCAGGAATGTTTATGAATTTCAAATAAATCCATCTCTCTTGTTTCATTTGGCTCAAATTTCAAGAAAAAGTTTCAAATATATTCTCATTCTCTCACCGTCTCTTCTAAAGAATAAAAAAATCATCATCCATTGCCAAAGCTTCAAGAGAGGTCATTTTGACCTACTATCATAGTCAAATGCAGAAGAGTGTCATTTAAATCTTCAAAAACATCCCATATGTGTTAAAAAGTCATGATCAATGTGAAATTTTAAGGGTCCTCAAAAGAAGTCTCAATGTCTCAAGAAAATGAGAAAATTTTTCTGAAGATTACATTTCAATAACCTAAGAAGGTCATCTCAAATGTTAGGGAATGCAAAAGAGGTTAAATTATGTTTTATCATCTTAATCAAAGCACCAAATAGTCACCTTTCATATCAAAGAGTTTAAAAAGTACTTTTCTATCTTCTTACCTCACTTGCTATCCTCCGAAAAACTCGTGTTTCACTTCTTAAAGTCTGACCTTTATACCATTGTGGTGCTTTATTCTTGAAAAACACTTTAAAAAACTTCAAAGTCTGACCTTTTTCCTCTGGTTTTAAAAATTCTAGAAAAATGATAAACAAAGGAAAAATCCCCCCTCCAACAACCATATCATATATAATATTTGGTAGTACCCATAGCTCTGCCATGTCAAGTATCGCATATCACATAATCACGGTTCCACTTGCCTTACCGCATTGACGTTCGTTCCTAAACCCGTGATGCAATATCACTTATCTCTATCACACAATCACACTTTCTCCTAGGACCCACCTTACCTATATCGCTATCACTATCTCATAATCGCAGATCGAAAATTACTTTGTTACCGCCTTATGTTTCTCACTCATAAACCCCTAATGTGATATATCACATCGCAGCTCAAGATCTCATTGCAACTTTGCATCACATCAAAACTTTGCATCACATCGTAGCTCTGCTACCCAATAATGCATTCACTCTGCTCCACTAGTCTACGATTGTGATTGAGATATATGAAAAAGTGTTTTTTTCCCGATGGCCCCACGTCAATGTGTCAGTCTATCATCATCTTTCACTCCCCCTTTCAATACCATAAACCATCTCAACCACCCTCCTTTCCCACCATTTTTTCCCGCTCTTCACTTAATTCCCCTACTAACACACCTCCTTCTTACCATTATATTCCCACACAATCCCCTCCACTTTCATCTCAATTCATAGCCAAAAAATAATTAGTCCATTCATTGACTGTCCGGGGTAACCGTTCAAGCTTATAATAGACTCGCGCCCACCACCATCACCATCGATATTAGAAAAGAATGGGAAAGTTGGAGGTTCCAGATCTTCAATATATCAGCAATTGTTGGAGCTTGTATTTAATAAGAATACATGTTTATTTAAGAACCAAAAACGTGAAGAAATAGATCAGTAGAAAAAGGACTAGCATGTTAGCGCACTCAACAATTCAACTCATATTTCTTCTCTTCTTTCTTCTACACCTGTTATTTCAGTTGGATTTTGATGGGATGAGGTTTTAATTCATTATGACACATATGTAATGTGAGGATTAATGTTTCCTTCTCTTTAGAAGAGGTAGAGTTAGTTCCTCTCTTCCTATATATTCCATTTTTAAATACCATTTCGGGCTTGGATAGCTGTTATTTATAATGCTGCTATTATACAAGCTTTTGCTAATGAAATCAAGGACAATGTTGTAGAAATAGTGTTGAGACTCCAGCGGTATGCCTTTGATAATTTTTTTTTCCCTATAAACTCATGATATTGAATGTTATGTTACTCATCTTCCATATATATGCTTATTTATGCTAAGTCTTATCAGTTTATTGACAGAAAGCATGCTTTCCATGCTCTGTTTTTTGTAATATTTTTATGAAATTGTCTTTCTCTTTTGATGAATGAATTCATTTTAATTCTGATTCTGATTTCTTCTCATATCACTCTATACATAATGGAAAATTAATCATTATTATTAGCTTACTTACCTGTTCTCACCATTACCTCTGCAACTAAACCTTTGAAATTAGATCAATACCCTAGACCTAGTCTCCTAAATGTCATTAATATCCTGAAAAAATCCAAACAAACAAAAACCTTAATCTATTGAGAATCATAAATATCCTAAAACATTATATCTAGTCATCCCTTTGACTACAAAGTGACATAGAGAGAGCCCTATATGGTCTGGGTAGGGATAGCTACCTAGCCAAAACTTGGTATGTGGTTACCTTTCTCTAATCCTCTTGTCATCCTTAGGAAGTTGGGGAACGTGATAACATTTTTGGTGTCGTTGTTAGGGACCGGTTGCTAAACTTTCCCTTGGAATATTTCTTTAATCCTTTGAAAGTTAGACTCATAGGTGGAAAATTATAGTTTTAAAAATAGGATGAATTCTAAATCCAGAGCCAAACTCCAAAATTCCTATCTTAAGTTGGCTCCTAAAAGACATACCAGGTCAAATCCAGACCCAAATCCCTCAACAATTGTATATGATCCTGAGAGTATTTTTAGAAAACATAAGACCAAGTCTTGGAAGGTTGGAATATATGTTCCTCCACTTGTCAAATTGAATTCTCTACCTACTAGATTTGTTCAAGAAGAGTTGATATATGGTCCAGAATATGAAAAATATTTTTTTAGAACCAAGTCTGAAACTTTCCTTTCAGAATCCACCTTTGATCGTTTTGCTTTCGAATCATTTTTACCACTTTCTAAAACTTATGAATCTGAAATTGATAGTCAAGTTTGGTCTCATTTTCATAAACTCAAAGGTTTGGTAGACAAATTTCAATAAACTTCAGAGAAGGCCTATTTTCAATATCAACAGCAGACCTTTTATCCATCTTTCATTCACCTTATTATAGATCAGCATCATCAATCCTTCCTTTCATTCCATCATTACTTCTACAATTTTTCACTCCATCAGCACCTCGGCCACCTCCTCCATTAGTCATGACCCAATTTTCTCCGCTAATCATATTGCTTCAACTTACTCCACTACCTCAAAATTATTGTCAGAGGCTTCCTCTTTTTGATGGAAAATTAGAGGTTAAAACCTATCAACATGTTTCCAAATTGATTGACTTCATAGATCTTGAAGATATCGACAATGATGATGCCAATATGCGCATCATTTCATAGATTTTCTTCAGCAAGGTAAATAAATGATTTCACTCACTTACAGCTAGTTCAATTGGTACCTCATGGAATCTGATTGATTTTTTTATGGAGAAATGGGAAGAAAAGAAAAATCCATTGTAGATCCTAGCTGAGTATAATGCCTTAAAAAGGAATCCCAATGAGTCTGTCCAAGAATTTACAGCTAGATTCAACAAAATATATGATTCAATTTCAAATAATATTAAGCCTCCTCCGGGCCTTTCCTTACTTCATTATCCTGATGGTTTCGATCTTGACATGTCCTATCAATTGAGGTAAAGAAAACCATCAACTCTTGAAGAAATGCAGAGAAAAACAGTGAGCATGGAAGAAAATTTTCTCATCAAGAAATCTAAATTCAGATAGAAAAAGAGTCACTATCAAAGAAGAAACGTCCACTTCATCAGATGAAAAATTAGATACCTTAATCAATACCATGGAGAAGATGATGGATAAGATGTCCATCATTGATATACAAGCTGAACCCTTCATTATAAATCCCAATTTTAGGGGTCAAAATTAGTAGCCCCAATACAGGATCAAGAAAACAGAATAGAGGGGTCAGGATCCATAAATTTAGTAGCAAATTCACACCCCATTTCAGCATAATTATACTAAAGGGCCTGATGAAGATGATGAGGAAGAAATTTATAGTGAGAATTGTTAGGTCCCTATATTACTAGTGTCGTCCCATATTATGTTAGTGTAGCCCCCCTTGTTATTATTGTTGTATGCCTATAACCCCCATATTGTTATTATTGTGCCCTTACATTATTATTGGTAGGTCGGTAAGGATTATATTGTGACCCCATGGAATCCTATATATAGAACGGAGGTTTTGTAATTTGCATCATCCAAGAATTGTTCATTTATGTAATTTTAAGGAGGTTTCCCCCTCAAAGTGGCTTATTTATAAGGCGTTGATCTCTCTTTTATTCTATTTTTGGAGCTGGTTTCATAACAAGAATCATTTATTTGAAGAAAATCAACAGCCTATTTTCCTCCCTGAAGAAGATCAATTTTATATAGAAATTTGCACACCGGATGATCAAAAATTTGTCTTGTCTAATGATGACATATTATCAGTGTGCATGAAAGATTATCAGAGGGGATATTAGGATGATCTTTCTCAAGTGAAAAGATAGTATGGCTTGAGGAATAGAAATGTTCCTATAACATCTAAATAGAAAAAACATAATGCTCAAGTAGATGCTCATTCCAAAGAAGTTGTTGCCTCAAATCAAGGTAAAGACAAGGGACTTGTTGTTCCTAATCATGTCAAAGGAAATGAAACTTCTTCTAGTGGTCAAAGGAAAGATAAATAAGTCCAATAAGGAGGAAAAAAGAAAGAGTATTCACACAAATATCAACCCGAGAAAAAATATGCATCATTGAAAGAGGTAGAAAAGCATTTTTATCTCTTTTCTCTTGAAAATGAAATTGCCAAGTTGAAAGTCTCCATTCCTCTAACTGAAATAGTTAATAATGATTTGTATAAATTTCAAGTTTCTAAGTTGCTTCGATTTGATCAAATTTCATACATGGTTAATGTGAGTGATGATCATCCTGAGCTTCTTTTTGGTCCTATTGTTGATGGCGATTTAGAAGATAGTGAAGTCCCTCCATTTTACCTAAGCCTCAAAATACATGACTTTATCCTTCATAATGCCATTCTTGATTGCGGAGCCCATCATATCCTCATGCCCTATGAAATTATGGATAGATTAGGACTGGACATCACAAGACTGTATCATGATGTTTACTCATTTGATTCAGGGAGGGTAAAATGTCTTGGCCTCATTAAGGACGTAGTGGTGGCATTAGAAAAAACCCCAGCCAAGAATGTCCTTATGGGAGTTTTTGTGGCTGATATCCCACCCAGATATGGAATGCTACTTTCTTGGTCATGGGGATCGAAGCTTAGAGGTACCTTATAGCTTAATTTTTATTATGCTACCATTCCTGTCTTTGGATATCTTAGGAAACTATACCGAGAAAGTAAGATGAAGTACATGATCAACAACCAAGAAATTCCAAATAACCATCCTATACATGTTGTTCATATATATTGAGAGTCCTTTATCTTGTTCAATGATGAATTTTTAACATCTTTTGAAGATTTGATTGAATAAATTGTAGACACTTTTGAATTTTCAAATTTTGTTTTAGAATTGGAAAATGCATAAATTTGTAAAAAGATGCAAAATAGTTTGGATTTGAGTGCATCACCTCAAAAAAGTAATGAAACGATGAAAAAATCATAATTTTTTGGTACAATAGATGTATCTCAAACAAAAATTAGATTTCAGCCGTCCGATTTGTTGTTTCCAGCTGAGCAAAATAGTTTGTGGACTATGGAATTCGACGAAGCTTTAAGAAAAGAAGGGGCTAGAATTGGAGTGTGGATTCACAACCCTATAGGTAATTCATTAAAAATCCCTCCCAATTTTTGAATTTCCTCCTACAAGCTATATTTTGAATGTTCAAACAATGAAGCTGGGTATGAGGCTTTGATAGACGGTCTGAAAATTCTCAAGAAGGTGGGTACAAAGAAGATTTTTGTATATGGCGACTCCGAGTTAGCGATAAATGAAGTCAAAGGGGAATACTAGGCCAAGCATCTAAGGATGCGAGCTTACTGAAACATAGTTCTATACATTCTCAAGATATTTCTGAGTACACTTTATCTTTGATTCGAAGGGAAAGCAATGTTATTGCTGATTCTCTAGCCACTTTGACCAGCATGTTAAAATTTCCATTGTATCGTAATAATAAGTATGAGATAAAAGTAAAACACCGCCCTACTGTCCTAGATAATATTCAGTATTGGAAAGTATTTCAAGATGATAAATAGATCAAAAACTTGTTGCAGAAAGAAGAAGAGTTTATAAATTCTCAAATGGACAACCAGTGCTATGAAGACGATCAAGAAATCCATGCAACAAAGATGCAAGTGCTTCAGCTGAAAGATAAATCCATTCCAAGAGGTTTGGTACCTTTGGAAGAGATTTTTGATCAAGACAACATTGCATGGAAACTGGACATGTTACCGACAAAAATTGGAGTAGAAGATTTGAATCTTGGCACTCTAGAAAAGCCAAAAATGGTAAAAATTTCAAAATCTTTGAGTGCGGAAATGAAACATAAATATGCAGCACTTATGTTTGAATTTGTAGGAATTTACAGGATAAGTTCCTTAGATCAAGAACCAAAGGTCACCACTCAAAAACAGATCACAAATCAGTACACCAATATAATCACGCAGTTAAAACCCTTAAAGAGGGAAACAGTCCACGGCCTGAGCCAACACGGCCACTTTAGAATATTTATTAATATAAAAATAAAATTTACATATGTTTCTCTCATAAATGGTTACTAGAAAAATGACCCTCCATTCTCTTTAAATAGAGATCATGGACCAATTGGGTGTTAAGCCACAAATCAAGTGTCATTAATACCGAGGAGAGAGATAATCATCAGATCACTACAAATCGTGACCGTCATATTATAAGTTACAAATGTACATGGTAAAGAAACTCACCTTACCTAACTCTACACTAGAGTAAGTTATTCTTAACTATTTCCTATGTGTCAGAATATCCTAACATCCCTTCTTCAGAACAACTTGCGATAGGATTGAAGGATTTACAAAGGTGACACAAAAGGAGCCTATTTCCTATGTGTCGAAATATCCTAACATCTCCTCTTAAGAAAAAATTTGGATAGGATTGAAGGATTTAAAAAAGTGTCAGAATAGGAGAAGGAAGGAGGCATTAGAGCCTATCCCCCCTTAATGACAAATTTTCTGAACTCCAAGCATGGATCGAAGTTTGGTAAAAATTTCTTCGGTGAGAGCCTTTGTAAAGATATCGGCTACTTGATCATTGGTTGGACAGTACTACACTTCACGAACATGATCATGAATGAGCTTTCTGATGAAGTGTATGTGGAGTTCAATGTGTTTCATACGTTGATGTTGAACTGGATCTTTACATCGCTAAATGGCACTCTGATTATAACACCAAAGTGTAGTTGGATGATGTTGATGAACATAAATTCAGACAAGATTTGATGAAGCCACATGGCTTCCTTGTTGGCTTCAACTGCACCACGATACTCTGCTTCTGCTGAAGAAAGAGAGATGGGACTTTGTTTCTTCCAAGACCAAGTAATAGGTCCTGAACCAAGAGTGAATACATATATTGAAGTAGACATTCGATCATCAGGGTCACCATCCCAATCAGAATCAGTGAAACCAATCAACAATGGAGATGCTCCTACATTGTAATGAATCTCGAATTGAATTGTACCTCGAATATATCAAAGTATTATTTTAGTTTCTTTCCAGTGAATTTCATGAGGTTGGTGCATAAACCAAGAAACAAGACCAACGACAAAGGAAAGGTCAGGATTGGTATGGGTTAGATACATAAGTTTACCAACAAGTTGATGATATAAGGTAGCAACAACTTCAGGGGTAGTACAAGTGACTTAAATCTTGACTCTGGATTGAAAGGGAGAAGGGGCTCGCTTACAGTCTTCCATATGAAAGTGGTGTAGAAGATCATAGGCATACTTGGTCTGAGAAAGGGTAATGCCTTCCTTGGATTGTAAGACTTGAAGACCAAGGAAATAATGTAAGTGTCCTAAGTCTGTCATTTCAAACTTATTTTCGAGGCTAGACTTCACATGGTTTATATGGTTTGGATCACTACCAATAAGGATAAGATCATCAACATAAAGAACAAGGATGGTTAAGGACTTACCCACTTTCTTGGTGTAGACAGTGTTGTCATAATGACACCTAGAAAATCCATTATATAATATAAGTCTATCCATTTTGGCATACCAAGCCCGAGGAGCTTGTTTGAGACCATAGAGGGACTTCCTAAGGAAAAAAACAAGGCTAGATTCGTTTTGGATAAATCCAGGGGGTTGTTCCATGTATATTTCTTCATGTAAATCTCCATGTAAGAAGTTGGATTTAACATCCATCTGATAGAATTCCCATTTAAACAAGGCAGTAAGGGAAAGAACAAGGCGGATAGAATTCATTTTGGCAATAGGGGAGAAGGTTTTAGTATAGTCAATGCCTTCAACTTGTGAAAATCCTTTAGTGACAAGACGAGTTTTATGTCTATCCACTTTTCCATCTAGTCCAAAATTTTTTTTGTAAACCCATCTGCATCTGACAAGTTTTCTTCCTTTTGGAAGAGGAACAAGATCCCAGGTATCATTCACCAATAAGGAGAGATATTATTCATTCATAGCTTCATCCCAATTTGGATGACCGAAGGCTTCTTCAAAGGTTTCTAGATTAGGAGCCTCTGGAACTTGATCCAATAAGGAAGAGGCTCTTTCAAACTGAGAACATGTATGTCGTCTATCGGTAGGGTCACCTGCAAGAGAACTTGCTTCATCCCAAGTAGAGCAGACCCATCTTGGAAGCGGTGGAGTAAAAGTAAAAATTTCAAGAGGTGGAGGAGGATTGTCATCCTTGTTGTCATCATCTGAATTAGAAGGAATTCTATTAAAAATAGAAGAGAGTGAGAGAGGTGGCACATATGCAGAATTAGGCTCGCAGGCCAAAGGTGGCACACCCACCGAGCTAGGCTCGGATGCCAATATATTTTCATCAAATTTTACATCTCTTCTAGTGATTATATTTTGGATTTTGGTTGAAGAATTCGATATCCTTTGACATCTTCAAAATATCCAACAAGAATGCATTTTTCACTCTTAGTTTCTAACGCTTTATGTTTCGCATATGGAATATGGGCCCAAGCATCACTTCCAAAAATATGAAAGTGACTTACATCTAGATAGATTAAGCTCCAATATTCTTCTGGAGTTATATTCTTTAAAGCCTTAGTAGGAGTGTGACTTACTATGTAATTTGCACATTTAATGGCTTCTGCTTAAAAATTGAGACCAAGTCCTTTATATTGAAGCATACAATTAACCATTTCTTTTAAGTTGTGATTCTTCCTTTTAACTACACCATTTTGTTGTGGAGTATATGGAATGGGATGTTGCAATTGAATGCCATGCTCAGTGTAGAAGTTGATAAATTTTTTGTCAACATACTCTCCTCCATTGTCTGATCTTAACTTAAGAATTTGATTTCCAGATTGTTTCTGAAAAAAGGCCTTAAAGGCCAAGAACATGTTAAAAAATTCACTCTTGAGTTTTAAGAAGTATACGCAAGTGCGTCTGGAAAAAGAATCAATGAAATTTAAGAATTAATTTCAACCAAAGAAAGAAACAATAGGAAGTGGACCAAATAAATCATTGTGCACAAGCTACAAAGGGGCTGAAGCGTGCCAAGAGGCACATTTGTCAAAACTATCCCGATGATTTTTTCTGAGTACACATCCAGAACAAACACCATCTCAGCAAGATACCATAGGAAGGCCTGTCACCATATTTTCCTTACATAGGTTTTGAAGGGAGCGATAGTTTAAGTGACCAAATTGCTCATGCCAAAGTTTTCTCACACCATCATTATAAGCAACAAAAATAGACAAAAGACATGATGACCCAAATTTTTCAATCTTATACAACCTTGTGGAATCATCAACAATGCCAATACCTAAAATATGTTTAGAATCTTTGAGGTCCTTGATTACAACATCATGAGGTGATAATTCTACTATTTTCCCTTCACATGAATGAATTATCTGATAAACAGAGAGAAGGTTGCATGACAAGGTAGGAACACATATTACGTCATTAAACTGACCATTATCGAGATGAATGGTTCTAGATCCTACAACACTAAGAGTTCTACCATCACTAACGTAAATATGTTTGGTGTTCCAATCATTTAAAGAAGAAAACATGGCTTTATTTTTGGCCATGTGATAAGAAGCTCCAAAATCAATGATCCAATCATGAGAATGACAAGAGGAAGATACATTTAATGCATAACCTATCTTTGTGCTTGAAAACCACAAGCAAAAAGTTCCATTCCTGAAGATGAAGGTGAAGAGTGCTCCAAATTGATGTTGTGCTTCTTCATTGTTGCTTCTAAGGCTTCCATATTCTTAAAGCATTTGGAATCTATATGGCCATCACGATTGCAAAAGTTACAATGTCTACATTTCTTCTTCCCTTTGTTTTTATTTTCTTTATCATTTTGGTGAGTTTCCTTTTCAGTTTGCGCTGAAATTGCTTAGGACCCTTGTTTCATTTCTGACCATACTTTTTAGAATGTTGCTTGTTGGGATTCTTTTGATATGATTTCTATTGGGATGCTAAGGATTTCTTAGAAGCATTTACAGAAGTGATAAGACCAAGGTGTAATATTTTTTCTTGTTCTCTTATCGAAGAATCACAAAAGGCATCAAAAGATGGGTTCTTGTAGGTGGTTCCTGAAGAAATAATGGCTTCTCTAGTGAAATGGATGGCAGAAACAAATATAGAGTATGCAAGGCCAAGATTAGTAAGAATTCAATACATGAGTCTACCATCATCCTTTTTGACCTTACAAACTTCTAAAAGAACTCTAAGGGTCTTGAATTTGGACAAAAAACCTTCAATAGAGGAGAAATTATTGGGGTCCAAAGTAAGCAACTCATTTCCAAGTTGATGGGCCCTAATTTTATTTTTATTTCCAAAGATAGTATTTGGCTTTTCCAGGGCTTCATGAGGGGTGTCAATGTCAAGGATATGAAATCTAAGATCTTGAGCATTGGACATTCCTATCAACCCTCGTGCTTGATCTTGTTTATTTTTCCATTTAGCGACTTTATCATCATGATAAGGTTTAGTTTATAGCCCTGTTGATATTATATAAATCCCTTTACTTCTAAGTATATCTACCATGTGAGGTAGCCATTGGAAATAATTGGTGCTGTTAAGAATAATCAAGCATGCACTTTCCATTTTCAAAAAAAAGGAAGCTGAGAAAAGTTCAAACTCACTGCTCCAATGGAAAGATCTCGAAAAATTAGGCCGTTTAAAAAAAATGGCTTGAGAAATGAATTCAAGATGAATAATTTATGCCTTTTTCAAAAATTGAGTCGTAGATGCCGAATAGTTATGGGAACAATTTGAAATTTGGTGATGAAGTTCAACTTTAAAAAAAAATCTCGCCCCTTTAACAATTTTTTTTTACAAAAAGAAGCTTGAGAAAGATATTTGAACCCGAGACCTCTATTCTAATAAACTAACTCCTCAGCAAGTGAGATAGTAAAAGGATTCTATTATTGTTTGAAAGGAGGAAGGGTTTTTTTCCCCTCTTCGGTGTGCGTGCCTTTTCCTGCACAAAAAAACACAAAAAATGAGCAAAATAAAAAATGAAATGCAAGCCTTATGACAGAATGTTAGATTTTTGGTTAGCCTTATAGAAAAATATCAATTTTTTCACTATTTATAATTTCCCAAGATCGCACAAAGATGCGGGGAAAGAGCATACGTAGCAAAAAAATCCCTTTTCCTATTTCTAATTTGTTGAGATCGCACGCAGTGCAGAGAAAAGAGCATACACAAAGAAGAAGGTATAGATCTGGAAAATAAATAAAACCCAAAAACTGAAAATAAATAGAGGGAACCGAAATAAGCAGACTTATTAAAAAATATAACTGCAAAACAAATGCTTTATACCTTTGGATCTAAACTGTCATAACTTGGGCAGATGGAAAATTTTTCACATGAAACGAAAGGCATTCCTCACTGTAAAAAATGCTCCAGACACAACAGAGTAGTTATCCAAGCCCAAAAATGTTAAGAAGTAGTATATCTACAAAACAAAATTCACATGTAGTCAAACCAGCTTCGGATTTTGATCAAGAACAGATGCGGCCCTCAAAATAGCTCTGATACCATGTAGGAATTTACAAGATAAGTTCCTTAGATCAAGAACCAAAGGTAACCACTCATAAACATATCACAAATCAGTGCACCAGTATAATCACGTGATTAAAACCCTCAAAGGGGGAAACAATCCACGATTTGAGCCAACATGACCACTTCAAGAAATTTATTAACATAAAAAGAAAAGTTACATATGTTTCTCTCATAAATGGCTACCAGAAAAATGACCCTCCATGTTCTTTAAATAGAGATCATGGACCAATCAGGGATTAAGCCATGGATCAAGTGTCACTAATACCAAGGAGATAGATAACCATCAGATCACTACAAATCATGACTGTTGGATTATAAGTTACAAATGTACATGGTAAAGAAACACACTTTACCTAACGCTATGCTAGACTAAGTTATTATTAACTATTTCCTATGTGTCAAAATATCCTAACACAATTTTATGATGTATTTTCTTCGGAATATTCTGATCTAAAAGTCTATGAAAAAATCATAATTCATCATACCATCCCCTTGAAGTAGAATCATAAAACTTTCCATTAGAAGCTTAGAAGAATGAATCCCAAGTTGCTTCCCTCTATCTAGAAGGAGGTAAATAGATTATTCACTATTGGTATCATTATTTCTCTTTGCTTTTCAAATTGGATGTCTAATATAGTACCAGTAAGAAAGAAGACAAGAGAGATTCACTCGTGCATTGATTTCAGAAATATTAATAAAGTGTCATTGAAAGACAATTACCCACTATCAAATATGGAACATATTCTGCAAAGGGTTGTTGGATCTTCTAGACTTTCATTGTTGGATGGATACTCCAGTTATAATCATATTCTTAATCACCCACATGATCAAGAGAAGACAACCTTCACCACACCTTGGGGTACTTTCATGTACGCAAAAATGCCCTTAGGATTGAAGAATGCAGGGGCTACTTTTCAGCGAGAAATGGACATTGCTTTCACTAACGAAAAGGAATTATTTTTGGTCATTTATCTTAACGATATCACTTTTTTTTTCAAAATAGATGAGCAGAACTTGCGGCACTTGAAAACAGTCTTCCAGAGATCCATAAAGTTTGGCATATCGTTGAACCCAAAGAAGAGTTGTTTTTCTATGGACGAAAGTGAATTAATGGGCCATATCATATCAAAATATGGAATTAGGTAGATCCTTCAAGAATTGAGGCAATTCAAACTTTAGACTATCCTAGGAGAAAAAAGGAAATTAAGTCTTTTAATGGAAAAATATTTTTTTTGAGGAGGTTACTTCCCAATGTTGTTGAACACTTAAGGCAAATTATTGACATGCTGAAGAAAGATAGTGAAGTAAAGTGGTCTGAAGAGGCAAACAAATAATTCAATCAAGTCAAATTCCCTTTATCTCATGCTCCTATCCTTATTAGTGCAGATTATACACTTGATTTTATCATTTTTTCATTTTCCTTGGAACATACTCTTGTTGTTGTCCTCATGCAAAAGAAAAGTAAGAATACAAAGCAATATATCATGTTCTTTAGTAGAAACATAAGGTACACAGCCTTGAAGTATAACATCATTGAGAAACAAGCCTTGGCATTAGTTAAAGCATTGAAGGACTTCCTAGTCTACATTTTACACTCTCATGTCATTGCATATGTTCCAAATGTTGTTGTCAAAGATGTGCTTACAAAAAATGATCCTGAAGGGTGACAAGGTAAATGGATTGCTGCTATGTTAGAGTTTGATTTGGAGATCAAGCCCACAAAGTTGATCAAAGGACAGAGCATGGTGAAACCCGTGGAAGATTCAAATCTTCAAGCCTTGGATATCAATTTCATCGCTGCATTATATGAAGAACAAGATGCTGAAACATTACCTAAGGTAGCTGAAATTTTCTATTTATTTCCTTGGTATGTTGATATAGTACATGTTTTGCAAAAATTAAATCCTCCTCCCAGCTTGCCAAGTAGTAAAGCTAGATCTTTAAAGTTAAAAGCTATTAAGTGATATATTCTTAATGGTGTCTTATATTGGAATGATCCCAGTGGAGTTTTGCTAATTTTTTTGGTCGAAGGAGAAGTTGAAAAAATCATGATAGAATTTCATAAAGGTAACTCTGGTGGTCATATTTATTGGAAGACTATAGCTGTAATATATTGAGGACAGGGTTCTATTGGCGAAGCTTATTTTATGATTTTTATAAAATAGGCATGAGTTTTCATGAATCTCAAATATTTCATGGAAAGAGAAAGCTCTTTCCTTTACCTCTAAAACCAATTGAAGTGCAAGTGCCATTTCAATGGTGGGAATTGACTTCATTGGAGAGATTAATCCTCCATATACAGCTCAGCATGAGTGGATTCTTACTGCCACATATATTTCACTAAATGGATTGAATTTATCCCCACGAGGAAAGCTACCGACACTATTATCATTCAGTTTCTTGAGAACAATATTTTGTTTTGCTTTGGCGATCGACACAAGATTATCATTGACAATGCAACGACATTCAGCTCTAAGAAGATGATCAAATTTTGTGACAAGTATCACATTATAATTGGTCATTCGAAAAAATAATATCCTCAGGGTAACAATCTTGATGAATCATCAAATAAATCTTTAGTGAACATAGTTAAAAATATGTTGCAAGAAAAAAAGAGTAATTGGCATAAGGAACTCATCAATGCTCTATAGGAAAATATATATAGCACCAAAAGATTATTCAGCATGTCATGTTTCTAGCTCATCTATGGTGTTGACACGATGTTCTCTTCTTCTCTAGTTGTACCCATTATGAAATTTCTGAAAGAAATTAATAGTGAGCCTAATGACATTCATCAAAGAATCATCCAAAAGATCCATCTACAGCAGATAAGAGATGAAGTTTTAAGTCATACTTCAAAGCTTCATGAGAAAATTAAAAATATTTTTGATAGGAAAACCAAGGTGGATGATTTCAAGCTTGAGGATGTTGTTCTTCACCCCAGAATGAAGACAAGAGTAAGCATGGGAAGTTTGACAATCTATGGAAAGCACCTTACAATATTGTTGCATTTAGAGGAAACACAATTTTTACTAGAGGATATTGAAGGAAAAGAAGTGTTGGGAGGACCAATACATGGTAGGTTCCTCAAACACTATATAACTTGATCATTAAAGAAGAAGCTCACTATCATTGTACTTATAATTTTAAATTTAATGTCTCAGCAAATAAGGAAGTTGTTGCAGAAGTTTGAAGCTTGAGGAGAAGTCCATGATACTTCTATAAACAACATGTTTTATTTAAAAAAATCAAAAGTTTCAGTCAATTGTCAAGTTAGAGTCAATTTAGTTGTTTTTAGTCAAAGTTTCCATTTTTTTCGAGTTTTTCAAAGTCTAGTTTGACTCCATCACCCAATGACAAGGCTACCTAATCTACAGTGTTCTTGGCGCCTCCTGAAGGAGCTGTCATCTCCAGCTGGAGCCAATGTTAGCCTAGGTATGTCATTGATCAAATAGCTCTTTTAGTTTTCTTCCATAAGGTCATAGGTCAATTTTTTTTTATCTTTTTTCAAACCAGTTCTCAGAAATAATTTTGGTCACCGAAGAAAGGCTAAACCATGTATTCTGCTCCTTTATTTCATTTTTCATTATCATTGTCAAGGTCATCATCATCATTATTTTCAATGTTGTTATCACTCTAGTAATTCTTAAGTTGTGTAATTTTGGTTTTTAGTTAAAGAATTCTAGAGGTAACCACAAACCTATTTCAAAATCTAGGATCTAGCCTTCCTAGGGTTTATAGAGGGCTCTCTCTTTAAAGTTTAACTTTGCTTTAATTTGCGAATATTAGGCTAGTTATGAAAGTACATCTTCGGTTTTTCTTTGATATATTTGGAGGGAAAAATCACTTGAAAGGATGGATAGTGGGAAATCTATTTTTCCATTGGTCTATGGAGTCAAAATCAAGCTAACAGGTCTAGGATCAAGGGCAAAAAGGTCAAATGCCTTCATGGAAATATAGATAACCCTTGGAGATCTTAGAAACTGGTTATTGTGAAATGGTATGATCAGGATAAAGGGCACTTAAGAATCCTTAAATCCATAAAAGGAAGTAGTAGGAGAGGTCAAACGAGAGAGGGAGAAATTAAGGGTTCCCTACACTAGAAATCAGAAGAAAGCATATAAATGATAACTAGTTAAAAACAAGGTGCTATTAACATATCCTGTAGTAGTAATCCTAGTTATACATTCAGATTTAGCATAAACGTAAATGGATGCATGTAGCAGAGAAAAGAAACAATGAAAATTGAAGAAAATACTTCACTCCAAATAGCTCATCACAAGAATCTTGAATTATGATGCCAATTTGCTTTGATCCAGCCTGCTACTCGAAGTTTTGACATACAAAAGCTTTAAATTCCAATAGGAAATGACTATAAAAATCCCAAAAAATTTATTCCACATAAAATACTTCTAAAGATGAAGTATTTATCCATAATGTTTTACAAAATATCCTAGATGACTTCTAGGAATAATCTTAGGAAAATAAAATATCTTTACAATAAAAATAGAGACAGCTGCTTAACAAATTAGCAAGTTTTCCTATTTTATCCAAAATAAATAGAAACAATTTTGAGGATAAAGCAGCTAGCTGGCTTACTGTCCTCCTTGCTGGCCTTTAGATATTTTTTGAAATCTAACTTTCCTTGTCTGATACTTTTTATCGAATACTCTTTATTCACTGATACTTTTTAACTCGTAGTCAAAAAGTGTTTACTGCTGTAAATAAAAATCTATTTTGACTGAAATTTAGAAAACAATTTTTCTTCCTTCTTTTCACTTGCTTGTCTTTTATCCTTCATAACAAATCAGTAAGTGACTGCAAATCCTCATTTTTAGGAATTTTAATATTCTTTAATTTCCTAAAACTGTCATCAGCTTCTATATATCTAGAAAAGGTTGGCTTGATGACAAACAAGTGTTTGATCTCATACTGTAAGTAAAATAAATCTTCAAAACTTTTTAGTAACACTTTTCATGTGGGGATGCTTTGACCTGTTGGGTTATTTACTTGTTCCTTGGAAAATTCTCTTATCTTCTTGTCATAATAATTTTGAGGCATCAATTTATCATTAATAACCATGATATCAGGAAGTCCATTTTGCCGCAAATTTTTGAACTTAACCATGAACCTGGTTATAGCAGTATTCATACCTTCAAATTTTTCTTCAAGTTTCCTCATCAAATTTCTCTTTGTTGTGAATTTCCTAATTTCCAGGATAGTGGCAGTTCTATATGTTATTTTGAGCTCCTCCAAATCCTATCTATTCTTTCTATTAAGGAAATTGATTAGCCATACAACTTGTTCTGGTTTGTCAGCCAAATCAGTTTGAGTATTTTGGATTTCTGCTTGGACTGCCAATAATAACTCTCTTTGCTCAAATATTACCTGAATTGAATGCCATACATCATGGATGGCTTCAATGATATTTTTCCATAGGTAATTTTTTATCTATGATATCTGATCCTTAAGAGTTAATTATTTTTGCAACTTTTTTAACTGTTCACTCAATTTGTTGGCATTTTGTTCATGTATCTTAGCATTTACCTGAGCTGATTTATTTGATTTTTCAAGTTTTTCAGCCATTTTTATCAACTTGTTAATTTCACTTGTCATTAATGACATTTCTTCCATTGCTTTCACTATCTTGCTGGCATCATCTATAGGCTATACTACTGTGGTAGATAATTCAGTGGCTGATCTAGTGGAAGAAGTCACTGGCACTGTAGTAGTTGAAGGCACTACTGCAGTGATAACTGGGATGACTGTAGGAGTCACTTTTTCTTTTATTGTCTCCTTTTCTTGGATAAGTTTGTCCATTTGTATTTCCATTTCTTTAATCTGAGCTGTCAACTGAAGAATTAAACTCATCATTTCATCTTTTTCCTTCTATTCCTGTAATACTTCTTTTGTTTAAGGATGCTCACTTTAAGGATGTTTGAGTTGTTTCTTCAAGGCTGCTATATCCTCATTTTTCTTTTTCACCAATGCTTCTACTACATTGATATTTGTAGGATTATATCCTACCTTCAATACTAGTTCTTCTAAGGCTTTTATCCTTAGATCCTTGGCATATAATGAAGATTTGTCCATATTCATTTGATCTTGCATGTTAGAGATGGTGTTTTGAAGCTTATGAGCACTCATAGCTTTTGTTGTAACTGTGGAATACAACATCTCTGGGGTTTTCCTCTGAAACTCTATTTGATCTTATTCATGGATTTTGTCTGTAGCTACTTCTAGATCAACTCTCTTATAGTCAGAAACTATCTTCGGAACTGGTACTGTGGGCTGTAATACTGACATAATAAATTTTTTACTTGAGTAATCAAATGCTGATAGGAATCTGTTTTGATTACCTGGCTTTCGTTTCTAGAACTGATAGTAAATTTCTGTTTTGATTTCCTCATTCTTCAGTTTATTCTGGTTATATTTCTCCTTAATAACCAAATCCTTTTCTTCAACTGAATGTGAGGAAGAAGCTTCCATACCTTGTTGTCTTTCCATCATCTGTGTGTCTTCATTAATTTTTTCTTCATTCTGATTTGGCTCATTGATAATTACAGTAGCTACATTTGTCTCTGGAAAATCTATGTTTGTATTTAAAGACTCTGTTTCTTCAACATCTATTTTCACTTTACCTTTACCTGTTGTGTCTAATTTTGGCCTTTTGTTATAAATGATCTTGAATTTTTTTTATGTTATGGTCTATGCCACATAGTATCCTTCTTCCCTTATTCTTTTGATGGACTTCTCTGGTTGATTTTCAGTTTCTAAAGTATGACTAGTATTACCTTTTCTTATTGCATCTATTAAGGTGCTTTCAGTCCATTTAAGATGATTGGAAAAATTTTGTATTTCTGGTTTGGATTCATTTATAAAGGGTGTTAATTTACATTTTATCCTTAGCTTGCTCAAGATCCCTTTTTGGTCATAGTTCTAAGGGAAACTCTCTTCAAATTTATATTCTAATAACTGATTTGTTGCATCATTTTTTGTATCCCTTTGATTGCATATGAATGGCCCAATTTTATTTTTAAGTTTAAATTCGGTCTTCTTCTTAGCTTCCATGAAATTGATTGAATAAGAGTCTAGGATCTGTCTGATATACTCCAAGGCAAATATCCTCAATGAAGTATGTTTAGGTAACTTGTAAGGTAACAAGTTTGACCCAAAAAGTCTGATTTCAATATATTTCTCATACAAGTTCTAGTCCCCAACCTTACTCTGCTCTAATAACTGCAATATCTTCTTCATTTCCTCATTTATTCTAGGCTGCTCTGTCTTGGTCAATATGGTGATCATTGGATGTAAAAATAGCTCTGAAAACTCTGAATAACGGAAATCTTTATATTATTTTCTGAGTAATGATGTCCAAAAGATGACAGATAGAGGATTTTACTCTATGTCAAGTTTTTGAACAGTGGTAGGAAAATTATCTGATTGGAAGTATAGAAACATGTGGAAAAGTTAGGAGGTATATCTGAACACTCCCTCTATTTGCAAATTTTTCAACTAATAATGAATACTATCAGCAATGAAACCAACATAATAAAATATGACTGAAGGTGGTTGACCTGGAGAAAAGGTGGACAATAATCCCAGGATGGATTCATCAGTGTGTTCATCAGTGAAATATCCAAGTATGAAAGAGAGCATGGAAATTACATGTCTTGATCCTTCAGGGAATTTAGCAGTATAATATGGAGGATTTAACTTGGAAATTTATACATTAAGAGGCATAAAAGTCTGAAAAATCATGAACCTTTTAGGAAAATATAAGCCAACGTATAGCTTGGCGAGGGCCTCAATAGACAAAGGGACTACTTGGGGGTCAGGCTGAAGCTACAACATTCGGTTAATTGACTTCGTAGTGATCGTAAAAATAACCTTTTTGGGGCCCTTGTTTTTAATGTTTTTAATTTTGAATAAAGAGTAGATTTTTGGTTTGCGGAATGACACATGGCAGCCGCAACCAAGCCGCAACTACGGTGAGTAGCGGAGCTACCGAGGTTGCGAGGGAATAGGAGATAGCTGAAGAAATCAGATGCATAAGTGCATATGAAGGGAAGATAGAATAGAAGACAAAGAGAAAAACTCATAGAAAATAAGAGAGAAGCTGGAAGCAGTCAAAGAAGAATGCAAGAGGAACTAGCAGTTGTGATGGTGGGTGAATAAATAGCCGTCACCCGGCTGAAAGAAGAGATGAATGCAGAGCGACTAAAGAGGATTGAGTGGATGCTATAGAGGGAATCCATTCTGAGCATGATATCTCTGTAGTTCCTAGGCTTCTCTTATCTATCTTTCTGTCCCATAAGGCGTCTATAACAGACTTCTAAGCTCTTCCTGTGGAAGCAACATAACTATGGATTTGGCTGAAATTTATTAATATAATTGTAGGTTGTTGTCTTATTAGTTGAGCTACATGATGCATGATGTCTGTGATGTCTTAAAATTTTATTTTCTTAATACTTGTACACTCTTTTGAATGTTCTTGTGTATATGATGATGTTTATGCAATCAATTCCATATTAATCATGAGTTGTGGATCCTTCCACCACTATTGATCTAGTCCCCTTCTGCATGTGGTCGTGGCATGCCTCAGGTCAGACTCTCTGCTCTCTAGAGTGGGGTGACAATGCCGGCGTGGTTCTAGACTACATCGGATTCCCTTGTTGGCTCCAATATCTGAACCTGGGTCTTGCCTGCGAGACCTGTTTCTTCGCCAACAAATGGTTCCATTGCCGGGACCCTACAGATTATGAGGGGAAGTAGATCATGGTATCGAGGGTCTTCGAAGGAGAAATACGGAGATGGTGGGATACCCATCTGGACCATTTTATTGCTCATCAAGCGGAGCTGACGAATCAAAACGAGAGGGTGCTCAAGGATCTCATCCTTTTCTCAGATTCTGCCAGTGATACCTACAAGATCCTCTGGGGAAAATTCCCTAGCAACCTCTACAATTGGTTGCAGAGGTTGCAGACTACGGTACCTAGGGATAGCTTGCGGAAGATAAACCGCAAGTGGGTGCACGGGGATCTGGTGGCCTTGCATCAATTCGATACTGAGTTGACCCATGCAGTGGATTTTTGGGTAGAGACCACTTTGGACGGATATATTGTGGAGTTTTCCGTGGAGTGCTACCAATCCTTCTCAAAGGCTGAGGCTATATTCCACTTTGGGCTAAGAGGGAAGCTGCTCAAGGAGATCCTGCTATGGATTAAGGCCTTGATGGTGGACGAAAGGCTGTTGGAATTCCAAAAGTTGAGCATGGAAGCATAAAACTCCTGTGCTAGGGGAAGGGATGAAGGGAGAGATGTTACATGAAGTGTGAAGCGGGGGAGTGGGGAATGGCTGATGAGGCCGCAAGTAGGTTGAGGGAGCAAAGTGCACATCGGAGGGTGCAGATCGCTGACAGGTGGTGAGAAAGGGTGATGCAGGAGTTGAAATGATGGGGAAACAATAGGAAGAACCAACAAGAGGCACCTCAGAGGATAGGAATTATGGATACTCAGGTGGATACCCTGGAGAGGGAAGGGACTGTTGTGGGAGTGCGGCGGGTGCATGGGAGCCTAGATAGGAGAGAAAATTAGACAATGATTGACGAAGACGATGCAGGTGTGCAGCCCGAAGAAAGTTCTGATGGCGAATGGTACGTCGTGATGCAGCAGTTGTTTCAAGACTGGACGACATTCATCTCTCCAGGCAGCCCTACTTCCCAAAATTTTCACGGTAAGGATCCCTACCTTCCCCTAGTACTCTATAAACCTTTGAGTAATATTTTCGTTAAGTTACAAGCATTAATTCGATTGCACAGTAGTTCAGTGTCGCACATTAATAGCAACGTTAATAGTAGTATTGCAGTTTCTAGTGGTATAGTCACATAGCCAGGACCCAAAGGGTTTATTCTAGTCACTGCTTCGCAAGTAACTATGGCTGGGTCATTCAACCAGTATCCAGAACTTTTTGGTCGAGGTAACGATGATGTGGAGCAACACTGGTATCTCTGTGAAGCCATATGGAGGGATCGAAAAATGCCAGACGCAGGGAAGCTAATAGAGTTCCAAACCACGCTCAGAGAGAGGGCTCTACGATGGTTCATCAAGTGGTCTGAGGCCCATCCTAATCTATTAATCGGGGACATTAAGCAGGATTTCGTTCGAGAATTTAAGCTCCCCCAAACAGACCAGCAGGGTCTGTTCGAGCTCTGGGAGATTAAGTAGAAAGAAGGGGATACTGCATGGCAGCTGATGCGCCGATTCAAGGATGCGATTGGGAAACTTAGCTACCTGATCGAACCAAAACATCAGAGGGACTAGCTCATCAAGGCTCTGCTTCCCTTCATACGAACCCCCCTCACCCAGTAGAAGATTGACAACTTGCAGGACGCTCTAGAGCAGGCCATGAAGACAGAGGCAATGACGGGCTACCCTCAGGAATATCGGGGAGGGCTGGCCCCGCAGGATCCTTCCTTGGTGGGATTGCAACATCAAATCACCAGTCTAACTGAAAATCTCAAGGATATGCAGCCTATAAGACTAGCCAGGCTGAACATTTTTTGCACTCACTTCCTGGTCGAAGGGCACGTTGCAACCGAGTGTCCCCGGTTGTGTGGCATGTGTGTCGGACCCTCTGTTGCAGCAATCCAGGGGATTCCACCAACTGGGGGTGGTGCGGTGATGAATCCATAGGGGGTATACCAGCTACAACAGCCTTACACGGGGTTCCCACATCAATCAAACCCAACCACCATGGAATATTGTGAAATTTTCCAGATGATGGGGCATCAACCTTAGATGTGCCCAATATTACAGAAGTACTCTAACATCCCAAAAAATGTATACTGTGAGTTTTTTGCTTCCACGACTCACAACACTGAGTAGTGCAGAGCTCTCGATGAACTAGCAAACCAGTTGGACTGACCCTCCTATAGGGTTAACGAGGTTTCCAGGGGCAGAGGAGGCGGTATGCGTGGAGGCCGCACAGGGGGACAGGGTCTGCTGAAATGCTACAACTGTGACCAGGAGGGTCACGTGGCCTAGGAATTCCCCCTTCCCTGATTTCCATGGTGTTCCCAGTGCCGTGTGAATGCCCATGCAACAGAGGACTTCCCGAAATGTATCAAGAAGTGGGAGGAACGGGCATGGCAGAGGGGCACGAATTTGGTAAACTTCGAACCTTGGGGAACCGCGACTCCAGTCATGAAGAATGTAGCTATTGTGACGTGAGGTAGAAATAATATGGGGGAGGATGCTCACAGAAAGGAGCCAGCATGGGTTATTCGACCCACCTCCCTGAAACAATTGATCAGGCTCGACGCACAAAAAAAGTATTTCTAGGAGGCGGTGGAGACATTTTCTCAGCTAGGAGGAGCCAAAGGCCTTGAGGTACCCCTGATGACTGATTCCAGAGAACATAACACCATGATGACCTTGATTGAGGAATGGCTCTAGTTATTCCTCAAGATTTTTGACAATGCTCCGATGTGGGAGCAGCTCAAGTGTACCTTGGAGGACGTTCTATAGGGGAATACAGGGCCAGGGGAACCTTTGAGTAAATCACCCCATTATGTACAGTGGCTCAAGAGGAACAAGCAAAGAATAGGAAAATAGTTCTGGCTTAACACGCAGGTTGCGAGACTCCAGATCAGCGGCACCATGCTTGACTTAGGTTCTGATGTCAACATCCTACCGCGGAAGACATGGGAGGCTCTTAGGTAGCCACGACTGACCTACTCACCAATCCAGATCATAATGGCGAACCAATACTGCATTGTGCTAATCAGCTGACTCGAAGATGTTGAAGTCGACATTGCAGGGGTGAAGAATTACACGGATTTTAAGGTTATTGATATTATGGAAGACAAGGATCCTTACCCTGCCCTGCTAGGCATCGATTGGGCTTTTGAAAATTACGCCATCATCGACCCCAAAAAGGAGTTGATGATCTTCGAAGATGGAGAGGTCTGGGTCACTTACCCTCTTCACCCGTATCAAGGCCCGAGATATACAGAAACTGTGGATAACTGGGATGATGCTTAGATGTTGGACAACCTTTATTAGATGACAGTAGGGAAGTGGGAGGACTATATCAACCCAACCGCAACTGGCTCTGTTAGCTGGCGCAGTGTCTAGAGCTCGGAGCTGGGATCATAACTAGCCTGGGAAGGCTGACAGCAAGATGGGTATGAGACCAGCACGTGGAGGTGTGCCAACGTTGCCCGAGTCCATTGGATTGGCGCTGAGATCAGGGAGTACCCCACCCCGTCGAACATGCCACCGTTAATACCTTTATTGCAAATGTAGAAGACACGGTACCAGAAGGAAGCAGGATACCACTTTTGGACGTAGCACTACAGTTCACATCAGCCAGGTGGTGGAAAAATCACTACAACACCATGTCATGGTGGAGTTGTGTGGCGGAGGCCTTGAGGGCATGGTTCAAAGAAGACAAAGGCCCTCGCAGTAGGCACAGTTACCAAGGGACTTCTGATTCGAGGGACCACCTGAAAACCTATGACGAGTAGCGGCAAAGTATAGGGTACTCGGAAGAGCTATGGGTACATCGGTTCGTCCACTCCTTAGATACCATTCCCCATGCGTGGTACTTAGAAGAAGAGAGGAAAAGAGGAACTAGCTCTTAGCCAGAAGTCGTGAACAAGTTCATTCGGTGCTTTTCCTTCGAAGGCGAGACATAGCTAGTGTCCCAGGCATTACAGGCTATCAAGGGGGTACTGTTTCTCCATGATCAGGGGCCTGATGGGAACACATTAGCATTACATCCTGAGGGCAGGTGTGAGTTGGCTTTCCAATGGATCGATGGCGATTCAGACGATGATAGTCTGGAGGATCTAAGGCACCTATATTTTGAAGAGAACGAAGGTGAGAGAAACATCAAAGAAGAGCCGACCACTGAAGGTGTCCATATACTCCCGCTGAAGACAAATAAGCTGAACATAGGCATGGAGGAGAAACCAAAACTAGCTATGGTTGGGGACTACTGGGATGAGGAGACGACAAAGGAAATTTTTAGCCTCCTCTAGGAATACGAAGACCTATTCCCTTCATCGATTGTAGACTTAAAAGGCATCAAAGGGGACCTCAGAGAAATGCGTATTGTGCTGAAACTGAACGCCAGGCCGGTGAAGCATCGACCCTATCGATTGAACCTGCGAATCAAAGAGAAGGTCAAGTTGGAGATCGATAAGATGCTGGCAGCAGGTCTAATCTTTCCGGTGGAAGAAGCAGAGTGGGTGAGACCTATCGTCATTCAGAATAAAAAGGATAAGTTAGAAATATGCATCTATGTCAACTACCGAAGTAAGTCTGAACAACGCCTGCATCCATGACCCATTTCCCACTCCATTCAGCGACAAAGTATTGGATCATGTTGCAGGGAATGAAGCTTATTCCTTCACTGATGGCTTTTCGGGCTATCATTAGGTGCACATTACAGAAGAGGACAAAATGAAGACAACGTTCACCACCGAGTGGGGTTCGTTTGCATACCACGTGATGCCGTTCGGATTGAAGAATTCCCCCACTATGTTTTCTTGGATCGTCATCGTTGCTTTCCGAGAGTATATTCACAAGTTCTTGGAAGTCTACATGGACGATTGGACCATCTACATTTTTCTGAAATATCACGCCACCCTGCTACGCATCATGTTTGATCGGTGTCGACAGTTTTATATTTCCTTGAACTTGAAGAAATGCATTTTTACAGTTCCTTTCAGCACGCTGTTAAGACCTATGGTGTGCAAGCAAGGGGTCTGTGTCGACCCTGCCAAGCTAGCCGTGATCGTCCATATGGAAGCCCCTGAAAAAGTGAAGCAGTTGTGGGCACTGCTAGGGTACACAGGTTATTCTAGATGGTTTATTCGAAATTATGCAAAGATCACTACTCCTCTGGAAAAGCTACTCTGGAAGTCAGAAGTGTTCCAGTGGACGGAGGAGTGTCAGATGGCCCTTGACGCTTTGATGGAAAAGTTGGCAATGACGCCTATTCTAGTTAACCCAGATTGGGATAAGAAATTCCACACGCATATTGACGCTTCCAGTATTGCACTTGGGGTTGTCTTGGCGCAACCAGGGGAGACAACAGTTGACCACCCAGTTTACTTCACCAGCCATAAATTGTCTAACGCAGAGCAGAATTACACCACTATCGAGAGGGAGGCCCTTGCAATGGTGTATTCACTCCAGAAGTTCCACCACTATCTTCTAGGAGGTAAGCTCAAGTTCTTTATGGATCACTCTGCGTTAAAGTACCTGGTTAATAAGCCCGTTTTGGAAGGAAGGATCTATCGGTGGCTTCTACTCTTCCAAGAATTTACATTCGAAGTGATCATCAAGCCCGCAAGGTTGAACATCAGGCCTGATCATTTATCCCGGTTGGAAATGGGGGAGAATGACGACTCTCTCGATGATCAGCTGCTGGATGCTGATCTTTTCTACGTCGAAGCTGTACCCAATTATTTGGCCAACATTACAACTTATTTGACCATGGGGAAGTGCCCTCAGCACTAAACCCTGCTATAGAAATGGCACTTGGTCGTTCGCGCTACCGAATACCAACTGATTGTGGGGAAACTATATAAATTGGGCCTTGATGAGGTTCTGCGTAGATGTATACTCGACCACGAATTTGAAGCCGTGATGTGGGAATGCCACAGCGACGTTGCAGGTGGGCATGCGGGGGCGAAACCCACTGCTAGGAAGGTGCTCCAAGCTAGACTATGATGGCCGATAGTCCATGTCGACTGTAAGAAATTTGCTAAGAGATGCGATGTCTGTCAACGAATGGGGAGGTCCTCTCACAGGGACAAGCTCCCGCTACACCTTGCGCATGTGTTGCAGCCATTCGAGAAGTGGGTTGTCGACTTCATAGGCCCCATAGCCTCGGTAGCCAGGCATTCCAAGGCCAGATACATCATTACTTCAACCGAATACCTAACCCGGTGGGCTGAGGCAGCGACAGTATGGGACTATACGGTGGATACAGCAGCTCGGTTCATCTTTGAACACATCATCAGCAGGTTTGGCTACCCACGAAGTTTGACCAGTGATCAGGGTACGCATTTCAATAATGAAATGGTTAAATCGCTGGTGGACACATTCATGATTCAACATCACAAAAGCAGCCTATACCACCCATAGGCCAATGGTACTGTTGAGGCATTCAACAAAATCCTTGAAAAGGGTTTGACAAAGATCTGCAATGCCCAGCGGGATGACTAGGATGAGCGGTTACCAGCTGCACTATGGGCCTACCAGAATATGGTGAAGCGTTTGACCAATCAGACACCGTTCCAGCTAGTGTATGGCCAGGAAGCTGTGATTCCCATTGATTTCACCGTAATGAGTCTTTTAATTGCCACATCCCTCAAGTTCTCGGAAGAGGAACCGCTACAGGAGAACCTCCACGAATTACAAGAACTGGACGAGGCCCGGTTTTGGCCAAGTTTCACCAGAAGGTTCAGAAGGACAGGAAAAAGGCGTGGCATGACCACCACATCAAGAAAAAAGTGTTCCAGGTTGGAGGAAAGGTTCTCTTATATGATAGCAAGTTCCAGAAGTTTCCAAGAAAACTGTAGATGCACTGGTTGGGACCTTACTTCATCCTCAAGATTAAAGATTTTGGAGCCATTCGGTTGGCTCAGTTGGACGGTACTGTTTTACCTAGGTGGGTGAATGGCACATGCCTGAAACCATACCATGAATAAGTTTCTTTCACCTTTCATTAATAACTCTCGCAACCGAGAGAAGCCGTAGAGTAGCATAGTTGAATAACACTCTCGCAATCGGGACGAGCATAGGTAGTGTTTATCATTCATGCATAGGTCGCCAATAACTGCTCTGTTGTGGTGACTGCACCTCAACCGATTGTGGTCGGGAAGGGGCGTGTCCAGCGTGTCATCCCCATAGGATTAGCAAACGTGTCAGTGTCAGTCCATATCATTTCAGCTAGTACTTGTGTCAGTCCGTAGGATCGTATAGATTTGCAGCATAAATTTTCATAATTAGAATTAACCTTGCAATAATCATTTTTCCATAATTCGAAGTAACCTCAGCCATCGTGTCCGCCCATTTCCCCATGCCACCATCAGCAGATGTCAAACTACACCTCAGCTGGTGATTGATCACATGATTATCGCTGAGAAGAATTTCAGCAGGAATTAACTCTTCATGGGGTCTCATCCACCTCACTCATGCTAGGTAATTACATAACTTGCATGGAAAAAAGCACGAGAATGTCGGAGCAGACAGAATTAGAAATTGGAGCAGAACCAGAGCAACAGAAGTATCCAGAAGTACAATGCCAAGAGAGGACGTCGAGACCAATTCTGCAAGTGTATCAACACCGAGTGAAGATGCCGAAAGCCAACTCAACAGTCATAGAACCACAGCTTGACAACAGAATTCATAAAACAAAGTCCCTCGTCAGGAAATATGACAGTGCGGCCCACATAGATGCAAACCTCTCATACTCTTTCAAGTTCCCAGCACTCAAATGGTAGGTGCATATGGAACATTACATCACCGAAGCCAGGCATTCAACGAACATAATTTTACCATAGTTCCGAGGTCTACAGCAATCCTCCATTTTGAACTTAAGAAATCTCCCGGTCTTTGGGACCATAGGACCTGCCATGCAGTGCACCAAGTTCTTACTCAGCTACATCTAGAACGGGTCCTTCTGGTTGAATAAGAAAATTCCCATTCATGCCGAGGATATCCACCGGCTCACAGGGCTTTCACAGAATGGCTTGGATGTATCGACTGCATGTCAGACCACTTCCAAACTAGTGAAGAAGTCAAGAGATGCCGACTATTACGTAAAATATGGCACACGACGGGGAGGAAAGGGAGAAAATATGAAGCTTATCAACAAGCCCAAAATAAATTTCACATGCTACCTCATTGCCAGTAAGACAATGAAGCACTACACAAAGGGAGAATGTACCCTGGATACTATCTCCATTGCAGAGAACTGTGTTCAGGGGGCTAAATTGAACTGGAGCCCCTTCCTATTGAAGGAGTTTTTCGACGCGTGCAAAGAAAATTACAAGCGGGCCAGAAGCTTCATTTATGGATATTTGATAGTTTCATTTTCCATGTGGAAGTGGCACACTCCCCTCGTCAGGTTACCAGTGGAAATAATAGAGGGCCAACCTCTAGCTATGAAATTCGTCCCATGGAAGGTGTCGGGTGATCCCAACACCAAAGAAGTCAATGCAGAGGCATTTTAGACCTAGTATGGTTTAATGACAGACATGGTAACAAGTCAGCAAAGGGCGCCTAGGAACCTATTGGATGAGTACAGCGAGCAAGTATGGTTCGAGGTCAGTCACAAGTATACTTACCTCCGACCTACTTGCGTGCCAGAGGAGACATTTCACAGGTGTCCGCTGAAGTTCCAGCTTGAAGATACAACTTTCAACAATGAAGTTTGTTCGTGGCCGAGGGTCGCGATGGAAATCCACAATGGGGTACCCTTATACAATTTTGATCAGACGCTACTGCAGCAACAACCTACCGATACAGATGCAGAGGCATCACAATAGGACTCCATCGTGCAGCTTGTCCCCCTCATTCGCCACCTAAACACTTAGGTACACAGTTTTAACGAGGAAACCAAGGTCATCTCAAGCGGTGTCATTCATTTTCCTTTGTTCTCTGAGTTTCAGCTTTCTCAGTCCACATTGTGTCCCCACACAACTTCCATCACCTCCCCCATCCCCAATGTTTTATTTACTTCTCCAAGTCCGATGACGACCCCGATGGGGGGAAAGATAAAATCCGCTGACCTCTTAGAAGCTCCTCAGGCCAAGCGAGCCCAAAACGTAGATTCAAGTCTAGTGGTGGACCTCATTGAGGAGGATCCACCATGGCCACCGAGTACAGCGGTGCTGATAGAGGAAGAACCACCCATTGAACCCTCCAAGTTCATCAACATTCGGCTTCCACCACGACGTACTGTTCCACCTCCACCTACCACTTCATCTGCACCATCCAATTCATCCCCCACCATGTCATACCCAATCATCTGAGAAATACTTAATGGGGACCACAGGGCCAAGGTTGACTCCAGTACTGCAGTAGTAGTACCACCAGTCGACCCCACTGGTGAACCCCAAGTTTCTTTGTCTGATATAATTACCCAGATGGTACAAATTATTGCTGACTCAGCTGAGGCTCAGCCTGAGCCTACTGTACTTCCATAGACCATATACACAGATCAGTAGGAGTGGCCGGACTTGAATATGGCCGACTTAGCGCCTCATCAAACCCCACCGCCATCCCCTTCAGAGCACTCCACTCGATCAGTTTCTAGTGGGAAACCCCTACAGGAAAGGTGGCCAAATCAAAGCACTTCGAGGGTTGCCAATTTAGAAACATGGGGTACAACTCAGCTGTACTACTTTATCCAGAGGGTGGCCCATCAGGTAGAAAATCTTCATTCTGAACTGCAACAGAGGTGCAACGAGCAATAGCAGCAGATCACCGTGCTTAATGAACAGTGCGAACAACTCGCAACAGAACATGGGAAGCTGCAAGGTCAGATAAACAAAGTCGCCAGGGTGTTTTCAGGGCTATGACAAGCCGTCGAGGCTCACTACACTCAGTTTCCCACAGATGTACCAGAGAAAAATATCGTAGAACAGGCCCTCCACCTCAGGATCACATTCAATGGCCTCCACAAGGAAAATTTAGAGCTCCAAGAAGCATTAGCAGCACGACCAATGCTACCCGATCCAGAGGTAGTTTATACATCACAAATTGTACAGAAACAGGGCTAGGTCACCCAAATGCAGGAAACTCTCAACTCTGCAGCACGTGATGCTTACGACCTCCTGAAGGGTATTCAGGAGTGATCAACGGTCTTTACGGTCAAAATGCAGCCCATTTCATTGCAGCTGCAGCAAATTTCGAAGGAAATCCAAGAGGCCATGGAACCCTTGCGGTTAGACCAGCTATATGCCCAGGCGGATGCTATGGAGGTTCAGATCCAGCAAACAGAGGCCAGCTTAGCAATGGCCAAACAAGCAATTCGTGAGCTCCGCCCGCCCATCCAACTCAGCGCTAGGACAATGTAGCAGCTAGCCGCCGAGGCTGAAACCCAAATCGGCACGGTGTTCGGGACTGTACCGATGCATGTAGAGGAGGCAAATGTCACCAAGATCGCTACAGAGATAGATGCATTGTTACAGGGGTGGCATCAAGCTGTGACGACCTTCAATGAGCTTAAGGCTACAGCGTTCAGCAAGGTCCTGCAAGTGGGGCCCTTGTTTGGACAACAGGCTGAAGGCGCATAGCAAGAACAGGGCACGGGGTCCAGTGGGGTGATGGAAATAGAGACAGTGAATTTTTATTGACTCGGGACGAGTCAAGAAATTGTGGTCGGGGCCTGTTGGGGCCCTTTTTTTGAATGTTTTGAATTTTGAATAAAGAGCAGATTTTTGGGTTGCAGAACGACACATGGCAGTCGCAACCAAGTTGCAACTACGGTGAGTAGTGAGGCTACCAAGGTTGTGAGGGAATAGGAGATAGATGAAGAAATCATATGGATAAGTGCAGATGAAGAGAAGATACAAAAGAAGACAGAGAGAAGAACTCATAGACAAAAAGAGAGAATCTAGAAGCAGTCGAAGAAGAATGCAAGAGGAACTGGCAGTTGCGATGGCAGGTGAATAAATAGCCATCACCCAACGGAAAGAAGAGACGAATGTAGTGCAACTGAAGAGGATTGAGCAGATGGTGTAGAGGGAATCCATTCTGAGCATGATATCTCTGTAGTTCCTAGGCTTCTCTTATCTATATTTTTGTCCCATAAGGCATCTGTAATAGACTTATAAGCTCTTCCTGTGGAAGCAATGTAACTATGGATTTGGCTGAAAGTTATCAATATACTTGCAGGTTGCTATCTTATTAGTCGAGCTACATGCATGCATGATGTCTGTGATGTCTTAAAATTTTATTTTCTTAATACTTGTACACTCTTCTGAATGGTCTTGCATATATGATGATGTTTATACAATAAATTCCATATTAATCATGAGTTGTGGATCCTTCCACCACTATTGATCTACTCCCCTTCTAGATGTGGTCGTGGCATGCCTTGGGTGAGACTCTCTGCTCTCCGGAGTGGGGTGACAATGCCGACATGGTTCTAGACTACAGCAGATTCCCTTGTTGGCCCAAATCTCTGAACCTCGGTCTTTCCTGCAAGACCTCTTTCTTCGCCAACAGGACTTCTTTACTGGCATTCACAATAGCTCTTTATTCAAGAATATAGTACTACTGACACAATCTAATGATCTCTTGACAAGGCTGATTCAATGGGACAACATACTTGGGTAAATGGGATTCCCAAATATCAAATTCTTCATGATCATATAAGGACTTCTCATAGCACCATTTATGGATATCTAACAGATTGAATTCAACTATGGGATCTGTTATTTTATAATTAGTATCAGATAGGGGAATGTGTTCAATATCAACAAATGGGGTCTGTAATGGATTGAGAACAATATTAGTGTTTGAAGTCATGATAGGGGTAGGTTTAGGTGCTTTATAACCTTCAGGCTTGATTATACTCTCTTTTTTAGGAATTTTGATCTACTTCTGCAAGTTTAGACAATTTGCAGAGGCAATTTTACTATAGCAGAGGCTTAAATGGGAAAATTTTGGTAAAGTATAGCCTTTTCTTTGGTTCTTCTAGTTAATTAGGCCTATCAAAGAGATTTGGAGGCTTTAGAATTGGCTTGAAATAGAAAACATGGGTTTTCTGAGTATCTTAATGGGAATAGGGCTGAAAACCCTTTTAAAAAGATCGTAGAGGGTTTAGGATACCTGCAGAGGATTTTTGGCTTATCTTAGAGCTTGAAATAGACTAATAAACTATGTAAACCCTTCAATTTCTTCAAAAATGATGTGCAAGCGAGAAACAGGGTTTCTAGGAAAAATTTCCAAGAGTTTGGCCTATTTTTGGGACTTTTTGGTAGTTTAGTTAATCAATTTCTTAACTTAAATGTGTTTTCTTTCTTTAAAAATGGGTTTTTCAACTTGATTGTAGGTTTGAATTCTAGAAAAATACTTATTTGTAATGCAAGTATCGATTTCGGGAAAGGTTTCTAAGGTTATTTGTTGAGTTTAAGGCTTCAATATCTAATCTGGAGCACTACGCAGCTACTCGACAATCTTAACAGGTTTCAGGGAAAATGTTTGTAGGATTCGGGTGTAAAGAAGGGCATAAAATGGCTTAAAACTGTGTTTTTATAGTCGGGGAAAATTTGTAGAGGGTTTAGGTTTAAAGCACAAGAATATTTGAAGAATGAAATTCTTTTACAAAGGTTTGTTATGCATTCCAGGTGTATTAATCTGGCTTTGAATGTAAGTCACATTAGGCAGGAGGGCGGTTTCAGAGTTTGAATGGATTAAAACCGTGAGTGGTTATCGCGCGACTACTGGGTGGTCAGCTGTATTGAACTCAACCTTCATGATCCAATGAAGAAATGTCACGTGGAGGAGAGAGGTTAATGGGAAAACACCCATTTCACGTGGCTTTTGCGTTTGGAGGAACATGCATCTATTATGTGCGATATTGAATGTCGATCGTTGGATCTAGTTTGGGAGTTGCATTGGAATGATTGGTGGAGCTGGGTCTTTTATATGAGTGGAGGGGTTTTGAACTTTAGCAATAGACATTTATTTAATTCAAAAACCTTGGGTTATAAAAAATATATGCGAGAGAGTAATGCAATGTATTTCTATTTAAAACATTTGCGAAATGTTTTAATAAAATACATGTGGGAGCCGGTGTATTATATAGTTTTTAAACTTTTGAATAGTTTAAAAACTATAGGGGCGGGGTATTAATTAATGATAAGTTTAGACCAAAGGGTTTATAGGTGGGGTATTTATTTTATGCATGTGGAATATTTAACTATGGTCTAAACTTTATAATAGTGGGTTTCTGGGAGTTATTTAGTTATAGGGGAACTAATATCTATGGGTAGGTGTAATTTTAGGGATTTAATAAAAATAGGTTAAAATTTAATATGAAAGGGTAGTGAAAGTGAAAATAAAACACATGTTATTTCTAAGTAAAGTGAAAAAATAAAGCATAGCTCATCTTTTATATAACTTCACAAATACTTAGGATAAATGTATCTTGAGGGTTTTATGAATGTTTTTGAAAAGAATGAAGTTGATTATTTTAGGGTTACAATTTTACTAAGTAAGAATGTGCCTTTACTTAGGAAAAAGGGGTTTTGAAGTATGAATGAAGGGGTAATTGTTGATGAATGAGGGTTTACAGTAGGAATTCAATATTTTTAACTAACCAGTCGTCGAGCCTTGGGTTTGGTCCCAACAAAAATCAGAGAAATGCTCTAAGCCTCTTTGACTGAAATTTTAGAATAATGAATACCTATATGCAAGGGGAAATTAGTGATTTTGTCCAATGATGTCTTATTTACATGATTGCTCCACTTCTTTCTACCTACCCAACTTTTATTTCTAACATTTTTTTCTTCATTTTGCAGGTGCATTTAGGATTGCAACCTTAAAACATTTTCTTTCAAAGCATAAAAATATATAAATCTACCTTATTTCATCCGAGGGCTCAGATTAAACTGTTGAGCTCCTTATTATTCTCTACCTATCTACTGATTTTTCAAGTTTAAACTGTTAGACAAATCTTTATTCACTATCTAAAACATGAAATTGAAAACATGAAAAGTTAAGATTAAATTGTTAAACTAATCATGAATTATGGAATTTATTGACACTCTGCACATAATCATTATTCTTGTAATAAAAAATAAAAGTAGTGGCATTTGGACTTGCTCACTTTCAGGTCTTATTTCTTTTCTTTTGGGGTTTATATTTTTCTAAGTCATTTGATTTTTCTTTTAGGACTTTTTACCCTCTTTTTTGCTTTTTATTATTTTTCATTTTTTTCAAAATATGGGAAAAAAACTTGCAAAAAGTAAGGTATGTACATATTTACAAGACTATCAAATTCAATTCAAAATTTATAGACCCTATTATTATAGGACCCTAACAGTGGCTCCACATGGGGATGATATTTCTTGGTGAAATATTAAAAACTTTGAGACTAGTGGCCTTTAGAATTTGACTGTGATGACCCTGTAAATGTCTTATGATATCTGCAATTTATTCATACTTATGATGTTCACCTCTCAAAGCTTAGGGCCTTCTCTTCGGGCTTCAACTTTGTTAGGGAAACATCCAATCCAATCTAAACTTTGCAATGTATATGTACAATGATGAAAGTGAATAAAAACTAACTACTTGTTAACTCAGGAGAGTAGTAGTGCTTCAACATTCTGCCATTTACTGGTCCTTTTTGTAGATATGTTCCATCCATTTATTTTAGGAAGAAAGCATTATTACCTTTATATCCATAAATAACATAAGGTCCTTTCCACAAAAAATCAAATTTTCAATGTTTTCCTTTGTATTCTCTTCTGGAATCCCACTTTAACACTTTATCTCCTATGTAGAAATCATCCTCTTTAGTCTTATTATCAAACATTTTCTTGATTTTATCCTGAATGACTTGAGATTTGATATAAAATTCTTCCCTTGTTTGTTGCAAGTGAATAGTTTGATTGATCCTTCTTTTAATGTCATTTATTTCTTCTTGTAACTCTTGGATAATTTTCATCACTGGTACACCTAGGGAGGATGGAAAAACAACATCCATTCCATAAACTAGTTGGTAAGGGGAAGCACCAATGGATTTTTTATAAATAAGTCTATCTACCCATAAAGCATTGACTAAATTCTTATTCTAAGTCTTTTTTTGTCTTCAAGTAACTTTTTGATTATATTTACAAGGCTTTTGTTTGAGGATTCAACTAAGCCATTACCTTGGGGGTAATATGCAGTAGAATGACCTAAGGTAATATGGTATTTGTGGCAAAAATCAATCATTTTCCTAGATTTTAATGTTCCTGCATTATCAGTAATTATATTTTGCGGGCATCCAAATATTGAAAAAATGTTGTTTTCTAGGAAGGAAATAATGACAGTATATGTGGCTTGTCTGGAGGGTATGGCTTCAATCCACTTAGTAAAATAATCAGTGCCTGTCAAAATCCACTTATGTTGGCCTAAAGAAGGAGGGTTAATTTCACCAATAAAGTATAAACCCCATTGTTGAAATTTCATTTCAGTTGAAATAGGCTTTAAGGGGAGGGGTAATAATTTCTTCTTACCCTAAAAAATTTGGCACTTATGACATCAAGTTACATATTTTTTATCATCAGTAAACAAGGTAGGCCAGTAAAAACCAGCTATCAGGATCTTATCTACTGTATTTTTCCAATATAAGTGTCCTCCATAGTCACCTGCATGAAATTATTCAAGTATTCTGTCAACTTCTTCCTTTAATAAACAATTTAATAAAATCCCACTATGATCTCTCCAAAAAAGTACATTATCTAAGATGCAAAATCTTACTGCCTTTAGTTTTAAGAATCTGGCTTTGGTCCTGTTACACTAAAAATTGTCACCTTGACATTCTACTGACTGTATGAGCTCATTAACACTCATACATGCCTCCTATGCAAGTCTTACAACCTTTACTCCTCATGTCAAGCCCTAAAACAGGAGGAAAAACCCTAAAAATATCTGAAACTTTGGGTATGGAGGTAACATGAAGCCTTCCTGCGTTCCTAGCTTGAGTACGCAGGTAATACACTTCTTACATACATTTTAGAACGTAGTTTTCCTTTGCAATGCCTACGTACCCTCCTCAAAGTCAAAAAGGCAAGAAAGTAAAGTCAAAAAAGTGGTTTGAGGTCAATTATATAAGGTTCTAGATGAGAATTTTTGGGGATGAGTACGCTTTGATAAGGTGCATGTATCCCTCACCTTAAGGAACTAATCCCGTGATGTCAGGAGTCTATCCCTTTGAAGGAGGATTCTATCCCTTAAAAGGTGGAATCCTAACCTCCTCTTTTTCTCTATAAAAGGAGGCATTGGGTAGCCTCAAATGGGTTAAGTTTTTGGAGATTGAGATTTTGGAAATTGAGAATTGGAGTTCAAGATTTACGTATGATTGAGCTAAAATGATGTTGAGATTTAGACTTCTTTCTGCTGAGATTTTGAGAGGAAAGATCACATACCTCTATGTGCTCCTGGAGGAAGAGTGCAAGATTTATCAAAGTAGAGGAGACTCCTGATTCGGACCCCGGGAAGGCCTTTTGAACATCAAGGCTAAGGTTGTAAGGTTCTTCTATTATTTTTAAGATTAATACAATCATGTTCTGTTTTTCTCAATAAATTGTTGTTCGATTGTTTATTTAAACAAGCTATCGTTTGATCTTTTATTTCATAGATTCCTTGATCACTATGATAGGTATGTTTTACGATTATTTTTTATATAGGTGCTATTTAATATTTTCTTTTTTCTGATTGCAGGTCGACGAAAGACGACACTTTCTTGCGACGAAAGAACTCTTGTTGTGACAAAAGGATTATTGTTGTGACGAAAGATCTCTTGTTGTGACGGAAGGATTTTGATGTGACGGAAGCACTACAACCGCAAATAAGAATTTGGATATAAGGTAGGATCGACACCTTCATAGCATTTATTTGTAAAACAAATATATTTAGAGAAAGACAAACTTAGTTGTTCGTTTTTTGCTAGATTGTCTTCTGACACTAGGGAGATCGGTCTTGTCCACAAGAACGATTTATTCGGCCAACAGGTCCTTGAAAATCTAGGAGGAGATTGTAATTTTTGGAGTACAAATATGACATCTGTATACCAAGGTGAGTTTGAGAAGGCTTCACTGATCGATGGAGTCGCCATCTCTTCCTGGTCATCTACTTGAGCAATAAAATTTATGTCTAGGGCATTGCAGTTTGATTTAGCCATAAGTCTAGATAATCCTTGACATTTGATGAGTTTTTTTGGTTTTATCTCTATTTCATATTCTAAGATAGTGGAAAAACACTTACCTCTTCTTTCATCAGGACAATCTTGAGTAAGAATGTCTTTTACTTCACAATTTGGGACATAGGCAATGATATGAGAGTAGAGAATATAAACTCTGAAGTCTTTAATGGCCTTAACCAAAGCTATGGCTTGTTTCTCCATAATTTTGTACTTCAAAGGGGAATCTCTAAGGTTCTCACTATAAAAATCTATAGGTTGTTGAAATCCTTGATCATTTTTCTGCAGTAAAATTGCAGCAATGGTGTGTTCTGAAGCAAATGAAAAAATTATGAAATATTTCTTAAAGTCAGGACTTATTAGGACTGGAGTTTTGGTTAAGGCTTGTTTGATAGAATAAAATGATTTTTTAGCCTCAACAGTCCATTTAAGAACTGAAATTTTTTTTAGCATGTTATTTAGTTCTCTAATTATCTCAGCTAAATTAGATATGAATCTTCTTAAAAAATTAATCTTACCTTAAAAGGCTTGTAATTCTTTGATGTTTCTTGGTGGACTAATGTTTAGAATTTCTTCTATCCTAGTAGGATCTATTCTAAATCCTTTTGAAATTATGTGTCCAAGTAACTTGCCTTATTCTAACCCAGATAAAATTTTCTTAGGATTTAACGAGATGCCAAATTTTCTGCACTTAATAAAAACTTGTCTCAAATAATCCAAGTGTTCATTATCAGTTTTCGAAAACGCACTAATGTCATCTAAGTAAATTACTAATAAATCATGTATTTATTTTGCAAACTCTATGTCCATAGCCCTTTGAAAGGTTGTCCCTGCATTCATTAGACCAAAAGGCATTTTCACATACATAAAGTGCCCCAAGGATTAGTTAATGTTGTTTTAGCTTGATCTTATTTTTGGACTAAGATCTGGTTGTATCCTAAAAAACCATCTAAAAGAGATTTCCTAGAAGAATTAACTACCCTTTGTAATATATGATCCATTTTAGGTAAAGGGTAATTATCCTTCAAGGAAACTTTGTTTATATTTCTAAAGTCAACACACAATCTTATCTCTCCCATTTTCTTTCTTGTTGGAACTAGGTTGGAAACCCAATCATAATATCTGATTGGTGCAACGATCTGTGCATCATACATTCTTTTCACTTCTTTTTCTATCAAAGGTAATAAAACAGGGTTAATTCTTCTCAACTTTAGCTTAAATGGCTTCTGATCTTCTTTTATTGGAGTTATATGTTGAATTATGCTAATATCGTAAGATTTGAGATCCTCATAACTCCAGGCAAAGACATCTTGATATTCATTTAAAAGAGTAATGTATTTTTCTTTCTCTTGTTGAGGTAAAATTTTGGAAAGTTTGATTGTTTTGCATTTTAACTCCGTTCAAATATTGTATTCTTCTATATCAGATCTAAATGGCTCCATTTCTGGTTTTCTAGCTACATCGTTTGAGTAAAAAAGATCTTCTAAGGGAGCTAAAACTTTAGGTAAGAAATTATCCTTAAGATTCGAAATGTCTGATTCATCCTCAATAATTTCTTCAATCTCTACTTTCTCTAAGCTATCTATATCAGCTTGACTAAATCAATTTGGTTTATCAAATTTATTATATTTACATCTAATTTATTAAAATCTATTTCACAATCCAAATCTTGATTTATAATACAATATGTATATATCTTACAATTCTAAAATTCTCCTTCATTGTTCCTAAACTTGTAAATATGTTCATCCTGAGAAAAAATTTGCCAATGCTTAAGGTTGTTTGGAATTATTGGCCTGTGTTTGACTTTAGCAGTGTATCTGTGATTAGGTTGGAATGGTAAATTGCATGTACTAGAAAAGGTTGCAAGGCAATGGGCTTTTATATCTTGTTTTCTAGGTATAACAACAAACTTACATTCAAATAAATCATCAGTTAAATATATGATAGTGCCTCTATATCTACTTAGTGTAGGATTGTAAACAGAATAAACTCCATTTACTTGTTTTATGATCAACTCTAAATCTCCCATGATTAAAATTATTTTTCCTCAAGAGTTCCTAATGATCTGGAGTCCTAGAATGAGGGCTTCATATTCAGCCATATTATTTGTACATTTGAAATTGAGCCTAAAAGCATGGCCTTATGAGTGATTAGTCTCCATATTTTTATCCAAACTCCTACTTCTACTCCTAACTTATTTACTGAACCATCAAAGTCTAAATGCCATAGATATTCATGAAAAATATTATCATTATTTGGTTCTTTCTTTTCTCTACTAGTTCAGTTTGGATTTCAATAGTTTCAAAGTTACATAGGATAAAAGAATCAATATCAGTTGGTGTAGATTAAATTGAGTAATTTATAGATCTTTCTGCACTAATGACCATGTACTTCATCAATGTTTCCCTATATAACTTTTTAGGCTGGCCAAAAACTGATATAGTAGCATAAGACATGTCCAATTGTCGAGATCCCTGTAACTTTTCTCCCCATGAGCGAGAAAGTAACATTCTATATTTAGGTGGGATATCAGCTACTACAATGTCCATTAATATACTCTTACCAAGATATTGTACTAGTGTTATACACAATTATCTGATTAAACCTAGGCATTTAACTTTACTTGAATATAAAAAAAACAAATCTTTGTATGGCCTTGTAATTTATAGATTGAGAGTTTCCATTATGGCTTTAGGCATTAGATTATGGGAAGCTCCTGAATCTAGCATGGCATTGTGTAAAATTTGATCATCAATGGTAAGGCTGATATAAAATGGAGGAACTGCTCCATCTGCATGTTTTTCATTCACATCTGGGCCAAAAATCAATTCTGGCTGATCATAATTTAGATTTATGGAATCTTCTTCATCATTCATATTTAATGTTTCAGTTATGGTTGATTTATATAAGTCATGTTTTACCAATTTATTCAAGTGAATTGTTATTTTAAGCTTTGAAATTTATGATTGTATGTTGAATGTAGGTTGGGTTTTACTGATTTGAATCAATTCTTCTTTAGTAACTATAGTTTGTGTTGTTTTGTCTTGTTTTTCTACAATTATTTTCTCATTTTCAAGTATTATCTGTTTTTGTTTCTTGTGTTTACTACTCCTAACTTTATTTTTAGGGATTGTTTGTGAAGCAGTAGATGTTCTTTCAGACTTAGGATTACCAGTAGATGTTTTTGAAGTAGCAGTTTTTGGATCTACTGATTTAGGATCAGCAAAAGGTTTTTTAGGATCTAAATTTGTTGTTTAACAGAATTAGAAGCTTTAGCAACAATAGATTTTTATGAATCTTTTGTAGCTTCAGAAACTTCATTAGTGACGTCAACAATTTTAGGGCTTGATGCTTTTTTAGGACTAGAAATGTTTTGGGAAGAACTTGAGTTTTTCTTATTATACCTTGGGAGAATTTGCAGAACTTTTATTTTGGGAGCTTCCACTATTTTATGATTATGAGTTTGGCAAGTTTTCCTGGTAGAAGACTCATTTTTTTCTTGTTTCTAAGGTTATATTGACTTTGTATTTCATTTATTGCATAATCGTAACCTTGTTTATAATCAAAGGATTCACTAGAATCTAATTTGACTTGTTGGATTTCAAACAATTCCTAATCTTCCTGAGTGAGGAAAATAGTATTATTATCATCTATTCCCTTTAGATTTATAGCATCCTCATCATCATCATTATTCTGATAACTTTCAACATAGTTCTCTTGGAATGGGGGCCTTATTGTTTGGTCTGGGGCTGTTTCTTTTTCTTTTCCAGAATTTAAGTTTTTTCTAAAATTGGGATTTCTGATTTGTTTTTGGTTATCCCACTCGGGTATTCTCTCTATATTATCTAGTCTATCCATCACCCTTTCTATGTTTTTAGCTATCACATCTATTTTTTTGTCTGAATTGGCAATTTATTCTTTAATGGTCACTCTTATTTCATTTCTAAGTCTAGCTTTTTTAGCTAAAATGTTTACTTCTACACTAACATCATGTGTTTGCATTTTTATAAGTTATCTGCATCTCTTTCCCTTAATTGGTAAGCCATATCTAAATAAAATCCATTAGGGAATTTGACCAGAACATAGTAAGGAGCAGGCTTAAGATTTGCAGGGATAGAATTATAGACACTATTATATCTGGTGTAGTAATCTTGGACTGATTCATTTGGAGCTCTTTTCATGGAATCAAATTCAGAAAATATTTGGAGGGGATTCTTTTTCTTTTCCCATTTATTTAAAAACAATCTATGAAACATAGCTAAATAAGCTACACTACCAACAACTAAATCTTTAAACCACCTCTTAACTTCTCCAGTCAAAGTTTGTGCAAACAGCCTCATTTGAACATCTGAGTCATCAATTTCATAAATTTCAAAGAAGTCTGTCATCTTAGTAATATGTTGCTGAGAATTATATTAGGTAGTGCCATCAAACAATGGTATTTTATTCTGATAGTCTTGAGGCATGCCATGAAGCTATTTTGGTAAGACTAGGGGAGCATATATAGTAGCCATAGCTTGAAGCTTAGATTGACTAGGAGGTAAAGCATAACTGCTCAGAGTTGTGCTGGAAATGATAGATTATGAACTAAATATTGTATTTGAAGTACTGGGAAATGAAAGTGGAATGTAGATGGAACTACTAGGAAATTAGGATGGTGTGTTTAGGAAATCAAAAGGTGAGATAATGGATATAGCGGATGAAGTGATTGGTGGAAATAATACTCTAGGTGGTAACATTAATCTAGGGATAAATGGATCTGTAGATGAGTTGGTAGTGGAATTTATAAATGATGTGACAGTATAAAGAGATGAATCTCTAGCTGGTATTATTGTGGTATGCAATTGAGAAACGAGAGGTTTGTTTTAATAGGTCAAAAATTCAGCTAATTCAATAGCTTCATCAATATCTATGAGAATAGTAAGATTAAGTTTTTCAATTTTAGCCTGATCTTGAACTTTCTGTGTTTTAAAATTTTCTATAATATTTTTTTGTTTTATATTCAAGAATTAAGTGAAAATAGGGTCTAAAACAGTAATTTTAAGATCACTTTCATATTTTCTTCTAAATAAAGAATGCTCAAATTTCAGATCAAAATCAATATCTTGCAGAATTACTAACTCTTGAGGTAATGAATTGACTATTTTTAATGATACTTCAACTTCTAAATTTTTTTACTGTTTTTTCTTTTTACCAATTCAGTCTGGGTTTCCTACTATAAATACAGGCTTAGGATCTAGGTTAGACCTAGTATAATGAACTTTCCTAAAAGCTAGAATTACTGTTTTCAATATACACAACTTATAAAATCAATCTTAAAGTAAAAGGATGTATAAAAATATTTTCTTTAAGACTAGTTTTAAGACCGAGGATTGGTTTGTTCCCCAGTATTGTCACCAGCAATGTTATCACTCTAGTAATTCTTAAGTTGTGTAATTTTTTTTTTTAGTTAAAGAATTCTAGAGGTAACCACAAACCTACTTCAAACTCTAGGATCTAGCATTCCTAGGGTTCAGAGAGGGCTCTCTCTTTAAAGTTTAACTTTGTTTTAATTTGTGAATACTAGGCTAGTTATAAAAGTAAAGCTTTGGTTTTGCTAAAGCTTTGGTTTTTATTTGATAGATTTCGTGGGAAAAATAACTTGGAAGGATGGATAGTGGCAAATCTATTTGTCCATTGGGATATGGAGTCAAAATCAAGCTAACGGGACTAGGATCAAGGGCAAAAAGGTCAAATGTCTTTAGGGAAAGATAGATGACCCTTGGAGATCTTGGAAATTTGTTTTTGTGAGATGGTATGATCGGGATAAAGGGCACTTAAGAATCCTTAAATCTGGAAAAGGAAGTAGTAGGAGAGGTCAAACGAGAGAGGGAGAAATTAAGGATTCTCTACACTGGAAATCAGAAGAAAACATATAAATGATAACTAGTTAAAAATAGGGTGTTATTAACATATCATTTAGTAATACTCCTAGTTCTACATTCATATTTAGCATAAACATAAATAGATGCATGTAACAGAGAAAAGAAACAATGACAAGTGAAGAAAATACTTCACTCCAAATAGCTCATCACAAGAATCCTGAAGTATGATGCCAATTTTCTTTGATCTAACCTGCTACTCGAAGTTTTGACACACAAAAGCTTTAAAGTCCAAGAAGAAATGACTATAACAATCCCAACAATTTTATTCCAACAGAATACTTCTAAATATGAAGTATTTATACATAATGTTTTACAAAATATCCTAGATGACTTCTAGGAATAATTTTTGGAAAATAAAACATCTTTATAATAAAAATAGAGATAGTTGCTTAACAAATCAGTAAGTTGTCTTATTTTATCCAAAATAAATAGAAACAGTTTTGAGGATAAAGCAGCTGGTTGCCTTGGTGTCCTCCTTGTTGGCCTTTAGATATTTTTTTAAATATGACTTTGCTTGTCTGTTACTCTTTCTTGGATACTCTTTATTCACTGATACTCTTTAGCTCATATTCAAAAAGTGTTTACTTCTATAAATAAAAATCTGTTTTGATTGAAATTTAGAAAAAAAAATTTCTTCCTTCTTTTCACCTGCTTCTCTTTTATCCTTCATAACAAATCAGTAAGTGACCGCCAATCCTCATTTTTAGGAATTTGAGTATTATTTTATTTCCTAAAATTCTCATCAGCTTCTGTATATCTAGCAAAGGTTGTCTTGATGACAAACAAGTGTCTGATCTCATACTGTAAGTAAAATAAATCTTCAAAACTCACCAGTAACACTTTTCCTGTGGGGATGCCTTGACCTGTTGGCGTATTTACCTGTTCCTTGGAAATTTCTCTTATATTCTTGTCATAATCATTTTGAGGCATCAATTTATCATTAATAACCATGATATCAGGAAGTCCTTTTGGCCTCAATTTTTTGAACTTAACCATGAACCTGGTTATAGAAGTATTCACACCTTCACATTTTTCGTCAAGTTGCCTCATCAGATTGCTCTTTGTTGTGACTTTCCTAATTTCTAGGATAGTGGCAGTTCTATATGTTATTTTGAGCTATTCCAATTCCTGTCTATTCTTGTTATTAAGAAAATTGATTATCCTTACAACTTGTTCTATTTTTCAGCCAAATCAGTTTGAGTCTTTTGGATTTCTGCTTGGGCTTCAATAATATTATTCCATAGGTAATTTTTTATGTATGATATCTGATCCTTAAGAGTTAATTATTTTTGCAACTTTTTAAACTCTTCACTCAATTTGTTGGCATTTTTTTCATGTATCTTAGCATTTACCTAAGCTGATTTATTTGATTTTTCAATATTTTCAACCATTTTTATCAACCTGTTAATTTCACTTGTATTTAAGGACATTTATTTTATTGCTTTCACTATGTTGCTAGCATCATCTTTAGGCTGTTCTGCTATGGTAGATAATTCAATAGTTGATGTAGTTGAAGAAGTCACTGGCACTATGGTAGGTAGTGGTTCTTTGGGTGCCAATTTTTCTCCTAAAGTTGAAGGCACTGCTGCAGTGATAACTGGGATGATTGTAGGAATCACTCGTTATTTTATTGTCTCCTTTTCTTGGACAAGTTTTTCTATCTGTATTACCATTTCTTTAATCTGAGCTGTCAACTAAAGAATTAAGCTCCTCATTTCATATTTTTCCTTCTGTTCTTGTAAGACTTCTTTTGTTTGAGTATGCTCACTTTGAGGAAGTTTGAGCTGTTTCCTCAAGGTTGTTATATCCTCATTTTTATTTTTCACCAATGCTTTTACTGCTTTGATATTTGCAAGATCATATCGTACCTGCAATACTAATTCATCTAAGGCTTTTATCCTTAGATCCTTGGCATATAATGAAGATTTTTCCATCTTCATTTGATCTTTCATGTTAGAGATGGTGTTTTTAATCTTATGAGCCCTCATAGCTTTTATTGTAACTATGGAATACAACATCTCTGAGGTTTTCCTCTAAAACTCTATTTGATCTAATCCATGGATTTTGTATGTAGCTACTTCTAGATCAACTTTCTTATAGTCAGCAACTGTCTTTGGAACTGGTACTGTGGGCTATAATACTGACATAATCAATTTTTTACTTGAGTAATCAAATGGTAATAGGAATATGTTCTGATTACCTGGATTTTGTTTCAAGAATTGATAGAAAATTTATGTTTTCATTTCCTCATTCTTTAGTTTAATCTGCTTATATTTATCCTTAATATCCAAATCCTTTTCCTCAACTGAATGTGAGGAAGAAGTTTCCATAATTTGTTGTCTTTCCGTCATCTGTGTGTCTTCATTATTGATTTCTTCATTTTGATTTGCCTCATAGATAATTACAGTAGCTACATTTGTCTCTTGCAAATCTGTGTTGGTATTTAAAGGCTCTATTTCTTCAACATCTATTATCACTTTACCTTTACTTGTTGTATCTAATTTTCGCCTTTTGTTATAAATTATCTTGAACTTTGTTTCTATTTGTTGTAGAGGTAAATCCCCTCTGTAGACAGAGGCGGCCCCTACAACCCAGATCAGGTCTAGCAACAATCTTATCATGCTAAGGTGCAAGTTCCTAATTGCAATAGACCAAATTGCGAAGAAGGCCTACCTTTAGTCCAACGCTATTGTTCGTAGAGAAGATAACACTCCCATTTCCTTGCTCCAATAGATCAAAATCCTCATGCTTGTCGTGATCAAACACCTGCACACACAAGAAACATGACAAACATACAAGCGTAAAACCCAATATATGCAATAATGTATCAGTCAGAGAAGACACAACTCATGATCATAATGAACAATACGAGTGGAACCATAACCAAAGTCACTTATCATTAATTAATACAAAGGAAAATACAACTTGGCTCTGATGCTAAATCTTCCTTCGGTGGGTTGACAGCAGAATACGTCTTGGTAAAGCTCGTCCGGAATGGGGACAAGCCTCTCTCTTCGATCGTCAATCTGCTTGCTACTAATTTGGCTCTATGAGGACTATCAAGGCTCTTACAGCATTATTTAGGCTATGAAGGCTCTTGGAGACTATCTTGCAAAGGAAAATGGAAAGCTTATATAGATGGTGGAAAAGGAGTTGGGATCCCTACAATCATGGGATTGGCCCTATCCTCAAGGAAGCTTCCATGAGAGGTGGAAAACCACTTCCTCTACATGGAGATTTGGAGCCAAACTCCCAACTCAATTTAGAGACTAGTTCAGGAATTGGTTGGAGTCAATCTTCCACCATTTATTTTTAAAAAACACTCCTTATTAAGCCTGGTGCAGGTGCAACACTGGGATAGAGCGCCAGTTGGCACGCCCTCTTTGGAGGATTTCCCCCATTGGCGCGAGGGCCAAACTGGCTAGCCACACTAATGCAAAAAGGGCTATTTTTAGGGCTTTTCACAAGGAATTCTCTTCAGGGGAATGAATTTCCTTGTCTAGGGGGATGCCATGAAAGTGGTTGCAGGTCATGTCACTGCTCACAGGTCATGGAATAAGCCCTCCAATGTACGGGACGGGGGATTGCAGGGATGGTGACAAATTGCTGTGTAACACAGTTGTATTCTCTCCCACATAGTCTCCTTCTTCCCTTATTCTTTTGATGGACTTCTATGGTTGATTTGCAGTTTCTAAAGTATGACTAGTATTACCTTTTCTTACTGCATCTATTAAGGTGTCTGCTATCCATTCAAGCTGATTGGAAAAAAATTCTATTTATGGTTTGGCTTCATGTATAAAGGGTTTTAATTCGCATTTTATTCTTAGCTTTCTCAAGATCCCTTGTGGATCAAATTTACAATGTAAACTCTCTTCAAATTTATATTCTAATAACTGATTTGCTGCTTCCTTTTCTGTAACCCTGTGATTGCATATGAATGGTCCAATTTGATTTTTAAGTTTAAATTGGGTCTTCTTCTTAGCTACCATGAAATTTATTGAATTAGAGTTTAGGATCTTCTTGATATACTCTAAGGAAAATATCCTCATTGAAGGATGTTTAGGTAACTTGTAAGGTAACAAGTTTGACCTAGAAACTCTGATTTCAATATATTTCTCATACAAGTACTAGTCACCAACGTTACTATGCTCTGATAACTGCAATATCTTCTTCATTTCCTCATTTATTCTAGGTTTCTCTGTCTTGGTCAACATGGTGATCACTAGATGTAAAAATAGCTTTGAAAACTCTGAAAAGCTGAAATATATACATTCTTTTCTGAGTAATGATGTCCAAAAAATGAAAAATAGAGGATTTGAATCTATGTCAAGTTTTTGAAGAGTGATAGGAAAATTATTTGATTGGAAGTATAGAAACATGTGGAAAAGGTAGGAGGTATATCTGAACAGACCCTCTATTTGCAAATTTGTCAACTAATAATGAATACTATCAGCAATGAAACCAACATAATCAAATATGACTAAAGGTGGTTGACCTCGAGAAAAGGTGATAAGAATCCCAAGATGGATTCATCAGTGGTTTATCAGTGAAATATCCAAGTATGAAAGAGAGAATGGAAATTACATGTCTTGATCCTTCAAGGAATTTAGCAGTAGAATATGGAGGGTTTAACTTGGGAATTTCTACATGCAGAGGCATAAAAGTCTGAAAAATCATGAACCTTTTAGGAAAATCTAAGCCAATGTATAGCTTGGTGAGGGCCTCAATAGACAAAGGGACTACTTGGGGGTCAGGATGAAGCTGCAAAATTTCGTTAATTTACTCTGTAGTGATAGTAAGAATGACTTCTTTACTGGTATTGAAAATAGCTCTTTGTTTAGGAATATAGTATTGCTGACACAATATAATGATCTCCTGACAAGGGTGAGTCAATGGGACAACATACTTGGGTAAATGGGATCCCCAAATATGAACCTCTTCATGATGATCTAAACACTTCTCATAGCACCAGTTATGGATATCTAACATATTGAATTTAACTATGGGATCTGCTATTTAATAATCAGTATCAGCTAGGGGAATGAGTTCAATATCAATAATTGGGGGTTGTAATGGATTGAAAACAATAACAGTGTTTGAAGTCATGGTAGGGGTAGGTTTCGGTGCTTTAGAACCTTCAAGCTTGCTTGCACTCTGTTTTTTAGGCATTTTTATCTGCTTCTACAAGTTTAGACAATTTGTAGAGGTAATTTTACCATAGCGGAGGCTTAAATGGGAAATGTTTGGCAAGGTATAGGCTTTTCTTTGGTTCTTCTATTCAATTAGGCCTATCAAAGAGATTTGGAGGCTTTAGAATTGGCTTGAAACTAAATACAAGGGTTCTATGAGTATTTTAATGGGATTATGGCTGAAAACCCTTTTAAAAGGATCATAGAGGGTTTAGGATACCTGCAGAGGATTTCTAGCTTATCTCAAAGCTTGAAATAGAGTAATAAATTGTGTAAACTCTTCAATTTATTCAAAAATGGGGCAGAACCAAGAAACGAGGTTTCTGGGAAAAATTTGCCAGAGTTTGGCCTATTTTTGGGACTTTTTGGTAGTTTACTTAATAAATTTCTTAACTTAAATGTGTTTTCTTTCTTTAAAAATGGGTTTTTCAACTTGATTGCAGGTTTGAATTCTAGAAAAATACCTGTTTGTAATGCAGGTATCAGTTTTTGGAAAGGTTTCTGAGGGTCTTTGCTGAGTTGAAGTCTTTATTAGCTAATTTGGAGCACTGCGCAACTACTCAGTAGTTTTAACACGTTTCAGGGAAAATTTTTGCAAGCTTTTGGCATAAACTAGGGTGGAAAGTGGATTAAAAATGTTTTTTTAAAGTCGGGTAAACTTTGTAGAGGGTTTAGGTTTAAAGCGCGAGAATATCTGATGAATGAAATGATTTTACAAAGGTTTATTATGTATTTTTGGTGTATTAATCTAGCCTTGAATGTAAGTCGCATCAGGCGGGAGGGCGCTTTTGGAGTTTGAATCTATTAAATTTGCGAGTGGTTATCACACGACTATTGGGTGGTAAGTTGTATTGAAATCAACCCACGATATCCAATGAATAAAGGCCACGTGGAGGAGAGAGGTTAATGGGAAACCACCCATTTCGCGCGGCTTTGGCATTTGGAGGAACACACATCTATTCTGTGCAATATTGAATGTCGACCATTGGATCTAGTTCAGGAGTTGCACTAGAATGATAGGTGGGGCTGGGTCTTTTATATGAGCGGAGGGGTTTTGAACTTTAGCAATAAACATTTATTTAATTCAAAAACGTTGGTTTATAAAAACTATGGGCGGGGGACTAATGAAATGTATTTCTATTTAAAACATTTGTGAAATGTTTTAATAAAACATATGTGGGAGCTTGTGTATTATATAGTTTTAAACCATTTTAATAGTTTAAAAACTATAGGGGCGGGGTATTTAATTAATGATAAGTTTATACCAAAGGGTTTATAGGCGGGGTCTTTATTTTATGCACATGGAATATTTAACTATGGTCTAAACTTTATAATAGTGGGTTTTTGGGGGTTATTTAGTTATAGGTCAACTGATATCTATGGGTAGGTGTAATTTTAGGGATTTAATAAAAATAGGTCAAAATTTAATATGAAAGGGTAGTGAAAATGAAAATAAAACACATGTTATTTGTAAGTAAAGTGAAAAAATAAAGCATAGCTCATATTTTATATAACTTCACAAATGCTTAGGATAAAATTATTTTGAGGGTTTTATGAATGTTTTTGAAAAGAATGAAGTTAATTATTTTGGGGTTACAATTTTACTAAGTAAGAATGTGCCTTTACTTAGGAAAAATTGGTTTTGAAGTATGAATGAAGGGGTAAATGTTGATGAATGAGGGTTTACAGTAGGAATTTAATATTTTTAACTAACCAATCATCGAGCCTTCGGTCTGGTCCCAACAAAAGTCAGAGAAATTCTCTAAGCCTCTTTGACTAAAATTTTAGAATACTAAATACCTATAGGGGAGGGAAAATTACTGATTTTCTTCGATGATGTCTTATTTACATGATTTTTCCACTGCTTTCTACCTACCCAACTTTTATTTCTAACATTTTTTCTTCATTTTGCAGGTGCATTTAGGCTTGAAACCTTAAAATATTTTCTTTCAAAGCATAAAAATATATAAATATACCTTATTTCATTTGAGGGCTCAGATTAAACTGTTGATCTCCTCATTATTCTCTAGCTATCTACTGATTTTTCAAGTTTAAACTGTTTGACAAATATTTATTCAGTATCTAAAACATGAAAAGTTAAGATTAAACTATTTAACTAATCATGGATTATGGCATTTATTGACACTCTGCACATAATCATTATTATTGCAATAAAAAATAAAAGTAGTGGCATTTGGACTTGCTCACTTTCAGGTCTTATTTCTTTTGTTTTGGGGTTTATATTTTTCCAAGTCCTTTGATTTTTATTTTAGGAATTTTTACCCTCTTTTTGGCTTTTTATTACTTTTCATTTTTTTCAAAATATGGGAAAACAACTTGCAGAAAGAAAGGTATGTACATATTTACAATACTATCAAATTCAATTCAAAATTTATGACCCCTACTATTATAGGACCCTAACAAACATCACCATCTCCATCATCATCATTCAATAGGTTTAGGGTTATGTCACTTCATTTCATTTAGGTCAAATCTAGGTTCAGCCCCTCCTTTGGAAAAATCATCAAAATTTCACTAAAATAAGGTAGTGGCCCTCCACTTCATCCATAAAACCCTAGTGAAGGAGCAGACATATTTATGAATTTCAAATAAATCCATCTCTCTTGTTTCATTTGGCTCAAATTACGATAAAAAGTTTAAAATATAGTTTAACTATATCACTGTCTCTTTTAAAGAATAAAAAAATCATCATCCACTACCAGAGCTCCAAGAGAGGTCATTTTGACCTACTGTCCTAGTCAAATGCAAAAGAGTGTCATTTCAAGCTTCAAAAAAATCCAATTTGTGTTAAAAATTCACGATCAATGTGAAATTTCAAGGGTCTTCAAAATAAATCTCAATGTATGAAGGGAAGGAGAAAATATGTCTCAATATTACATTTCAATAGCCTAAGAAGGTCATTTCAAATGTTAAGGAATGAAAAAAAGGTTAAATTCTGTTTTCTCATCTTACAAAAAGCACCAAAGAGTCACCTTTCATATCAGAGAGTTTAAAATGTACTTTTCTATCTTCTTAACTCATTTTCTATCCTTCGAAAAACTCGTGTTTCACTTCTTAAAGTCTGACATTTATACTATTGTGGTGATTTATTCTTGAAAAACCCTTTAAAAAACTTCAAAGTCTGACCCTTTTCCTTTGGTTTAAAAATTCAGGAAAAACGATAAACCAAGGAAAAAGCCCCCCTAACAGCCATATCATATATAATATTTGGTAGGAACCTCATCTATGCCACATCAACTATCGCATACTACATAATCACAGTTCCACTCGCCTTACTGCATTCACATATGCTCCTAAACTCCCAATGTGATATCACTTATTTCTATCACATAATTGAACTTGCTCCTAGGACCCACCTTACTGCTATCATGTTATCACTATCTCACAATTGTAGATTGCAAATTAATTTTGTGTTGCCTTATGTTGTTCGCTCCTAAACCCCCGATGTGATATATCACACTGCAAATTCGCATCGCATCACAGGTCTGCCACCTGATAATGCAATCACTCCGCTCCACTAGTCTGCGATTTCAATTGTGATATATGAAAAAGTGGTTTTCTCCTGATGGCCCCACGTCAACATGTCAGTCTATTATCATTTTTCACCCCCCCCCTTTCAATAATGCAAACCATCTCAACCACCATTTTTTCCTGCTCTTCACTTCATTCCCCTACTACCACACCTCCTGCTTACCATTATATTCCCACTCACTCCCCTCCACTTTCATCTCAACGCGTAGCCAAAAAAAATTACTCCATTCAATGATGATCTGGGGTAATCATTCAATCTTATAATAGACCCACACCCACCACCATCACCATCGGTATCAGAAAAGCATGGGAAGGTTGGAGATTCCAAATCTTCCATATATCAATAATTGTTGAAGGTTGTATTTAATAAAAATACATGGTTATTTAAGAACTAGAAACATGAAGAAAAACATCAGTAGAAAAAGGAGTAACATATCAGCGCGCTCAACAGTTCAGCTCAGATTTCTTCTGTTATTTCTTCTACACCTGTTATTACAGTTGGATTTCGATGGGATGAGGTTATAATTCATTATGACACATATGTAATGTGAGGAGTAATGTTTCCTTATTTTTATAATAGGTGGAGTTAGTTCATATCTTCCTATATACTCCATTTGTAAATACAATTGCAGGGTTGGATAGTTGTTATTTATATTGGAGCTATTGTACAAGCTTTTGCTAATGAAATCAAGGACAATGTTGCAGACATAGTGTTGAGAATGCAGTGGTATGCCTTTGAGAATTTTTTTTTCTCTATAAACTCATGATGTTTAATGTTATGTTATTGATATTCCAGATATATGCTTCTTTATGATAAGTCTTATATTTTATTGATAGAAAACATGCTTTCCATGCTCTATTTTTCATAATATTTTCATGAAATTGTCTTCCTCTTTTGACGAATGAATTCATTTTAATGCTCAATCTGATTCCTTGTCATTTCACTCTATACACAATGGAAAATTAATCATGCTTCTTAGTATACCTACCCAGCCTCACCCTTACCTATACAACTAAAACTTTGAAATCCAATAAATACCCTAGACCTAGTCTCCTAACTGTCATTCCTATCTAGCAAAACTCCACAAAAAAAAAACCTTAATCTATTGAGCATCATAACTAGCCTAAAACATTATATCCAGTCATACCTTTCACTAAAAAGTGACATAGAGAGAGACGTCTCTGGTCGAGGTAGGGCTAGCTACCTGGACAAAAGTTGGTATGTGGTTACCTTTCTCTAATCATACTGTCAGCCTTAGGAAGTTGGGGAAAGTGATAACACTTGGTACACAAGAATCAATAGATACCTCATAGGTTCAGGCTTCACCAAAATTGAAGTGGATGAAAACCTTTACCACATCTTGGTAGAAGGTAAATTGTTGATTATTGTCTTATATGTTGATGACTTGATTTTTGTTGGTGATGAAAAACTTATCAGGTCTTGCAAGGAGGACCTTGCAATATATTTCAAAATGAAGGACGTGGGTCTCATGCACTATTTCCTTGGTTTGGATGTATGGAAAGGAGAAGGGGAACTATTTGTCTCTCAGGGAAAGTATGCTAATGAGATACTTCAGAAGTTCCACATGGAAATTTGCAAACCCATGGAGACTTCCCTAGGGACCAACTGGAGGAAGGAGCATGCCACTTCATGTGAGGAAATGGATGCTACGATGTATAGGAATTTGGTGGGTTCACTCATGTACCTTGTGAGCACAAGACGAAACATGTATTATGTAATCAATGATTTGAGCCAAGCCATGGTTCGACCGACCAAGTTATTTTGGAGGGCTTCTAAACATGCTCTATGATACCTCAAAGGCACCACTCAATTTGGACTATGGTACATACAAAGAGAGGGAGTGAAGCTATGTGGGTTCACAAATGCTGATTGGGAAGGGAGCTCATTAGACTGAAAGAGCACATCAAGAGTATTTTGTAATGTTGGGTCCTGTTGAAGCCTAGAAAATCTCTGCTTCAAACATTGGGGAAAACCACCTGATCGGGACCTTAGGACAACTCCTTTTCCGTTTGGTATGGTGGCTCCGACTAGATTTAAAGGACCAGTTTCCTTATAACTAATGGGTTTGTGATGGGTTGATTTGGATGAGTGAAAGTGGGACTAAATTGACTGAAATAAAACTATCTAATTTAAACTAAATACTGGTAAAGAAATTCTAAAACTAACCTAGGCAATCATATGTGAATACAACTTAAGATTATTCCAATTTAATAATAACCATAAAAATGTATTATCATTTAAATTGAAATGTGCAGCAACAAATAAAGATAACTCTTTTTAAGAAATTAAATAGAGTTGTATTAACATATTGCATTCATCATAATATATCATCTACATATACTTATGAAATATAACATTTCGATTATACTAAAAAATTATATATATAAAGAAACGTTATGAAAACAAATATCTGTAAATGATAGAAAATTTTAAAGTGAATATCATAAGACAAAAGAAATCAACAGTGAACAGATAGAAATACCTTATTCATCTTGAAGACTTTCAAATGAAATCTGATACTCTAATCCAGTAATTCTGATGCAAAATCAAATTCCAAGGTACAGAAATGCAACACTTCAAAGATAATTCCGCATAAAATCACCAAATGTGATCCTTTTAAAAAATATATTAAGCCAGTGGAGTACAGAAATGTAATCTCCAAGTCAAAAATATTAAGATCCAGGACCCTTCTCTAAATGCATGAGAAGGGTTTAAATACTACTTAGCTAAATCTAAAAATAGTCTATTACAAAAAATTAAGGATTCGGTTTAATGACCGTCCTTTTCCTAGGCTAAAATACAGTAAAATTAAAACTAAATCTAAGAAAATAAAGCTTATTAACTAACTATCTATGAACTTGGTCTTTAAACTTGCAGGCATCTAGCATAGTTTTGAGAAGATGTGGTTGACCGACTTCATAATTCAAATGTCCTGAAAAGACAGAGTCGGCAAGTGTAGGCGCAATCTTCTCTGTAGAATTGATGATACAATTAAGCGCACTGTGCTGACTGTGTGGCTTCACTAAGTATGTCCAGTAAGAGTCCCAATTTAATCTTGTCAGCCCTTGGATTGATTTTGCTCTTTCTTCTGCCTTTTGCCTCCATTCTGTTTGCAGTTGATTTGCCTGTGGGAGATATCCTGGAACAGTTTCTGAAATCAAATTAGCTTTGTGTAATTTATCATTTACACAATCAGTAAGAGTGTTTGCCGTTGTAGCCGCCTCCTCTGCTACCTTCTCTGCCCTTCTGATTTGTGCATCCCAGTTATTGAACAGTATTTATTTATGATTTTCATTAATAATTGGTGCACCAGCTTTTCTTCCTTCTTCTGTTTTCTGGCATACCAAATAATCATTGATCTTTTCATTAATTAAATCATAATCATTTCGTAAATCTACGACATGATTTGTGATTTTGTCACTCTCTTGGAAAAAATAATTCCATTGTAATATTTTTTGGCATAACACTTCTTCTTGTTGCAGTAGTTGATTGTTTAAAGAGATAGTTTCTGAAATAAACTCAGGAAGCTTAGGATCATCTTTGTGCTGATATTGGATAATCTATATTTGTTTTTCTTTATCAGCCAATATTTTTTGATGTCCTATTTTCATTTCTTGAAGTTGTTGTTGTAACTCTTCAAGTTTCAATTGTGCTTCATTATTGGCCTGTAGCTGTTGCGATTGCTGTTGTAAAACATTTATCTGTTCTTCTTTTTCATTCAACAAGAGTTGTATCTCAAATGCTTTGTCAATTGTTGCAGAAGCATAAGCCCCTATCATTTGAGATAACTTAGCAAGATTCTTAGTAGGCTCTGTGGAAGGATCCTTCCACAAGACATCTAGTTGTTCTGCTTCAGTAGCAATTGCACCTTCTAACTTTCTCTTTTTTCTCTATTTCTTCACTACTACTTTGTATTTTGGGCTGTAGAATACATCTAAAGGAGGAATGTCCTCTACATTAAGTACAATTTCAGAGGAGGGTGTGATTGGTATGTGCTCAGTTACTGTGGCTGTGCTACTTATTCCTGTGCTCAAAACTTTGGTTGTTTGTACAGGGGTCTGTACATTCTGTCCTTCTACATTAATCAATTGGTTAAAGCTTTCCCATTCTTTGTCTAATTCAATGGTGACTGACTGTTGCTGTACATTGGTAGGAGGAGGATTTGTCTGTTGAGAAGTCAAAATTTGCTGTTGAGGAAGTTCTTTCGATTGCGCAGAATCTTTCACTGCTTCTTCAATTTTATCTTCCTTTTCATTAGACTTATTGGAATGTTCAGAGGTCTCTCTTTCAGATTTTGACTTGGATTTATCTGTACTTGAACTGTCATTAAGACTAACACTAGGAGTTTGTTCCCTTGTGGGTTCCAAGCATAGATTTTCCAAAGGAATAGCAGTTAGTTTTCTCTCTTTGTAAAGTTTGAATTCCTGGAATTCCTCTGGAGATAACTACATTTGAGTTGAACTCAAAACTTCTTTAAATGAACTTCTTGTTTGGAACATATCATCAAAAATATCCTGTTCCCCGGAAAATTCCCTTACTCTGATTGCATTGGTAAAATTCTTAACAATATTATTTGGGTCAAATAACCTTCTCGAAAATTTGAACAGTTGTAAGCATGTAATTTTTCTTACCTCTTTGAATGTGTGACCAACATCAAACAGTGAAAATGTTCCACAGTTTACGGGAAATTGTGGCCAAATGCCTTTCTTTTTCTCTTTTAATTCCTTTGTTAGACCTCCTTGGCCACAGGTTTGATAAGCAATCTCCCGAGCTACAAGTCTATCTGGAACATATAGGGGTAAAACATGGGGGGAAGCAGAACTTCCGAAAACCCTAACATAAGTGAACAATTCTTCTCCAAACCATCTCGCGACGGGGAGAATGTCGACCTCTGTTTCTGGGGATAACCTTGGGGCATCCTTATTATGCAATGTTTTGTACAATGGAAGCATTACACCATGGAAAATTTGGTAAAAATGGGGGAAAAATTTAGACTCCCATAGTTCCTTTTGGTACACATGAATAGGCAAAGGATTGTGGATAGTCCATTGCCAACCCATCATAGGGAATTTAGAGACAAAACAGATAGTGTCCATGACATAAGCAGATAAATAAAAAGGAAAATAAATCCGCTGAGAAACATTTCGTTTGGACCGGTAGTGAAAAATAACAGTGGTCAAATTATCAGATAAGATTTTGGCCCAGTCTACAATTGTAGAATTAACGGCAGCATTTAACAAAGGGAGCCATTCAGGCAAGATCATATTTATGTCAGGCTTTCCAAAAAGCCTGCATAACATGGCAGCAGCAAAACAATAAGGAGAGATAAGTGAACCAGTACTGTACATACCGTGTTTTTTTTTATTCAATGGTTCATCTCTTTTGGTCCACTCCTGTGTGCAATCTGACAAATTCGCATGTTCTCTCGCAAAATCTTCCATGAATTGCTTATTATAAGTCGTCTGAGGCTCCGGCAACTGATACATCAGCCTCAAATCTTCTGTAGTGAATGACCCGATTAGCTCTTGAGTTGGAGTTCTAAATTGCATGTCTGAAATATCGGTGCTATCTAGCACCCATTTCACCATGTCTATATACGGAAGAATCCTCGGCCTTACCGCTATTCTATGTAGAAATGAACAAGCCAATTCCTTAAGGGTTGCCTCAGACGTATTACTGGAACCTGCTGTAGCTGCAACTTTCATCACCACAGGATTTTCTTCTTCCAGCAAATTATACATTCCTTCCCATGTGGTTATACCGGCATCCTTATTGCAAGTGGTGTCTGCATACAGTGAATCCATTTCTCTATTTTCAGAATTCGAGCTCTTCTCTTTCTTACCCATAATGTTTTGTGAACACTTTGTATAGTTGTTTGCTCCTTCATGCCTGCATTTTACGAGTCAAATGAGAGTAATGGCTTAATAAAGGTGATGAGATAGTTTTAAATGCAAAGGCGGATGAAATATATTATTATAACGTGAAACGACTTTTAATCAAAACAAAATCTCATTTACCATTAATTGACAATCCATTCATTTAATCCAATCATTAAAGCGCATAACAGATATTGATATATGGGAGGATTTTCTTTGAACAACGCGCTTTTATGAATCTGCAACATTGCGATCTGCGCAATATCACAATATCGCAATATGGCAAAACGTAACCATTGCAATTTTTCAAATAGCGCAAAAGCACAAATTGCAAAATAGCGCAAAAGCGCACATCGAAAATATCGCAAAAGCGCAAAATTGTAAATAGCGCAAACAGTATTCGTTTAACATTTCTCTTTTCTGCGCTATGCGATTTGCGACCAATATGTTATTGTATAAGCTTTTTTGGGATCGTGTTATCGCAAAATTACAAAATCGAATTTTCATTTTTACAAAAGATATATGCCATTTTGCGATGGATGCGCTATTTCGCTTAAAGAACAATTTTATTGTAATCTATCATAAACTTAAGTGTTTCTTAAGGTTTCTTCTAAGGGATTTCCCTAAGTTATGATAGAAATTTTTATTTGAAAAGGAAAACAAATCCTAATTGATTTTTTTTTAATTTTTTAACTAAGGGTCCCCATTTATTTAGTATTATTACTAATATTAAATAAAAAGGGGGGTTATTGCTGGTCACAACAAGCCCATAAAAATTTCTTGGTATAACAGGAAGTAGAGATATATGTGGCACTCAGCTCAGCAGAAGCTGAGTACATGGCTTCCAGTCAAGAAACATGTGAGGCGATATGGATGTGGAAGATTCTTGTTGGGTTTTTTTTTTTTAGATGATGGATCCTACTGTGATTTACTGTAATAATCATATTTGCATAAAGTTCTATAAAAAACATATTTTTCAAGATCGATCCAAGAACATATATATCTGGTACCACCATCTACAATATAGTGTGTAGAGGCAGATCATGTTGTTGAAGTACATTCTGACAGAAGAAAAATATGCAGAATTTTTTACAAAATATTTGTAAAGAGGTAAATTCGAGTTCCATAGAGGCACGATTGGGGTGGGAGATAATCCATTTCTTGCTGAGAGGGAGTGTTGAAAATGCAACAAGAAAATCTATTATTGACTTTGCCTTGGTAAAACTAGATTAAAATTTGAATTTCAATTTCAACAGAATACTTGCAGGTAGTTAACTGAGGGTACATGCATCTTGTCACTCAATTAAATCAGTTAATTCGAGTTGGAGACACTTAAGTTCAATTCAATATGATTTATTTCTAATTTACAAAAATTTATTTCATTTTAGTTGAGTTATTATCAATTAAAATATTTCCAATTGTTGAAGAAAACAGTGGAGGGTGAAGTTGTGTTGTGTAACTTCAGTCACACTCTTTGTTCATCTAGTTAAATAATCAATCAACGCAAAACAACTTATGCATTTAGATAATTCAAGTTACCTAGTTGAGATTGGAATTTAAGGGAAGTGTACTATCAATTGTAAACTAATACAAGTTGTACAAGTGGTGCATGCATTCAAAGGATAGACCTATAGAAATTGCACAATCTAATTGATGAATTTCCATATAAAAAAGGGGATAATTCCTCAATGAAAAATTCAAGGAAATAGGAGCTTGGAGGCTTGATAAATTGGATAACTATTGGCCAAGTTCAGTCATTCAGGGAGAGAATAGAAGATATAGGTGTAGGTTGTGCTCAAGCTTGAGTAAGCATATTGCATTAATCCAAATTCTTTTATTAGCGCAATAAAAATAGAAAGGGGTTTTGAGTGGCTTATTTCCCCTAGATAAATGTTTGTGTATGTGTGCTAAATCTTGATGCATGTTAACAATTTTTGTTATCTATCATGAATTTTCTTTGGCAAATAAATAGATTAGATTATAGTATTGTGAATTAGTAAATTTCATGAGTAGTTTAGAATATACACATTAATTTCTACAAGCCTCCCAAAGCTCATTTTCATCATTCTATCTTGTGGATATTTTTCTCTTGATTCCAACAAGATGTTACAATAAGGTGTTTCTCCAAGTAATCAACCCAAAAAAACACCCTGAGCATAATTAATTAAAATATCCTTGTTAATAACTTTGCTTTACAAAAATCATCAGAATGTAGCGAAACCAGGATATAACTATGCAAAACTTATCTTGATGATAAAAATGGAAAGTGATCCTAGTTTACCCCCATAAAACTCCTCAAAACCCCATTGGCCTACCAATAATATAATCCTACTCCTTTGACCTGGCTGACATAAGCTCTGGAAATTGTTGATAAGGCAATCTAAAATTATGGATATTACATATTTCTATTGTGCATATTTATTGACATGTGTCCATTCATTGTTGTTATTTAAGAACATTATTGGTTAATATATGAATAATTGTTCCCTATGTTTTCGAGTGTGAATGGCCATTTTTGAATTAACTATTAAATTCCACTCTGTTATATTGAAATTATTATTATTATTCAGTATTCTACATTTACATACTAGTTATTTTCATTGACATTACTACGATAAATTTAGGGCTTTCACTTCCATGGAAATATTGTATATTTTGAGAGTTGTAGTTGTGGTAGAATTTCCCAACAAGTGGCATCGGATGTTATAAGTGTTATCAAAGACAATTTTTCAACATTGGGATTGTTAAGGGGAGAATTAAGAAAATCTTATGATTCCTACCAGTTGTTTGATGGAATTATAATGGAGGTATTCATTAAAAACTTACTTCGACAAAAGACATACGAGTCAGGAGGGAATCAATAGGACTAAAATCATACAAATTGAATAAGGAATCACTAAATTTATGCCTCTGAGTGCTAAAATCCATGCATAGGATGCCATTATTCTATATTAGGTTTTATTGGTTTACTATATATATATATATATATATATATATATATATATATATATATATATATATATATATATTATAGGTACAATGGATGGAGTAATAAAGTTTTGTTTAATGTATAAATCATGGGGTCAAACCCCTTCCAGCTTGCCAAATTCATCAATAATTGCGACAAACAATCGAGTGTTATGTAGAGGCCCCAAGGGCAGTCTTTCACAGGCTATAAGCCACACAGATTACCATAGGAATCCAAGGGGATGGGCCATAAAGAACCAATGACCTAGAGCCCAAGCCATGGAGAAAGGCCACGAGTGTGGTTATTTGGAATGTTGGATGCATCACGAAGATGAATTGCAAGCCGAGGAGGCTAGTCTCATGATAGTAATGTGTTTGGAGGTGGACGGTTCTAGGAGGGGTGGGACCATCATAGCAGATCCCCCTCCCCCCTTGTAGGGAACATCATGGGAACCACACCCCTCATTTTTCCATTAATTTCACCTAATGAACAACCTTCATAGATATGGGGGCATAAAACTTAGAAGGGAACCATGATAGTGGACCCCCCCCTGCAGGGCATCGTCAAGGGAGATGACATCTTCTATTAAAATCCAGTCACCTATTTATGCATTAAAATTGGGTTTTTTATAATTCGAGCTTTCATCAAATATGTATATATATAGTACTACATGAAGCTGGGTTACACTTTTTGGCAATAGAGGGTGTTTTTTGGGTGAAAAAAGGAAGCTCGATTGAGCCCTTTTTAGCTCTCAATCGAGCAATATTTGAGCCCTCAATGAATATTTTTGAGGGCTTAAAGGTTGCTCAATCGAGCGTTAAAAAGAATCTCGTTCAAGATTTTGTGTAACTCCAAGATAGGGCTCCATCAAGCCCTAAAGATGGATAATATTTTTAATTTTCTCATCATTAACAATTTTAAAATTTATGTAAATATGAATAATGATATGCAAGATTTAAAATTGTAAGTATTTGATAGTTAAAAAAAAACCAAATTTAATTACTCATTACATTTCTATCATTTTGGTGTATAGATTTGAAAAAAAAAATCTATCCCACTTGCAACTCAAATTGTAATATTCTTATATTTATAATTTGTTAACTTAAAAATTGTTTTTTAATATGATTTAAATTTTCAACATTATAATTTAAATAATAAATTGATTAAACATAAGAAAATTTATCAATTTGATTTTAATAAATATTATAATTTTTTTTATAAATAAGTATAACTAAAAAATGTGAATTTGATATTATATAAAATTCAGTAAAGAGTCAATGAATGGTGAGCCACAATTCGATTGGTCATAATCATATCTATTAAAATAAAACATATATATATATATATATATATATATATATATATATATATATATATATATATATATATATATATATATATATATATATATATATTCACAAAATAAATGAGATCCAAGTTATAATAATATAGTCAATGATGCAATAATTCAGTGTTATAAATCTTCTTAACATGTAAAATGACTAAGACTCAATTTTGTCCCTTCGAGTTTTAGTCCTAAAAAGTATGATTCATAGATATTTTTACTCTTGACTTAGGTTTGCAATATATATATTTAAAATAATGAAATAAAAATGAAATCATAAATTTTAAAACATTATTTGACTAATTTGAATTTGAGTAATCTAGATTTAAATGTGCATAAGAAATTATTTTTAAAATAATAATAATATCCTAAAATTTAGAGAAATGTAAAGTAATGTTTTGAAAAAATATAATATATGATTTTTTTAATGAGTAATGAGCAATATGCTATAGAATATTTATAATTAGTGTTTAGTTTTGTATTAGACTATGAACATATTTCAAGTTGACTAGATGCTAACAAATTTAAAAATGTGAGTGAGAAATAGTTTAGTTTAGTTTGTTGTTTTTTATTTTTTATTATAAATTGATTTATTTTTATACAAATTTTTTACACAAAAAACTATAAAATTATTAAGTATAGAAATATGTTATATTTAAAATCAAAACAATAAACAAATCAATTTTTATTTTTTTTATAGAAAGTTATCTGTATATTATTGTGAGTATTTTCTTGGTAAAATAAAATAATTTTTGGATTTATAATCTAGGAAAATTAGAGTTTAGAATATATTTGAATATTTATAAAAAATATTTTTGTGGAATAAATAAATTTTATAATTCGCTTAAAGACAACTATTGAGAGGCTTTGTTTTTTTATCTTTTTTTAAGATAATTATGATAGCTCAATTGAGCCTATATTAACCACATTAAGGGCTTGATCAAGGGTTTAATAGAGCTATTTGAAATTTTAGCTGAAACAATCGATCAAGTGTTTTAAGTGCCAAATTGAGCTATTGTGGGCCTAAAAAATAGTGTTTTAGCTCCTCTTCTGCATATTTATCTACAACATTTTGTACCCTAGCAGACTCCAGGAATAGTTTTTCCTTTACTGGTGGAATTGATCATGTTGGATTTGAGAAAGAATGCTCTATCCAATGCCATATGAGTTTGACATTTTTGAATTCAAATGATATTTTTTATCTAATTTATTTTAAACATAATTCTTCAATTTTTTTGGACAATTTCAAAAGGGATAAATAAAAATTAATAAAATAAAATATATAAACCAATTTTTTTCCAGATAGCAATAAATATTTATATTACTTCAACAAAATCGTAATACAAAAAGGAAGTTGGTCCTCCAAATTGGAAACTAGACTAGCTGCAGAAATAAACTGTTTTGATGCATCCACTCTCTAATAAGGCCATTAAATTATTTTGTCTCTTATTTAACCCAAAATTCTTACTATTACTCTTGAAATCCCCACCAGGATTTCCTAGATAATAATTAGTTTAACCAGACCTAAGATAAAAAAAAAATGATTGTCTTCATACTAAAACTTGTATCTAAATACTATACTACCAAAGCAAATCATATGGATAAACATGTTGCATTCTCAGACCTCATTGAACTATATCCTCGCCAAGTGAAGTATCCGCAAGAGCCATCTGACGAGTCATCAATATTGATAAGCTTGGGCCTCCTACCCCTCGAGCGTTATAATGCTTGAGTCACATTGGTTCCATTTTCTATTCCCCTAAAGAAATGTCAATATTATGTACATAATTCAAATAAATAATAAACATGTTATGCAGGTCACCTATACAACCATCTTGCAACTTCTCAATATTTACTAACATATTCAAAACAATTTTGACCCATTCAATCCAGTGATTGATGACCTTAAGTTGATTCAAGTTTTATTCCTTGGGTTTTTCCCTCTCCTTAGATCCCTCTGCTTGCAGCTTTCCCATTAGAATTTTTACGTGTCAGGTCATTTCCAATGCTTGATGGTAAAGTGTCGCTCTGATCCTTATAGAACCCATGTCAACAATCCAATCGAGTCAGCATATGATTCGTCATTATTTATAAGCCCATGCCTCATAGCCCTCTCACCTTAAACTTCCCGAGGCACATTGTTTCCCTTTTTTATTCCCCTAGAGTAATGTCAATCTTATGGACATAATTCAAATAAATATTGAACATGTTATGTAGGTCACCTATACAACCATCATTCAAATTCTCCATATTTATCAACATATTCAAAACCATTTTGAACCCTTCGATCTAATGATTAATTACCTTCAGTTGATTTAAGGTTTCTTCCTTGGCGTTCGCCCTCTCCTCAAATCCCTCAACTTTCATCTTTCCCATTAGATTTTTTATGTGTCAGGTTGTTTCCAGAGTTTGATGGTAAAGGGTTTCTCTGGCCCTTATAACACCCATGTAAATACTCCAATTGACCTACTCCTCAATTTTCCTATAAGAGATGGACTTCCTCTGTTGAGGAAATTCCTTTTCCGATACCTCCACCACTTATTTTCCTTTCAGTGGGCCAAAGGTGTGGAAATCCCTTGCTACTTCCTTTGCAGTTATTTTCATATATTTTTAATTTATATCTACCCTCCCCCTATTCCTCTACTCTCGGTATCACCACATAATATCTTACTCTCCCCATATTCCAAATAAATTGCAGTAACTAACCTCTACCACTCAAAATCGGCTCTTATCATCTATCTCTTGCTTTTGCAGTGCATAAATTCCAAACATAGCACAAAAGAAATCGAATAAATACATGAATTTAAAGCCCCGATGACTTGACTACTTTGTCCTTCATGAATTTTTAGTAATTTCCATCATAACCTTTGTTGGTGTCATGCTTATTTCTAATCTTCCTATGATAAGATCGTCTCCTCATGCAAGCCTACAATATACCTTCCTTCATTCTCCATTTCTTGTGAATTTTAAAAAATCATCAAATACGCTTATCGCCCCTCATACGTATCCCCTACAATTATTATACCATCTATCCTCTCATTATGATTCCCATAATGTATTACCCCCTTGCATAAAAAACATTAATTTGGGTGTTCATATAAAGAAATTCATTAGTTGTCACCATTTCCATGTGCTTAGTCTGTGTGTCCCTCATTATGACTCTTTTTTCTGTATATTTTCCTTTCGTAATGTAACTATTAAATTATCATGTGAGAAAATGGTCATTTTCCTGAGCCCTATCCCACCTCTGTGCTATGCTTCATTTTAGATGTCCTAGAGTATTATTTTTCTGCCAACTTCTGGAAGTCGTATTTTAGCTCTCCCTCCCTGAGATCCGAACATGCCACATCCTCATACATTTGTGAGTTGGAGGCCTCTTCACTAGTCAGCTTGTCTTCCACTATGTTCATAGACCTCCACACAAAGCTTAATTCCACTATCAGTAGAATGGATAGGAGTTTTTGAATTCACTAGGTTAATTATGCAAATCACTAGTCTCTTGTTACCTTACTTACCTACGTGACACATTGAAACCTCCTCACTACTTGCATGTAAATTGTCTATTCCCCCTCTACTATAACATTCACCATCCTATCTCACACCAAAATCTCCATCCCCTATTCCAGGGTAAGAAATTCTGCAGCATTATTGGAAGCATGCCCAAGCTTGACGAAAAATAACTTTTAGATTTTCCCTTTCCAGTTTCTTATAACTCCTCTTGGTCCCAAATTCCTAGGGATTCCTTTTGACACCTGATAGAAATCAAATTTAAAGAACCCTTAGGTGGATTAACCCATATTTTAGAGCCCATTTGTATTTTAGGTTCCTTGACCCGAGTTACTAGTGTTATCACCTGATTTGACCTCAGAATTAAAGAAAGGCAAACCAGGGTAACCAAAAACCACGCTTAACCTTGTAGCTAGCCCTACAAGGCAGGGATAGGGCTCTCTCCATAAGAAATCTTCAGTGAAGTATGACTGCAAAATGATTTGAGGCTAGACATAGTAGCTCGAAAATGTTTTTTATATATTTTCTAGGTTTTTGTTATTGGATTAGTTGGAGCTAGGCGGTTTAAATCTGGGGAATTAAATTAGAAATACATAGTATTCTATGGGGCAAGGTAGGCAGGGATTTTAAAAATTTTGTTTTAATGATGGTGAAGCGTTTAATACTGATGAGGATTTTAGGAGGGCATATGAAATGGATCCTTCTCAAACAGTAGAAAACATAAAATATTGAATAATTTTCCCAAGGAAGAGCACTGTAACAATGGATTCTACCTATCTAACTTGAAAAAAATCAACAAAAATAATGGAATGAATGAATGGCATACATAAATTTTTACAAATGATCAAAAAAGAAAAGACAATGCTAAAATTCCATACCACAGGGATCCCATAAAAAATGTTGCAAGTATTTATTAATTCCCAGCCAAACGGGTTACAAATATGTATAATGAAGCTCAGAGCGTCCCAGTGATTTCCAAATTTTTCCACACTTAAAAATGACTTAGAAATTACATTAAATAGACAGGCTTTCAGGGGGAAAATATGTAGAAGGAGGAGTTGTTTCACCTGCCCCAAAACCGAAATCTGAAGATAGAAAAACAACCCAACTAAATGCCTCTAAAAAAGAGGGAAAAATACATATCTGACCATATGGAAGAATACTCTGTTACATTTATTCAAAAAAATAGGAAGAAAAACAAATCTGGAGACCTTTCCCCCTCATTTATCATTGTTGTCGATGCCAGAATGATCTTTGTATTCATAATTAGCTCATGGCTTTAATAGAATGTTCCCTTTTCCCCTTTTAACCATTTTGTCGGAGAAAATATTTTTTAAAACAATAAAAATGAACTTTGGCTCTTTTAACGAAGAAAAATCCATTTTTTATTGAAAGAGCGAAGGACTGGAAGTGGGCCCAAAAATTGCAATCGCAAATCGCAGTGGAAGGGGTGGGTATAACTTGGGCGAAGGAATCACGATTTGCACGATGGCGATGGAGTGATGGGCCGATGGGATGGAAGGTCGATGGCGAAGGCCAATGGGATAAACCAATGCGATGAGGGATGAGCAGGGGCTATGGAGGAAAAACCTTGTTAAAAAAAATAAAATTAAACTAGCACCTTTACATAGGGAAAACTCTTTTTCCTTCGAAAAGAGCGGAAGGCTTTTGGTGGGACCGGGAGTATCGCAAATCGCAAGAGGAGCGGGTTTAAAGCTTATGGCGAAGGAAATGTGATATGCAATGGTGATGGGGTGATGGCATCGCATTAGAGAAATGGAACGGGGTTAGAACCCTGGCAGGATATATTGCGCAATACGATGATGCGACAATATCGCATCGGCAGGAAGGAGATGATAGGGTTTGGAGTTAAGTGTTGTAGGAATCGCTGATATGAGATTCATCACATCGGTGGAAACGATGGGGCGGGGTGAAGAGTTGTGGGACTTGTGAAGTTGCAATGCAATGGTGCGATGGCATCGCATCGGTGATAGGCCATCGCATTAGCAGTTTGTAGGATTCGGAAATTTAAAAATGACAAAGGGACTTTGTGATAAAGGCAAAAAATGATATAAAAAGACAAAAATGTAAAGAAAAGGGCCAAATGAGAAGGGGGGCAGAGTTGTGCTTTCTGGGACTTTATTCATTTGAGCATATCTTCCAATCCAAAAGTCAGTTTGGGAGTGTCATATACCGCTAGAAAGCTCTTTCTGAGCTCCTTTTGATGATCATACTTAGAATATGATTTACGCTAAAAATCCTGTGGAGAACACCTTTTAAACCGAGGTAGATAAAAATCCCCTTTGGCTTTATGGAGATAGCAGCTTCTGAAGTTCAACTTACATATTGAAACATAAAATTACATAAGAAATTATAATAATAAAAAAGTACCCTGTTTTCACCTCAAAAAACGTTTTGGGGTGAAAATTACATCCAGTTGAAAGAAAAAATTCTTTGATTTTATCATATATCATGCTTTTAATTCATTTGAAATCCTCATGTCCTTGGTGATTTTATTGAAATTCTATTAATTTGACCATGGTGGAACCCTAGAACCTAATGAGACAAACCTTATGACCTAATAACATGAACCGCAGAGTGAAATTGAATCATGACTGAATACCATAGAGAGGAGAATCAACAAGTATTTACATGAGGGAAAACTAATAAAGTGACCCCAACCATCAATGAATCCATGACCTAATGGAGTGATAAAAAAGTTTATAGTATGGGACTCCTACTATGAAAATGAAAAAGAGTATATTTGATCACTGATGGGAGTATGACAAGACTGACACTAACATTGGCTCCAATGGGGATGGTAGCTCCTTGGAGGTGCCGATAACACCGTAGACCTAGTAGCCTTATCCTTTGGGTAATATGGTCAAAATACTTCAAAGAATAAAAACTGAAACAATGTAGACTGACTCTAACTCAAACCATGACTGAAAACTAAATCAAAACCAACAAACCTTACACATATCATTCAAGTTTTATAGCCTTCACCTCAGGCCCCAAGCTTCAATGATTGTGCTCTTGAAATCTCACCAATAATGAATATGGTATGTACAATGACTGTAACATAATTTCATAGAATCATCTTAAAAGTGGTAGTGCTACAAAAGCATATCATTCACCGGCCCTCTTGGGCATTCTTGGCTGTCCATCTCTGTGAGAAGAAAGGTGTTTTGTCCCTTATACACTGAAATTTTATACGGCCCTTTCCACAAGTTATCTAATTTACTGTGCTTCCCTTTGTCCTCATTTCGAGCATCCCATCTCAACACCACATCTTCTAACTGAAATTTCTTTTCTTTGGTTTTGCAGTCACAAATTTTCTTTATTTTTTCCTGCAACTAAATAGTGTTCTCCGAAACTTCCTCCCTTGTTTGCTGAAGGTGGATCATTTGATTGATCCTTCGCTGATTATCGTCCTTTTCACTTCCAGCCTCTTGTAATAGTCTCAAGACTGGAACTGTAAGCGATGTAGGAAAAACAAAATCATTGCCATAAACTAATTCAAATGGTGACATACCTATGGATTTCTTGCTGATAAATCTGTCGGCCTATAATGCGTTGACCAGTTTTCGATGCCATTTTCTCTTATTCGCTACCAATATTTTCTTGATTATATTTACCAAAGTTTTATTTGATGATTCCGCTAACCCGTTGCCTTGTGGGTAGTATGTCGTTGAATGGCCCAGTATAATATTATACTTACTGCAGAACTTGACCATCTTCTTGGATTTAAATGCCGCTGCATTCTCTGTTATAATATTGTGAGGGCAACGAAAACGAGACAGGATATTCGATTCTAAAAATTTAATGATTACCATATCCATGGCCTGCCTTGCTGGAATGGCCTCAATCCATTTGGTGAAATAATATGTACCTGTCAGGATCTATCGATTCTTCCCTGATGATGTGGGATGGATTTACCCTATGAAATCAAGTCCCCACTGTTGGAAATGCACGTTTACTTGAACTGGTTTCAAAGGAAGAGGAAGAAGTTTTTTTTTCCTTGAAAAACTTGACACTCGTGGCAGCTCATCACTGTTTTATATAAATATTAAAATAAATTTGGCCAATAATATCTTGCTCTCAACACTTTATTAGCTATTATTTTCCAAAACAAATGACCACCATAATCACCTTTATGAAAATCATGCATCACCTACTGATCCTCACCTTCAACCAAACAGTTAAGTAGGATACCTCCCAGATCTTTCCAATAAAGAGCATTGTTTAAAATATAGAATTTAGCAGACTTGAGTTTCAGTGATCTACCTTTGCTTCTAGACATCCCTGGAGGTGGTGAAAGATGCTGAAGGACTTAAACTATGTTTGAATACCATGGTGATTGGAGAAAAATTTCTGAAACTGGAACAAGGGAGCCATCATCCTCATCCTCCGACATTGCTGCTATAATATTTATGTCTAGGGCACGTAGGTTTGATTGTGCCATTAGTTTTTCCAAGCCTTGTCCCTTGATGAGCTTTGTGGGTTTAATATTCAAATCATATTCCAACATTGCTGCTATCCACTTACCTCTTCTTCCCTCTGGATAAGTTTGCATCAGGACATCTTTTACTACTGCATTAGGAACATATGCTATGGTATGTGAATGCAGAATATACACTCTAAAATCCTTCAATGCCTTTATAAGAGCCAATGCTTATTTTTAAATAATATTATACCATAAGCCAGCATCTTGGATGGTCCTACTGAAAAAGACAATGGGTTGTTCAATCTGATCTCTCTTTTGCATCAATACCGCAGCCATGGTATGCTCCAATGCAAATGAAAATATAATAAAATCTTGAGTGTAATCAGGACTAATAAAGACTGGGGCATTGGATAAAGAAAACTGTACCAGATTAAATGACTTTATAACATCCTTGCTCCATTTGACAGTGCTATCCTTTTTCAACATATTAGTCATTTCTCGTAAATGTTCAGCCAAATTGGGTATAAATCTGCGTAAGAATTTCATCTTACCATTGAATTCCTCAATCTCTTTTTTTTTGTGTGGGAAGTCTATGTGTTGAATCACCTCCACTCTTAAAGGATCAATGCGGATGCCATCTTTAGAAATGATATGACCCAATAGCTTACCCTCATCCATAACAAAAGGAATCTTCTTCGAATTGAGAGAAATCCTAAAATTTCTGCATCTCTGAAATACAATCCTCAAGTGGTGTAGGTGTTCTTCATCAGAGCTAGGAAACACTGTCAAATCATCTAAATAAACATCCAAAAAAGCATCCTTCTCATTGGCAAAAGTGATGTCCATTGCTCGCTGGAAAGTGGGTCCAACATTCTTCAATCCAAATGGCATTTTGGCATACTGGAAATTTCCCCAAGGTGTCGTAAAAGTGGTGTTGTCTTGGTATTTTTCATGCACCAATATCTGATTATAGCCTAAGTAACCATTGAGTAGTGACATGCATGATGCTACAACTACTCTTTGCAGAATATGATCCATCTTCGGCAGTGGATAGTTATCCTTTAAGGATACTTTATTGAGATTCTAGAAATCTATGCACAACCTTATTTCTTTTGTCTTTTTGCGTACAGGGACTAAATTCAATATCCAATCATAAAATATAATTGGAACAATAATAATAGATTTATATAATCTGTTTACCTCTTTTTCAATGAATGGAAGCAGATTCAGATTGATTCTTCTCAGCTTCTGTCTAATTGGATTCTGATCCGACTTGATGGGAATAGTATGTTGAAATATATTTTTGTCATACATCTTCAAATCTGATTAATCCCATGCAAACACATCAGAAAATTCAGAAAGTAATTTAACATACTATGCCTTTACCTCAGGAGACAATGCTTTTGATAACTTCACAAACTTGGCCTTGTCGGCTGTTCCAAGATTTACATGCTCAACTCCTTTATCAGTAGGCACCAAGCTTGGCTTCCTTGCAGCATAATCTTGATCAAAAATCTCCTCTAAAGGTATAAGACCTCTAGGAATAGCATTATCTTTCAGCTACAACACATCTATCTGATTTTCTTCAATCTCTTTATCATCGGTATCACCATCTATGGAAGTATCCTTGAATTTCCTTTCATTCTGCAAAAAAGCATTAATTTCATTGTCACCCAAAAACACTTTCCAATACCTCAAATTATCCAGAATAGCAGGCCAATGTTTGACATAAATTTCAAATTTGTTGCTGGAGTTCATTGGAATCTTCAAATTTCTTTTAGTAGTGGCAAGATAATTTGCAATAAGATTCTGCATTCGGGGTATTGCCGTCAAAGTGTATTCAGAAAACATTCTCAGGATGTCTAGGACTGCATTTATGTAGGCTCTCAATCATGGATGCTTTTCTTGATACTCTCCCTTTACCTCATTTGATTATCAACTCTGAATCTTCATAGAGAGAAATCCTTCTTGCATTCAACTTCTTAAAAATTTTCAGACTTGCAATCAAAGCTTCATACTCTGCTTCATTGTTAGAGCATTCAAAGGAAAACTTATAAGCACATACTCTAACATTACTAGGAACTTTTTAAGGCTATAAAATAGGGCCTTGAATCCATATTCCTATACCAGCATCGTCCTTACCAACAACTCCGTCAAAATCCATGCTCCAAAGGCCTTCTTCCTCTTCTTCTAGATGCTGAAATTTTGTTTCTTTCTCTTCCTTACCTTGGCCAATTTCTTCATTTTTCTGTCATTCATTGTCCTTTTTCTACTCGTAGGTGGAAAGCTCAGAAAGGCTGGCTAATTTTTCTTTTTCCTATTTAAGGACTTCCCTAAAATTCTCTGAAATTTCAGGTACATCATCTACTTCTACCAACTGAACATGTTCATCATTCAAACCACTATATGACTATAATACAAATGATTCTAAATTTGTACGTATAACATTAATTGGATGATTGACTGGCTTCTCTTTTCTAGTGATCATATATTTCATTTTCTTTTCCGTGTATAGCTTTCTCAATTGACCGAACACTGGGATGGTAGCATAATAGAAATAAAGTTGTATAGTTCACTTTAGTTTTGCACCCCACGATCTGGAAAAAATCATTCCAAACCATGGTGGAACATCAGCAACAACCACATCCATCAAAACATTCTTGGCTAGGATTTGATCTAAAGATACTACCAAGTCTTTGATAAGACCAATACAATGGACCCTACAGGAGTCAAAGGAATAAAAATCATGGTATTTTCAGGTAATATCAAGACCCAAATTCTCCATAATGGCTTTACGCATCAACTTGTGAGAGGCCCTAGAATCCAACATAGTATTGTGTAGAATATACTCATGCAATATAAGACTCAGGTAAAAAGGAGGAACTTCACTATCTTCAGACTGGCCTTCTATGGCAGGACCAAAAATGAGTTCAGGATAATCATCTTCAACATTTACCATACCTGACATAGAGTCTATTATTTCCTAAATCTACCTTAGGCTGAAGGAAGGCAGAGTTCAGGGTAACATCAAACCACGCTCAGTCTGGTAGCTAGCCCTACCAGAATAGGAGAGGGCTCTCTCCGGGTCAATATCGGGAAAAATGTATCAATAGGGCTTGAGATGACTGAAATTAATGATAATTTTAGGCTAGGTATATAAATCAAGGAGTTTCAAATGATTTTTTTGGGTTTTTGTCGCAAACAAGGGAAAGGCAATTTTGGGTCTAGGGATTAGGCCCAGTTTTTGCAGAATTCTAATTGGGGCAGGGAAATCAATGGTTTAATGCTTCCAAATTTAATGGATGGATGGTTTAGACCACTAAGGGGCTAAAGAGGGCAAGATATCTCAAGGATCCTCTCCAAAAAGATGAAAACATGTAAAATCAAACAAAACTAAAGGCAGAGCAAAGCAAGCTATTGAATTCCACCTTTAACACTGATTTGTTTAATCTAAGAAGAACAGAGAAGGGAAATTATACACATAAACATTCAGTGAAACTTACAAATAAATAGAGAAGAACACCATCAACACACAGAGCCACAAGGATCCCAAAAAGTGCTGCAAACCCTGGTCTTTCCCTTTGCCAAAAATGCAGAAGTGTATGTACAATGAAGTGCCAAACAATTCCCAAGTATCCAACCCTCAAAATGTCTGAGAAAATACATAATATATACAAGCCTAACCCATTCCCATGCCTCTAGGGGTCGAGCTCATCCTTCTAGGAGCTGTTTCAACCAATTCTAAACTAGGAACTGAAATCTAGGCAATCAAACAACTTGACTCTATATGGTAGGAAATTGATTCATTCATTTAATTTTGACTTTTTAGTGAATGAATCCTCTAGAACAAGTAAAAATGTGCCAAATTTACATCATGGTCATGAAATTACATCAAGGTAGATCAATAGTTACATGAAAAAGTGAAACTAGTCAAAACTAGGCGAAATTATGAGCTGAAGAGTGAAAAATAGGCCAAAATTCTCTATGCATCGTGCCCAAAATCTCTATGCGTAGCACAAATTTGCAGCTGATTTTGAGGCCCTTCCTGAAGTCAAAATTGAGCTCATGATAGCTCGTTGGAAAGCCCTGCCTGTCTACTTTCCAACCCAAGTGGAATTTCTAGATTTGGATGTCATTTTCCCCTTCAAAACTTCAATCGCCCAATACTATTTCTTGTGTGTGCAAAAAGTGGCAGAAAGGCCATTTTCAAGGTGATTTTGACCCTTTAGGCCACCCAGAACTTGATTAAATTCTTAGGCCATTCCTGAGCATGCATAAATTTTCATAAAAAATCCAAAAATGTCAAGTTTTCCTCCAGAGGATCTCCCAATCATAAGCGCGCGCAAGGTGGCGCTACGCATCGGGTAAGAAAATCTGTTTTGTGACCAAAAATTCAAAATTGACAAACTTTTCTCCAAATTCCTTGAAATTTGGACTGAAGGTCCCTCATCAAGTATCATGCTCATCCAAAGAATCTTCAGCCAATATTTGAAGTGGATCAGGCCTTTTCCAACGTTTCAGTGCCCTTCTTAGCCTCACCTTTAGGATCTTGATTTTCTCTTTGCAGACATATGTGTGTGACCAATAGTGGTTCTTCATGTGTTGGAGCATGTTCTTCTCTTTTTTTGCCTTCTCCAACAACTTCTCCAAATGGATGTTGACTCTCTCCAGCCATGTCTCTCTATCGGCCTCAATCTCCCGCTTGATAGGTGTCATCTTGGATGGGCTTTTCCGGGCAGCTTGTCGGTTCTCACGGATGTTTTGCAAATTCATGATCATCTGTTGATCCTCCAGCTACTTATTCTGCTGCTCTAGATATTTGATGATCCACTGAGCTCTCTGCAACTTGTCATTCAATGTGTCGATCTCAGTTTTCTGCTCCTGAATGATCTCCCTCAGTTTTGAGCTAGGAGAGCTCAAATCAAAATAAATGAGTGTAAAATCAGTGTCTTGTCCTCCTGAAGGGCCCTCATCCTGCATAGGCCTCTTGCCTTTGTCCTGTACCTGTGATGATGTCGAAAGAGAGACCCTTTCCACCCCAAGTGGAGATAGTACTCGTGCTGCTAATGAAGGTAACGAGACCCCTTCCACCCCAAGAGATAGTACCTGCCGTGCGTCACAACAAGGCTCAAAAGCCTTCTCGTATAGTAAATACACAATTGAAAACCGATGAGCAGGCTATATCTCGTGACCCCAAACTGATGTGAAGGCGTTCAAATCGTTGCCGGAATAATCTCTGGAGGAGGTTGAGGGGCTGTAAAGAAGTCACAGGAAATGAAATCCTCCCATACAATGCCCTACAATCCAAGCTGATGTACAACAATGATCTTGATGAGTGCATAATGATAAATGTTGTTATGCTGCTGCTCGGGAGTCTTCTTCTGCACAAGATTAGTCATCTGCTCTATGTTTCGACACATGAAATATGGAATGCTCATCATCCTCACTCTCGTGAAATGCATCAATAATCGAATATGGTAAGCATAAAGGTGCGAGAACTGACCCCCACAGCTGAATTATCTGATGATGAGTTTCATCAATGGCACATAGGATTCTTTCAGGAATCGGAATGTGAATACCCTGCTGAGCTACCTCAGATAGCCAGGCCTGATGTATGGCTCATAATACACTTTGTCTAGCTGTTGTCTCTTGTTCCACTGTTCACCTACATTAGGTATCCCAGTAGCCTGTGAAATGGTTTCTGGTGTCAAAATGAAATTTACATCCGCAAGATTCACATGACCATCATGCAAATGTAATACGAACAAGTGAGCCAACTCTTGATGGTAACCAACTCTAGCAATCATCTCACAATATTGATAGCATGATTGTTGCTGAAAACAAGATATTGCAAGTGAGTAGGCTTGTAGGTCAGTCAACGATGTGGGCTCTTCTCTGACATGTTTGGCACCTTTTCGAGGCCTTCCCAGTACATGCATCTCTGTGGTAGAATCACTATCTTTCTCATATGATGAATCTTTTTTTGTCATTGTGTTGAAATGTGTATGACAAGTATGTGTTTGGTTTGTTTGAAAATGTAAAATTGGTGCTTTGTTTTCAATGCCAAATATGCCAAAGATGAAGGGACTATGAAGAATATGGAACAGTGGGAAAAGTGGACTGTGGAGTTTGTCAAGTGAGATTTGAAATGTGTTAACAGTCACTTGACTGTGTTTAGGGATGTGAGGTTTGGGAATTTGCTAAAAATGATATGGGAGAGGGAAAATGGTAGGAAATGGTAGGGTTTTAGAAATAGGAAGAATGGGGACAAGTGATATGAGTGATTGTGGAATATAGGGGAATAGGAATGAACTGTAGTTACAGTAGAACTGTGGAGGAAAGGGAAAATATGGTGGCATATGACAAGGGTTCAGCACCAAAACCAAATTTTAGAACTTCAAATATAAACCCTATGGAACAACCTTTGTAAAAAGATAGGGTTTATGCTTACACCATTCAAATTCTCCAACCAACCTTTGAAACAACACTAAACACTGATAATGCACCCACAATCCCAAGGAACTTACTGAGTGTACCTGAGTCAGCCAAATTTGATGAAGAAATGGTGATAATCTACTTTGAGGTTTTGCACTACACACAAACCCAAAGTTATGTTTGATTGATGCGTCATGACAAAGGTAATTTTGCTAAAGAACAACAATGCACTGCCAAGGGTTCAGTGTAAAAGCCACGCTTCTCCGACAAGCCAACACTTCAACACACAACAAATTAAACTCACAATTTTTTTTTTACAACTGAGCTCAACTTCTCTGATGCTTCTTGAATGCAAATGGATTGATAAATGTGGAAAATATCTCATATAGTGAAGAATTTAATTCTTGCTTCTTACAAACCCCTTTTTGTAATGTTTTGAAATTGGCACTTTTTCACTTTTAATACAAACTCTGTTCGGCTTGTTTCCACTTGAATTTTGACTGAAATGATTGCTCCTTTGACAATTTTTTTGTAGGGATGACTTGCATGTTTTGGCAAAGGCGACCAGGGCTGCGCCTTGAAAAATCTAACAACTGAAATTTTTTGAAAATATACATAGCATTTATTACAAAGGAAAAAATGACGATTTTCTTCAAAACAAAGTTTTGAAGAAAAGTCATGATCAATCATTATAACGATGAAATTTTGTGATGAAAACTTATTTTGAACCTCCCTCTGGCCTGCTGGCATTATTGGACACTTTGAAGATGAAATTTGTGAAACCCTAGACCTAAAAAGACCTAAAAACCCTAAAATGACTCTTTGTTGGCCAAGAGGCCAAAACAGGACTATGAATGACTTTAAAATAGATTTTATGAACAGACCTGAGCCAGCAGGTACAAGGCATGAGGGGTATGAGTGACAAGGCCCTTCTGTCAGATGATGGAATGCCCCTAACGGAATGCAACTGAATGAACTGAATGAGACACCTAAAAATGAAATGCAATAAGAGAAATGATCTCTGACGGAGGGATGAAAAGACCAACTCTAACATTGGCTCCAATGGTGATGGTAGATCCTGGGAGGTGCCAAGAACTACAGATCTCTGGGAGAGTAGGCAGTGCCTTCTTCCATTGGGCTATGGAGTCCATTATTTTGAAAAATCCACATAATAATTTTAACTCAATTTATTTGACTAAAAACTTGACTCAAACTGACTCAAACTTTGACACTAAAATGACTGAACCAAAACTGACTTGACAAATTCGAACCAAAACTGAGATCCTTCTTCAAAATTATGGCCTTCACTTCAAGCCCCAAATTGAAGAAAAGATCACAGTGCACACTTACGATGAAATTGAAAGAAATGGTATGTACAATGACAATGTGATCAGTAGAAACACCTTAGAAATGGTACCGCTTGAGCAGCAGACCATTGACCGGTCCTCCTGGACAATCTTCCCCATTCATCTCCTTCAAAAGAAAGGCGTTCTAACCTCGATATGCAGCAATCCTAAAGGGACCTTTCCAGATATTTTCAAACTTACCGTGCTTACCCTTTTCCTCATTCCTTGCATCCCACTTCAGCACTACTTCCTCCAATTGGAATTTGTCCACCTTTGCTTTCCTGTCATAGATCTTCTTGATTCTCTCCTACAGCTTAAATGTGTTCTGAAAAACTTCATCTCTTGTTTACTGCAAATGAATTATCTGATTTATTCTTCTCTTCATATGGCTTTCTTCACTGCCAGCTTCCTAAAGAAGCTTGACCATCGGAACAGCAAGGGAGGTAGGAAACACCGTGTCTACTCCATATACCAAGTCAAAGGGAGACATACCAATGGATTTTTTCTGACTCACTCGGTCCGCCCAAAGTGCGTTGACTAACTTCTTATGCCAACCTTTTTTATTGATTTCCAGCAACTTTTTAATGATGTTGACCAAAGATTTGTTGGAAGATTCCGCCAATCCGTTGCTTTGTGGATGATAGGCGGTTGAGTGTCCCAAAGTGATATGATACTTTTTACAAAGCTCAATCATCCTTTTTGATTTGAAAGCTGCTGCGTTATCAGTAATTATCTTATTCGGGCAACCAAAACGAGACAAAATGTTATTCTCAAGGAATGAAATTATTACCGCATCCGTAGCTTGTCTGATGGGAATTGCTTCGATCCATTTCGTGAAATAATCTGTGGCCGTGAGGATCCATATATGCTGTCCTGAAGAAGGAGGATGGATCTCCCCAATGAAATCCAAACCTCACTGCTGAAAAGGGGCGCTTACCTCAATAGGCTTAAGTGGCAAAGGCTACAATTTCTGCCTTCCTTCGAAAATCTGACATTTGTGACAGCTCTTGACAGTCTTATACACACCAGCAAACAATGTCGGCCAATAGTATCCCGCTCTCAAAAAATTATTGGCTGTTGTTTTCCAAAACAAGTGACCGCCACAATCTCCTTTATGAAAATCCTCCATAACCCGCTTTGCTTATTCTTCAACCAAACAATTCAACAAAACACCACCAGGATCTTTCTAATAAAGTGCAGAATTCAAAATACAATATTTTGTAGCCTTCAATTTCAGATTTCTACCTTTGTTTTTAGTCATGTTGGGAGGTGGTGACAAATTTTGAAGAACATACACAATATATGAATACCACGGAGAAGCAACAAAAATCTTCGATACCTGAAGTGGTGAGTTCTCCTCATTCTCATCAGACATGGAAATAATCAGATTTATGTCTAGTGCATGCAAATTCGATTCAGCCATAAGCTTCACTAGCCCTTGTCCTTTGATAAGCTTCGTAGGCTTTATCTCCACATCATACTCCATCAAAGCTGCAATCCACTTGCCTCGTCTTCCTTCTAGATCAGTTTGTGCTAAAACATCTTTCACAGCAGCGTTAGGAACATAAGCCAAAATATGAGAATTCAGAATATATAGCCGGAAATCCTTTAATGCTTTTACCAGTGCCAGAGCTTGCTTCTCAATGATGTTATATTTCAAGGCTGAATCTCTTATAGTTTGACTGAAAAAATCTATTGGTTTCTCATGCTCATCTCTTTTCTGCATTAACACAGCTGCCATGGTATGCTCCAAAGAAAATTAAAACAAAATAAAATCTTGGGTGTAATCCGGGCTGATTAAAACTGGAGCTGAAGATAGTGCCAACTTCACCAAATTAAAAAATTTTATAGTCTCTTCAGTCCACTTCACTTGGCTATCCTTTTTAAGCATGTTTGTAATCTCTCTTAGATGTTCAGCAAGATTAGGGACAAAACTACGTAAAAAGTTCATCTTACCGTTAAAAGACTGAATCTCCTTCTTGTTCTGGGAAGGGTCAATTTGCTGAATTGCTTCTACACGTGCTGGATAAATACGAATGCCATATTTTGAAATAATGTGACCAAGTAGTTTTCCCTCATCCATGGCAAACAAGCTCTTCTTCGGATTAAGTGACACACCGTATTTTCTGCACTTTTGAAAGACAATTTTTAAGTGATACATATGCTCTTCATCTGAATTGGAAAAGACTGTCAAATCATCAAGGTATATAACAAGCAAAACATCCTTCTCATTCGCAAAAGTCATGTCCATCGCCCGCTGAAATGTCGCACTAGCATTCTTTAAACCAAATGGCATCTTGGCATAGTGGAAAGTTCCCCACGGAGTGGTGAACGTTGTTTTGTCTCGGTCGTCCTCATGGACCAAAATTTGGTTATACCCGAAATAACCATCGAGTAGTGACATACGAGATGCTCCAACTACTCGCTGAAGTATATGATCCATTTTGGGCAATGGATAATTGTCCTTCAATGACACCTTGTTCATATTTCGGAAATCAATGCACAACCGAATCTCACCTATCCTTTTCCGCACTGGCACCAAATTGGAAATCCAATTAGAAAATATGATGGGAACAATGATTCTTGCTTTGTATAACCTATTTACCTCCTTCTCAATTGATGGCAACAACTTCGGGTTGATTCTTCTTAGCTTTTGTCTGAAAGGCTTCTGATTAGGCTTGATTGGAATAGTGTGCTGAATTATATTCATATCATACGTCTTCAAGTCTGAATAGGCCCAAGAAAAAGCATCAACAAAAGAAGACAACAAACTAATATATTTTTCTTTTACCTCCGGTGGCAATGATTTTGACAATTTCACCATCTTTGGATTCTCAGCTGATCCAATGTTTACATCTTCAACTCCCTTTTCAGTTGGCCGCAAGGTTGGTTTTTTAGCTACATCATCCTGATCGAAGAGCTCTTCTAAAGGTATCAAGCCTTTAGGAATAACATTATCTTTCAGCTGCAACACTTCCATTTGATTGACTTGGACATCAGCTTCACCATCATCATATTCTACATCAACTGAGGTATCTTTGAACTTGCCTTTGTTTTGCAAAAATTCATTAATCTCATCATTATCTTGGAAAAATTGCCAACATATTTGATTATCCGGGATGGTAGGACGGTGCTTCACATGAATTTCGAACTTATTACTTGAATTCATTGGGATCTTAAAATTACTTGCTGCCTTAGCAAGTGCATCTGCAATTCCATTTTGAATGCGAGGAATACAAGTCAAGGTATAATCTGAAAACAACTTCAAAATATCAAGAACAACATTTCTGTAAGCTCGCATTCGGGGATGCTTCATTTGGTATTCACCCTTCACTTGCTTAATCACAAATTCGGAGTCGCCATAGATTTAAATTCTCTTAGCATTCAACTTTCTAAGAATTTTTAGGCCAGCAATCATAGCTTCGTACTCAGCCTCATTGTTTGAACAATCGAATGCTAGCTTGTAAGAACATACCCATACATTTCTCGGTACCTTGTTTGGAGCGAAAAAAGGACTGCGTACCCAAATAAAAATTCTAGAACCATCATTTCCCACTGCACCATCGAAATCCATGGTCCATAGACCCTCTTCATCATCTTCTAAGTGCTGAAATTGTGCTAGCTCTGTTTTCTCTGCTTGCTGTCCACTATCTTTAGCTGATTTCTCAACTATGATTTCCGGTTATCGCCTTTCATTCTTCAAAACTTCTCTGAAATTCTCGGTAATCTTTGGAACATATTCTACTTGAACTAACTGACTATCTACATCATTGAAACTATCGGCATACAAAACAAAAGACTCTAAATCTGTATGTACATAATTAATCGGATGATTAACCGGTTTCTCCTTGCTTGTAATCATGTACTTCATTTTTTGTTCCCGGTACAACTTTCTCATTTGGCCAAACACAGGAATCGTTGCATAGGAGAAATCTAATTGTAATGTCCCTTTCAATTTTTCTCCCCAAGATCTGGAAAGTAGCATACCAAATCTGGGAGGAATGTCTGCCATAACTACGTCCATAAAAACATTCTTTGTTGGAATTTGATCCAAAATAACAACCAAGTCTTTAATGAGCCCAATACATCTCACTCTGCTAGAATCAAATGAATAAAGATCATGGTACTTCCTAGTGATGTCCAAACCCAACTTGTCCATGATTGCCTTCAACATAAGATTATGGGAAGCACCAGAATCAAACATGGAATTATGCAATACAAACTCATGCAATCGAAGACTGATGTAAAAAGGAGGAACTTTGCTATCTGGAGACCCACCATCTAAAGCTGGTCCAAATATCAGTTCAGGTTGATCATCTTCAATATTCACCATATCAGACATAGGATCAAAATTCAAAATTTTAGAAACTTGACCTCTATAACTGTTGTTCTTCATTATTTCAGTCAAGGGAATGGATACCTTTAATTTAGAAATCTCATTCTCAAAACTAAAGGCTGAAGTATTTTCAATCTCTTTAGCTGGAATATATTTCTTTTCAGCCTTCTCCCTCGATGTAATTGGCTGATTTGATTTTTCTGCTGATGATGACTTGGTGGCAGCAAGATCAACTATCTCTTTTGCTTTCTTTTGTGCAACTGGTGAATCGTTTTTAGGTGCTGAAACTTCCTTTCTCTTTTGGATTGGGTTTACAGGCACATCTCTATTTTTAAGAGAATATTGCTTCTATTGGGCTAACAAGGCATTCATATAACCTCTCTGAAACTCATCCGACTCTTCCTCAAGAGCTGCATCATTTGCCAAGATAAAATCCTCATCTCTTTGTACATCTGAACTTTATGCATAATCCTCATCTTTAGTGATATAAAGGGGAAAATCATCAGGATTAAAGAAGTGATTTTCCTTCCCTACTACATCATCTTCATCATCTGAATCCTGACCAACAAAATTCTGCTGAAGAGGTGTCTTTACTTGCTGCTGGACTGCTGGTTCTTGTGCTCGCTGCTCTCATTGTTTGATCCTAAATTGTGGCTGCTACTGACCACGGAAATTGGGATTTCAGATCTACGGTTTGGGCTTATCAAGTGTGAACCTTTCGATCATTTTTTCCTCCTTGCGAAGTAGTTGATCTGATGTAGAAGCTTCTTCCTTTATTACGGCTTTCTTCTCAGCTCTGAATCTAGCTCTCTTGTCATTCAAATTTGCCTCAACACTCACCGCAATCTTCTACATGTCCTCTAAAGTGGGCGGATCTCTTTCCCGTAATGAATAGGCCATGTCTGGATCAAAACCATCTGGAAACTTAAGCAAAGCTGACTTCTTAGATGGCCTTAAATCATCGGGAATTGCATTATAAACCGCATTAAATCTAATACAATAGTCTTGGACGGACTCACCAACATTGCGCTTGATCTTGGTATATTCAGAAGTGATTTGAAGTGGATCTTTCTTTATTTCCCACCGATATGGAAACTGTCTCTGAAGCTCAGCCAATCTAGCAATACTTCTAGGCTGCAAAGCTCTGAACCACATACGTACCTCACCTCCAAAAGTTTTCACAAAAAATCTCATGGTGACATTTTCTTCATCAATTTCATGGAGATCAAAGAATTCTGTCATTCTATCAATATGCTGATGAGTAGGAACACTCTGAGGAGTTCCATAAAACAATGGGATTTTACTCTGATAATCAGCAGGCATGGCATCCAAGTTTGGAGGCAAGACAAGGGGTGCGAATCTAGTGGCCATTGCTCTTGGTGGATTTATAATCTATCTTGGAGAAACGGGTGGAGTAGGAGAAGTAGATGTACGAGGTGTATGTGGTGGGGATGGAGGAGAAAATACTACAAATTTCTGAGCAGATATAGATGGTTGCATGGGAATGGTAGGAATGAAAGAAGGCTCAGCGTGAACTTGTGAATCAGAAGTAACTACTGATGGACCAAGAGTTTCAGATGCAGATTCGATAAAATCAGGAATATTCGTTGCCACAATAGAGTTTTGAATGTTCAAGATGTAACTATCAATGGATCTATTAGCTTGTTCAATCTCAAGAGGCTTGATAAACTTGGGATTTATGACACTAGAACCAGTAGCACTTTCAGACTTAGTTTCAAACAACGATAACTCGAATTGATCATCAAACTCAATATCCTCAAGGAATTCAAATACAGTAGGGCATGAATGAGATTTAAAAAAAGGGATGACGGGACTTTCTCAATGGAGGATTCTTGAAATAAGATTGGGATTCTCATACACTGGAGGTGGATTGGGATCCGGATTTGCTCTAGTATGTCTTCTGGAAGCGAGTGTGTTGATCTATTCAAAAATAAAAGGACAAAACCAACTTATTTCAGCCTATCGAATTCTAGGCTCATCACACACAAGTCCAAAATGATCTGATATGTTGGGGTAATTCACAAGTCAAGTGTCACGTTCACAAGCTAAACCGGAGATTGACTGAAGCAGCGTTTATCTACTTTCGCTAATGCAAAGCAAAAGTGTTTCGAAGGCTACCTGGCATAACTTCAGGCTCTGTTTGTAGCTTATAAAACAAATAACACCGACAAGAAAACCATTTTAATCCCCAATATGGTCGCCACTATGTTATTTCCTAAATCTACCTCAGGCTGAAGGAAGTCAGAGTTCAGGGTAACATCAAACCATGCTCAGTCTGGTAGCTAGCCCTACCAAAATAGGAGAGGGCTCTCTCCGGGTCAATGTCAGGAAAAATGTATCAATAGGGCTTGATATGACTGAAATGAATGCGAATTTTAGGCTAGGTATATAAATCAAGGAGTCTGAAATGATTTTTGGGGGTTTTTGTTGGAAACAAGGGAAAGACAATTTTGGGTCTGGGGATTAGGCCCAGTTTTTGCAGAATTCTAATTGGGGCAGGGAAAGCAATGGTTTTGATGCTTTGAAATTTAATGGATGGATGGTTTAGACCACTAAGGGGCTGAAGAGGGAAATATATCTCAAGGATCCTCTCCAAACAGATGAAAACATGTAAAATCAAACAAAACTAAAGGCAAAGCAAAGAAAGCTATTGGATTCCACCTTTAAACATTGATTTGTTTAATTTAAGAATAAAAAAGAAGGGAAATGATACACATAAACATTCAATGAAACTTACATATACATAGAGAAGAACACCATCAAAACACAGAGCCACAAGGATCCCAAAAAGTGTTGCAAACCCTGGTCTTTCCTTTGCCAAAAATGCCGAAATGTATGTACAATGAAGTGCCAAACAATTCCCAAGTATCCAACCCTAAAAATGACTTCGAAAATACATAATATAGACCAGCCTAACCCCTCCCCATGCCTCTAGTGGTCAAGCTCATCCTTCTAGGAGTTGTTTCAACCAATTCTAAACTAGGAACTGAAATCTAGGCAATCAAACAACTTGCCTCTATATGGTAGGAAACTGATTCATTCATTTAATTTTCACTTTTTAGTGAATTAATCCTGTAGAACAAGTAAAAATTTGCCAAATATACATCATGGTCATGAAATTACATCAAGGTATATCAATAGTTACATGAAAAAGTGAAACTAGTCAAAACTAGGCGAAATTCTGAGCCGTGGAGTGAAAAATAGGCCAAAATACTCTATGCACCACGCCCAAAATCTCTATGCGTAGCACAAGTTTGGAGCTGATTTTGAGGCACTTACTAAAGTCAAAATTGAGTTCATGATAGCACGTTGGAAATCCCTGCCTGTCTACTTTCCAAACCAAGTGGAATTTCTGGAATTGGTGTCCATTTTCCACTCCAAAACTTCAGTCTCCCAAGATTGGTTCTTGTGTGTGTAAAAGGTGGCAGAAAGGCCATTTTCAAGGTGTTTTTGACCCTTTAGGCCACCCAGAACTTGATAAAATTCTTAGGCCATTCCTGAGCATGCATAAATTTTCATAAAATATCCAAAAATGTCAAATTTTCCTCTAGAAGATCTCCCAATCATAAGCGTGCGCAAGGTGGCGCCACGCATAGGGCAGGAAAACCTGTTTTGTGACCAAAAAATTCAAAAATGACAAAATTTTCTCCAAATTACTTGAAATTTGGACTGAAGGTCCCTCATCAAGTATCATGCTCAGAAAAAGAAGCTTCGGCCAAGATTTGAAGAGGATCAGGCCTTTTCCGATGTTTCAGTGCCATTCTTAGCCTCGCCTTCAGGATCTTGATTTTCGCTTTGCAGACATGTGTGCCTGCCCAATAGTGGTTCTTCATGTGTTAGAGCATGTTAATCTCTTTTTTCACCTTCTCCAAAAACTTCTCCAAATGGATGTTGACTCTCTCAAGCCATGTCTCTCTATCGGCCTCAATCTCCCGCTCGATAGGTGTCATCTCGGATGGGCTTCTCCGGGAAGCTTGTCGGTTCTCACGGATGTTTTGCAACTCCATGATCATCTGCTGATCCTCCCGCTGCTTATTCTTCTGCTCCATATAGTTGATGATCCACTGAGCTCTCTACAACTTGTCATTCAATGTGTCGATCTCAGTTTTCTGCTCCTGAATGATCTCCCTCAGTTTTGAGCTAGGAGAGCTCAAATCAACATCAATGAGTGTAAAATCAGTGTCTTGGCCTCCTGAAGGCCCCTCATCCTGCATAGGCCTCTTGCCTCTGTCCTGTACTTGTGCTGATGTCAAAAGCAAGACCCCTTCCACCCCAAGTGGAGATAGTACTCGTGCTGCTGATGAAGGTAACAAGACCCCTTCCACCCCGGGTGGAGATAGTACTTGTCGTGCGGCCGCAAATAAGGCTCTGGTGCCTCTCTAATAGGTAACACATACTGGCACACCGATGATAGGATCTGTCTCAGGACCCTCAAACTGATGTGAAGGCTCACCTGCATCATGAATAATCTCTGGAGGAGGTTGAGGGGCTGTAAAGAAGTCACAGGAAATGAAATCCTCCCATACAATGCCCTACAATCCAAGCTGATGTACAACAATGATCTTGATGAGTGCATAATGATAAATGTTGTTATGCTGCTGCTCGGGAGTCTTCTTCTGCACAAGATTAGTCATCTGCTCTATGTTTCGACACATGAAATATGGAATGCTCATCATCCTCACTCTCGTGAAATGCATCAATAATCGAATATGGTAAGCATAAAGGTGCGAGAACTGACCCCCACAGCTGAATTATCTGATGATGAGTTTCATCAATGGCACATAGGATTCTTTCAGGAATCGGAATGTGAATACCCTGCTGAGCTACCTCAGATAGCCAGGCCTGATGTATGGCTCATAATACACTTTGTCTAGCTGTTGTCTCTTGTTCCACTGTTCACCTACATTAGGTATCCCAGTAGCCTGTGAAATGGTTTCTGGTGTCAAAATGAAATTTACATCCGCAAGATTCACATGACCATCATGCAAATGTAATACGAACAAGTGAGCCAACTCTTGATGGTAACCAACTCTAGCAATCATCTCACAATATTGATAGCATGATTGTTGCTGAAAACAAGATATTGCAAGTGAGTAGGCTTGTAGGTCAGTCAACGATGTGGGCTCTTCTCTGACATGTTTGGCACCTTTTCGAGGCCTTCCCAGTACATGCATCTCTGTGGTAGAATCACTATCTTTCTCATATGATGAATCTTTTTTTGTCATTGTGTTGAAATGTGTATGACAAGTATGTGTTTGGTTTGTTTGAAAATGTAAAATTGGTGCTTTGTTTTCAATGCCAAATATGCCAAAGATGAAGGGACTATGAAGAATATGGAACAGTGGGAAAAGTGGACTGTGGAGTTTGTCAAGTGAGATTTGAAATGTGTTAACAGTCACTTGACTGTGTTTAGGGATGTGAGGTTTGGGAATTTGCTAAAAATGATATGGGAGAGGGAAAATGGTAGGAAATGGTAGGGTTTTAGAAATAGGAAGAATGGGGACAAGTGATATGAGTGATTGTGGAATATAGGGGAATAGGAATGAACTGTAGTTACAGTAGAACTGTGGAGGAAAGGGAAAATATGGTGGCATATGACAAGGGTTCAGCACCAAAACCAAATTTTAGAACTTCAAATATAAACCCTATGGAACAACCTTTGTAAAAAGATAGGGTTTATGCTTACACCATTCAAATTCTCCAACCAACCTTTGAAACAACACTAAACACTGATAATGGTAATTTCACAATCCTGTGAACTTACTTGGTGCAAAAAATTTGAGTCGTTTCGGAAATTTGATGAACAAATGGTGAGGATATTCTTTGGAGGCTCTGTGTGCCGCGCACAAACCCAGTGCGCCGCACCTCCTGGATGCGCCGTGACAGTGCAATTATACATAGTGAAAATTGGCCCAATGCACATTGCGGTCTATTTGTGCTGCGCCTTCCTCCCGATGCATCGCGCAGCACTCCAACACACAGTCGGCCTTCAAACTCACAATTTCGTTTTCTTTTTTACAACTGAGCTCGACTTCTCTGATGCTTATTTAATGCAAATGGATTGATAAATGTGGAAAATATCTCATATAGTGAAGACTTTAACTTTTTCTTCTTACAAACCCATTTTTGTAATGTTTTGAAATTGGCACTTTTTCACTTTTAATACAATCTCTGTTCGGCTTGTTTCCACTTGAATTTTGACTGAAATGATGGCTCCTTTGTCATTTTTTTTGCAGGAATGACTGACATGTTTTGCCAAAGGTGACTAGGGCTGCGCCTTGGAAAATCTAACAACTGAAAATTTTTGAAAATATACATAGCATTTATTACAAATGACAAAATGACGATTTTCTTCAAAACAGAGTTTTGAAGAAAAGTCATGATAAATCATTATAACGATGAAATTTTTTGATGAAAACTTATTTTGAACCTCCCTCTGGCCTACTAGGATTATTGGACACTTTGAAGACAAAATTTGCGAAACCCTAGACCTAAAAAGACCTAAAAACACTAAAATGACTCTTTGCTGGCCAAGAGGCCAAAACAGGACTATGAATGAGTTTTAAATAGATTTTATGAACAGACCTGAGCCAGTAGGTACAAGGCATGAGGGGTATGAGTGACAAGGCCCTTCCGTCAGATGATGGCATTCCCCTAACGGAATGCAACTGAATGAACTGAATGAGACACCTAAAAATGAAATGAAATAAGAGAAATGATCTCTGACGGAGGGATGAAAATACCGACTCTAACAGAGTCTATTTGTAAAATTATAGATACCTGATGTTTGTAAGTGTTTTTCTTCACCAATTCAGCTAAGGGAATGGACACCTTCAGCTTAGCAATTTCATTTTCTAAATTAAAAGATGGAACTTTTTCTACCTCTTTGATGAGAGGATCTTTCTTCTCCACTTTCTCCTTGGCCACACTTGGATGATTACTCTTCTCATTTGATGTGTTATTTGTCGAGAGTACTTTGCTGGAAGATGGTTCAGTGGGTTCTTTCCCTTTCCTCTGAGTGTTTGAATAGTCATTCTTCGATTGCAACTCTTTCCTTTTTTGAATGGGATTTATGGGCACATCTCTGCTCCTTGAAGAATACTGCTTCTGCTGTGATGACAAAGCATTCATATATCCTCTTTGATAATCATAATACTCTTCCTCTAATGCTACATCATTGGCCAATATGAAATATTCATCTCTTCGAGTGTCTGGAGTCACTACATATTCTTCATCCTCTGTCAGGAAAATGGGTGTACCATCAACAGTAAAAAAGTGGTTATCTTAAACTACTGGATCATCATCAGCATCTGTTTCCATCCCCTACACATAATTTTGCTACAAAGGGTTTATGATATACTGTTGTTGTGTTGCTTTATCCTACACTTTATTTTCCCTCTGCTTGATTCAGAATTGGGGCTGCTGTTGTCCTCTGAATTTCATATTCCTGATTTATGCTTTAGGTCTATCTTCAACCGATCAACCATATTCTCTACTGTTTAGATCAAAGTATCCATATTACTGTTTGAAGGAGATGCTTCGTCTTTTACAGTCACCCTCTTTTCAGCTCTCGTCTGTGCCCTTTTAGCCATAACTAATATGCCATATCAGCATCGAAAAAATCTGTAAATTTGAGCAAAGATAACTGTTGAGCCTCAAAATTGTGCTTTCCTTCACTTCATTTTACCTCATTTTCCCTTTTCCATTGCTATATTAGACCCAATTGATCAATTAATATAGTTAAAATTACTTCTAGAATGATTTACATGACTGACTTGTTAAATTTTGTGATTTTTGCCATTATAAAGCATTTTGACCGGAACTAGCTGCAGAATGCAGACATTCCGTAGCTAACCGGTGATTATGCAGCTGCCTTCATGTTTGAGTATGTTCCAGGTGGCCTCTTGAGAAAAACCGCATATGGGCATGATCCACGTCATGTCTACATGGTTCGTTGTTCATCATGGAGGAAGAAACGAATTCTGGGTATGGTTTTGAACGTGGGGAACACATTTAGGAAGGAAGACTTCTATTAGGACTGTCTCAGTCCAGATGTCTTTTTCTCTTCACGCAGCCACTTCAAAGAGTCCTAACGTGATTCCGATGAGGAAAGACAATGTTCCTGAATTATTGCAATTATTGTTATGTGCATTTGCTTTATAAAGACTTGGGAGACCGAGAGCTATGTTAGAGATTTTATGTTAGATTTGTTGCTAGATTTTGTTTAGACTCTGTGCTACATTCCTGAGACGCAGAGTGTTATGTTCAAACTATTTCATCTTTAATGGAGCAGACCGTGTTGTTCTGAAGTGTGATTTAATTTGGAGTTGAATTCCGTCAGGTGGTAGAGGGCCCCTGCCTCTTGCACGGATTTATTTTGCGTAAATTAGATAAGTTTCCTAGCTGCCTTTACGTTTTGCATTTGAATTAATAGTTGTTTTAATTAGCTATTGTAGTCGTACTCATTCTAACTCTTCCACAAGAAGATGCTCTTCCAAAAGAGTATAATGATGAATGTTGAATGACTATAGTATTGTAGGATTAGGAGTTGAATTTATAGTTGTTTTAACTAGCTACTGTAGTTATATTCATTCTAACTCTTCCACAAGAAGACACTCTTCCAAAAGATTATAATGATGAATGATGAATAGCTATGGTACTGTAGGATTTAGTTGTAGTTTTTGATGTTCACTATCACAGTTACACTTGTTCTAATCACTCTTCCACAAGAAGAAACTCTTCCAAGAAATTCTTAAGAAGTTCAAGGCATGACCGTGATAATGAATGATTTAGTTGTGTGTTTGTACTAAGTATCATCTCTGTTCTTGCTCTTAAACGCTTGCCCAAGACATCATAATGACGAGTAGGGTATGGATATGATATCTTAGTTTTTCATTTGTTTTCAGTCTATTTGCTTACAATTGCACTCAATTACACAGTCAGAATTGTTCTACCTCTTCCAAAAGAAGGAACTCTTCCAAAATATCACTAATGATGAACAAACAGATTGTGTAACTTCATAGGATAAGGCATGTTAGCATAGTTAGAATGCTCCGGAGTTTCATTGCATTTAACTCATGTTCAAATTACTTTGTTTTGAGTTTGATGATGACTTATAGTTCAGCATTGTTCTAGATTAGTGGCATCTTAGGTTCATTCTTAGATTAACTCATTGCACTTGCATTTCATATTCAAATTGTCATCCATTGCACAATAGATTACTTTAGTTGTTAGGATTAACAAGACAGCCTTCATTATTCACAAACCTCTTCTTGTTCTAAAATCCCTAATTGATCTATAACCATATGAACAGAAGACAACATCATTCTAAGGCTGAAGTACCTCTGCAATTTCCTCATCATTTTATAAACAGAGCTCTTCCTCAAAAGACTACTTTGGAAAGAAATCAATAACTCTTGAGTAAAGGTTTTGTGACATTCAATTAAATTGTAGAATAGAGATAGGAGCTAGTTCTAGAATAGAAGATCTTATGATGATAACAATGTCTTTCCTCTAATTATGTTTCAAATCTCTAATCAAGGACAAAGTATTGCATCATTGTAAGTTGGTTGTTTCACTGTCTATTTAGAGAATTTGCATACTTAGTGATCATTTCTCAAGTTTAGTTTGTGTTTTGAATCATTTGTTTAAAAGTCATTATCAAGCTTTGCTTTTATTTAGTCATAGTTTAGATTTAATTTTGCTTCAGTGTTTCCAATTGCATTTGTCATTTAACATTCCATCAATTAGGCTTAACTCTGTTTTTAATCACCAGCTTCTTTCCATTAGCTTTCTAGGCATTTTCCTGCAAGCATAAAACCACCAAAAGACCAAAAACATCATAAATCATCACAAAAGACCAAAAACATCATAAACACTACACACAACGCATTAGGAAACAAGCACCTAGGTACATACGGTACACTTCACTTCAGCAGTTTACAAACCCTGGTTGACAATTAAATGAGCTCAGTTTAGGAGACTAGATTGAGACCAAACATTTTGGCGCCGTTGCCGGGGAAGTGAAAACTAGGTAACCTTTGTTTCTTAGCATCCAAAAACAATTTTATGCGTAGGGAGAGAGATTCAAGGGGAAGATTTATAAGCAGCAGAGGCAAAAGTTTGATTTCTAGAACACCACTTGTTTCATCTAGACCTAGAACTAGTACACCTTCAACTCAAACCCATCTTCCATCCTTTACTGATCCTGGACTTCTAGAAGATCTAAGGTCACCTATTCCATTAGAGAAACCTTCCACTTCATCCACTAAACCTGCCATAGAAGAAGATCTAAAAACTCTTGTTGGGGATACAAACCTTTCTACTTCCACAGGAGAGTCAACCATGGCAGAAGAAGGAGGAGGAGGAGTTGTTAATGGAGAACACACATTATTTGGAGGAGGTAGAGGTAGAGGTAGAGGAGAAGGAGGAAGAGGAGGTAGAGGTGCGGATGGAGGAAGAGGTAGAATAGGAAGCTCTTTTGGGTTCCCTATACTTGATGAAGAAACCAATACAACCATGAAAAACATTTCACCCTCTTTCCTTCCAAACTTCTATGGACTTAAAACTGAAGATCCTGAAACTTTCTTATTCGAATTTGAAGTGTTGTGTAGGACTTATGACTACCTACAAGATGCTCAAAAACTGAAATTATTTCCTTCAACTCTGAAGGGAGAAGCATTGAAGTGGTTTATGAGTCTAATCAGTAGCTCTATTAGAACATGGGAAGATATGAAACAAGCATTTCTAGAGAGATACTTGGATTATTGTATGCCGGTTAATCATAAGGAAGAAGTGTTCAAGATGTTACAAAAATAAGATGAAAACTTAGAAGATTTGTTGGAAAGATTTAATTACAACATCAAAAGGGAAAAAATGGAAAATCTAGATCAAGACACCTTAAAAGCTCTTTTGTTGAAAACAATTAGGGATGAATGGTTGGATATTCTTAACATGATGGAAAAAGGGGATATATCACAACTTACATTACCTGAAATATCGGAGTTATGTATTAACCTTTCAAGAGGGAAATCTAAAACTGTCAAAGGTCCAAGAGATCCCGCTCTTGCAAGGGCAAGTAAATCTGCTTCTGGGACAGTAAGTAGATCAGAAATAGGTCACATGCTTGATGATTTTAAGTCTGACATCTTAGGGAGTCTTAGTGAACAAATAGACACCCTCAAGATACAAAACAAGCAAAAGGCTGAATCTGATGCCTTGGCAATCTTTTGTCCCAAATGCAGAAAGAAACATGCCTTAAGAGAATGTCCTTTGAATGTAAAAGTTGTAGAAACCTGTGTCAACCTGTGTCATTTGTTCTGAGAAACATGAGACCAAGAATTTTCCTTCTCTTCCTGGTCTCAAGGCTGTTTTTCAGGAAGAAACTCCTACAGACTCCACAGAATCTCTTAACTTTGTATCTAGAAGACCTTGGCAGGGACCTCAGACACAAGGGTTCCATGATCAAATGTATAATCAACCTCCACCTTGGAATTCTTGGCAGCAACCTTGGCCCCAATTTCAAAATCAATCGCAATCTTGGGCACAAGGAACACAAAGTCCCTATGAAAGATACTCTCCATATTATCAGTATCCACCATCCTATCCACCATATCCACATTTTTATCCTCAAAATCCTCAACAAAATTTCCCTCAAAATCTTCAACAAAATTTTCAAAAAAATCCTCAACAACATCATCAGAACCAACCACATCAAAATCAACCACTTCCATTACCATTCCCTCAAAAATCCAATCAATTGCCAGCTCAGCCCATACCAAACCCCAATAATAAGAACCCTTAGAATACATACATGATAGAAGGTCAACAATTTCCAACTTATTTAATTACTCCTCTAGACCTTAGTGATGTTCAACTTAGGTCTGGAAGGATACTTGAGAAGAGGAAACCTTCTGTGATCATACAAGAACAAGATAATTATGAGGAAGACTCCCTACGGGTTAATAAAAGTCTTGAGGAAGACACATCCTTTCAAGACCAAAACATTGAAAAACTAAAACAAAAAGATCCAATAAATCCAACTCCAGTATTAGAGCAACCATCCACATCTACTTCTATACCTCCCTTTCCGGAAAGAATACAAATTGATAAAGGTGTAGAAAAACAAATCAGGGTGCCTAATTATGATTTCTTAGATGAATTGAGAAATGTTTGCATTAAAATTCCATTATTGCAAGCCATCAAGGAAATCCCAATGTTAGCCAAAACAATAAAGGAGTTGAGTATGAAGACAACAAAGAAAAGAATAAGAGAAACCAAGAAAATTCAACTGGTAGGACAAATAGCAGACATTATGATGGGTAAGGCTACTATTCCAAAGTACCTTGACCCAGGAAATCCAGTTGTCAAAATTCACATCAATGGAATTGAAATTCAAAACACACTCATTGACTTAGGAGCAGCAATAAATATCATGAGTAGACAAATCATGGACAAACTGAAACTTTCTAATCTTCTCTTTACACCCACACTATTACAATTAGCAGATAGATCTGTGATCAGACCAGATGGGGTAATAGAAGACATTCCAGTGTCCCTAGACTCTTGGGAGTACCATGTGGATTTCATGATCCTGACACCCAAGAATAATCTAGGAGGCCATCCTGTTATACTAGGAAGACCTTGGTTGGCTACAGCTGATGCTTTTATTAGTTGTAGGTCCGGTGATATGTATATTTATGATGGTAGTTCAACAAAGAAATTCACTTTATATCCTCCAGCTAGGACAATTACAGATCTAGATGACACTCATTGGATAGAGGATGAAGAATATTTACAACCACTCTTCACAATTTCAGAAATTAGTGAAGATAATCAAATTCTGAATACTCTAGAAAACTTTGAATCCTCTCCAGAACACAAACATGAATCATTTCAGGAGGGATCCAATATTGAATTTTTGTCATCTAGGCAAATGTCTCTTCATTCTATGGACAAATTTGGCAGCTCTACAAGTGAAATTTTTCCAGGCAAAACCTTGAACATAAACAAAAACCTAGAAAAATCTCAACAAGAAGAGTTAGTCAAAGTATTACAGAGACATTCTTCTGCATATGCATGGGAATACATTGACATGAAAGGGATAAGTCCCAAGACTTGTACTCATCACATCTATATAGAGGCAAATTGCAAACCAATCAGACAGCCTCAAAGATGGATGAATCCAAATCTTAGGGAAATTGTTAAGGAAGAATTGCAAAAATTGTTAAATGTTAATTTCATCTATCCTATTTGAGATAGTCAGTGGGTTTCTCCTTTGGTAATTGTGCCAAAGAAAAATGGAAAATGGAGGGTGTGTGTTGACTACCGAGAACTGAATAAAGCTACTCTTAAAGACCATTTTCCCTTACCTTTCATAGATCAAGTATTAGATATATTAGCTGGAAAAAAGTACTTTCATTCCTAGATGGGTTTAGTGGTTACAATCAAATCCAAGTAGCACTTGAAGACCAAGATAAAACCACATTTACTTGTCCTTGGGGTACCTATGCCTACCGAGTATTGCCATTTGGATTATGCAATGCACCTGCAACATTCCAAAGGGCAGTATTAGGAATTTTTTCGGATCTAATACATGACTATGTAGAGGTGTACATGGATGATTTCACAGTTTATGGGGACACATTTGAAGAGGCTTTAGAAAACTTGGAAAAAGTCTTAAAAGATGTCAAGAAGCAAACCTTTCACTTAGTCATGAAAAATGTTTTATGATGTTTACTGAAGGTATTGTTTTAGGACACCACATTTCAGGGGATGGGATTAGAGTTGATGAGGCGAAAGTTGAAGTTATTTCTAACCTATCCATTCCAAGTTGTCAAAGAGATGTTAGAAGTTTTCTAGGATTTACGGGGTATTATCGGAGATTTATAGAAAACTTCACCAAAATAGCATCTCCTCTCTTCAAATTATTCACCAAAGATTGTGAATTTAAGTGGACTTTTGATTGCCAGTTAGCTTTTGAAACCCTGAAAACCAAAATTTCTGAAGCACCTATATTAAGGGGACCTAACTGGAAGTTACCTTTTCATATCTCGACAGATGCTTCCGATACAGCTCTAGGAGCAGTATTGGGATAGAAAGATTTGATTCCCTATGCCATCTATTATATCGGTAAAAATTTGACTCCTGCAGAGTTAAACTATACTGTAACTGAAAAAGAGTTTTTAGCTGTTGTTCATGCCATAAACAAATTTAGACACTATATAACAGGCTATGAAACTTTTATTCACACTGATCATTCTGCCATTAGATACTTAATGAATAAATCAATCACTAATGGCAGAGTTATAAGATGGTTATTATTATTGCAAGAATTCAACATTACTATTCTAGATAGGCCTGGAAAACAAAACACTGTGGCTGATTTCCTGTCTAGAATCCAAAATATCAAAGATGACACTCCGGTTGAAGATCAATTTCCTGATGAATATCTTTTTGCAATCTCTACTCAAACTCCATGGTTTGTTGATATTGCTAATTATTTAGTTTCAGGAAAATTTCCTTCAATTATGAATGCAAGGGATAAAAGAAAAATCATTAATGATAGTGCAAGATATTCATGGGTCGCTAATGAGTTGTACAAGACAGGTTCAGATTTGATCATTAGAAGGTATGTTCGTGAAGATGAGATGCCTGAAATTCTCAAGGCATGTCATGATGAACCTTGTGGCGGACACTTTGCAGATAAGAGGACAGCCTATAAGATCCTTAATTTAGGATATTATTGGCCATATTTGTTTAAAGATGCAAGGGAGTATGTCAAAAGGTGTGATAGTTGCCAAAGGGTAGGGAAACCTTCTCCTTCAGGTGAGATGCCATTACAACCTCAGGTACACATTGAACCTTTTGAAAAATGGGCTTTGGATTTTGTAGGACCTAGTAGTCCTCCATCAAGACAAAAGAAATATATATTAGTTTGCACTGATTATGTTACTAAGTGGGTAGAAGCTAAACCATTACTTGTTGCTAATGAAGCATCTATAGTTACTTTTCTTTTTGAGGATATTTTTACTCGTTTTGGTGTCCCAAGGGAAATTGTTACAGATCAAGGAGCTCAATTTACATCAAGGCTAGTGGAGCAAATGATGGAGAAGTACAAAATCGGACATAGAAAATCTACTCCTTATCATCCACAAGCAAATGGTCAAGTGGAATCTACTAATAAGGTCATTGAAGGAATCCTAACAAAGACTGTTCATTTACATAGAAGAGATTGGGTAGATAGGCTTCCTGAAGCCTTGTGGGCCTATAGAACTACATGGAGAAACACAACAGGGCATACTCCTTATGAACTTGTTTATGGAAAGCAAGTTTTGTTTCCCATAGAGTTCCAGATTCAAACTTTCAAAATGGCAGTTCAGCTAGGACTTGATTTAACGGAGGCACAAAAGCATAGACTGGAGCAAATTAATGAATTGGATGAGATCAGACAAGATGCAGTTTAGAAAACAAGTCTATTCCAACAGCAAAGGGCTAGATGGCATGACAAGTACATCAAAGAGAAGAAATTCAAAGAGGGTGACTGGGCTCTCTTATTTGATTCAAAATTCAAGGATTTTCAAGGTAAATTTCAGACACATTGGCTTGGGCCATATGAAATTGTTGAAATTTTTGATAATGGGGCAGTCAAAATCAGAACTATAGATGAAGAAGAGGTCACTTTTCTTGTGAATGGTCATAGACTGAAACTATACCACAAGCCACTCTCAAGAGAAGAGTTTGTCAAGAAGTTCCAAGAAAGCAATGATGTGAAGTTAATGAAGAAGAGTCTCTCTTCTTCATCAACTTGATTAAATTTTCTGAAGCATTTCTCTTTTGAAAAAAATAAATAATAAAAAAATAAAAAAAATAAAAAATAAAGGTATAAACATGAAAACCAATCATTGATTGGCATGTTTATACAGAAAAGATAGGGTGAAAATCAGAGTCTCTCTGACACTCTAACTTTTCCCATTTTTGTTTTTATAAGCAGCTGTTATAAAAATCATAAGTTCAGTTCCATAGTGCTTATGATTCATTTCATTTCACTCCATCCACTTATTCACCCATACTCCATTTCATTCCATCATTCATATTTCACTCCATTCCACATTTCATTCATCTCATTCCATCTTCCATCCATCTCATTTTCATGACAAAATACAAAATTTGATATCTTGCTGAAAGTGAATAAAACATGTCATGAATTGCAGTACAGTCCTTATGTTCTTTCACTCCATTTCATGAACTAAATCCATTCCATTTCATCATCCACTTCATACATATCATAATCCATCATCCATTTTCATTCATACCATTTAACATTTCACCCATACTCCAAAAACATTCCATTTCATGATTAAAGTGCTCTACAGGAACATTCTGCAGCTCAGTGGACATTCTGCAGCTGATCAGCCTTTCTGCAGCCAGACAGTCTTTTTGCAGCGACAAACCCTGAAGGCATCAACCAGCAGACATCAGAATTGCAACAAAATGACCCATTGTATCCATGAATCAAAAGCATCAAGAAAATTATGAAGACTCCTCCAAAGGTGAACAAGAAGACAAAGGCTACAAAAATCAAATAAAGGGAAGAGGTAACAAGTTTAAATTATAATGGCATTTCACAAAAGTTTAGCATAGTTTAGTTATGGATTGTTCGAAAAAGGTTGTTTTAATTGTTTTTATTGATCAACACCAACAAACCCTCTACAGACTTTGGATTAAAATCTTCCATTTCAAATTTCATATCCGATATCATTTAAGCGGTTAAAAAAATGGCCGAGGTATTTGAATTCTCCACGTCTCTTAACCAAATCATTCAATGATGATTTCCTCTGTCGTCGTAAAATCCTCCGCCGTCTCTTCAATCATTAATACATTCCCTCCACCTCACTCCACTACTTCATTCCGTGACCACTGCCATAACCTCATTCTGTAGCCGGCATTCCATTCCGAAGACAGAGATATTATTATCACTGAGAGCAGAGCCAAAGGATATCAGTTTGAATAACGTTGAGCATTGTAAACTCAGAGCAGAGCAAAAGGGTAAATTTGGAAGCATAACAGCGTGAGAATTTGAAGCCGTTTGATTCCGTGGGTATACAAAGTATCACTGTGGCAGAGTTTGAGCATTTTTATTATAAACACAGAAGTGTAGTAGTGTGGAGTTTGAAGTCTTTTGCTATCAGAGACAGAGGTGTTGCAGTGATTGAAATTGAAGTCTTTTGTTACCAGAGACAGAGGTATTGCAGTGTTGAATTCGAAACCATTTGCTACCAAGAGTCAAAGGTATTGAAGTGAAAAAGTTGAAGCCGGTTGTCACTGTTAAACAGAGACATATCAGTCCAAAGTTCAAATATCAACAGAGATATATCAGCCGAAGTTTTAAAGTTGTTTTCATCATCAATAGAGGCATATCAACCCGAATTTTTGAAGCTGTTGCCACTATTAATCAGAGGTATGTCATTCTAAGTTTGAAGCCATTTCCATTCAGAACTTAAAGCCATTTCAATCCGAAGGTGAAAGTCATTGTTTTTGTGGATAGAAGAGTGTTAATTTGAATATTGAAGAAGCAATCATGGGTTTCATTGTAAGGACTGAACCAGTGGGTTCAAAATATTTAGAAGGCTACCCACAATGTAAATAAATGTTACAACAAATAGGATGGCTTCATTTTTTGGAGAAATTTAATGGCTTCCACAAGGAAGTCACTAAAACATTTGCAAGATCATTTCAAGGAACCGAAGTTGAGGTGGGTGATGTAAAATTTACTGTCACTGAAGTTTTTATTGCAGAGGCTACAGGATTACTCAGAACTGAAGAGAGATGGTTTAAAAATAGAGAATTCCACAATGACTCCTGGAAACAAATTTTAAAATCACCAAATATGGATGTCAGTGTATTCAAGAAAGGAATTCCCAGTTCTGCATTAAAAAACAAATGGAGAAACATACTACTTCTTTTGCAAAAATTTGTTACATGTGAGGGTAGATATGGGACATTTTATGTCTACCACATTAGACTAATGATGCATTTTTTGGGAGAAGACTTAAACCTACCATATTTCTTGCTTCAAAGTCTGAAGAAGATGGCTTCCTGCGTTCAGAGAAGAGTTCAATTTTTAGAGACAACCCTGTATCATCATGGTTTGGTCAAAATTTTGATTGAGCATCATCTAGCTAAAACAAATGATACATGGGATGATTTCTTAATAAGAAATCATTTTGAAGAAACAAAAGAACCATCACCTGAACCACAGCCTACAAAGAGAAGTAGGAAATGGAGGGCTTCAAAAGTTGAAATTGACAAACCAGTCCAAGAGAGCAGTGAGGAAATAATTTTAGAGAAGTTGACCCAAATCAAGAGGCAACTTAAGGAAGGAAAGGTAATAAAGAAATCTGCCATGGAGAAAGGAGAAGGATCTTCTCAGCCTAGGAGGAGCCACAGATTAAAGGGAAAACTGAAGAAAACACTAATCAAACAAACAGGGGTAATCAATATAGAAGATGAAGAAAAATCCATTGAAGAGGATGTCGAAGAGGATTTTTATGAAGGAACCCCTGAAATTGACCCTGCTCAACAGGAAATTTATGATTATGTGGAAACTTTGGAGAGGAGAGCTTCAGAAAGTAGAGAGAGAACCCCCAGTCCTCCACTGTCTGAAATAGATATATTAAGGAGGGATAGGTATGAGTTGGAATTACTGAATAGACACATCAAAAATGAGAATGAAATTTTCAAAGATCAAATCAAGCTCAAAACTGATATGAACTCAACCTTATCCCTGCATATAGACAAAGTGGAGAGGACCAATGAGAAGTTGAAGACAAGGAACAAAAAGCTAATCAGGGCACTCACCAACCTCAGGTTCAAACTTGTTATCAGGAAACCCAGAAGACCTCTAGCTTCCAGAAAAAGGAGAAGAAGGGGATTAGATGTCCTTGCAGAAGCCTCTGAATTCATAGGATAATTTGCATGAGGACATGCAAAGAGACAACAGTGGGGGTATGTTGAGCCTCAAATTTGTGCTTTCCTTCACCTCATTTTTACCTCATTTTCCCTTGTCCATTTGCTATCCTAGACCCAACTGATCAATGAATATAGTTAAAATTACTTCTAGAATGATTTACATGACTGACTTGCTAAGTTTTGTGATTTTTTCCATTGTAAAGCATTTTGACCGGAACTAGCTGCAGAATGCAGACATTCCGTAGCTAACCGGCGATTCTGCAGCTGCCTTCATGTTTGAGTATGTTCCAGGTGGCCTCTTGAGAAAAACCGCACATGGGCATGATCCACGTCATGTCTACATGGTTCGTTGCTCATCATGGAGGAAGAAACGAATTCTGGGTATGGTTTTGAACGTGGGGAACACATTTAGGAAGGAAGACTTCTATTAGGACTGTCTCAGTCCAGATGTCTTTTCCTCTTCACGCAGCCACTTCAAAGAGTCCTAACGTGATCCCGATAAGGAAAGATAGTGTTCCTAAATTGTTGCAATTATTGTTATGTGTATTTGCTTTATAAAGACTTGGGAGACCGAGAGCTATGTTAGAGATTTTATGTTAGATTTGATGCTAGATTTTGTTTAAACTCTGTGCTACATTTCTGAAGATGCAGAGTGTTATGTTCAAACTATTTCATCTTTAATGGAGCAGACCGTGTTGTTCTGAAGCGTGATTTAATTTGGATTTGAATCAGCCAGTAGTAGATATTCTGCCTTCTGGTGGATTTATTTTGTAAATTAGAGTGGGTGCCTGAACATCTTTTTTTGCTTTTGCATTTGAATTAGTTTTTTTAATTAGTCATCGTAGTTGTACTAATTTAACCTTTCCACAAGAAGACATTTTCCAAAAGACTTATGCCATGTTGTATGACTTGTAGTATTGTAGGATTAGGAGTTGAATTTATAGTTGTTTCTTTAACTAGTCATCGTAGTTATATTCATTCTAACCTTCCACAAGAAGAAATTTTCCACAAGACTATAATGATGAATGATGAATAGCTATAGTACTGTAGGATTTAGTTGTAGTTTTTGCTATTCACTATCACAGTTACACTTGTTCTAATCACTCATCCACAAGAAGAAACTCTTCCAAGAAATTCTTAAGAAGTTCAAGACATGACCGTGATAATGAATGATTTAGTTGTGTGTTTGTACTAAGTATCATCTCTGATCTTGCTCTTAAACGCTTGCCCAAGACATCATAATGACGAGTAGGGTATGGATATGATATCTTAGTTTTTCATTTGTTTTCAGTCTATTTGCTTACAATTGCACTCAATTACATAGTCATAATTGTTCTACCTCTTCCAAAAGAAGGAACTCTTCCAAAATATCACTAATGATGAACAAACAGATTGTGTAACTTCATAGGATAAGGCATGTTAGCATAGTTAGAATGCTCCGGAGTTTCATTGCATTTAACTCATGTTCAAATTACTTTGTTTCGAGTTTGATGATGACTTATAGTTCAGCATTGTTCTAGATTAGTGGCATCTTAGGTTCATTCTTAGATTAACTCATTGCACTTGCATTTCATATTCAAATTGTCATCCATTGCACAATAGATTACTTTAGTTGTTAGGATTAACAAGACAGCCTTCATTATTCACAAACCTCTTCTTCTTCTAAAATCCCTAATTGATCTATAACCATATGAACAGAAGACAACATCATTCTAAGGCCTGAAGTATCTCTGCAATTTCCTCATCATTTTATAAACAGAGCTCTTCCTCAAAAGACTACTTTGGAAAGAAATCAATAACTCTTGAGTAAAGGTTTTGTGACATTCAATTAAATTGCAGAATAGAGATAGGAGCTAGTTCTAGAATAGAAGATCTTATGATGATAACAATGTCTTTCCTCTAATTATGTTTCAGATCTTTAATCAAGGACAAAGTATTGCATCATTGTAAGTTAGTTGTTTCACTATTTATTTAGAGAATTTGCATACTTAGTGATCATTTCTCAAGTTTAGTTTGTGTTTTGGATTATTTGTTTAAAAGTCATTATCAAGCTTTGCTTTTATTTAGTCATAGTTTAGATTCAGTTTCAGTGTTTGCAATTGCATTTGTCATTTGTCATTCCATCAATTAGGCTTAACTCTGTTCTTAATCACCAGCTTCCTTCCATTAGCTTTCTAGGCATTTTCCTGCAAACATAAAACCACCAAAAGGCCAAAAACATCATAAAACATCACAAAAGACCAAAAACATCATAAACACTACACACAACGCATTAGGAAACAAGCACCTAGGTACATACAGTACACTTCACTTCAGCGGTTTACAAATCCTGGTTCACAATTAAATGAGCTCAGTTTAGGAGACTAGATTGAGACCCAACAATAACCCCATGGGGGGTTTGAGGTTGGCTGGAATAGAATTATACACAGCATTAAACCTCACACAATAATCTTATACACTTTCACCCACATTCTATTTAATATTTTCATACTCAGAAAAAAATTGGAGTGGGTTTTTCTTTACCTCCCACTGCTCTAAGAATTGTCTATGTAGTTCTAGAAAAGTGTTGATAGAGGCTGCTGGTAAGGCTCGAAACCATTTTCGAACTTCACCCCCAAAGCTTTGGACAAACATTCTCATAGTGACATTCTCTGCCTCTACCTCATGAAGGTCAAAGAAGTCATTCATCTTATCAACATGTTGCTGGGCTATGAAGCTTTGAGTGGAATCAAAGAAAGGGATTTTACTTTGGTAATCAACAGGCATATCTTTCAGATTCTGAGGTAAAACCAATGGTGCATACCAGGCAGCCATGACTTGAGCAGGATTTACAACAATGTTTGAACTACCGTAATTCACGGGAGCAGTTGAGGGAGAAATCATAGGCTGGGAATTGAATTCCAAAATTGATGGGAACGCTAATAAATTGAAGGCAACAAATGTTATTTTTGATAATTCTGAAGGCTCAGGAATATGGGTAGCAACGATAGATGTTGGAGAAGAATTCAAGATATAATCATCAATTGATCTGTTTTCCTTTTGAACTTCAATATCTACAAGAAAATATGGATCTAAAACTATGTCATCAAGTGTAGTTTCAGATTTGTTTCTAAACAGAGAAAGCTCAAAACACTCATCAAACGGGAGGTCTTCAACAAAAAACCACTCACTAGGCTAGGAATGGGATCTAAAAATCGGTCTAGGGCTTACTAAACCTTCTCGTCTTCTAATTATTCGTGGAATAAGATTAGGATTTTCAAATACAGGGGGAGGATTTGGATCAAGATTGGCCCTTGTGTATTTCCCTGAAGCCAGTGTGATCTACTTTCTACTTTGCAATGTTTTATTTCAGCCTAGAAAATTTCGGAACTCATCATCCAGAGTTCAATAATTTATATGAAAAATATTACCAGGGTGATCAGTCTTTCATTTATATTTGTCCCCAGTATGGTCGCCACTATGTTAGCACCTAATTTGACCTCAGACTGAAAGAAAGGAAAACCAGGGTAACCAAAAACCACGCTTAACCTTGTAGCTAGCCCTACAAGGCAGGGAGAGGGCTCTCTCCATAAGAAATCTTCAATGAAGTATGACTACAAAATGATTTTAGGCTAGGTATAGTATCTCGATTTTTTTTTTTATAGATTTTATGGGTTTTTGTTGTTGGATCAGATGGAGCTGAGAAGTTTAAATTTGGGGAATTAAATCATAAATAAAGAGTATTCTATGGGAATAGGTAGGCAGGGATTTTAACAATTTTGTTTTAATAATGGTGAAGCATTTAAGACTGATGAGGAGCTGATGAGGGCATATGAAATGGATCCTTCTCAAACAACAGAAAAAATAAAATATTGGATAATTATCCCAAGGCAGAGCACTGTAACAATGGATTCTACCTATCTAACTTGAAAACATTCAACAGAAATAATGGAATGAATGAATGGCATACATAACATTTTACAAATGATCACAAAAGAAAAGATAGTGATAAAATTCCATACCACAGGGATCCCATAAAGAAATGTTGTAAGACTTTATTAATTCCCAGCCAAACAGGCTACAAATATGTACAATGAAGCCCAGAGCATCCCAATGATTTCCAACTTTTTCCACACTTACAAATGACTCAAAAATTACATTAAATAAATAGGATTTCAGGGGGAAAATCTGTAGAAGGAGGAGTTGTTTCACCTGCCCCGAAACTGAAATCTAAAGATAGAAAAACAACCCAATAGAATGCCTCTAAAAAAGAGGGAAAAATACATATCTGACCATCTGGAAGAATACTCTGTTACATTTATTCCAAAAAATAGGGAGAAAAACAAATCTGGAGACCTTGCCCCCTCATTTATCATTGTTGTCGATGCAGGAATGATCCTTGTATTCATAATTAGCTCACGAATTTAATAGAATATGCCCTTTTTCCCTTTTAACCCTTTTATCGGAGAAAATCCTTTTTAAAACAATAAAAATGAACTTTGGCTCTTTTCATGGAGCAAAATCCCTTTTTTATTGAAAGAGCGAAGGACTGGCGATGGGCCCAAAAATCGCAATCACTTATCGCAGTGAAAGGGGTGGGTATAACTTGGGGGGAGGAATTGCGATATGCACGATGGAGATGGCGCAATGGGTTGATGGGATGGAAGGCCGATGGGAAAGGCCGATGGGATAAACCGATGCAATGAGGGATGAGCAGGGGCGATGTAGGAAAAACCTTGTTAAAACAAATAAAATGAAACTGGCGCCTTTACATATGGAAAACCCTTTTTTGTTCGAAAAGAGCGGAAGGATTTTGGTGGGTCCAGGAGTATTGCAAATTGAAAGAGGAGCAGGCTTAAATCTTATGGCAGAGGAAATGCGATATGCGATGGCAATGGGGTGATGGCATCACATCGCAGAAATGGAGGGGTTAGAACACTGGCGGGATATATCATGCGATGCGATGGTGCGAAAATATCGCATTGGTGGGAAGGAGATGATAGGGTTCAGAGTTAAGTGTTGTGGGAATCGCCGATATGAGATTCATCGCATCGGCGGAAACGAGGGGGCAGTGTGAAGAGTTGCATGACTTGCGAAGCTGCGATGTGATGGTGCGATGGCATCGCATAGGTGATAGGTCATCGCATCGGCAGTTTGTAGGATTCAAAATTTTCAAAAAGACAAAAGGAATTTGCGATAAAGGTGAAAAATGATATAAAAAGGAAAAAAATGTAAAGCAAAGGGCGAAATGAAAAAGGGGGTAGAGTTGTGATTTTTGGAACGTTATTCATTTGAGCATATCTTCCAATCCAGAAGTTAGTTTTGGGAGTGTGATATACCGTTGGAAATATCTTTCTGAGCTCCTTCTTATGACCATACTTAGAATATGATTTACACTAAAAATCCTATGGATAACACCTTTGAAACCTAGGAAGAGAAAAAGCCCCTCTGGCTTTATGGAGATAGTAGCTTCTGAAGCTCAAATTATTACATATGGAAACAAAAAATAAAATAAGAAATGATAATAATAAAAATGTACCTTTTTTTCACCTCAAAACATGTTTTGAGGTGAAAATTACATCCAACTGAAAGAACAACTTCTTTGATTTTACCAGATACCATGCTTTGAGTTTATTTGACACCCTCATGTCCTTGCTAATTTTATTGACACTTTATTAATTTGACCATGGTGGAACCCTAGAACCTAATGAAACCAACCCGATGACCTAATAACATGAACCACAGAGTGAAAATGAATCATTACTTAAGACCATATAGAGGAGAATCAACAAGTATTTACATGAGGGAAAATTGATAAAGTGACCCCAACCATTAATGAATCCATGACCTAATGGAGTGATAAAAAAATTTATAGTATGGGAATCCTACTATGCAGATGCAAAAGAGTATATTTTATCACTAATGGCAGTATGACAAGACTGACACTAACAACCAACATACAAGGATTTTCAAAATTTAGAAGTTTTAGGATTCTCACCTCCTGTAGTGACAATTTCTCATCAAAAACCTATATTCTTTTGTTGATTTTCATTTCTTTCATTTGTTGGTGAATTATTTCAACTAGGAGATCTACATGTAACTTCTTATTTTGAAAAAATCATTGGTTTTGTTCCTTCCATACATCCCAAATGATGAGTCCTAGGGCCAAGCCCCAGGTCATATTTTGCACCTCATTCTTTTTGCATTTCTCTTGCCATTTGTTAATTGTTTTTTTTTTATTATCCTTTGGTCCTATCTGTTTGTATGAATACAAAGGTGAACTAATCCTAGATACTAGAAGCATGTTGTAAGTTTTTAACAAATTTTTAGTATTCCCCTCCTTCCATTTATAGAGGTAACACCATGAGGCACCAATAAAATCCCTCTTCACCATAGTTTCCCATTTCGGGACTTTCTGATGAAGAACCAAACAAAGGAAAGTTTTAGTCTTGGGCCATTGAGGTGATGACCATATTATTTCCCATACTAAGTCTACTACCTCATTGTGATGACCTTCAATATAGGTCCTGGCCTCTTTAAGGTTAAATTCTCTACCTTATTTTTTCCCCATGTCAATTGGTTATTTCATTTGCACAAAGAATTCTTCTCTTGCTCAATTATCCCATTATTTCTTGTAACACTCCATCATTATGATTAGGCCCTTGAAATATATTATGATTCCATCTTCTTCATTTATTTCTTTTAGTTTCTTGTTCCTAGTATTGGTGCACCTTTATTCATCGTTGGCCCTCTATTTTCATTTGAATCAGGGATCACTCTTTATTGCTTAGGTTGGGTTGTTTTTTCCAGGAATATTCCTAGAACAATATTTATCTTCCATTTCTAATTTCCCAGAAGAAATGTTTGTGTATGATTTCCCTGTTATTCCAAGCCTAATTTCAGATCATTGATCCTTTAATTTCCCTCCAACATACAGAAAAGGTCTCGTGAGTGCCAATTATGAGTGCCAATTATGGATGTATTTTTTCTTCCATAGTAGGGCCCAAGGTGATGAAATTTCCTTCAACCAATGCAACAAAATTTTAGTTCCACATGCTATATTGACAATCTTTGAGTCATGTAAACCTAGGCCACATAAATTTTTTGGTTGTGGCATACCTTGTCCCAGGCTGCTAACACCCATTTCATATTTTCTTCGGCTCCTTTCCATAAGAAATTCCTTTGTATCTCCCTTATATTTTTAAAAAATCCTTTAGGAGCTAGGATTATTGATAACATATACTATGGAATTTCTTGCAACACTCATTTAGTCAAAACTATCCTTCCAGCTATGTTAATGGCTTTATAGGTCCGTCGTTTAACTCTATCTCCCAATTTGGATTTATTCCAAGCCCTGACTATCATAGGGATGCTCATATATTTTGATGGAAGAAACTTCCTTTGGAACCATAATATGGTTGTAAAATTCCTCTCTATAACAATGTGTGTATTAAAACATAAAATCATGGATTTAGGTTGGTTGATCTTCATACCTGATGCTTAAGAGAAAGTGTTCACGATATAAAAAACATACAAAATTAAAAATTTTCAAATATATTCATTTATTAGTCCTTTTCAAAAGGGTACTCTTGTTTTTTGAATTTATTTAAATTGTATAAAAAAAATATTACACAAACACATGTTTTTGCAAAATTCAATTGAAATATTACTTCGCCAACTTTAAGAAATAATAAAAAATTATAATTTTGCATCAAAAAAATAATAATATGAAAAACTTAGTTCTCTCCATATATATATATATATATTAAAAATATGCATTTTAGACTAAGTTATGCTACATGAACACACACATACCACTTAAGATGTGTGAAATTTTTTAAGTACTGTTGTATCTCAAGAGACAATCCCTTGGCTGTGGTAAGGAATCAATGCTTAAGACATTTTATAAATGTATGTCACAAAATTATAATATTACATGGGCTTTGTTTAACACCTTTGGAAATGAATTCTTTAATACTCTCAATAATCTCATATAATGAAAGACTTCACAATGCCATTAACTGTCGATATTGAATGAAAAGAACTAGAAGGGAAACTCAAAATGATATGCTGAGAAATAAAATATATCACTTTAAATCTCAGAAGAAATTTATGTAGACAGAATAGTTGGAGTGAAGGAGTGCACATTAAGGTTATTCAACTCTTACTTACATATGTAATAAAGAGAACTGAAACTACATTACTTCACTACATTCAAAGAAGAATAAACATAGAATGAAACTGGAAAGACATATAAACATCAACAGGTGCAAGAAACTTGATATTATTTCATTAATTTCTTAGAAAATTAAGTACAAAATTTGCATTAATCTAGAGGTCCAAAACTCGGAACCCTCCTCTTTCTTTCTCGTTTGTTTAAATACAATACAAAAGCAGTTTGTAACTACTAGAACTACTTGTAAATGTTCGAACTACCTAGAACTGTGTAAACTTACTATTACATGGCAATTAAAAACTTCATTACAACATTGACATTTTAACAAAAATATAAATAAAACTAAAGCATCAATCTATTTTCTGAATCTGGATTTGATTGGTTGGAAGTCTATACGTTGGATTTACTAACGTGTCCTTCTGAGATGCTGAAGTATCTGTTGGTGAATAGTTCATCCATGCTCTGCACTTCTTCCAAATTTCAATGTTGGTTTTGGGAGAGTTGACCAAATTGTGATATTCTAATCTAAAATCAATGATCCTGTTGAAAGTAGGTGCTTCTGTGAACAAAGTATTTACCATCCATAGCAGTTGAAAATTCCTCTTTAAAAAATTAATAATTGTAGCTCCTTTTAGGATTGCAGTTTTCTCATGGGTATTATCAATGTTATCCTTTGCTAGCACTAATAGTGGCTCATACTAATACCATGATAGAATACTATCTTTGAGATCCTAGCATGATGGAAGCCCTGCTCTAGCCCTTTTGTAAAATATGTTATCAAATATGTTTACATGTTGTTTAATTTCTGTCAAATTCCTGCAAGCATTTTTCATATTCAACTTATTTATCTCTAGAACACACAATGTCCTATATTTAATTTAATTTTCTTCCAAATCCTTATCTATCTTCAAATTAATGAAATCAATGAATTTATTTTCCCATAAAGCTCTGTTAAGAGTCTTCCGTTTGTCCGCCATAACCAGCTCCTATAAATCTTAGAGTATGCTCTTTTCCTCTGACACTATTGTCAAGGACTCCCAAGCTATTTTCATGACTTCAATGATTTCATTCCGTACAATATCCTTTGCTTGAATCATAGTTATGTTTCCTTTCATATTTTATTTAAGACTCTTGATTTCATTATAAGATGTCTGGAAATAAGATTTATACTTATTGACTTCTCCTTCTTTGGCCTGCATTATCCTCATCACTGTCTCAATCTCTCTCCGAGTTTTCTTAAGATCATTTTCTGCCATTTTCAACTCTGTGCTCAACTGGGGCAATCTTGTTGTTGGATCATTAGTTCCAGATTACATGACTATGGTGCAAGAATGAGACTCAGTTTGACTTTTCAAGTTAAGTGAAGACTCGCTTAACTTAGAAATACCCTCCTCTTTCTACAACAGTTGTTGTAAAAGACTCTCTTTTTCATTCTCTACCTCTGCTACCTATGTTGCAATTGGGTGTTCTCTAGTAGACAACTTTAACTTCTTCTTCAATACATTGATCTCAAACTCAACACTATGTAACAACTTTTTTACATATCATTTATCATTGGGACCCACTCCTAATTTTCCAATTATCTTCTTCAACTCTTCATTCTTAGTTTAAATATCTTCGGAATTATGTTTCTCCAATTTTAGTTGTTTGATCACTTTTCTAACAATTTTTCTTCTTTTTGAGTAGCTGCACTAGTTTTGGCTAGGTAAATAATAATCAATTGGCCTATTTGCATATGAAAATTAACTTTGTTAAGTAAAGGGATTTTCTTCACATCAATAGTTAGGTTAATATTCTTAAAACTACGGGATGACCCTACTATCATTGCAGATGGGTGAGAAAAATCAATCTTAAACTGGTCTCGTTCTAAGTCCATAGTAGTCAACAATCTAGTCTGGTTAGGAGTAATATGATACTTAGCTTGAACCTCCATACTAGCTTTCATGTTCTGATTCTTTTCTGCAATTTGAGAAAAAACTTTCTTGATCAAAGGAACTTGATCCCAAAAATCTCCAAGTCTTAACAGTGAATCTGGTGCATTTTGAGCATATCCTAATTGACTAAGGAAACTAGGCTACGTGCTTGCTATTTATTTAGTGAATCTATCCCTCTTCTCAGCTCTATGTTCTTCATCTTCAGAATCAACAAATTTATCTTTTATTCTTTTTCTTAATTTTTTCAGAAATGATTGGAGTCTTAATGCTAGAACAAACAAAGATTGAAAAACCTTTGTTAGACAACTTCTCCACTTCAGGCCTACTGTCATGAACAAAATCATAATAAAAATTTTCAACCCTTCTATTTTAGATTACCTTGTTAGGATCATAGGTCCATTTCTTACCTAGTAACAAATACATGTTTTCTAACATCCTGTTAGCTTCATTTTTTTCTTGGCTCATGTTCACTATGAATGGTCCCAAAAACATAGGAAACTTAAATAAATGACCCTCATTCATTGCAAAAAAATATGCTTGATCTACATTCAAACTCTATCTAATGAATAGTAAGGAAAAAAATCTCATGGGGACAAAGATTTATAATCTATAAGGTTCAATTCCAGGTCCATATAATCTAATGTTCTGAATGATCATCAAATACAAACCAATCCCCAAATTTACAATTATCACTAAAGTTAATAAACTCCTGAAATTTCAGCAAAAAACATGGAGGAGGAACTCCATTCAAACCTTTATAATCAATTGGCATGAAATAAGCAGCAAAATCAAACACCCCTCCCTCATCTGATTCATTTCTTATTATGTCTGTCCAAAATACTACTGAATGTATTTTATTATTCGCATCGATAATATTTAGCCCCAAATGTAAAAATTCTTCTACATTTTTATACAAAAATAAATAAGTGATCAGTGAAGGAAACCTGAAATACCCAGTAAGGGACATGCTCATAAGCTATGTTTTAACATTCTCTTGCTAGTAGGAGGGAATATCCAACACCACTTTAGGCTTCATCATCAAGGAAAATAACCCCAACATTGAACTGTCAATATGAGCAATATCTTCCTTTCCAAGTATCTTTTACAAAGATTGTAGTACTGGTTGGACTTTTGCATCAAGAATATCCAATGGGAACTCTTTATCATCTGCTAAAAAACGTTTTGTGTCCAGCTTCAGAAAGAATATAACATGTGTAAACTATTGTCCTGCAAGTTTATCATAAAATGCTGCCAATGATTCATCAGTGAACTGGACATAAGATTCAGACTTGGGATAATAAAGGGCTTGAGGGACTAACTGAGTTGTGACCTGAAGAACATTCTCCCCTAAAAAAATCATCACAAAACATTTTCTGGGATATAATGCAGACTCTAACCAATGCAAAAATTCGGGAAAAAGAAAGGTTTTTGGAACACATGCAAAAAAAACACCGGAATTTTCCATGGCTGAATAGATGGGCCAACTTCTCTCTTTCAGAAGAACTCGCTGGTAGAAGGGAAAATTCTCAATGGTGCATGTAGTATCTCTAATATCTTGATCAATGTCCATGACAGGGATATGGCTAGAAGAGCTAGAAAAAGAAGACTGCTTAGCCATGAAATAGTTTAGGGTGGCAAACAATTAAACACAAAGATAAGAAAATAGAGTGACTAGGATGACTTATTGGAAAACTAGGAATGAAAACTAATAGGGAAAAGGAAAAAATTTACCTTTATATAGATGGATTGGATTTTAAAACATTAATGCCAATTTAATGCTTGATCAGACAGGTAACAGTACCATGACGCGACAGATGAGTTGTGTCCCAGCTGGATGTATACGTCATTGAGTGGGTGCTCTGGGGTACGAAGCATCCATCGGGGTTCTGCCCCATAGTGGTGTGAACCGTCGATCTTGGTCAACAGGTGCTTGGCGGAGTCAATTGTGGAGGCACCCCTTGTGCTAACCTATGGGCTATTTGTGCTCGCAGGTTTGTGCTAATCTTCACTAAATCGAATTTATTTTAATCTCGCCTAATGATTAGCACAGGTGTTAATTGAAACAGTCAGTCTTGCCTTCACATGATTTCAAAAAACATATTAATCGACCAATATACAAAAATGAAATGATTTTCCAGCATATGAAAGATTTACATTCCGTCATATTTTTTAAATATATGTTTTTTTTTATATTTTTGAAAATAGAATAAAGAAAAATGAAAATGATCCACAACATCTGGCTCCACCTGGGGATAGTTTTTTTACCACAAAACACTAAGAACTGCAAATTAGTGCCTTCACTTCAGGCATGGAATCAAATACTATTTGATGATATATGAACATTGAATAGTTTGGTATGTTCAATGGTGAAGTGTTGAACTTTTAATGCTAGAAATAATGTTTCAGATACTTCCCATTCACAGATAGCTATATTGATTCTCCATCTAGATCTTCCAAAATGAATGTGCTATTTGACCTTACCTCAGTAATTATGTATAGACCATACCAGAGAGGATCAAACTTACCATGCTTCCCCTTTTCTTCTCTTCTAGTGTCCCATCTTAGTACCAAATCTCCTGCTTGAAAGAGAATTTCTTTTGATTTTCTATCAAATATAGACTTCATCTTTTCCTGATAAGAAATCAAGCTATCCCTGACTTTGTTTCTACTTTCACTTCACTCAATTAATTTGTTCAATCTTCTCACTAGAGCATTGGGTTCTTCCTAGGCTTCTTAAAGGAAAGAAATCTCTGGTTTGGCCAATGGAGTACGAAATATTCCTTGAGTTCCATAAACCAATTCATAGGGAGACTTACCAATAGATCTTCTAGTAGTGACTTGAACTGCCCAGAGGGAAAACTTAAACTTCATATCCCAGTCCTTTTGATTTTTGGTGATTGTCTTCTTCAAGATTCTGACCAAAGTTTTGTTTGAAGAATCTGCCAATCCATTCCCTTAGGGATGATATTGTGTGGAATGTGATAAAATTACATTATATGTTTGACAGAAATTAATGAATCAAGAAGAGTTGAATATCTGAGCATTATGAGTCACAATTTTGACTGGACATGTGAATCTGATGAAAATGTTCTCCTCTAGAAACTTCATCACTACTTGGTCATTTGCCTTTTTGGTGGTATTGCTTGAACCCATTTTGTGAAGTAATCAGTGGAAGTCAGAATCAAATTGAAATTTTAACTTTATGGTGGATTTATTTCTCTAATAAAATCCAATCCCCATTGCCTGAAAGGTTATTCAATGAATACTGGGATGAGAGGTATTGGAGAAAGTCTTTTCTTTTCAGAAAACAACTGACATTTGTGACAACTTCTGACCAGTCTATATACATCTGCAAATAGAGTGGGCCAATAGAAACCTGACTTGAGAATATTATTAGTAGTGACCTTCCAGCTATAATGACCTCCACACATACTTTCATGGTATTCTTTGATGACATCAATAGATTCACCTTATGTTAAACGTAACAGAAAAATAGCACCAGGATCCTTCGAGTACAACTTGGCTTCTACTATAACATATGGTTGAGATTTGAGCTTGAGAGATCTATATTTTGTTCTATGTACAAGAAAAGAAACACAAGTAATACAAAATATCTTTATACCAATCCGAGCACAAAAATTGTGTTGAATACCTGTTTTGGGCTTACTTTGACCTCTTCATTGACATCTCCATCCACTCGTGCCAATAGATTAATTCCCAAGGCTTGAAAATTTCTTTCTATCAACAACTTTTCTGAACCCTACCCCTTGACGAACTTGGTGGGTTTAATTTCCAAATCATACTCTTGGATTTTCACTATCCATTTCCCTCTTTTTTGTTCAATATCACTTTGAACCAGCACGTATTTTACAGTAGAATTAGGGACATGAGCAGTTATTTGATACTGTAACACATAATTCTTGAAGGTTTTCAGTGCTTTGACCAAAGCATACACTTGTTTCTCCATAATGTTGTATTTGAGCTCAGCATCTCTGAGAAATTTTCTGAAAAATGCCACTGGCTACTCCTTAATATCCTCATTCTTCTATAATAACACATCAACAATAGTAGTAGGGGAGGAAAATGAGAATACCTAAAAGTCTTTTTGATGATCTGGACTAAGCAGCACTGGAGCTTCCTGCAGTGCCTCCTTTATTCTAGAAAATTCTTCTCTTGCTTCCTTATCCCATCTCACTTCTGCATTTTTCTTCAACATGTCTATTATATTTCTCATAATATCAACATAATTTGGCACAAACCTCCTCATAAAGTTTATTTTTCCCAAGAATCTCTGGATATTTTTCTTTCTTCTGGGTAAAGGAATTGGCTAAGTGGCTTCCACCCTTTCTAGATCAAACTTTACTCCTTGTTTTGAAACTATGTGACCTAATAATTTACCTTATTCTAAGGCAAATAAATCTTTCTTGGGATTTAGTGATAGACCAAACTTTCTAAACTTTTAAAAGGTCTTTTGTAAATTATCCAAGTGTTCATCATTTGACCCTGATAAAACAGTTACATCATTTAGATAAATAACTACAAACTTGTCGCCAACAAACACTATGTCCATGGTCCTCTGAAATGTTGCACCTGCATTCATAAGACCAAATGGAATCCTTGCATACATGAAGGTGCCCCAGGGGGGTTGTCAAAGCAGTCTTATTCTGACCTTCTTTTTCCACTTCCACCTGATTATACCTAGAGAATCCATCAACCATAGACAACCTGTAAGCTCTTGTCACCTTTTTTGAGACATAATCCATTTTTGAAAAAGGATAATTATCTTTTATAGATGCTCTGTTAAAATTCTTGAAGTCTACACACAACCATATCTCTCCATTCTTCTTCCTCGCAGGAGCCAAATTAGAAACCCAATTTGAATACCTAAGAGGGACTATGATTTTTTCCTGCAACAATTTCTTCACTTCTTTTTCACTTGGAGCTAGCAACAATGGATTAATATGTCTGAGCTTTTGTCTATGTGTTTTGATTCCTTATCTCAATGGAATCTTATGTTGAATTATTCTTTTTTCATATGTTTTAAAGTCCTCATATGACCAAGAAAACAAATCCATATACTTCTTAAAGAGATCAATGTACTTTTATTTATAATTTTTAGGAACACCTTTGAATAGTTTCACGATCTTTGGCTCCTGCTAGGTTCCCAAATTATAGTCTTCCATCTCTCCCTCTTGATGTATTTTCTTTGAATTGTTAGAAACATCATTAGAATCAAATAATATTTCAAGGGGAACTAATCCTTTAGGAAGTACATTATCTTTTGATTATATAATTTTCTGCTCACCTATTGACTGCTTAAGATTTCTCATTTCTCCTTTCTGCTCTGGCTGTTCTTCTTCTTCATCTATCTCAACATCTTCAAAACTTTCAATCATTGTTAGGAAATGATTTATCTGCTCATCATCTTCAAACACCTGCCAATTTTTCACATTGTCAGGAATAGAGGGCCTATGTCTAATGTCGATCTCATACCTCAATCTTGGATTCATAGGTGGCTTGAAAGTGCTAGTTGCAACTACTAACGAATCTACCAACCTATTCTCTTCCCTCGTTGTTGAGGAGGTAAATCCCCTCTATAGATAGAGGCAATCCCATAGCCCAGATTAGGACTAGCAACAATCAAGTCACACAATGATGCAGGTTCCTAGTTACAAGACGACAAAAATCATAATGAGTAGCCTACTTCAAATCCCACGCAGTGGTCGTTGAAGAAAATATGATGTTTCCCATGCCTCTCTTGGAAGATCACGATCCTTCCGTTTGACACATCCGAACATCTACACACATGCAAGTAGAAAACGACATATAACACAAAATCTAAAGCATGTAACCATATATAAGTTAGAGAGGATATAATTCATTGCATAAAGAAATAAACATATGAATGGAACCATAATCAGAGTCACTTATATTATAAATAACAAAGGAAAAATTACAACTCAAAGCTCTAACGCTATGACCTTCCTTCGGTGGGGCTGACAGTGGAACACGTCTCAACAAAGCCTGTCGAGAATCTAGACGAAGCTCTCTCTCTTCGGCTTGGCTCTCAATAGTTGCCCGGCTATAGTTTCCTTCCTACAAGTTTAGCTAGCTTGCTAATGGAGAAGGCAAGCTTTTATAGATGGAGGAAGGGGATTTGGGATCCCTATAATCATGGGATAGGCCCTATCTTTAAGGAATCTTCAATGATAGGTGGAAAACCACTTCCTATACATGGAGATCTAGAGCCAAACCACCCAACTCCTTTTGATGACTCGTTGAGGTGTTTGTTGGAATCAAACTTCCACCATCTATTTTAAAAAAAAACCCCTTATTAAGCTTGGCGTGAGTGAGACATAGGGACAGAGCACCAATTGGCACACCCTCTAGTGTGCATTTCCCTCATTGGCTCGAGGGATGAACGGGCTATTTGCACCAAGGCCGAAACATCTATTTTTAGCGTTTTTCAGAGGAAAATTTCTTCAGGAGAGTATTTTTCCTTATGCAAGAGGATGTCATGAAGGTGGTTTCAAGAAATTTTACTATCCACAGGTCACGGGAATAGTCCTCCAATGTACGAGATGAGGGATTGCAGGGATGGTGACAAAATATAGTGTAACAGATGCCCCCTAAAGCATGAGGTCTGTGAGAGAGGGAGGGGTGAAATGCTTTATGAGAACATGCCCAACTGAAAACACTGTCGTCGGAAGACTTGCATACAAGTACAACTGATATATCTGATACACGATATGTGGTATAGGTGCAGCCATCCATAATAGAGTGTAAAATAACCGACATCCAAGGTATGTTTTCAACCATCCAGTAAGAAGGATCAACAAGTTGACTTAGGTATGGTCACAACCATTCAATAAAATGAGTCATGTAACTAATCATGATAATCCACAAAACCCATAGCCTGGATTTCATAAAAAAAAACCAGGGTCTTGCGCTCCATCTCAACCCGAACAGAGTACAAGTCCCAGCATGTGAATAAGTGAGATAAAGTCGAACATGCAAGAACATTGTTTGATTACCAACGAATAATCAAAGTCGTTAACAAACACAAGAAGCACCACCAATAATCAAGATGGCCCTCAAGGTACTATAGGTACAATCCATGGAATGTGAATAGTGAGCTGGCATCAAAAACCCAAAAAATAATTCGATTGAAGGCCAGTGATGAAAACCTTGCGTCGAATGTGAAGAACCTTCCATTGAGGCATGCAAGCTCCAAGGTACCTAAAAGGAGTCTCTAGATCAGATTCCTGGATAATGAGATGAAGTTGACAGGAAGTGACCTTGATCGAAGGTGGGCCATAGTGCTTCCCACATCATCGACGTGAGATAGAGGAATATGATTTTTGTGAATCAAGATCAGTAGAGAATCGCAGCGAGGTTGAAAAATGCAGAGGACAACTACTCTTGAACATATCCGCGGCATGACACTGGATCTGGCAGTATTTGACATCAAAGGATCTGAGGTCATGATGACATGGCAAAGAGAAGATGATCGGTCAAAAGGGATTATCCAAACCCACAGAGGCAAGCAAAAAACGAGATGAGATGTCCCCAAATCGACACGAATGTAGATAGGTGCCATCATCAAGAGCGACATACTGTGGACATGATGGTGATAAAAGTTCCATTTTTCCCTACCATTTATGGCGAGTACCCCAATGATTTTTGAAAACAAGCTTGAAGGGGATAGCATATGGTTGGGATATAAGTTTTTCCTTCGGAAAAATCCAACCTAGTAGATTTAACGAGCCCTAGAAAGGAGGAACTCGAGTATCTTAATTACAACGGAGTCTGATGTCATCAGGGTTTAATGAGTCTAACAAAGGGAGAACTCGACGTCTTTTCATTTTTGGAGAGTTTGAAAAGATGTATAAAAGAAAAATCCAACAGTCCCTTTTCATAGATAGTTCCTCAGATCTGAAAAGGTAAAAAATTGTGTCTGAGAAAAACTCCTAGTCATGATAAGCTAGGGTATTCCTTTATTATAAATAATCTATCCCAGCCCGAAAAAGGGGTAAACGTATACTGGGTAGATGTCGTTTCGGAGCCAATTTAACAATATCAAAATGACAAGTGACTCAGCAATCTTTCCATTTTTAGAGAGTCTGAAAAGAGCTGAAAGATGACTCCAGTAGTGAATTTTTTGTGTTTTTACCAAGTCCAAAAAAGTATAAAATACAACTCGTGTCATCGTCCAAGTCACACAAAAACCTGTCGCTGCACAAAAAGCAAGTGTAAAACCCATTTTTCAACAAAAATATGATAAAATATTGGAAAAATAAGCTTCAAAACCTAATTTTATTTTGAAAAGTTATAAATATGACCAAATAGTAAAAACATATTTACTTTTTACTTTTTACCTCTTGTGCAGAGTGATAGTGAGTTATTTCCCTATGATCTTCTGGTGACGATTGTGGACAATCCAGTGCATCATTTCAGATCCCGTCTTTTCTAGGTAAGAGTCACGTCCATTAGCTACATTTTAATTCATATTTCATAGCTTTCCATCATGATTTGGCATACAGGGGAGGATTTGAAAATTTAGGGCTTCCACGGTTGGTACGGGTATGAGGCACGGACCCGTGCCAACCGAGCTCTTTTTGCTAAGGGTTCGTGCCAACTGGCACAACTTTCAACAAAACAGTCGCGCTAGCTGCTGTGACTGTTTTCGCACAACCTCATTTTCTGCTCGAATTTGACAAAAAATGAACTGATCAATTGAATTTTTGAATGCCCAAGGGATCTTATGATGTGCTTATGACCAATTTGATGCAGGTATAAAGCCACAATCGTGATTGAAATGAAGGAAAGGGAGCATAGTGAAGAGAACAAAAAGGCAATGGGGAATGAACAATGCATGGATGCTCTCCGAAATTGTGGATTAAAGAAATTATTCTTGACACCATGTCTCAGGGCACAACCTGAATTGTTACAATATCTGATAAGTATCTGGGATGAGAATGAAGAGAAGTTTAGGCTTTGAGATCAAGTGCTTGAACTCGAAGTGTCTGATGTCTACTTCATCACTATATTGTCTCGCAGAGCTCCAGTTCTGATCATGACAAGTACCAGGCCTTCTAGTGAGAAGATGTCCATGGTTATGGAAAGAGTGTGCCTAGGGGCACAAACAGGATCAGGTAGTGGTAAAGTGGACATTCACATTGTTCCCGATCTAGCACTCAGAGTGGTGCTACATAATATTACGTGGGTTTTAGGGTCATAGGCACCACATGAGGCTACCAAAACACAGCTCCTCCTAGCTTCATAATGTATGAACCCGACAATATTTGATTGGGCCACAGCTGTAACTATGAATATCAAATGACAATTGACTAAATCTAAAAAGGCCAAACTTAAGCTGTTTGGGTATGGGTCAATCTGAGTATCGTTCATCCTAGAAGGGTTACCTATCTTCCAGGGCTAGGGGCCAATAGTCGTAGATCCACCTTTGAGAGAGCCACGGATGGCTCGATGGGTAGCACTGGTGCCCAGAGCAAGAGGGGGCCAGCAAATGTCATGGTGGCCCGAGTTCTTCAGATGGCTCCGGCGATAGTTAATCATCATAAAGAACTGGCCTTATGCCAGCACTGATTTCATAGGAGACCCAGACCTTCCACTCCCAGAAGGAGAGGACTGGGATGAGGAGCTGGGTAAGACTCTTTTTTATTTATTTTTTTATTTTTTATTTTTTACTTTTTGGGTATACATGCATTCTCTAACAATTATTCCTATATGTATGCATATGTTGGCCCAGAGAGGGCCGCTGGGATTTTTCCGATTGTGCAGAGGACCCCTCTCGCCTATGACCCTCAAGGTGAGGGGGGCAAGGGGAACGAGATGGTTCAGAACATAGAGGGAATTGCCAGTGGGATTCCTAATTATGCTTGCCTAGCTGATGTCCGTATGGCTTATCAGAGGCACACTGTAGGGGTGTCTAGTCGCCTTCATCTCTTACTAAGGCGATTGGTGCGGGCAGCAACATGCTACCATGAGCACCATGCTGATTAGTCGCCTAGGATTTTCATATGCATATTTTTGAGAGATGTGTTGTCTCCGGATGTTATTAAAATAGAAACGTATATTTTTGGATTTTATATGATGCACACACTGCAAACATTCGACATATATATATATATATATATATATATATATATATATATATATATATATAATCTATCTATCTATTTCTGCATGGATATTTTTCACATATGATGATGTTTTTACAAGTTGCGTAAATGTCTATCTAATACCATGTTAGCTACTACATCTGTTAATGCATTCATTTGTCTGGGTATATGTTGATATGTGATGTAATAAAAATTTCTTTCCAGTAAACGAATACGTATATACAGTATTAAAATGGATGGGTTCCTAACTGAATAATGACCATTGATTTGTAACACTACAAGCTGTGAGTCCAGATATACAAGTAATGCATGAATCCCTAGGGTAACCGCCTTGTTCAATAATTCCAAAACAACACTATATTCCATGACATTATTTGTAGAAGGCCCTAGACAAACACCTTGTAAATTAACTAACTCACCAGCAGGATTGTAGATTACCTAGGGTGCCGAAGACAGATTCCTGGTACTGCGGGAGGCACCATCCGCCAAACCGATATAAGGAGTAATAGACATATGCACAATCAAGAAGACCCAATCAGCAGAAATATGCTTAGAAAGCACACCACGCAACACATGCACAAAAATGAAGCAATCACCTATGTACACACACTACACAAAATGATTCAAGTGTAATAATTCTTTAGGTACAACCCATTCCTAGGCTGCGCCAAAGGAATACCTTCATAATCGATTAGCTCATAGGCTCCATTTTTCAATACACGTTTAACAATATAGGGCCCATGCCACATAGGCTGGAATTTTCCTACACCAAGCTTATCATGTGCTTGATCGTACAAGAGGACGAGGTCCCCTTCGATACAATAACATGGAGAAACCATTTTATCGAAATGAGCTTTAACGCGCTTTTTCTATGTGTTGATAACCAAAGCAGCCAAGTGGCGAGCTTTGTCTAGTCTTTCTAGATACAGGAGACGCTCTTCCTCTGGGGAAGTGTCAAGCAGTAATTTCACGGCCAACTTCAGTGAGGGAATATCACATTCAACTGGAAGAGTAGCTTCCAGACCATACACCAACTAAAAATGTGTGAATCCGATCGCGCTCTTCACTAACGTTCTGTAGGCCCAGAGAGCTGAGAACAATTGGAGGTGCCAGTTGGATTTGTGTATACCAATTATTCGTTGAAGCATCATGATAAGCACCTTTTTCATGACTTCAACCTAGTCATTTTCCTGAGGGTAGTATGGCGTCGAGCTGTCATGACGCAAGCCCAACTTCGATGTCAGCTTTGCCATCATGTATTCCCGAAAATGGGTGCCATAATCAGTGAAAATGGCTTGAGGAACACCGAAATGTGTGATCACATGGTTGAAAATGAATTGAGCAGTTGTATTACCATCAACAACGAATGTAAGCATCGCTTCAGCCCATTTGGTGAAGTAGTCTATAGCAACGATGATATAAGCATGGCCCCTGGCCGAGTGAGGGTTACATGTCATAAAATCAATGCCCCATTTGGTGAAATGGCCTATGGTAATGAAAGGATGTAAAGGGAGGGGTGCGCATGCATCTTGCATTGGAAGATCTGGCACGCATGACACTTCCTTACTGCAACAATACTATCTTCAAATATAGGCAGCCAGAAGTAACCCGCATGCAGAATTTTCTAGGTGGTAGCATAACCGGACATGTGACCACCATAGGCACCACCGTGATAGTCATTCAGGACTTTGTCAGTCTCTTCCAAGGTCAAACATCGGCAGAGCACAGAATCAACTCCAACACGATATAAGGTATCTCCGACAATGTGATATGGTTTCGATTGATGCCAAACGCGATGTCGAGCATCCTTTGTCAACTCAGATTGGAAGGTAGATGTCTGAAGGTACACGATGATATCACCATACCAAGGATCAAGAGTGTTGATTAGAAAGAGGGCTTTATCTGAGATATGATCCTTAGATTGAGATGGAACAGAGTCGGTAGGGAGAGAGCAGATGAGATCAGCAAAAACCAGTGACTTCATCGATTTGGCAGTAGTGAACTCCAAATCGAACTCCTGAAGGATCACAATCCCTTTGGAGTACTTGTCCCCTAGAAACTGTCGAGACAGGATGTAAGTCATGGAGTTGCAGTCAGAAATCACGATTATCGTGTGCAACAGGATGTAATGGCGAAACCGCTGAACGGCCTGGACCACGGCAAGCGCCAACTTCTCGACATGGGCATAACACGTTTCAGTCTTGAGGAGATTCCAATATATATAATAAACCATGTGCTCATTTCTGTCATCATGATCTTGCACCAGAATCATGGCAATTGTGCTGAATGTGGCAACCAAATAGAGGGTAAAGTCGCGGTGATAGTTGGGAGGACGTATTAATGGAGCATTGAAAAGCAACGTCTTAAGTTTAATGAAGGATTTCTGAGCAATATTGTCCCAATGGAAGGGAACATCCTGTTATAGAAGTCGCGTAAACCCTTTGGCCACTTCTCCATAGTTTGGGATAAAGCGACGTAAAATATTCGCTTTCCCTTGAAGACTCTACAGTTGATGCAATGAGGAGGGCGATGGGAGATTAAAAATAGCCTTGACCTTGAGGGGTTCAAGTCGAATTCCATATTTAGAGGCAATGAATCCCAAAAGATGACCAGAGTCAATGTAGGAGACGCACTTGTGAGTATTAAGCCTGATGTTGTAACATCTGCAACGGAGAAAAATCTGGCGGAGGTGTTCGGGATGTTCTTCGCACTGAGATGAATGAGCCAGAAGTTCATCCAGATAAGGCTGAACAATATTGCATATGTCGTGAAAGGCATAGGACATGGCACATTGGAAGGTGGCTCCAACGTTTTTCAAGCTGAACGGGAGCTTCTTATACGCGAATGTGACGCACGGACAGATGAAGGTGGTCTTATGTTGATCAGAGGGTAAAATATTAAATTTATTATAACCCGAGAAGCCGTCCATAAGGGAATATATCTCACTCCCTGCACAATCATCGATGATCTGATCTATAAAATGGGTGGGATATTTGTCCTTAGGGCAAGCCCGATTGATGTCTCGATAGTCAACATAGACACGAATTGTGCCCTACTTCTTATCTATAGGGACAATATTGGAAACCCACTCTATTAGAGGAATTGTATATATGAAGCCCGCTTTAAGAAGTTTCTCAACTTCTACTTTTATAGCAGCGACTTTTCTAGGATGCACTGGGCGCAGACGCTGACGCATAGGCTTCGCACCAAGATAGGTGGGAATTTTGTGCATGACGATATTGGGATCGATCCCAAGCATCTCCTCATAAGACCATTCAAAAAAATCTCGTAATTTGCGGAAAAGGCTAGTGTACACTTGAATCTCTTCAGGAGAACAAGTGACTCCCACGTGAATGTTCTCGACGACCCCTAGTTTAATGGAGATGTCGATAGGATTTTTTTGGGTAGTATTACTCAAATTTCCATATAAAAGTACCTCATGAGTCAATATTGGTGTTTGGAGAGGTGGAGAGGGAACCTAAGATGCAAAATACTCGAGACAATTAGACATTACCCCCAGGCTGAGCATGAACGAGGAACGATGATGTCCATCGCTCCATGGAAGATCTTCGAAAGACATAGTCTCCATGATAGCTTCGTCGGACGGAAAGACTTCTCTCAAAGGATTGGGTGAATCTGCATCGCCGAGCCAAGGGGATTGAGAATAAACATCAAGATCCATGCTCAAAGGAGCATGTTCAGTAGGAGGGGGATCTGATGTAGCAACGATCTCACAATAATTAATTTCAACTGGGGTCAGAGACATCGATTCTCCAAAATAGGTCACATGTTCAGGAGAAGTGATGATCCACAGGTCATCTGACTTAGAGATCATGTTAACTTGAATGATGTTCGGTGGTGGAATGGGAAAAACACACATGAGAATGGGGTCTTTGAAAAGACCAGGTCCTACATTGTCAGGGGGATTAGGAATTTGATCCATGTATGGCACGTTGTTCACGGAGGATGAGGTAAAGAAAGACAACTGATCAATAGTAATAATCTTTCCCTCATGTGGAAACTTCAAAAGCTGAAAGAGGGTGGACAGAACGCATAGCATCGTGTGGTTCCAGTTGCGACCAAGTAGAATATTTTAGTTGAGTTTGTCATCAACCACTTCCACTTCAACGTTGACAGTCTTGCCTTGTAATGTGATTGGTAGACTCACGAGAACACCCAAGGGTTTTGATTCCCTTCCATCGAATGCCTTGAGGGCATTGGGAGATGAAGTCAGGGCTGGAGAGTAGATGACTTTCCAGCAAGAAGATGACATAACGCAGGTAGAGGCACCTTCTTCCAAAATGGCTCTATGAATGTTGAGGCCATTGATACTGACTTGTATAACAAGGGAAATTTGATGTGGAAGTCGAGGGACAAAATTATCTAGATCGAAGGTAAGAAGGCTAGAATCAGCAGGATTAATTCCATCGATTAAAGATAACAGAGCTTTCCATTCAGAAGGGAAACTTTGAAGCAATTACAACTCAAAAATTGTGGAGGGTGCCTGTGCCAAATCCTCAACAACGCTATAATGCTGAGCAACACGGGCATTTGAATTATAGGAAGGCTTTTGAAGAACACCTTTTGAAGCTAGCCATACAACGGGTTCAGCACTGGGCTTCTCAATTTATAAAGGACCAGAGGCAGGTGGGGGAAGTGGACCATCAATGAATTCCTTCCCAGTATCCTTGCATGACCCTGCATAATCCTTCAATGATTGGCAATCAAAACAATTGCAACACCATTCATCATGAAAACCTGAGACCCAAACAGTGCAGATGGTGAAGGATGCTCAACCATCTGGGTCTGTTGAGATGGAAAAGGTTCCTTAAGAACTGCTGGAGTTCCCTTAGAGCCTTTAAGAAGTTTACTAACCTCAGATCATCGGGGAAAATCTTTGGTGTTGTGGTCTTCGTCACAGATCAGGCAAGGGTACTTCAGTTTTCATTGCGAACCATCATTAGCACATGGTTTGGAGGATTCTAGTTTTGGGGCATCAGATTTGGCTTTTCCTTCGCCCTTCTTCTTCCCTTTGTAATCCTTGTTCGCAGGATTAGCCTGAACGGCATTGACTTCCGCAGTCTTACCAAAATCTGGAGTAGTGGGAGAAGAAGAATTATTGGAATAATTCGACTTCTGCTTCCCATTAGAATACTTACAAGAATTCTGAGAGATAGAACCAATAACACCGTCAACCAATGGGGTAGGTGGTGCTTTAGAGGTCCCTGTCTGCGGGGCATCAGTCAAGATATCATATAACATGTTGGACTGAGAGTACACCAAATCAAGGTACTGGGCACGAGCGATGGCTTGTTCCTTGGTTACACATGCCCCCATAGCAATGTCCTATGCAATCTTGTTGACAAAAGAGGTATTAAACCAGTGAGTTAAAAGCTGATGAGGAATTTCAAACTTGATCAAACGATGACGACATCTCCACTCATGAATATGATTAGAAATATGAGTGGCTTTTTTCTGTTTCAGAGATGTCAGGAGATGTGTCCTGGCTTCATACCGAACCAATAACTAGAAATGTGTCAATAATGCCATTGCTAGAGTATTAAAGTCTTGAAAAATACCACAGGGTAGTTCTATGTACCATTTAGAAGCAGCGCCAGTAAGAGTACACTGGAAAAGACGTAGATGGATCGAGTCATAAACCCAAGAGTTCGAAGAACACCACAAATGGTAGGACATGACATGTGCTTGGGGGTCTTCTCTAGATTTACCCTCAAACTTAGGACAGTCACCAGGCACCTTCGTCGGAACTGGAGGTCAGTATGGATTATGAAGAATCAGATCATTGGTCAACTTGGATACATCCAGTAATTCCAATGTGTCAAGGAAAGGAAACTGAGGATTAAAAGGCATGCCAGGTCCCCGATAAGGACCTGTACATGTACTCCAACCTGGTTGAGCATAACTCTGCCCCCATTGATTTTTTCCCAGAGGATTATGACCAGAGGGGGTATAAGCCATATAAATGGGATGATATGGTTGCTAAAAACCAGCATACGGGGGTTGATAACTAGGGTATTGACCTTGATTATATGTGGGCCTTGTTTTAGCAGTGTACAGATTTGACTATGGAGTATACGTGTAGGCTGGTTGTTGAAGGTAATAACCAGAACCTTGGGGTGGGTTGTAAACTGGTCGAGACTGACCTTGAAGGTAATAGCCACCTTTGGGTTGAACGGGCTGCTGGTAAGTGTGACCTTGCTAAGCCTGATAGGTTGGGCATACAGGTAGGTTCAGCTCTGGCATAGAATAGATCGGTTGCTAATCAGGGTTAATTGGTTGTACAGGTTGTCCTGGTTGAACAAGTTGACCTTGCTGAATAGGTTGGCCTGGCTGAAAAGGTTGACCTAGTTGATGAAGGACACCAGGTTGCCCCAGCTGAGCAGGCTGGCCTGATGGCAGGAGAGGGCCATGTTGTGCCTGATAACTTGGTTGACCTATGAAAGGATCATAAGATGGTCTTGGTTGTGCAACATTTTGACCAATTGGAAGATCAGGTTGCTGAGGTTGCACCAACGGTTGAGAAGGATGGGTTTTCCCCCAAGGACCGTACAATAGTCTAGGTTGATACCCCAGTTACCCTGTGGGTCCTTGAGGTTACCCTGACTGGACCACAAGGTGAGGCTGCAGAGTTTGACCTTGAGGGTTCTAAGACTGCCCTTGTGGACCATATAATAATCCCTGCTGGCCCGAAGGTTGTCCCTGTAAGGGTTGTCCTTGTGGCTCATATAGATAACCTGGATGGGCTGGAGGTTGTCCCTGGAAGGGTTGTCCTTATGGGCTAGAAGCATATCCTTTCTTAAACAAAGTTTTTCCTTGTAAGGGTTGCCCTTGTTGATTAGAAGGTTGCCCAACCTGGGTGGATAGAAAACCATTAATATACTGATAAGCCTCAGGAGAAGGAAAATGAAGGGGGTTTCCATGTTCATCATATTGATATGGAAATACATAAATCGGGGCACCATTCAGTACATAATGGGAAAATTAAGGACGTTTGAGGTCTTGAGAGGATGGAACAACCTCAGAGTTTGACGGTTGTAAAGAAAACCAGTATTCCTCAGGAGAAATATTCTCGGGAATAGCAGAAGCTATGTAAATGTCTTCAGGAATTGACGAGGTCTTGGTTGACTGAGTAGTGACATTAGGCGTAGACGTAGCTACACAGACAGTAGGCCTAACAGGTACTAATGTGATGAAAGGAGATGTCGTGAGAGGTGTGGATGGCGACATCCCTAACGAAGGAATAATTGGCCTCGTGGATGGAGTGAATATTCCCATAGAGGCCACAATGGCCATGAACTGACTTAAAGACCTATATGCAGCTAGGAGCAAAGGACCAGGTGAAGACATAACAGAAGATTTGGGGATGTTTTCGGGAAAAATCTGGTAATCTTCACCAGATGTAGGAATTTCCTCACTAGGAGAAGGACTGGGTGAGTCCATATCTGACCCTGCCGCAAGATCCTCTAAAAGATGACAAGGACTAGGAGGTATAACATCAGCTAAGAAAGTTGATCCTGATGTAAGAGGAGGGAAGCATTCCCCTACTCCAAATCCAAACCAAGCATTGGACAAGGGCCAATTGAAGTCAACTGGTCCTCCAATGGGAAGTTTAGATATAACCTATCCCCTGTCGGGAAACTCAGATACAATGGGCTTCTAATACTCAGCAGAGGACTGAGAGACCTCTGATGAATTCTCTATGTAAGGACTACCAGTAGACGAAACTGAGGGTTCCGCCACTGTGACTATAATGAAAAGAGGAAGAGATCAAAACAAATAAGCATGGGAAAAAACCAAGGTAAAAAATTAACAAGCCAAAAAAACAATCTCTAAATGGGCGTGTGATTGTAGGTGATTAATTTTACCACATTGAAACTGGAAATTTTACCGTTTCATGTTTTAAGAGTCTAGAAATGAGTAAAATATGAATCTATCTCTTTCAATTTGGAAACAAGCGTGAAAGGACAAGCGCTTGATGATTTTTTCAAATTTAATGAGTCATTAAAGATCGAAATGACTACTCTGGTAATCTAGGAAAATCAGTGTACCAGATATCCGTGAGCTGCCATATACACCTTTGTTAAAAAATGAAAGAGAAATCAACCAAGGACTTGACGTACGTGCAGTAATCTCCCCGAATGCTGTGTTCGGTGTATCATGGGTAAAAGGTGGTAGACTTGGCTTCCTACGGATAAAGGATAACAACCTAATAGGGTCTCCCTTTATATACGCGATGGTACAGGGAGCACAAGTTCATACTAGTGTTGTTTAAAGCCAGATGGCGAACGAAAGCTACTAGGTTTAACGATGCCAGAACACATCACTAGCCTAGACCTCTAGATATTTCGTTAATGTTCCAATGTTTCCTTATGTTAATTTAATAAATTTTAGAGTTGATCTTCAATTGATGTTTCAATTTCAGGGCTTATCGAATGTTGGATCTCAAAAATCCTCTAAATGCACACTACATGCCACAATATATCACTTTGTTCGATGAAGAGATAACTACAGGAGGGTTGAGAGCTTTTCAAATACCAACAAAATGAGCACAAAAACATCCACTACTGTCTCTGAATGCAACCTAATGAAACTAAAATTTTTTCTCTTAGAGTTATATAACACTAATAATGCGAAAAAACTTTCAATTTTCACTAGAATAATCAAAATGCAAAGAGATTTTTTTTTTATTTTTCAATGTTTTAGATCAAATGCACTAAATGAATGAAAAACTAATGAAGAGATCAATTCGAGAAATGACAATGAGAGAGTTGAAACAAACAAGTTCACTCAATACAAACGCATGCAATCAAAACTCAAACTCATGATGAAATCCCTCAAAATGAAGAAGAATCTCAAAAGACTCACACAAACCATGTAATCTAGGCTTGGAATGAGGCAAAGAAAAACTTGAATGACAAAGAGAACAATCAGTCAACTGACGCAATGATACAATGGAATCCAACAAAACGAATGCAGAGAATTGAAAACGAAGTCGACCGAGAAAACAAGGACCCAAAATTCCCATGGGAGGTTCAGTACACTGAAGCACATAGAAGCCCTAGGGGTAAACTGAAAAAATGATGGTAAAGGGCAAACAACCGGAGGAAAAGGGCCAAACACAGTGAGAAAAGACTTCAAGGAACTCAATCACTTAGAAAATGACATGAGGACCAAAAATCAAGCTCAGAGAGCCCAAAAGCAAGCAAACCCTAACACCAAACAGAGTTGGCGTGACTGTTTGGCTGTAATCTCTGCCAAAAGAGCGTTGGCACGGGGGCCTAACTAGAAGCTAGTGCCATTTGACGCGACTGTCAAGAGGTAAACCACGCCAATCGAGTTTACTATGGGAGGAAATGAAAAAGGAAAAACAGAGACTAGATCAGGTCTTCTAGGGGCTGAACAGGGGTCTTACACCAAAAGGAGGCAAACCAAAAGAGAAAATCAATCAATAAAAAGCCAAAAACAACCAAAAGAGAAAATACTAACTCCAACTGACTCCCCAGTGGAGTCACCAGTTTTTTGATGAGGTAAATCCCCTCTACGGACAGAGGAAATCCCAATAGCCTAGATCAGGTCTAGCAACAATCAAGTCACGCAATGATGCAGGTTCATAGTTACAAAACAAAAAAAGTCATAACGAGTAGCCTACCTCAAATCCCATGCAGTGGTCGTTGAAGAAAAGATGATTTTTCCCGTCCCTCGCTTAGCAGATCACGATCCTTCTATTCAACACATCTGAACACCTGCACACATGCAAGGAAACAACGACATACAACGTAAAATCTAAAGCATGTAACCATACATCAGTCAAAGAGGATATAATTCATTTCATAAAGAAATAAACACATGAATGGAACCATAATCAGAGTTTCTTATATTATAAATAACAAAGGAAAGATTGCAACCCAAAGCTCTGACGCTATGATCTTCCTTCAGAGGGGCCGACAACGGAGCACATCTCAACAAATCCTGTCGAGAATCAGGACGAAGCTCTCTCTTTTCGGCTTGGCTCTCAATAGCTGCCCAGCTATAGTTTCCTTTCTACAAGTTCAGATAGCTTGCTAATGAAGAAGACAAGCTTTCATAGATGGAGGAAGTGGAGTTCGGATCCGTATAATCATGGGATAGGACCTATCTTTAAGGAAGCCTCCATGATAGGTGGAAAACCACTTCCTATACATGGAGATCTAGAGCCAAACCACCCAACTCCTTTTGATGACTCATTCAGGAGTTTGTTGGAATCAAACTTCCGCCATTTATTTTTAAAAAATGTCCTTTATCAAGCTTGGTGCAAACGAGACACAGGGACAGAGTGCCAACTGGCGCACCCTCTAGCGTGAATTTCCCCCATTGGCACGAGGGATGAATGGGCTAGTCGCACCAAGGCTAAAACATCTCTTTTTAGGGTTTCTCATAGGAAAATTTCTTTAGGAGAGTATTTTTCCTTATGCAAGAGGATGTCATGAAGGTGGTTTCAGGACATTTTACTGTCCACAAGTGACGAGAATAGTCCTCCAATGTACGGGATGAGGGATTGCAGGGATGGTGACAAAATACTATGTAACACTCGTAATAAAATGAAGATTGAAGGCTTCAAAATAATTCTAAAAAAAACCCCAAAATTCATTCCTATATGGTCTTAACCTTAGATTCTTGATTTGACAATGATTTTTAGTCTACCTTATAATTAACTCAGAATCACCAAAAAAAAAACATTGAATTCCCATTTGTTTAGCAATTTTAGGACTTAAAATCAAAGCCTCATACTCAACTACATTACTCGTTGATTCAAATGCTAACTTAAAAGAAAAGGTCATAAGATTACCTTCTGGAGATAATAATAAGAATCCAACTCTTGTGACATCCTTTGAGTAGGCACCATCAAAATAGCATTTTCAAATATTTTTTGAATACAACTCATTATGTATAATTGTTGAAGAGAGTCACTTCTCTACATCTTCAACAAATTTTGCATCTTCATGCAGCATAAAACAAGAAATATCTTCTTTTTCTTAAATATAAATGGGGAATTACCTACATCTTTGTTTGTGGTAGTTTTCACAAATTTTGCTTCTCTATACAATCTCCTTTCTTCCCCATTGAAAACAGGAATGATAGCATAAGTGAAATCTAATTTTAAAACTCCTCCCAACATTTCTCCCCAATATCTTGACAAAAGCATCCCAAATCTGGCTAGAATATCAACAACCACTACATCCATCATAATAATTTTTGATGGAATATGTGCCAAAGATACTACCATGTCTTTTATTATCCCAACACATTTCACTCTCTTAGAATCAAATGAGTATAGGTCCTTGTATGGTTTAGTAATCTGAAAATTAAACTCTTTAATAACATACAATGGCATAATATTGTGAGAAGCACCTGAGTTCAACATGCAATTATGGAGAATAAAATAATGAGGAAGCAATGAGATGTAAAATGGAGGAACAAAAGAATCTACTTCTTCTACGTGAGGACCAAAAGTGACTGTTGGTTTTTCTTTTTGAAAGTTCATAGTATCACCTATATCTTCAATATGTGAGAGATTAATGAATTATGAAATTTATTTTTTGTAACTTGGTTTCTTAGCTAATTCAAGGAGATGTATCTAAATCTTGATTTTCTCCAACTCCTTTGATAAACTGAAAACTTGAATTTTCTTGACATTCTTCTCAAGCTCTTCTCCATTCCTTCTAGGATTTGAAGTCTGTTTAGGCACAGGAATCACGTTTTCCAAAATATTATCAACAGACTTGTTTTGGGAATATTCATCATGTTGCACTTTTGTTCTATCTACTGGATTCATAGGTTGTTTCCATTTATCTTCTTGTTTTACTGAGTTATTTTTTTGTGGAGTCGCCATTAGAGAAAGAACATAATATTTTTGTCCACCTTCATCATCCTACACCCTTGATCTGTTTCTAGATCTTAAATCATACCTCTTATATAACTCAGCTTGCATGAAATTTGTAAATTGCCTACAATACTCATCCATATAATATTTATCAAAAGACACTTCAACTTCAGCATATCATCCCTCACATTCTTCCTCTTCTTCATCTTCTCTCATGTACATAGCAGATATTTTACCTTTGGATTCTTTTTGATCATCTTCTACTGACTGTACAGGTGTTTCTTCTATATACAACTATGCTTGAACTTGGTCTTGATCTCTTCTCTCCGTCTGCAAAATTTGAAGGGGTTTCTTTCTGGATTGAGGATTAAATCCTCCTCTATTTTTTGTATCGCTCTTTGGGATTTTTTACTTTCTTACTCCATGTACACTAGCTTCTTTGAAAAAAAATTCATCACCTTTGTCATATCATCAATCCTTTGATCCTGTCGTAATTCTTTTTTTTCTTTTCCCTTTTCTTGAACTGACTATTTTTCTTTAATTTTTCCATCTGCAGTCATATTAGCTTCAATTTCCAATGCATCTGTTTGTATGTTCTCAAGAGTAGGGGATCTCTGTTCTCTCGGTGTAAAACTAAAATCAACTTCAAATGGCCCAACAAAATATACATTTTCTCCAATAGGAGGGGGCTCAATCTCTATAGGTAAACTATTGTACATTTTTTTGATAATCTTAACATACTCATAAATGTTTTCAATAGGATTTCTTTTAATTGCATTAAACTTTGTCAACGAGTAACCATGATCTCTCTTCTCTCCCCATCTCTGATTGAATTGATTTTCTAACTCTTCCTAATTATTAATTGAACCATTTGGTAAAAGTTTGAACCATTTTCTAGCCTATCCATTTAGAGACTGCACAAAAAGTCTCATTACAACATGAAGATGTTCTACATTTAAATTTTCAGCAAAAGTGAAAAACAAGGGTAAATGTTGTTCCGCAGTTACTTCATCTTCTCCAATGAATCGAGGAAGTAATTTAAGGTATTCTTGAGGCATGGCATTCATTGGTTGTGGAAGATTAAGTGGTTCATATCTATTCATTAAGAAAGCTGGTGCTACCATATTTACACCTTGTTTAACTGCTCCTTGGGTGGATGAGGTTGATGAACCTGCTGTGAAAGTGAATGAAGGTGGTGAAAAGAATAATATGGGAGTGGGTTGATGAACAAAAACAGAGGAAACAACAAATATATTTTGTTGATCTTGTGTGAAGGTAAAAGAAATGAACTCGAAAGAATATTCTTTCGACTTAGGTTCTTGAAAATGAATGAGTGTGAATGGTGAATATTGTTCCAAGAAAGAGAATTCCTTGGCAATATCTTCAAAAAAACGGTTATGAGAACTGCTACTAGGAGCATACAATGTAGGATAAGGTGTTGAAAGGTTTTCTGGTCTCTGAGCCCTTTTAGAAACCAATATTTCTAGATCTGAAAAAGTAGGAACTTTCTATTGCGAGGTATCTCGGCTTGTGTGAGGCCTTTTGAAAGCAAAAAATATGAAAATAACAAACACAACCGAACATTTACTACTCACTAAAAAACTAGAGGAAATAGAATGAAAACCTAGGGAAAATGAACTTTGCCTCTTCCTCCTTGGAAACGACGCTAGAAAATGTTGTATCTCAGGAAACAATCCCTTGGCTGTGGTAAGGAATCAATGCTTCAGAAATTTTATAAATGTATGCCACAAAATTATAATATCAGATGGTTTATGTTTAACACCTTTGGAAATTAATTATTTAATACACTCAATAATATGATATAATGAAAGAGTTCACAATGCCATTAACTTCTAACATTGAATGAAAAGAAGAATAGGAAGGGAAACTCAAACTGATATGATGAGAAACGGAATCTATCACTTTAAATCTCAGAAGAAATTTATGTAGACATAATAGTTGGAGTGAAGGAGTGCACATTAAGGTTATCTAACTCTTAATTACATATGTAATAAAGAGACATGTATCTACATTACTTCACTTCATTCAAATAATAATAAACACATAATGAAACTAGAAATACATATCAACATCAGGAGGTGCAAGAAACTTGATCTTCTTTCATTAATCTCTCAGAAAATTAAGTACAAAATTTGCAGTAATCCAGAGGTCCAAAACTTAGAACCCTCCTCTTTCTTTCTCATTTGTTTAAATACAATACAAAAAACGTTTGTAACTAATTAAACTACCTATAACTGTTCGAACTACCTAGAACTGTGTAAACTACCTATTACATGGAAACTAAAAAATTCATTACAACATTGATCGTTTAACAAAAAGATAAATAAAACTAAAGCATCAATCTATTTGCTGAATTTGTATTTGATTGGCTGGCACCGTGTTCTCTGAATTTGCTGACATGTCCTTCTAATATGCTAAGGTGTCCCCTGGTGAATCAATCATCCATGATCTACGCTTCTTCTAGATTTAAATGCTATTTTTTGGAGAGTTGACCAATTTTAGATATTCTAATTTGAAAGCAGTGATCCTGTTGAAAGTAGGTGGTTTTGTGAACAAATCCTTTACCATCCATATTATTTGAAAATGCCTCTGCAAGAAATTAACAACTGTAGCTCCTTTCAGGATTGCATTTTTCTCATGGGTATTATTAATCTTACTCTTTGCTAGCACTAACAGTGACTCATAGGAATCCCATGATAAAAGACAGCCTTTGATATCCCAACATGATGGCATCCCTCCTCTGGTCCTTTTGTCAAATAGGTTATAAAATATTTTTACATATTGTTTAATTTCTGTCAACTTCCTCTCTGCTGACTTCCTGCAAGCATTTTTCACAATCAACTTATTTATATCTAGAATAAACAATATCCTATCTTTAATTTTATTTTCTTCTAACTCTCAATATGTCTTTGAATCACTGAAATCAATGAATTTATTTTCCCATAAGGCTCTATTAAGAGTCTCCTATTTGTGAGCCATAACTAGTTCTTGTAAATCTATGACTATGCTCTTTTCCTCTAACACTATTATAAAGGACTCCCAAGCTGTTTTCATGACTTCAATGAATTAATTCCATACAATATCCTTCGTTTGAATTAGAGTTATGTTTCCTTTCAACTCTTCTTTAAGACTCTTTATTTCATCATAAGCTGTCTGTAAATCTGATTTATACTTATTTAATTCTCCTTCTTTGGCCTGCATTATATTCATCATTGTCTCAAGCTCTCTCTAAGTTTTCTTAAAATCCATTTTTTCCATTTTAAACTTTGTGCTCAGCTGGGAAAATATTGCTACTGGATCATCAGTTCTAGATGACATGACTATGGTGCAAGAATGAGATTCAATTTGAATTTTCAAGTTAAGTAAAGACTCCCTTAACTTAGAAGTCTCCTCATCTTTCTGCAACAGCTGTTGTAAAAGACTCTCTTTTTCATTCTCTAACTCTGCTACCTATGCTACCATTGGGTGTTCTCCAGTATGAAACTTTAACTTCATCTTCAATGCATTGATCTCTAACTCAACACTTTGTAACAAATTTGTACAACTGATTTATCGTTGGGATCCACTCCAATTTTTACAATTATCTTCTTCAACTCTTCATTCTGAGTTGAAAGAGCCCTGGAATTAGCTTTCTCCAATTTTAGTTGTTTGATCTCTTTTCCTAACATATTTTCTACTTTTTGAGAAGCTAAAATCGTTTTGTTTAGGTCATTAACAATCAATTGACATGTCTGCATATGCAAATTAACTTTTTCAAGTAAAGAGATCTTCTTCACATCAGTAGTTATATTAACAGTCTTAAAATTGCTAGATGACACTACTATCATTTCAGATTGGTGATAAAAATAAATCTTAAATAGTTCCCTTTATAAGTCCATAGTAGTGAAAAATATATTTTGGTCAGGAGTAATTTGATACTCAGCTTGAGCCTCCATACTAGTTTTCATCTTATGACTATTTTCTGCAATTTGAGCAAAAAATTGCTTGATCAAAGGAACTTGATCCTGAACATCTTCATGTCTTGACGGTGAAGATAGTGAATTCTCAGCATCTCCTAATCGAAGAAGGAAACTAGGCTAGGTGCTTGGTATTTCTTAAGTTAATGTAGCCCTCTTCTCAGTTCTTTTTTCTTCATCTTCATAATCAACATCTTTCTCTTTGCTTAATTTTTAGAAATGATTAGATTTTGAATGTTGGAACTAACAGAGTCTGCAAAACCTTTGTTAGCCAAATTTTCTACTTCAGGCCTACTGTCATGAATAAAAGTATAATAACCATTTTCAACCCTTCTGTTATATATTACCTTATGAGGATCATAGTCCCATTTCTCACCTAGTAACAAGTGCATGTTTTCTAACATCCTGTTAGCTTCATTTGCTGCTTACCTCATGTTCACCATGAATTGTCCCATAGACATAGAAAAATTAAATAAATGACCCTTATTCATTGGAAAAAAATGTACTTGATCTACATTCAGACTCTGTCTAATGAACTCTAAGGAAAACAATCTCATTGGGACAAATATTGGTAATATATAAGGTTCAATCCTAGCTCCATATAATTAAAATTCTTAATGATCATCATATACAAACAAATCCCAAAATTTAAAATTAGCACTTAACTAAAGAAACTCCTGGAATTTTGGTAGAAAACATGGAGGAGGAACTCCATTCAAAACCTTCTAGGAAATTGTCATGAAATAAGCAGGAAAATCAAACACCCCTCCCTCATCTAGTTTATTTTTTATTGTGTCTATCCAAAATACTATTGCTTGTATTTTCTTATTCGTATCCATAATATTTAGCCCAAAATGTAAAAATTATTCTACATTTTGATACAAAAATAAATAAGTGATCAGTGAAGGAAACCTGAAAGACCCGATAAGAGACAAGCCCATAAGCTGAGTGTTAATGTTCTCTTTCCAGTATGAGGGAGTATCCAACGCTGCTTTAGGATTCATCATCAAGGAAGATAACCCCAACACAAACCTATCAATTTGAGCACCATCTTCCTTTCCAAGTATCTTTGATAGATATTGTAGTACTGGCTCAACTTCTGCATCAAAAATATCCAATGGGAACTCTTTATCATCTGCTGAAAAAAAATTTGTGTCTGAATTTAGAAAGAATATAACCTGTGCAAACTCTTATCCTGTAATATTATCATAAAATGCTACCAATGATTCGTTAGATAACTGGACATAAGATTCAGACTCCGGAAAACAAAGGGCTTGACAGACTAACTGAGCTATGACCTTAAAAACATTCTCCCCTAAACAATTCATCGAAAAACAATTTCCAGGATATAATGCAGACACTAACCAATGCATAAATTCTGGAAAAAGATAGGTTTTTGGAACACATGCAGAAAAAAACACTGGAATTGGACATGGATGAATAAATGGGGAAACTCTCTCCTTCAGAAGAACTTGTTGGTAGAAGGGAAAATTCTCAACAATCCATGTATTATCTCTAATATCTTTCTCAATGTCCATGAGAGGGATATGGTTAGAAGAGCCAGAAAAAGAATACTACTTAGCCATGAAATAGTTCAGGGTGGTAGACAATTAAACATAAAGATAAGAAAATAGAGTGACTAGGATGACTTCTTTGACAACTGGGAATGAAAACTGATAGGGAAAAGGAAAACGTCAACCTTTATATAGATGGCGTGTATTTTCAAACATTAATGCCAATTTAATGCTGATCAGACAGGTAACGGCACCATGACGCGACAGATGAGCTATCTCCCAGCTGGATGTATACGTCATTGTGGGGGTGCTCTGGGGTACGGAGCATCGATCAAGGTTTTTCCCCGCATTGGTTGTTAACCATCGATCTCGGTCAATAGGTGCTTGATGAAGTCAACTGCAGAGGCACCCCCTCTGCTGACCTGTGGGCTATTTGTGCCGGTGGGTTTATGGTTATCTTCAGTAACTCAAATTTCTTTTAATCCTTCTTGACGATGCCCAAAGATTAGCATGAGTGTTAATTGGAACAGTCTGTCTCACCTTCACATGCTTTCCAACAACATATTAATTGACCAATATGCAAAAAATGAAATTATTTTCCAGCATATGGAAGATTTACATTTTGTCATATTTTTTAAATATAAGTTTTTTTTGTATTTTTGAAAATAGAATAAAGAAAAATGCAAATAAGATAGAAGAAGTACAAGAATTTAATTTATGGAAAATTTACGTATTATATGATACTAATATTTTTTGAAAAAAATATCAGTAGGACAATAACATAATTCTCCATATATTTTCTTTTCACTCTGAATCAAAATTCATAATGCTCATTTGAGTTTTGAGGGCTTTAATTTGGTAAAAGAGTAAAATTTTGAAATTTCATCACCACATTTGACACAAAAGTGTAAACCAACTTCATGCATTCACCCATATATAATTTTAAATGGATTTTCGTTTGAGGTAGAACATGATGGTAACCTCAGAATATTGAATTATAGAAATTTTTTGGGAGAATTTATTGGAATAAGCTTGCAATTTTGAGAGGCATGAAATAGTATGAGAGCTCAAGAAACAAATAATATTATAGTATTTAATATCTAAGAAGAATAAGTCGGGGATAAAATTATTATAAAGGATCTATTAAGTAAAATAAAAGGAAGAGAATTAAAGACAATATTCCTAAGTGTTAATTCTATCAATTATAAGGAGGTCGAGTTAATTTACTTGGCATCATAAAGCATAATTCAATCATACCAGTAAAGGTTTTGTAAAGAAAATAGCATGATAAAATTTTTGGGAATCCTATGGGACAATAAGATTTAATAAGTTGTGGAAAGAGAAATTTGTAGCTACAACAATTCAAGATATTTTATTGACTACAAAGTAGTGTTGTTTGTTTGGTTACCTTTATAATTTGGATCAAGTTTAATAGTTACATAACTCTACCAAGATTGATGAAATCATGATGTGAATACCATCTAAAGTGAGTATAAAGTTACAATTATGATTTATTGAAGACTAAATTTCATGTGTGGGTTCAATATTGAACTACTACATTTTAGGAATGATGCTACTCTACAAGAATTTATGTTTAAGTTACTTAATTTCTAGTTGTTCGGAAAATAAAAAATATCATAAGGGGAATATATATGATAGGTTTAAAAATAAGAGGCTTACTTATACTACTATAATTTCAATGGAAATGTGTATAAAGAGAAATTCCCATGAGACCTTCCAGATGAATAATGCAATGTTAAAAAGAAGTGTGCTTGATGATTGTCTTGATGTTATCATTTAAGTGGTATGAATTGTTTCTAAATATGGGAACATGAAGAAGTGGTAATATTACATCGTGGATAAGTTGAAAAGGGGGTAACATTTAATTGTGTTGTTCATGTAGCCTGGTTTAATTTGTGAATTACCCACATGGGAAAGTATGTAAGGAGTTGGGCATGAAGAAAGAATAAGGGTTTTGAGTAAAAAAATAGACTTAGAGCATGATTGGTATTCATAGAGAATTTATAACCAACTAACATAAGTTCAGGATCTAAATTATTTAGGAATTCTCATAACATAGTCTTTGAGCATGATAAATATAACACTAAATATTTTTTTTATGCTTTGAGGTGGAAGGTAAGGTTTATATAAGTTAATGTAATTATGTAATAATAAATGGTAGACATGGGGTAGGTAGCACACTTGGATACAAGTCAGGTTGATAGCAAGTTATACCAGATTTGTCACATATAGGAAACACGTATAAATCATGGACATAGGTAGTAGAACAATTCCTTAAGAAAGGTGCACAGTAGGTGCATGTTTTTTTATAATAAAAAACAATAATTGATTTAAGATGGTATGACATGTTTTGCTACTTGAATTATGTTAATAGTTCTAGTTGAGTATGACAAGGCCACAAGAAGGATCTACGGGAACCCTTGGCTTGAAAAAATAAATTGAGTTAAAGAGAACTTATAGGATAAAAGTAAGAAAGGATGTAGGATGCATAATTCTTCAAAATATATACCTTTAAGTATGAACAAAGAGTGTGTGATATAAACCCTCAAGATTAATACAAGACAATTGAGACATCTATAGGTTGCAAACATGCCAAGGAATGGTGATAACAATGTGAGATACAAATGGCTCATATAGTAAAAGTGATGTCATGAGGTAGAATAGATACGATGTTGTGCTCTCTCCATGCAAAGAATGAGAATGAAGACACGTGCACTCTCCCATGATGATGAATATGCATGTGTTGATATGTCCATGCATTGAAATGTGCGATCTGGATAGGTGCATATGGTTTTTATAACATGCATATGCTGCGTAAGCTGCCCATCAATAATAAGTTGAGGTATACAATGAATTTAGGTTGCCCATAGAATGGAGCACAAGAGAAATTAGCAAAGAACCAATCAAAGTGGAGGGCCTAAATATAACAACCAAAATTTTGCATGTTGTTGACACATTTAGAATTACAATGTGATATTTTATTACCTTTTGGGACACTCTGTTATGAGGGTGTGTATGGATGTTAACTTTTGTGGGTGCAATATATGGTGCATATAAGATATATGATTTCTAAAAAGGCCAGAGGTTAAATATGGATTAGAGAACTACATTAATACACATATTGAAAATATGTAATATGTATATGCATATAGTGTATGGAGCATGTATACATTGCAGGTTGGTTGAAGAAGATAGAGGATAAGTCTCACATGTAACACGGGAGACAAGGGACAAAAAATAGGGTTTTATATAGGTTGGACGATGAGTAGAGTGAAACTCTATGTTGTTGATATTTTATTTTAATAAGGCACAGAAAAATGATGCCACGGTAAAATTAATACTTATGGTCATTGAAGCCTTTATGGTTAAGAATATTAAAACCCTTTATAGTTTATCAGGTTGCATATGAATTGGGAAGAAGGTAATATGAAATTATCCCTCGTAGTATGAAAAAATATACAACAAGACAATAAATGGGAATTAATGGGTTCTTTTTACAATGCCAAAAATAATACCTAAGGAGAGAATTTGACACCTTTTGGAATAAGTGGATCGATATTCAAAAAATAGATAGAACAATAAGAGTAATGGTAGAAAAAAATGCAAAAAATAGTAAGAAATCATGCATTTATTGTATACAATAATTTCATACAAGAAAAATATGGATAAGGCTTCATAGCTGAAGCACATAAATTCCAAACTTGATTAAATTTTGCATAAATTTTTGACATTTTATTCAATATTTTGCTTAACAAATGTTACATATGTCAGGTTTTTATTTCTCTTAATTTGTGTATTATATTATATGTGTATATATATACTCTTATATGTGATGTGTATGCATGAAAGTTACTGAAAATGTGTGTGAATATTGCATGTTGAGTGAAAACAATATAGTATTGAATCAGTAAAATATATAATATGAGGACTAATTATGCCTTTTTGTGTTTCTAATGATGCAGTTTCTCACAACAACAAACATACATAGAACATCCCTTATAGGTCTGTATACTTCTTTCACATGAAGGCCTTAGCAAGGTGGATCACTCGAGAGGTTTTTAACTATTGAAGAATATTCCTAAGCTTATAATGGAAAGTATCACAAAATAAGAAGTGTTGGAACACAATAAGCCACCATGCAAGTGGTGTCATGAGACCTGAGGGTTTTTTGGATGAAGTGAAGGGGTACAACACTTGGGAACAACTAATTGATATTGGGTATGTACCTGGTGATAGGAAATTAGGTGTCTGATCAACTCGACATCCCATTTACTAATACATAATATACATATTCATTTTTTTTCATGCTTTATTATCAATAGGAATTCACGAGTATATGTCAAAATTGTTAGGAATATAATATTCATGGATAAAATTCTTAGTTTATGTACATGGTTATAATATATTTATCATTATTATATAGAATATTGTAGGTGTATATTGAACCATTATAATCATGGAGAGGAATCTCACAACAATGGAAGAAATTAGGGAACACAAACAAAATAATAATGAGGATCAAAGATCCCATATTAGTTTTTGTTGTTGAAGACAAGGAACACTGAGTACAATGTTGTTATAAGGGGGGAGGAATGTAATACCCACTGCTACCTTATGATGTAATTATATGTATCTTGATATTATGCTGGTGAGATGAAGTCATTTATGTAGGCTTGTGTGCCTATGTACATGTGTATATATATTTTGGGGCTAGATTTCCCAGGGACATGTGTTATTTTTGAAAATTGGTTGGAAGGAAAAGATTATAAATATTGTAATTTTGTACATATTTCCATATTAATAAAATAGAAGCTAACACAGGGGCTCATTCTAAGGAAAATAGAATGGGGGTTACAGAAATCAATGCATCAAGCGATGGGTGTTTTGTTTTGAGTTTCGGAAGGGGCACCTAGGGGCCCACATGGCTTCAGAGAGGTGCCACATAACAAAGAAGGGCCATTTTGGCCACGTGGTGAAGAGGGGTCATGCATTATAATAAACACTTAGAGGTCCATTATTTATGGAATTACAACAAAAAATGTCTATTATCCATCATCTATTATCTTTCATTGACACTGATCTTCATTCCATTATATCACCATCATGGATTCCATTCCATTCCATGGCAGGAGGCAATAGTGGATTTGGGTATGAACCCATTGGTGAACCCTAGAAGGTGGGTATCATAGAGGGATTGGCAGGTCCCAAATAACGATGTGACACTTGGGTTTCGAAGCTGACTAGAAATAGTTTTAGTAAGTTATTCCTGTGCTTGAAATTTCAAACCACTGAAAGCTATAACGACCAGTTGGAGAGCCTTGGAAGGTGGGAATTATGAAGGTATTGGTCATCTTAGAGAATGGTGTACCATTTGGGTTTTGGAACTCATCAACAAGCCTAAATGGATATTATCTAGAATGTGCCTAGATCCCTAGAGAAACATGATTGTTGGGTTGGGACCTTGGCAGTTAGCTTGGAGGGTGCCCAAAGCCCTAGAATAACATGATTTTTTGGTTGGTACCTCGAAATTTATTATTTCTTGGAGGGTGTCTAGATCCCTAGATAAACATGATTGTTGGGTTGGTACACTGGCAATAGTCTAAAGGGTGCCTAGTTACTTGGAGAAACATGACTATTGGGTTGGAACCTTGGTTGTGGAGGTATAGTTATTATTATATTTTGTTTCTTGTGGAGTTGAAACACCAATTCGGGGGTAACCCGTGGTTGATATTGATGAACCATGACATTTGTGACAAGGTGGAAAATGAATATCCCACATATAATTGTTATTTCATATAAATAAGTGTTTATATTTGATAAGTATTTATTTACAGCTTCATGATTGAAACCCTAACATATGTGCTTTACGATATAAGTATTATAGTTTTTTTTAATTTCTATTGTGCATATTTATTGGCATGTATTTGTTCATTTTGTTGTTTTTGTTTAAGAACACATTGTTTGTTAAAATATAAAAAATTCTTCACTATGTTTGTCAAGTGTGAATTTCCATAGTGGAATAAAGTATTAAATTCCATTGTGCTATATTGAAATTATTATTTTTATTAAGTATTATGCATTTTCATAGTAAGTATTTCCATTGAAATGACTGTGATAAAGTCAGGGTTTTTTATTCCGTGGAGAAATAGTATATTTTAAGTGTCATGGATGTGGAGGTACAACAAATAAACTAGAAATATTACCACAGTAACTTGTAAGGAAAATCCATTTTCTAGTCAAGAAAACTCAACCAATATAAAAAAAAATGAAAATCTACAATAAATAAATTCACTTGGTGACTATATTTATTAATTCCCTGGTAAAATAATTTTGATAATAAATAAATATACCATCAATTTGTAGGAAAAAATACACGGTGATGAACTCCACCAATTAATTTATTAATTAGATTAGGAAATTACATGTTTCCAACCTATTTTAAGTGCAAAATTGATTTATTGGGAACCTCACTAATAGTTGATAACATCAGTAACCTCCTTAAGCAATCACAAACTATAGATTGAAATATAACCTCCAAAAATTTCTTGATATTGGGTTGTACACAATATCAAAATGAAATGAATCTTCGACAATAAGCAACTATGAAATATTTGAGCGATCTTTCCTCCTAACAAACTAGGGTAGATATGTTTCACCATCAAAACCAATATTGATCAGCTAGGGTGGATATATTAGCATAAAAACCAACCTCATTCAAGGGTTTTACCCCTTGCACAGGAAGCTACAAGAGCTATCCAAATCAATATGAGAAAAATGATCAAAAACATGAACAAGGAGTGAGCTTTAATCTATTTTTATAACCTTTTTTCTCGTTGAGCATATATTTTTGATCAAATAAATAATAATAAAATAATATAAAGTGACTTTATAAATCTCACCTTTATTTTTCTCTCATAGTCACTGAATAAAACCCTTTTTAATTATTCAAATTCACTTTATCATATCTATTTTTCTCTAAGTGACATTAAATAATTCAAATAAGTGACCCCCTTGGAGAGATCACCCGAAAAGGGACATTACATTGTTTTTCCTCTTTTAGATACATCCATTCTCTTGTAAATATTCATGTAAAATATGATAGTGGATGAAGTGGTTCTTACTGCAATAGAAGTAGGAAATAGTTATAGTACTTTACCAACAAAATCTATCCTAGTATTTCTAATTTTTATCTATGCATTTTTAAACTAAAAATCTTTAAATTCAATGCAACATGATTTCACTGTAGAATTTCTATAGGAATTTTTTGAGATTTTCCATCTTACCATCTCTAATTCCATTGTATTCAAAGTGATTTTTACATTAGGAAAATAAATTTTTATGCTTTTAAAGCACTATACTACAAATTTTTTAATTCCCTTAGCACCTCGCCGACCATAGTGCCAAAATGTCAAACAATTTATTTTCATAAATTGTGTGACATTTTATTATTGATACACAATATGTAAAATTGTGAAATTAAAACATTGTATGTGTAGAATTAGATAATTTGTAATATGATCTACCTAAAATCTTAATTTTTATTCTATTGATGCTTAAACTTGTAAAATTGTGAGAAATAAATGAAAAAAAGGTAAATCCATCATTGAATGATATCTTATTATATCCATAAGTGTTGTAAATCTAGTTGTAGTTAAGAATTAAATATCCAATATATGAATCTTCTACAAAATATTCCATTTGGTATATTTCATAATCTAATTCATTAAATGGATAGAAAATTTCAAGAATATAAAATAAATTAACTACAAAAAAGAGATACATGGCTCCTCAATAATCTAAAGAAATCTTAATCATTTGTATCAATGAACACATACTTGAACATTGATCATGCTATTGAGACCCTATTGTCACTAAGTTATCTATTGAGAGGATTTAGGAATTTATTCTTTCCATGAATCATTGCTAATAAAGAAAATTAATAAATGAATGAAAATAATTATTGAAAAAGAAAACACATTGTTATCACTAAATTGATACTGATGGGATGCTTCAACAGTCATCCTATAGTAACTATTTCAAACCTACTTTTAGCTCAAACTTAGCCTTTCCACCCTGAGAGGGCTCTCTCAAGGGTAAAGACAATAATATGTAAATGAAGCTCTACAGATGGCTAACTATGAAACTGGGTTTTAAAAGTGTTTTTGTGTAGGTGATAGATGTAGACAAATTACTACCATTGGGCATATGGATTCAGCATAAACAACTCAGTGACATGTAAAACTCCTCTCATGGAAGTTGAGGCATATATATTCAGATGAAAACATAGCATTTACCACAGAATACGTTTTCGAAGAAAGTTAGAGCATGTAAGCCATGAATTCTAAGTAATCAAACACTAAGATTCTGAAGATATAATTGAAGAACATAAAAAGACAAATAATCATGAGAACATCAATGAATCTCAAGTGAAGAGAAGCAAGCTGGAACTATATATTACTGATGAATTTTTTTACAATAGTAGTATGTATTAAACATCAATCAACCCTTTATAACTCTAAAAATCTCTCATTTATAGAGTGAGGACTCATACAAATGATTTTACACCCTGATAGCTTTCAATTCCCACCTAAGATACCTATTTCTAATAGGATTACATCACTTGGAGACTTCCTAGGAATATTTCTATTTTTTAGAGTTTGAATACAAAAATGACTCTTCTATCATTACATAACTCAACAAATTCATTTAATAGCCCTTATCAACTACAACCAACTAAATTTATGAGTGTAATAGAGTTATGATGTGTCATTATTTCCCGTGGATTCTAAGCTGGACCTCCTCCAAGTCGAATTTTACAATTTTTTCATAAATTTGGTTAGTGAAAATTCTACAAAATAGACCTCAAAGATGAGTGCATAATTTCCAAACCTTGATGACTTTGCAGAAACAAAGAGAGTGTTTTGTAGATGCAATTTTTCTGAATAAAAACCTCCTTCAAAGTTCCAAAGTGATTTTTCATTTGGTCAAAAATGGAAGTTGAATTTTTCTGCGAAAATAGTCATGTATAGGAAATTTCAGGAGAGTTCGTAGCGAAGAGTTCGTAAAGTTTTCATTTGACCCATTTTTGCAACCTTTTTTACTTCTCTAACTGTTGGAGGGTCTTCCTTGGGTCTAATAAGCTAAATAAATGCCTCTAGTGCCCTCTTCCATGTGTTTTTTGAAGGAGTTTTAGCCTAAAGAAACCTACAGCTAGTGCATAGCAAAAACTCGGCCTCAAGCCTGGAGCATGTTACAAATTCACCTAGTTTGGCAGATTTTTTTGTAATTTCTTCTTATCTTCCAAAAAATCATCTTTTCAACCTGGATATGTCTTGTGATGATAGCTTAAGAAAAAAAGTGACAAAAAATGTGTGGCTTACCATGTTTAACATCAACATCAAGCATAATCACTTTAAGACCATTTTTCTTCAATTTAGCTTGTAGCATCTCTATCGAGCCAAACTGACATGCTGATATGTTGATCACTGATACACTAGAGATAAGACCTTGAAAGACTTCAGGTTCAAATGGTGAGATTTATAATTGATGAGTTGGCATGCTTTGTTGCCTTGATGAGTTGTCATACACATGAACTCTGACAGTTTAGCTGCCCCCTTAAACAAATGGCCCAATAACATTTCTTGAACTCATTTGATGATTCAGTTACCTCCTTACATGCATTGAGTGCCTAAAAAAATCACAAACTCATAAGACTCACAAAACAGAGAATTAGGAAAGATCGTAGTGAATCTTGATTGTTGTACACTGATCTCACTATGAATTTGGGTAAAAGTGTCAATTAACTCTAAATTATGACTAGACTTTCTTGTGCATGAGATATTTTGGGATTTTTCTTTGGCATTGAATCATATAACACGAATTATGACCATTAAGACCCCTCACATATGTGAAATTTTTGAAAATTATGAATTCAAAAGACCCTATTCAACTCTGAGTGACTCAATCTAATTAACTTAAGACCAACCAAATTTTATCATGGATAACAATGGCTCCAATGGAGATGTTGCGCCCCTGTGGAGCTTCAAATAACTAGCAGACCAGGTGCCTTATGAATTAGGCTAATCCCAACATCTTGTCATATTATTTAGCCTGCATTTGTCTCTTAACATTATCTTAAAGAAAAAACACTTGTACAAACCGAAACTTGCAACTACAATATTCAAACTAAATGCTGAAATAGATGCTTTACCACAAAGCTTATTTATGTACATACGAATCCCACTCTAACAGCTAAAAACCAAAATTTCAATTTCAAGCAATATGAAATTTCCAGTATAACTAATCAAAGAGTTGATCCAACACCTGGGCTTCTTGATTGTAGTTGAACAACATGGTAAGTGAGTCATTTATTGGCAGCTCGAAATGAAAATCGAATCCCTGCTCCATAAGAAATACAAAAGTTTTCTTGGCTGATGACTACAACAGACTTACCATTGGAGCTTAGAAACCACAAAAATTTTCCTTTTCTTGATGATTAAAACCATGAGAGTTGAATTCATTCATAATTTATGGCTTCTTTTGTCCTATATCTTCATTTCCAAGAACAACATCAAATAAAAAGGCAACAATAATTTTTTCTTCCCTTTCGTGTCAATCAACAAAACCATCCATGCATCCTTGAACATATTCAAACATGACATCCATATTGTGTGTATCAAAACTACTCTTTTTCTTATCAAACAAATCATATATAATCTTTGGTAGTTTTGCTTCAGGATTTCCATCTTGATTCTAAACTCTAACAGCTCCTAAAGAAAAAACTTTATGCATATCATCCATGTCATTTTTATGATCCCAAAATAAAATAGGTAAAATATAATTATTCTTCTCTCCATGTAGCTCGAGTTTACCCAAAAGTGAACTTTCATCGCATGTTAATTCACTAGTTAGAATTTTCATGCACGTATTTTCAACAGCCTGATCTTGAGAAGTTTCTTCTTGACATAACATTTCAGAGAATGAATGGGTTGAAAAACAATTTGAGTGATCTGGCTTATACCTTTGACTGCATATAGATTGACAAGGCTGAAAATCCTCATAAATTTAATGTAATATGACTTGACTGTCAAATTTATGGTCTATTTTATCTTCAAGAAAATAAGACACTTATTCATGTTGGAAACCTTCTTGATTATCATGAAAAGTAACATGAGAAGAGAAATCATGAAGTGCCTCTAACATATCCTCATCCATGCACACTCCATTATCACCAAGAATTTTAAGATGTGGAATGAAAACATCGCAAAAATCGCAATAGTCTTGTAATGGTGATAAAGAAGAAGATGTTTTCTCATAATGTTCTAAGAAAATTCTATGGAAATCTCTTAGAGAGAAAAAGCTTCCTGGTTGAAACCCTTCATACCATGTTATAGCTTCATCCTCTAGGGTTGCCATAAACACTTTGATGAGATAATCCTTAGGAAAATCAACTCAAAAATTATACACATACATATGGAATCTAACCAAGTGCAGAGAATTATTATCTTTCTTTTCATCTTTAAATATGGGAAGATAAGTTAACCATTTAACCCTTGGCATAGGATTGGAAAACCAGGGATGTGAGACCAGCTCATAGGGGCATATATGACATTCTTTCTTGCAATAGAACTAATCTTGGAACTTCATCAAGCTAATGATCCTCAAGTAGTGGAGTCACCATGAAGCTATGAATTTATGAATTCTTTAAGAATGGAATCTCCAAGGTATAATGCAGCCTCAAATGCTTCTGGGTTCCTGCTACCTTCAAGGGTTTAGTATTTCTGTTTGAGCACAAAATTTCGGGAAAATGTATCTTTAGTCTCTCGGTAGATGCACCAAAATGTTATCAAACACTAGAACACTGAAGATATCACTTAATTTAATGTAGCCCATATACAAAACCTCTCTCAGTTTATGCAAATCCATCCAAGTTTTGAAATTATACACTAATATTTGAGGCCTATTTTTCAGAATTTTCACTAACCATATCTGTGTAAAATTTGTAAAATTCGACTTGGAAGAGGTCCAACTCAGCATCCACACATAATAATGACACATCAAAAGTCCTGTACACTTGGAAACTTAGTTGGTTGCAGTTGATAAGAGTTATTAAATATATTTCTTGAGTTATTTAATTAAAGAAGAGTTTTTTTTTATATTCATAATCTGCCAAATAGAAAATATCCCTAGGAAGTCTCTAAGTGATGTAATCCTATTTGAAATAGGTCCCTGAGGTGGGAATTCAAAGCTAGCAAGGTGGAAAATCATTTGTATGAGTCCTCAGTCCATAAAGGAGAGAGTTTTAGAGTTATAAAAGGTTGATGGATGTTATATTGCAGACTACTATTGTAAATATTTTTATCACTAATATACAATGGCAAAAAACTTATTTCTCACCTAAGATTCATGATGTATTCTTGTATGTGTTTGTCCTACATGCTCTTTTAATCTTCGTTTAGTTTAATTTGTGTGTGATTACTTGGAATTCATGGTTAAACATGATCCAACTTCCTTCATGCATCTAGTCTGTTGTAAATGTTATGTTTCATTAGAATACACATGCCTCAACTTCCATGAGAGAAGTTTCATATGTCACTGAGTTTTTATACTGACTCCATATGCCCAATGGTAGTAATTTGTTTGAATATTTCACCTGCACAAAAATATATTTAAAGCCAATTTAATAGTTATCCATTTGTTGATCTTCATTTAGTTATTATAATATTTACCCTTGAGAGATCCTTTTGAGGCTGGAAAGGTTAAGTTTTACTAGGAGTCAAACCTGGGTCTATTGCCTGGAAGGAAATTATCCTAACTATTGGACTACAAAAATGGATAAGGAATTGGAGCTACCTATTCTTTCTTGTGCCTCATGGCCACATCATCCCAAGTGGAGACATTTTTATCATCAATAACAATTAAGTTGGTTAGGAAGGTCATTTTGCATTAGGTCTAGTGCATTTATCAAATAAATTCATGAATTTGTCTATAGTCCTAAAGGTTCAAACTGTTCCTATGCCACGTCATTAAATTATTTTCATAAGAAATATCCAAAATATCTCATGCGTGAAAAAAATTGATCATTACATTGAATTTGACAAGAATACCAAAGTTCGTAACGAAATCAGTGTAAAACAGTCAGAATTTGCTATGAACTTGCCTAAAAACTCTGTTTTTGCAGCGGGAGATAATTTTGAAAATTTTCAAGCATTAAATTTCTTCTTTAAGAACATCAGTCATCTCGGATGGTTAAAGAGTATCAATGTAGTTTTTGTTTAGTGATAACACTTATCATAGAGGAAGATTAGGTTTCCAACTCATCATGGTAGACACATCATGAAGCATAACGACACATCAATTTTCCCACCTCACCATTGGATAGCTCACCATATAAATTAAGGTTTACAAGGTCTTAACTCCATTTTATCAGTTGGCTAACACCTCAACATGATTATTTTGGTTCAATGGAGATGGTACAAGAACAATTGAAGAAAAGGGTCTTAAAATGATTATGCAAGATGATGACGTCGAAATATGGTAAGGCAACACATATTTGGGCCATATTATGTCTAATACTATCATACCATGCATGTAAAATATTTTTTGGTGCTTTTGAGGTGAAAATAAGAATAAATTACAAAAAATCTTCCAGAATAGGTGAGTTCATAGCATGCTCCAGGCTTGAGGTCGAGTTTTCGCTACGAACTCCCTATAGGTTTCCTTAAGCTAAAAATCCTTCAAAAAATACATGGAAGAGGTTACTAGAGGCATGTATTTAACTTATTATACCCAAGGAAGACCCTCCAATAGTTAGGGAAGTCAAAATGGTTGCAAAAATTTCAAAATGGAAAACACTACGAACTCTCTTGAAATTTCTTGTACATGATTGTTTTAGCAATCAACTTCAAGTTTAATTTCCGACCCAATGAAAAATAATTTTGGAAATATGAAAGAGGTTTTTCTTCATCAGAAGCCCATATAAAAAAAATATCTTAGTTTCTTCAAAGTCATCAAGGTTTGCAAATTATGCACTCATCTTTGAGGCCTATTTTTCAAAATTTTCACTAACCAGATTTATGAAAAAATTGTAAAATTTGACTTGGAGGAGGTACAACTCAACATCCATGTGACATAATGACACATCGACACTCCAGTACACTCAAAAAATTATTTGGTTGCATTTGATAAGTATTATTAAATGGATTTTTTGAGCTATTTAATGAAGGAAGAGTCCTTTTTGTATTAAGAATCTGCAAAATAGAAATATCCTTAGGAAGTATCCAAGTGATGTAATCCTATTTGAAATGGGTATCTGAGGTGGGAATTCGAAGCTAGCAATGTGAAAAATCATTTGTATGAGTCCTAAATTTATAAATGAGAGAGTTTTAGAGTTATATAGTGTTGATTGATGTTCTTACTATAGAATACTATTGTAAAAAATTTCATCGATAATATATACAGTGGCAACTTACTTCTCTTTACCTAAGATTCATCGATATTCTCATGAGTATTTTTCTTTCACGTTATGCAATTTTTTCTTCAGTATCCTAGTGTTTGATTACTTATAATTCATGGCTTACAAGCTCTAATTTCCTTCAAACACTTATTCTGTTGTAAATGTTATGTTTTCATGAGAATATATATATGCCACAACTTCCATGAGAGGAGTTTCACTTGTTATTGAGTTCTTTACACTGACTCCAAATGCCCAATGGTAATGATTTATATTCATCTTTCACCTCCACAAAAACACATTTAAAACCCAATTTCAGAGTCATCCATCTCTTGAGCTTCATTTATATAATATCATTTATATCTATGAGAGAGCCCTCTTAGGCTGGAAAGGCTATGCTTAAGCTAAAAGTAGGTTTGAAATAGTTACTCTAGGTTGACTGTTGAAGAAACCCATCAATATCAACTTAGGGATAAAATTTTGGTGTGTCTACCGAGATAGGATAAGGAAGATGCACCAAAATGTTATCTCTAAATTGGTACAGATGGGTTGCTTCACTAGTCAACCTACCGTAACTCTTTCAAACCTACATTTAGCTAAAAATTAGCCTTTTCAGCCTAAGAGGGATCTCTCAAAGATATATAATGATATTTTCTAAATGAATTTAAATAGATGGATAACTCTGAAATATTTTTTTAAGTGTATTTTTATGCAGGTGAGAGATGTGGAGAAATCACTACCATTGGGCATATGGAGGCAGTGAAAAGAACTCAATGACATATGAACTCTTCTAATGGAAGTTGAGGCATATAGATATTCTAATGAAAAGATAAAATTCAAAAAATTCTAAGTGTTTGAATGAATTTAGAGCATGCCATACATGAATTCTAAGTAATCAAACATCATAGTACCAAAGATAAAATTGCAGAATACTTGAGACAAACACTAATGAAAACGTCAATGAATATCAGGTGAAGAAAATCCAATTGCCACTATATATTGTTGTTCAAAAGTTTTTACAATAGTATTTATTTAGCCAACATCAATCAACCCTCTATTCTTTGATCATCTTCCTATTAATATGCCTAAGAATATTTACATTAGGTTATCACTAGAAAATTTGGTTGGTGTTAAGTTAATCGAGTTGAGTCACTTAGAGTTGAATAGGGTCTTTTGAATTCATAATTTTTAAAAAATGCACATATGTGAGAGGTATTAATGGTCATCATTCGTGTGATAAGAGTCAATTTCAAAGAAAAATCCAAAACTATCTCATGCACGAGAAAATATGGTCAGTGAAATTTGACAAGAATACCAAAGTTTGTAGCGAAAATAGTGTAAAACAATCATAATTTGCTACGAACTTGCCTAAAAACTCTGCTTTTGTAGTGAGAGAGAATTTTAAATTTTTTCAAGAATTAAATGTTTTTTTAAGCACATCAACCATCCAAAATGGTTAAAGTGTATCAATGGATACTTTGGTTAGTGAGAACGCTTATCATAAAAGATGATTGGGCTGCCAAATCATCAAGTTAGACACATCATCAAGCATAACAACACATCACTTTTTCCACTTCAACATTGGATAGCCCACCATCTCAGTTTAGGTTGACAAGGTCTTAACTCCATTCTATTAGTTCACTAACACCTCAACATGTTATTTTGGTTTGATGGAGATGGTACAAGAAGAAATGAATAAATGGGTCGTAAAATGATTATGTAACATGATGATGTTGAAATATGGAAAGGAAACACATTTTTGGACCATATTATATCTAATACGATCTTACCAGACATTTACATGCTTTTTTATTGTTTTTGAGGTGACAAAAGAAAGATTTACAAAAAATCTGTCAAACTAGGCAAGTTTGTAGCGAACTTCAGGCTTGAAGATGAGTTTTCACTACGAACTTTCCATATAATGTTTTGAGGAAAAAAATCTTCAAAAAATATGTGTCAAAGGGTTCTATAGGCATGTATTTAGCTTATTAGACCCAAGGAATACCGTCTAATAGTCAGAAATGTCAAAGGTTATGCAAAAGGTGGTGAAATGAAAACATTACGATTTCTCTTGAAATTTCCTGTACATGACTATTTTAGCAGTCAACTTAAACTTCATGTTATGACCACATGAAAAATAATTTTGGAAATATGAAGGATTTTTGTGTAATGTTCCCATATTTTGCAGCTAATGGGAATATAACATTTTATTTTCAATTTTCCTAACACATAAATAAAAGTGTAAAGGAGGAACTCTAGAACTCCAAAGCAATAAATAAATCAATGCCCAATGTGAACAGAGTCAAATCAGGGCTTACTTAGTTAAATCCACTTGTGTGTGAAACAAGTTTGAGCTATTTGACTGGGTCAACAGGACCAAATCCACAGCGCTATCTAGGTTCAATGTATCTCCTAAAGGGACATCATAGTTCTAGAAGGAGGACCTCATGTGAAAGGGGTTAAGTGATTCAAGGTGGTTTAAGGTTTTGCACATCCTCATCTTATAAAAGAAAGGAGGAGGCTCAAGGAAAGGATTGTTCAGTAGATTATTATTCTTGAGAATTATTCTCTGGGCTGTTTAGCAAGAGGATAGAGAGGGTTTCCTAGTTAGGAACCCTCCCTCCTTCATAAAGAGTCTCTTGGAGGAGATTGTGCTGCATTGATCCACTATTTGCCATTTTGGCCAAGCCTCTTCTTACCTCTACAACACAGTCCTATTTGGGGTGAGATGTCTATGTAGGTTGCAACAAGTGGAGTTCTAGATCTGCAGAGATCTAGTTTGTTTTGGGTGTCTCTTCTCACGGAGTGTGTCATTTAACCTCCTAGAAGAGTGCCTCTTCAGTTTGAGTTGCAGATCCACACATTAGCATCAGGCTATAGTCCATTTAGAGCTACAACGCAGTATCCCCTCCATGACTGTGTTAGTTTGGTGAGCATATTTTCATAGCATCTTAGCACTATCATTTGAGGAGAGATCTCCGATGATTGAACTCATCCTTCATTATGGTGATCCATAGATTGGCCAACCAATATATGTTCCATTCATATTTGATATTCTATATTTATATGGTTCAGTAATTTTCTTAATATATTTTGCATATCTGTGAAGTAGATCTCAGATCTACTCCTTGTTTTTCATCTTTTGCTAAGATCCCTAAGGGGAATGTAAAGAGGGGAATTTTTGTATCCAGATCTATAAGAGATATGTGTTTTTATGCAGAGATCTATCATACATCTGATTTTTGAATAAAATAAGCTTCATTCTTCAAAAATTTATGCTGAATACTTTTCTGTTCCATTATAGTGCTATAGCTCCTCAATATTGAGGGAGTCTTCATGTAAATTCATTGTATTTCTCATATAAAGTGCTATGGCCATGTCTTAGCTGTGTTTCAATGATTTTAATACTCCATATTAACTAAAACCTTCAGAAAATTATGCTTCTGTGCTTCCGTAAATTTCTGCATACTTCAGGTCATGGGAAGTCAGGGTTTTCTAGCCTAGTTAGAAAAGGAGGAACTGTTTAACATAGAAAAACGCATTTTTTTTGGCTGAAATTTGACATGGGAGTCCCTCATAACCATATATATCATATCCAACCACTTTAGCACCTTTTTTTTATGCAAATATCTGAATACATCCATTTTAGGGCCTAGATCATCACTATTCCCCACCTTTTGGTATATAAAACGTTGTATAAGGTTGTTGCTGCATATTTAATTGAAGGATAAGTGTTTTTAAATCTGTTATAAGACATATTTATATATATCCACATTGGTAATAACTCAGATTATTCCCAATAGTATAGTTGTTCCAATTTGGGAACATTACAATGGTATCAGAGCAAGATCTTTGGCTCAGCCTGTGGCTTCAAGCCAAAGTGATGTAAAAAGGAGAACTAAATATCAGAATGATGGAGAGGATGAGATTACTCTCATCAGTTTTCAGATCTAAGGAAGGCCTCTCCCAAGAGGTAAATTAGAAGAGAGAAAGAGGATGCATCGAGACTCCTAGAGGGTTTCGAGAAGAAGCAAGTTGTAGTAAGATCTGAATGAATATTCAAGAAGAATAAGGGAGCCCTAACACTTCCTATTAGCAAAGCATAAGGCTGAATAATCCTAGATCTCCTCATAGATCCACTATGCCCACATTCTTTGAAGAAGGTGAGAGGTATAGCAATGAAGAATAAAGATGCAAAGGAACTCCTAAAGGGTTTCAAGATGAAGAGGAGGAACTATATACCTCCTATCATCACAAAGAAAGGATAATTATTGAAGAAGATATATCATTGCTTCTTCTCCAAACATTGAGGGGTATTGAAGAAGATCTCAAAGAGTTTGAGGAGAAGAGGAAAAAGATAAGCCACAAAGAGACATCTCCCAAGGAAACCAAGGATGATGCCAATCTTGTCACTTTGGGCAAGAGATCTCCACTTTCACCACCTGCTACTAAAGTACTTGCATCTAGAGGAGAGGCACTTGCATTTTTGCAAGGTAGCTTTAAGCTCTTAACATATGGAGTCCCATGCATGAATCAGGAGAGGCATGAGGAAGAGGGAGATACTAGTGCTGGTATACTTGAAGGAAGGAATCCATCATCCTTGCCAGCAGTTGGAGACATCTTTGATCCGGGTGGAGAAAATCTTGTGTTCTGCCAAGAGGTTCCCACATATCAATTGATCCAAGGTATGCATAAAATCTCATCACATATTGTTTCAATACCAATGCATAGCCAATGATTAGATCAACATGCTGATTTGAAGCAAAGACATGTCACAATGCAAATGACCCTTGATCTAATCAAGGAGAATACTAGAAACTATCCCTATGCATCATTTTTGAGCTGCACTCAATCTTTTGAGTTGGGATGTGGATTTTCAAAAAAGGGGATTAGTACTATCTTATGCTCAATGGCTGATTGTGAGGTCAGTAATGTGAATTTCTTTGAGACAGTGCATGCATCACCTTGCAGATCTACAACACTCTCGCTTAGTGACTATAAAAAATAGGCTTCAACACTTTTTGAGCATTCTAGATGTAGCTTCAACCTTTAAGCAATGGAGAAGAAGAAGATGAAGAGTAGACATCTTGAGATGAGAATAATTTTCTCCCCTCTAGATGACACTCCCTCAATGAGCATGTTACAGCTCAAAGATAGACTTATACCTACAGTAGATCCAAAACCTCATCGGTTTTGGAAGGTCATGACAAAAGAAGAGGTCTCATGAAAGGTGTACTTCAACATCTCATGAAGTAAAATTCTCTTAATTGGTTTGAAGAAGATGGTGTTCTACAAGGGGAGGATGCCATGATTATGCAGCACATCACTCAACTTCCATATTTGAGTGAGTGGATGAGGATGGTGAGAAAAATATCACATGATCACTTGCAAACATATATGGACCAGCAAGCTTGGTTAAGCTATTTTCCCTTGGGAGACTCCTATCACTCTCCAAAGGCACCTATTTTTCTAATCTATGCCTTAAAGAATAGTTATGAAATGAATAAGGAGGCATGGCAATGCTGGTTGATTTGGGGTAAGCATGATCACTACCCAAAAATTCTCATTTTCTCATCTCATGCTTTATTCATCACTTATAGGGTGTATGAAGAGGATACATGGTTTATGTGGTTGTTAAAAAGAGAATATGGACATCACCTATTAAATCTCATGTCCATGTATTCATCCATGTTTGAATTATGTCTCATATGTCTACCCGTATTTATGTTTGGAGAATATTTCATGCATGTACTTTGGTTTGGGAGAAGGGATAATTCCCACATGATGTGGTATGAGGGAGCTTAACTCCCACATGATGTGGTATGAGGGAGCTTTCTTGTACTATGTTAATGAGACATTTCACATGTCCATCATTGTGTTGTTGCTCCATGATCCACATGTCGATAAGGTAAGAAGGCTGCAAAAGTCCTTGTTGCTATGGCTGCTCTTGGGTGAGTATGGTTACTACCCAATAGCACATCATTTTCTGAATCATGCCTTGGATTTCAATGATATGTTGCAGCAAGAGAAGGCATGTATAATTTTGTTTCACTTGAGAAAGTATGGCCACCACATGACATATCCTATGTCTATGTGTTTTGCATTATGTAAAATTTGGCATAATAATTTCATGATGTGCATTGATGAAGATCCTTCGTATTGGGTTGATGTGACATATCATATGTCCATTAGTATGGTTTTTTTCATGGTGCACATGAGGAGGAAAGAAGGTAGAAAGACTTCTTGTTGCTTTGGTTGCTTTTAAATGAGTATGGTGACCACCCCATAGCTCATGATTTTCTGATTCATGCCTTATGTATCAAAGATAAATGGCAGCAGAGAAAGGCATGTACATCATCTTTTAGGAAGCTTGTCTTGTCCATCTTGCATAGAAAATATGGAGGATGGCAACAAAGGGCCTTGCTTCGGTGGTTATTATTAAGAGAATATGGTTTGGCATCTTTGTCTACCCATATTACTCCTTACCTTCTCCTTTTGCCTAATGTTGGAATGATGGAGTTTGGATCCAACAAGGCCAACAGGCCTAAGAATGAAAGCATAACAATGCTTAATCAAGTTCATGAAACATGGATGGAGGAATGTTTTGCATGATGAATCTTTTCCTTTATGGAAGGAGCTACTTTATTTTATGTCTCTCATGTGTTTATTATGGTTTTGGACATCATGCAATTATCATTTTGTACATCATGATAGGAAGAGGAAATCTAACCCTACAGTTGGAAGTCATCTCATGCATTTGTGGGAGAAAACTATGAAACCAAATATACATAACCTATTGCAAGAAATAGGAGGAATTCTTCCTTATGTGGATGACCTTTGGAGGGGAGTAGATGATTCTCATCTACAATAACAGTTTCTTGAGGGAAAGAAACATTTTGCCGGGGGAGACTGTAATGTTCCCACATTTTGCAGCTAATGGGAATATAATATTTTATTTTTAGTTTTCCTAACTCATGAATAAAAGTGTAAAGGAGGAACTATAGAACTCCAAAACAAAAAATAAATCAATGCCCAATGTATCTCCTAAAGGGACAGTGTAGTTATAGAAGGAGGACCTCATGTGAAAGGGGTTAAGTGATTCAAGGTGGTTTAGGTTTTTTCACATCCTCATCTTAAAAAATAAAGGAGGAGGCTCAAGGAAAGGGTTTTTCAGTAGATTATTATTCTTGAGAATTATTCTTTGGGCTGTTTAGCAAGAGGATAGAGAGGGTTTCCTGGTTAGGAACCCTTCCTCATTCCTAGAGAGTCTCTTGGAGGAGATTGTGCTACATTGATCCAATATCTGGCATTTTGTCCAAGCCTCTTCTTACATCTACAACACAGTCCTGTTTGGGGTGAGCTATCTATGTAGGTTGCAGCAAGTGGAGTTCTAGATCTACAGAGATCTAGTTTGTTTTGGGTGTCTCTTCTCACAGAGTGTGTCATTTAGCCTCCTGGAAGAGTGCCTCTTCAGTTTGAGCTGCAGATCCACACTTTGGCATCAGGCCATAGTCCATTTAGAGCTACATCACAGTATCCCCTCCATGACTGCGTTAGTTTGGTGAGCATAATTGCAGAGCATCTTAGCACTATTGTTTGAGGAGAGATCTTCGGTGATTGGAGTCATCCTTCATTGTGGTGATCTATAGATTGGCCAAAAAATCTATGTTCCATTCAGATTTGATATTATATATGCATATGATCTAGTAATTTTTTGAATATATTTTGCATATCTGTAAAGTAGATCTCAGATCTACTCCTTGTTTTTCATTTTTTGCTAAGATCCCTAAGGGGAATGTAAAGAGGGGCATTTTTTTATCCAGATATGTAAGAGATATGTGTTTTTATGTAGATATCTATCATAGATCTGATTTTTGAATAAAATAAGCTTCATTTTTCAGAAATTTACATTGAAGACTTTTTTGTTCCATTATAGTGCTGCAACTCCTCAATATTGAGGGATTCTTCATGTAAATTTATTGTATTTCTCATGTAAAGTGATATGGCCATGTCTTAGTTGTGCTTCAATGATGCTCATACTCCATATTCACTAAAACCTTCAGAAAATTACGCTCCTGTGCTTCAGGAAATTTCTACATACTCCCAGTCATGGGAAATCAGGGTTTTCTAGCCTAGTTAGGAAAGGAGGAACTGTTTAACATATAAAAATGCATTTGGTTTTTTTGAAATTTGACATAGGAGTCCCTCATAAACCTAGCTATTAGATCCAACCACTTTCCCACCTTATTTTTACGCATATCTCTTAATACATCCGTTTTAGGGTCTAAATCATCACTTTTCCCCACCTTTTGGTCTATAAAACGTTGTATAAGGTTGTTGCTGCATATTTAACTGAAGCTTAAGTGTTTTGAAATCTGTTATAAGACATATTGCTATAGCTCCACATTGGTAATAACTCAAATTATTCCCAATAGTGTAGTTGTTCTAATTTGGGAACATTACATTTTGTATTCAAAAAAATCCTATATAAAAAAAACTCTCTCAGTTTCTGAAAATCCATCCGAGTTTCGAAATTATACACTCATATTTGAGGCCTAATTTTCATAATTTTCACTAACCAGATTTGTGTAAAATTTGTAAAATTCGACTTGGAAGAGGTCCATCTCAGCATCCATGTGGCATGATGACACATCAGCAGTCCAATACACTCGAAAACTTAGTTGGATGCATTTCATAATGGTTTTTAAATGGTTTTTTTGAACTATTTAATGAAATAAGAGTCCTTTTGTATTCAAACTTTGCAAAATAGAAAAATCTCTAGGAAGTCTCCAAGTGATGTAATCCTATTTGAAATAGGTCTCTGAGGTGGGAATTCAAAGCTAGCAAGGTGGAAAATCATTTTTATGAGTTGTCACTCTATAAATGAGAGAGTTTTAGAGTTAGAAATGGTTGATTGATGTCATTCTAGAAGCTACTTTTGTAGTATTTTTCTATCAGTAATATACAATTGCAGCAAAATTCTTTCTCACCTGAGATTCATCATGTATTCTTGTATGTCTTTGTCCTACATGCTCTTTTATTGTTCTTTCAATTTAATTTGTGTGCAATTACTTGAAATTCATGGTTATACATTCTCCAACTTCCTTTATGCATCTATTCTACTTCTTATGTTATGTTTTTATGAGAATACACATGCATGGGCTTCCATGAGAGATGTTTTATATTTGATTGAGTTTCCATACTGACTCCATGCCCAATGGTAGCCATTTATCTGAATCTGTCACCTGCATAAAAAAAATTCAAATCATATTTAAGAGTTAGCCATCTTTTTTATATTTATCTATTGAATATCATTCGTATCCTTGAGAGAACCCTCTTAGGTTGGAAAGGTTAAGTTCCAACCAAAAGTGGTCTAAAATAGTTACTCTAGGTTGACTATTGAAGCAACCCATCAGTCTCAATTTAGTGATAACATTTTGGTGTGTCTTCTGGGAGACTGAAGATACATTTTCCCAAAATTTTGTACTCAAACATAAATACTGAACTTTTGAAGGTAGCATGAGCTCAAAATAATTTGAGGTTGAATTCCTCCTTCTTGACTCCATTCTTAAAGAATTCTGAAATTCATAGCTTCATGGTGACTCCACTTCTTGAATATTAGTATCTTGATGAAGTTCTGAGATGAGTTTTCTTGTTAGAAATAATGCCAAGCATACCCCTATGAGTCGGTCTCACATCCCTGGTTTTCCAAGTCCTATGCCAATAGTTAACTGGTTGACTTATCTTGCTATATTTAAAGATGAAAATAAAGATAATGTTGCTCTTCACTTGGTTAGATACCATATGCATGTACATAAGTTTTGAATTGAGTTTCCTGAGGATTGTCTCATGAAAATGTTTATGGCCACCCTAGAGGATGTAGCTAGAACATGGTATGAAGGGTTTCAACTGCGAAGCTTGTTCTCTCTAAGAGATTTCCATATGAATTTCTTAGTACATTATGAGAAAACTTATTCTTCTTTATCATTGTTACAAGATTTCTGTGATTTTTGTGAGGTTTTCATTCCATATATTAAAATTCTTGGTGATAATGGAGAGTGCATGGATGAGGATATGTTAGAGGTACTTTATGATTTCTCTTCTCATATTAGTTGTCATGATAATCAAGAAGGTTTCCAACAAAAAAATGTGTCTTATTTTCTTGAAGATGAAATGGATCAGCACTTTGAAAACCAAGTTATATCCTATGAAATTTGTGAAAATTTGCAGTATATTTCCCAATATTTAGGTGATAAAGAGGAACATAAAGATGGTCAGTTAGAAGGCTCTTCACTTTGTTCATTTTCTAAAAGTTTGAATGCTGAGCAACATAAAAATTGGTAGGAGTAAGGATAAGCCTATGTGAAACATGTTTCTTTTTATCATCAGGAGGAGGTTGATTCATTGACTATGCTTAAAGGTTGTCATGAGGAAGCACTAATGGAGAATAATCAACAAGTTATTGTCCCAAAATGTCCTGCTACAGATTTAAATGATAAAAAAATGTTGTTTGTGCATGATGATATACATGAAGTTATAATTGTAATGCATGAAAATTAATTTCTAAACATCCATGTAGCACATGATATGGTTCCTCCCATTCAATATTTTCATGAATAGTCAGAGCCTTGTCTCAAGAATGATGTTGAAAATAAAGACCCAAAGTAGAGACAAACTGCAATTGTGAATGAAAATTATCCTTTGGATCATCAAGACATGATAATTTTTAGTGTTTTTAAGGATCTTATTGTTGATTTACTGATTTCATCAAAAGAGGAAATTTTTCAGGATTATTAAGATCCTTTGGTGAGCCTATTTCAATGATTAGTGAAGGTGGATTTTCTTTCATTTATAAGTTCAGGCTATGGATTCAATTTTTATTTCGAGTTTCTAATAGACGGTCCACTAAAGAATAGTCAAGAAGACTAGGTGTTGGATCACCTTTTTGACTAGCTATACTAGAGGTTTCATATTTCTTGAATTGAAACTTTGGTCTTCAGTTCTTAGAGTAGGATTAATATGTACATAAATAAGCTTGCATGGCAAGCATCTCTATCATCATTTAGTTTTAATATTGTAGTTGCAAGTTTTGTTTTGTACAATTTTTTTTGCTTCAAGATCATATCAAGGATCGAATACAGTCTGAATAATATGAAAAGTGGTTGAGAACTTCCCAATGAATAAGGCATTGGAGATGTTGGTTATTTGATGCACCACAGGGTAGTAGCATCCCCATTGGAGCCACTGTTATCCATGGTAAAATTTGGTTGGTCTTAAGTTAATTAGGTTGAGTCACTTAGAGTTGAATAGGGTCTTCCGAATTTATAATTTTCAAAAAATGCACATATGTGAGAGGTCTTAATGGTAATCATTTGTGTGATAGGAGTAAATGTCAAAGAAAAATAAAAAAATATCTCATGCATAAGGAAATCTGGTCATTACAGTGAAATTTGACAACAATACCAAAGTTCATAGCGAAATCAGTGTAAAATAGTTAGAATTTGCTATGAACTTGCCTAAAAACTATGTTTTTGTAGTGAGAGAGAATTTTAAAAAATTTCAAGCATTAAATTTATTTTTGAAACACATAAACCATATGGAATGGTTAAATTTTATCAATGGATACTTTCGTTAGTGATAACACTCATCATAGAAGATGATTAGGCTTCCAACTCATCATGTTGGACACATCATCAAGCATAAAAACACATCACTTTTGCCACCTCCGCATTGGATAGATCACCATCTCAACTCATTTTTACAATTTCATAACTCGAGTGTATCAGTTGGCTAACACCTCATCATGTTAGTTTGGTTCGATGGAGATGGTACAAGAAGAATTGAAGAAAAGGGTCTTAAAATGATTATCCGAGATGATGATGTTGAAATATGGTAAGGAAACACATTTTTGGACCATATTATGTCTAATAATATCATACCATAAATTTAGAAGCTTTTCTAGTGTTTTTGAGGCAAGTTCGTAGCAAACTCCAGGCTTGAAGACGAGTTTTCGCTATGAACTCACTGTAGAATGTTTTGAGGAAAAAATTATTCAAAAAATACATGGCAAAGGGTGCTAGAGGCATGCATTTATCTTATTATACCTAAGGAAGACCCTCCAATAGTCAGAAATGTCAAAGGTTATGCAAAAGGTGGTGAAATAAAAATGCTACAAACTCTCCTAAAATTTCCTGTACTTGACTGTTTTAGCAGTCAACTTCAACTTTAGTTTTTAACCAAATGAAAGCTCATTTGGATATATGAAAGAGGTTTTTCTTCAGCACAAATACATATACAAAATCCTCTCTCATTTTTTTTAAATCCATCTGTGTTTAGAAATTATACACTCGTCTTTCAGGCCTATTTTTCAGAATTTTCACTAACAAGATTTGTGTAAAATTTGACTTGGAAGAGGTCCATCTTAGCATCCACATGGCATAAGGATACATTAGCAGTCTAGTAAAATTATAAATTATTTGGTTGCATTTTATAAGGGTTATTAGAGGGTTATGTTGAACTATTTAATGAAAGAAGAGTCCTTTTTGTATTCAAACTCTGCAAAACAGAAATATCCCTAAGAAGTTTCCAAGTGATGTAATCCTATTTGAAATAGGTCTCTGAGTGAGAATTCGAAGCTATAAATGGTGGAAAATCATTTTTGTGAGTCCTCACTCTATGAATGAGAGATTTTTATAGTTAGATATGGTTCATTTATGTAATTCTAGAAGCTACTTTCTTAATATTTTTCTATTAGTATTATAAAGTTGCAAAAAAGTTCTGTCTCACCTAAAATTCATCATGTATTATTGAATGTATTTTTCCTACATGCTCTTTTAATCATATTTTAGTTTAATTTTTGTGTAATTACGTTGAATTCATGGTTAAACATGCTCTAAATTCCTTTATGCATCTAGTCTACTTCTTATGTTATGTTTTGATGAGAATACACATGCCTCAGCTTCCATGAGAGATGTTTTATATGTGATTGAGTTTCCATATTGACTCCATGCCCAATGGTAGGTATTTATTTGCATACTTCACCTACATAAAAAAAATTCAAAGCATATTTAAGATTTGCACATCTTTTTTATCTTTATATATTGAATATAATTCTTATCCTTGAAAGATTCCTCTCAGGTTGGAAAGGTTAAGTTCCAGCTAAAAGTGGTATGAAATAGTTACTCTAGGTTGACTTTTAAAGCAACCCATCAGCCTCAATTTAGTGAGATACCAAAATTTTTTAGTGACACACCCAAATGTTGTCATTGAATTGATGCTGATGGGTTGCTTAAATAGTCAACTTAGAGTAACTCTTTAAAACTTAAATTTAGCTGAAACTTAGCCTTTCCAGCCTGAGAGGGCTCTATCAAGGGTAAATATGATATTAAGTAAATGAATATCAACATATGGCTAACTCCAAAATTTCCTTTATATGTATTTTTTTTGCACGTGAAAGATGCAAATAAATAACTACCATTGGGCATATGGATTCAACATGAAAAATCAATGACATGAAACTTCTCTGATGGAAGCTGAGGCATGTGTATTCTAATGAAACATAACATTCATATCATACTAGATGCATGGAGGAAGTTAGAGCATGTGGACCATGAATTCCAATTAATCTGACAACTAGGATACTGGAGATATAATAATATAACATAAAATACAAATACGCATAAGAATACCAATGAATCTCAGGTAAGAAAAGAGGAATGTTGCCATTGTATATTATTGATAAAAATATTTAAAATAGTAGTGTGCAATATAACATCCACAAACCTTTTCTAACTTTAAAAATCTCTCCTTTATAGACTAAGGACTCATTCAGACGATTTTACACCTTTCTAGTTTTTAATTCCCACCTAAGACACCAATTTCAAATAGGATAACATCACTTGGAGACTTCTTAGGGATATCTTATGTTTGACAAAGTTTGAATACAAAAAGGACTCTTCTTTCATTAAATAGCTAAAAAAATCTATGTAATAACCCTTCTCAACTGCAAGAAAAGATTTTTTTGAGTGTATTGGACTATTTATGTGTCATCATGCCACATGGATGTTGAGCTCGACCTCTTCCAAGTTGAATTTTACAATTTTTATACAAATCTAGCTAGTGAAAATTATGAAAAAATAGGCCTTGAAGATGAGTGCATAATTTAAAACCATGATGGATTTGCAAAAACTGAGAGAGTTTTTTGTATATGGGTCTGTGCTGAAGGAAAACCTCTTTATATTTCCAAAATTCTTTTTAATTTTTTCATAAATTAAACTTTAAGTTGACTGCTAAAACAATCATGTAGAAGAAATTCCAAGAAAGTTCGTAGCGAAAACTCAGCTTCAATCCTGGAGTTCGCTACAAACTTGCTGCTTAAACAGTCAACTCAGAGTAACTATTTCAAACCTAATTTTACTTTGAACTTAGCCTTTCCAACCTTAGAGGGCTTTCTCAAGGGTAAATATGATATTAAGTAAATGAATATCAACAGATGGCTAACTCTGAAATTGGCTTTAAATGTATTATTGTGGAAGCAAAAGATTCTAACAAATAACTACCATTGGGAATATGGAGTTGATATAAAAATTCAGTGAAATATGAAACTTCTCTCATGGAAGCTAAGGCATGTGTATTATAATCAAACATAACATTTACAATAGACTAGATGCATGAAGGAAGTTAGAGCATGTTGACCATGAATTCCAAGTAATCACACAACTAGGATACTGAAGATAGAATAATAGAACATAAAAGACAAACACACATCAGAATACCAATGAATCTTAGGTAAGAAAAGAAGTATTTTTCCATTGTATATTACTGATAAAAATATTTACAATAGTAGTCTTAAATATAACATCCATCAACCCTTTCTAACTCTAAAAATCTCTCATTTATAGAGTGAGGACTGATACAAATGATTTTCCACCTTGCTAGCTTCGAATTCCCACCTCAGAGACCTATTACAAATATTATTACATCACTTGTAGACTTCCTAGGGACATTTATGTTTGTCAGAGGTTTTTTAATATTTCCTGCTTCAACAGTCAACCTAGAGTAACTATTTCAAACCTACTTTAACCATAAACTTAGCCTTTTCAGCTTGAGAGGGCTCTCTCAAAGACAAAGATGATTTTATGTAAATGAAACTCAACAGATGGCTAACTCTAAATATGTGGTTTAAGTGTGTTTTTGTGTAGGTGAAAGATGTAGAAAAATTACTACCATTGGGCATATGGAGTCAGCATAAACAACTCAGTGACATGTAAAAATATTCTCATGAAAGTTGAGACATATATATTCAGATGAAAACATAACATTTACAACAAACTAAGTGTTTGAGGGAAGTTAGAGAATGTAAGCCATGAATTATAAGTAATCAAACACTAATATACTGAAGATATAATTGCAGAACATAAAAGAAAAATACTGATGAGAACATTAATGAATCTCAGGTGAAGAGAAGCAACCTGCCACTATATATTACTGATGAAACATTTTTCAATAGTGGTATGTAGTAAACATCAATCAACCCTTTATAACCCTAAAAATATCTCATTTATAGAGTGAGGACTCATACAAATTATTTTCCACCTTGCTAGCTTCGAATTCGTACCTCAGACACCTATTCAAAATAGGATTACATCACTTGGAGACTTCTTAGGTATATTTCTATTTTGTTGAGTTTGAATACAAAAAGGATTCTTCTTTCATTAAATAACTCAACAAATATATTTAATAACCCTTATCAACTACAACCAAATAATTTTATGACTATATTGGAGTGCTGATGTGTCATTTCGACATGTGGTTGCTGAGCTGGACCTCGTCCAAGTTGAATTTTACAAATTTTTCATAAATCTGGTTAGTGAAAATTCTAAAAAATAGGCCTCATAGATGAGTGCATAATTTCCAAACCTTGATGGATTTGAAGAAAATTAGAGAGGTTGTTGTATATGGGATTGTGTTGAATAAAAATCTCCTTTATATTTCCAAAATAATTTTTCATTTGGTCAGAAATGCAAGTTTAAGTTTATTGATAAAACAATAATGTATGGGAAATTTTAGGAGAGTTCGTAGGGAAGAGTTCGTAGCATTTTTATTTCACCAATTTCTGCAACCATTTTAACTTCTCTGACTATTGGAGGATCTTCCTTGGGTATAATAAGCTAAATACATGCCTCTATACCCCTCTTCCATGCATTTTTTCAAGGATTTTTAGCTTAAGTAAACCTACAACGAGTTCGTAGCAAAAACGCAGCCTCAAGCCTGGAGCATGCTACAAACTCACCTAGTTTAACAGATTTTTTTGTAATTTTTACTTCTTTTCCAAAAAATCATCTTCACAACATGCATATGTATTGTGATTATAGATTAAGACAAAAATTGACAAAAAATGTTTTTCTTACCATTTTTAACATCAACATCTTGGATAATCACTTTAAGTCCCTTTTTCTTCAATTCAGCTTGCAGCATCTCTATCGAACCAAACTGACATGGTGAGGTGTTGATCACTAATACACTAGAGTTAAGACCTTAAAATACTTCAAGTTGATATGGTGAGATTTCCAATTGATGAGTTGGCATGCTTTGTTGCCTTGTTGAGTTGTCATACACATGAAGTTTGACAGTTGAGTTTCCCCCTTAGAAAAATGGCGCAATGAAATTTCTTGAAATCATTTGATGATTTAGTTACCTCCTTAAATGTGTTTAATACCTCAAAAAAATCACAAACTCATAATGCTGGAGAAACAGATCATTAGGCAAGTTTGTAGCGAGTTATGACTGTTTTACACTAATTTCACTACGAACTTGGGTAAAAGTGTCAAATTCACTCTAATGACCAGATTTTCTCATGCAAAAAATATTTTTGGATTTTTCTTTGACATTGGATCCTATCACGAGAATGATGACCATTAATACCCCTCACATATGTGAAGTTTTTGAAAATTATGAATTCAAAGGACCTTATTCAACTCTAAGTGACTCAACCTAATTAACTTAAGACTAACCAAATTTTATCATAGATAACACACACTTTCATCAATTTAAAGATAATGTAATAGTTCATATTTTCTCCTTTCCTTAGTTGTGATCCAAAACAGGATAGTACTTTTACTCTCACAAGAGTTATAATACCTACACTTATAGATACTTTAAAATCCAAGGTTATAATTATGAGGATATTTGTATCAAAGAGGAAATTCACAAGGGTTATGGAGGGGTGGATTGTGTGGAAGTAGGGGGTCCACCCACAGGAGAGGGATATGAGGCTGTCAAATATCATTTTGAACTTAACAGGGGATAGGTGAAAGGGATGGTCATGACTAATAAAAATTGGTGCCATCCTTCATTTTTTCTTCATATTCCATCATGAGTAAACCATCTGAATCAAGGAAGGGGAAATAATATACCGCATTTATGTTATCATTAGGATTACACATGTTTATATCCATTTGCTAATTACCAGGCTCTTCAGCACCCTTCTTCTAATACTTATCATAAAATCTACTTACATAAAGGAAAATAAATAAAAACACCACAATAATTTCACAGAGTGAGTTTGACTACCAAATAATCAAGAAAATAATTAAATATAACATCATAAAGTTAAAGTAAATCATGCTACATATAAAATTAGAAAATGAAAATATATGTGAAAGGAAATATTAAGGGGTTTTATTCTATTCCATCATAATCTAGATATATGCTCCAAGGGCCCTCTAATATGAAGAATGGATTCCTATTTATACATAATTTTTCTTTGAAACTGAAATAAAAAATATTAAATGCAGGTCAACAAATTTCTCATGCAGTTACAAATATTTTTTAAAACATAGCGAGTCAAAGATAGCTCAAATATATTTGCTAACAATTCACAACTAATCTATTTAAAAACTCCAAGAATATTTTCATGTATTGGATGATTGAATAATCATCGCAAATCCATGGAAAATATTCAATGTTTGAAAAGTAAATTTGGATTTGGATAAAGTCGTAAAAACATGCATTATTGTAGGATCCACCTACTCCTATAATCACTAACAAACTAACCCAGTTTGAGATATAAGTGAAAGTGTGCTAATTTTCTTATATTTAGCCATAAATTTTCTTAAAATAATAAAATAAACCCACTAGAAAATATTGATCCTAATCCCACTTATAAGCATTAAAAAATGGAGTAAAACATGGTTATAGAAAAGTGAAAAAAAAAAATCAAGGGAAATGTTCTATAGATATGGTAAAGTAATATGAAAAAATGGTAATTTTCAGTACTCAACAATCTTGATGATGAAAATTATACGCATTGTACTAGATTTTAGAGAAAGAGCAACAATTAAATCTATGTGATTACTCCAAACACAATAATCCATACTATCAATCTACTTGGAGGTCATGTTTGTGATTTCCCATATGGAAATCAACAACGCTACATGAATTCCTATATTATGCTAGTTTGATCACCATTATTCCTATTATCAAACGCAAGCACACTCCACACCAACGTATGGATATTGTTTCTAACATTCCAAATAAAACTATGATAGTTGGAATAAACAAATTTTTACATGAACTTTAGTTATACCACACTAAACTTAGCAAAACACCATCCTCTCTGTATGACTTGTCATAGAGAATCATGGAAATAAATAAAGAGACACAAATTGAAGAAGGTTATAAAGGTGGCAAATCTGAAATTGTAAGGTGTAATTGAACAAATTTCTCCTCTTATGCATGCCCTAGCCATGAACATTGTTACTTATGAAACAACAAATATATTGAATATCTATTTTTTTTAGGTAGCAAATAAATTATCTATTTTTGAAAAGTGTTGATTCAGAATACACCTTTTTTTTTAGCATATTTTTGACACTTTGAATTTCCTTATGTATCCAGTATGAAGTTTTTTTTCAAATGTTAGTGATTTTCATGTTGATTTTGAAAAGTGTTGATGCCATATAAACCCCTTTTTTTAGAGGGCTTATTTTTTACAATTTAAATTTTCTAATGTATTAAGTGTGGATATTTTTTTTAAATGTTGGTGATTTTCCTGTTGACTTTGAACAACATCAATATTTTTAAGGCATATTTTTGACAGTTTAAATATTTTTTTTCTTTGATAATCTTGCTAGGACTACACCTTCATCATGTCCAATATATCATCCCAATCAAGCCAGGGAATTGAACCAGTGACTTCACATCCCGTGGATGACACTTTAAATATTCTTATGTCCTACATATGCATATTTTTTTTTTAAATGTTTATTATTTAACCATATTTCAAGTTGTATTATTCCTCTTCTTGTTTTTCATCCTAAGATGTTTATTTTTTAAAGGTTTTCCAAACATTTTTTTTTTGTTTTTCTTTGCAATTTCTTTTTATAATAAATTTTTTAATTTTTTTGCAAAGTTAAAAAAAATAATAATAACATTAATATTTTGAGGTTAGGATTTTTTATATATTTATATATCATTAATTAATACTTAAATACACATAAAATAATTATCACTAAATAATTATTTTTTTAAACACTTGACAAAAAATACACATTTTTCATATAGAGACAATTAGAAAAAGTCTATTCACTAAAATGACATGTTAAAAAATATTTTTATGAAAAAAATGAATAAAAAGGGTTGAAAAATAGCAATTTTTTTGAAATTTTTATGAATTTTGTATTCAAATATTATGACATTTAATTTTTTTCCCAAAAAATAGTCTTGGGATAGTATTTAAGGTGAAAATAACAAAAAATTAAAAAATTAAAACAAAAAATAAAACATATAATATAAAAAAAAAATAGAAATATATATAAAATACTTAAAATAAAAAATTAGAAAGACAAAATAATAATAAATAAAAATTACAACAACACTAACAACTAACATTAAAATAAAATAAAAAACATAAAAAATAACCAAAAAAAAATTAAGAAAAACTTAAAAAAAAAACATTAAAAAAATTCCTTTTGGAAAAAAAAATAACATTAAAAAAAATAAACTGAAGAAAAAACATCATAATAAAAATAAAAAACATAAAAAAAATATTAAAGATAATAAAAAAAGGCATTAGAAAAAATTTAAAAATAATAATTAACAAAAATTAAAAATAAATAAATAAAATCGACACCCCTTGGGCAGTAGGAGGGACAAGGATAATTTCGCTAATTGACGTTTTCCACCTGATAGAGGGCCCACAAGCCCTATGTGGGTAAGTTTGATTCTACCTCACGCACCGAGGGCTCATTGGACCCCAAGCCTCGGCGGGAGGGGTTTATTCAAGGAATCAACATCATTTGCCAAGGGCCTTCAAGGCTTCAAACCTAGGAGGGCGGGGAGCTGCGTGTAGCTACTCCACCCCACCACCCTGCACACATCCGAGGTAGAGGCCCCGTGGACCTTGCGTCGACGAGTCTGATTCCTAGAATCACCCCGACCTTGCTTAGGGCCTGAGGGCCTTTAGTTTTTTTTTTTAATTTTTAAAATTTCTTTTAATGTTTTTTTAATTTCTTTAATTGTGCTCTTTTTTTATATAATTAATGTTTTTTGGAAAAAAAAATTTAAGTCATTTTTTTTTTTACATTTTTAATATTTGAATTTTTTTTGTGCTTTTTATATAACTTATTGTCATGTTTTTTTTTTTTTTTTAAGTTTTATATAGTTTTATTTACTTGTTTTTATTTTTTTAAACATTTTGTGTTTTTTTTTTTTTTAATTTTATTTTTTTAATGTTTTAATTTTTGTTTTCTTTTGTATTTTTCATTTTTATTTATTTATATATGGATTGATTATTTTGTTTTATTTTATTTTTTTCTATGTTAATCATCGATTAGCAACCTGATTCCATTATGTGTCAATTCAATAGTTGATTTTAAAATTTTTGGTATAATATGTCAAGTCCACCCCCACAATGTGTCAATTTCCTGGTTGGTCTTTAAGTTTTCATTACAATGGGTCAAGTTTGCCAACACTACATATGAATTTGAAGATTTTTTTTAAAATTTTTGTTGCAATGCATCAAGTTGTCTTAGGTTAATATTTTAAAATCGCTATACTTTTAACATTTAAAAAAGAAATTACCCTTTGTATAATAATTGTTTCATTCAAATGCTCATTTTTAATGTTTTTTTAGTCACAACTATTTTTCATAATGTCATTGTTGAAATATGTTGAAAACTTAACGTTTTTGTAGTCATGAGCTTTGATTTTAATTCCATGGTTGAAAAATTGTCAAAATTTTAATATTTTCTAAGTCATGATATTTTATCTTTAATGTTATGGTATAAAAAATTTATAAGTATATTTTCTTTAACAGCTTGGCTAAAAATTGTTGGAATTTTAAGGATTTTCAGAGGCATGATATTTTTTCTTTAATGCCATGCCTGAAAAATGTTGGAATTTTAAGGCTTTTCAAAGACATGATATTTTATCTTTAATATTATGCCTAAAAATTGTTTGAATTTTAAGGCTTTTCAAAGATATGATATTTTATTTGTAATGTCATGCTTGAAAATCATTGAAATTTTAAGGTTTTTTGGAGTCTAGATATTTTATCTTTAACATCATTATTAAAAAATGTTGAAAATTTACCTCGAAAAAAGAAAATTTATTCCAACATCAACACTTTTAATTTTCGGGGTGGTTTTTTCACAAAATAAATGGTTTTTATTAGCGTTTACTGTCATTTTAAAAAAATGTTCAAATTTTACCCAAAAAAATGTTATTCGAGTATGAACACTTTTAATTTTCATGTTTATTTTGGGTTTTTTAGTTAGAGTTCTCATTTGGAGGTAATATTTCTCATTTGATTGATAACTTTGTTCATGATGGAGATTGAAAGACCACATTTAAAATTATTTAATTTTCATCATGAATACATGTATGAGCTTGACATACAAAAATATATTCTTAAAATAGGTATATCATTATATGCAAAATCATTAATTCAAATACAATGGTTAATAAAATTTTCAATGAAGACACTGGTCTACTTAACAAAATAAATCAAGGAACTAACATTTGTGTATAGCTAACTCAAAACAGTCTCAAAAAATCTTTTATGGAATCACCACATAAGAAAATATCTCTCAAAGAGAAGTCATATAAATACTATCCCTCTCAAAGATCTGCGCGCATATGGATAGCTGTCTGAAGAGTGAGATGGACCTATGCATCAACAAAGTGCTAATGAAAAAGAAAATTCCCTAATCAAGGGTGAGTTGTATTCCAAAAATTCCCACACTTGCATGGAGTTGGAAACATCACACTGCAATTCCCACCCTCCATAGGGATGCCATATCAACAAACACAATCTATGAAGGTAGGTTCCATACTCAAAACTTGCAACATTTTCAAAAGGAAAAATGCATTTTCATAATCATGTTTAAGTGATTTTGTATATCGCATGGTATTAAAAGTTTATAATAAAAATTTTGATGATGTGAGAAACATAAGATATTATTATAAGTAAATTTATCATTATATAGAAAGGTGTTTACTAAGTATAGATACAATTAAGTGTTTCAATAAAAGAAACCTACCTTTCACTAAGTTATATGATTAAATCAATCAACCAGTATGGATAATGTTGTTTATTAAACATGGTTTACCCCACTAATAATCAAAACAATGTTAATATAAGAAACAATTTTTCAAGTACCTATATAAGGTAAAAAATTTTGAAGGCTAAAATATGTAATTAAGATTGTTTGCAATTACATATCAAGTCCAATATTATGGTAAAATGTTTAAAAAAATTATGATAACCAAATTAATGGATTCAAACTTTGTAAGAAAATGGAGATAATTTGAGGGAGCAGGGTTGGGGTAGCTAACCCTAGTTGTTCAAACCCTCGTTCATGCCTCTCTTTCTTTTATTTTGTGGATATATTCCTTTGTAGGTTTTTTTGTTAGCTCATGGTTGTTGTTCTATTGTTTCAAATTCTTGTTTGGGTTGAGTTGAGGGGGCAGAGTCGCAAATATTTTTCTCATGCATTTTCCAGTCAGGTTAGTCACTTACAGTTGGAATGGGATTACTTGATGAGTTTTTTTTTGTTTCATGATGTCTTCAAGATATTTTTTATCGCTTTTATACCGCCATTTTCATCAAAATTACTTTTTTTGTCACTTTTAGCTTCTACATGTCGCCATCCTTTCCTTCTCTGTAAGGCATCTTCACAATTCTCTACGAGGTTCCATGAGGGTTTGTGTTGGGCGTTGCAACCCATATGTTTGTTTTTTGTGACCTAGAAATAGGTAACATTTTGGAGTTTTCAGGGTGGCTTGTACCCTTCTTCCCTTTTCTATTTTATTCTCTTGATGCATGGTTTTATGCCCTGATTTTTTCCTCTTGTTGTGGTATGGGTTTCTTTCCTAGGGTCATTATTATATGCCTGGGATTTTGAAGAAATTTATTTAGGCTTTAAGGGGCTATTTAGTTGGTCTTTTCTAAGTCTTTTTGGTTTTCTCTTTGACCAACTTGGCTTTTGCTAGGTTTTTTGGCTTATTTTATAGGTATTTTTAGCAAAATTTTTGTTAGTAATGGTTTCCTATTTGATGCTTCTTGGGATGCATTTCCATGGGGTTTTACAATGGGCTTTTTTGTGCTATATTTGATATCTATATTAGTCATTTATTGGCTTAGGGATCATAGGCATATCGTGCATATACACTATGTAATTTTTATTTTAATTAATAGAAATTACGGTATTTTTCTTTGGAAAAAAAAAGATTTAAACTTTGTGAAATGAAACCCTAATAACTGCTTCATTTCTTACTATATATATTTCAATTACACAAACCCCTATATTATCTCAACACAATGTCAAAAATTTATCTAAAATCAGAGTTATGTTATCCAGTTGTGATTAACATGTGATTAATCATTGCTTGAATTCTTAATATAGATATTTTAGTTACACAAACCCCTATATTATCTTGACATCATGTCACAATTTTCTCCCAAATCAAGGTTATTTTATCTTATTGTGATTAAAATATACTTGATAATAGATATAATAAGGCATAAGAAAGTAATCCATAGTTTTGAAATAATAAAGTTACCAATAATACTTTCTCGTGATATATCTACTTTGTGAATGATTTATCACTCCAACATCTCAAAATGAGAATGAATGAAATGAAGTAATATCCATGTGCAACACTTATAAGTTGAAGTTTCATTGTATTAAGATAAAAAATTATGAATTTGGATCAGTCATATTATATATTTAAATATATACAATTTAAGGGTGTGTTTGAGCCAATAATAAAACTATCTCTATCGCATATATATATTTAAATATATAATACCATTAACAAATTAGAAAAAAATCAATTTCCTAGGATGAATTAAGTGTGGGAAAATATTAATCGATGCATGTGTCCATACCATGCCCAAAACAATGTTCATGATTTATGGGGAAGTTCCATGTAAATTAAAAAGAAAGTGTGTTTCTTTCCACAAAGTGTTCATCGGTCCTGCACTTTCCGTTGCTTTTCCTAGGCACCACCTTTTTCTAGTGATTATTTTTCGGCTTGTTTTGAACTCACCCACCCCTGACATCTAATGGGGATCTCGAGGTGATTTTACATAGACATCCCTCCTAAGGGCACCATCTGATACATCGGATCCAGTATCACTCTATCGAGGCTTCTTATTAATGATTTATCTTCAATTTCTCAATTTTTTTAGTTCCCCCATAACCGTCATTCATTTTTCCTATTAAGCTGCACTTGCATTCTCCATTTATCCATTTTAACATGCTTCACTCCCCTCCCAAATTATCCATTTATGGCACATATCTGTAGGTCCTTTTCAAATCTAGCTGTGTTATTTTTGTGACTATATCTATCTGAAGTTGACCTGCCCCCATGCCACAAAACAAAGTCCCATTACTCATATTAAATTCACATTTTGAGCTAGAATTTTCTCAATTGCATTGTTGCTTTCCTTTTTGGGTCGAGTTGCCACTTTGATTTCATTTTTTGGTTCCAGTTTCCATGTGATGGTTGTTGAGTCATGGATGTTTCCTTCGACCCTTTTGGATCCAACACATTTGTGCATGAGGCCTTTATTTGGGCAACCTTGGACACCGAGAAGACATTTGGCTTGGTTTGTGTAATACAACCTGGAATTCATCACTCGGATCATATCCACGTTCATAAGTTGCCTCCCTCCTCTTCCAAGAATGCTATGGCCAATGGTTTTCATCATGGACATGTAAATTACAAGTTTAATGGTAGAAAATAGAAAGTGACAAACAATTTTATTCCTCTTTCTCTAGACATAAAGCTCCTTAGCTTTGGATATGATGAACTATCGGGGAGAGTGAAAAGCCTCTATAAAATGGCACTGGTTGTCTACTAGGTGTTTACTGAGATGGCAGAGAATGTGATGCAGGTTTGGGTGTAAATTCATGGGTTCTGATGGTTGGATACCCTCCCAAGGTGAGTAGGTTGATGAAATCACGGTTTAGCACTCATTTCCTACACTCTAAGGATATGGAGTTAATTTTGGATAAGGCATTGATTCATGGGAAGCGGTTCCTATAGCTTCATCCACGGTACATTGGTTTCAACTCTAGAATGTATACTCCTACAAATAACTTATTCTATATCAAGCTCCCTAGACTCCCCTTGGAGTACTAGACGAATTCGACAGTTTCTTCTATAGGAAATTCAATTGGGAAGAATCAATTCACCGACCCTGGTCATTTGGGGGCCTAGGATAAACACATTGCTTGGATTTTAGTTGAGGTTAAATTCTTTGGCGGTCTCCTTGAGAATATATATTTGGTGTGGGATGGTTTCCAACACTGACAGTGGGTTGAATACTAGGGCCTTCCCCTCTGGTTCCTCATATTCCACCAGACTGACCACTTAATGCGGAGATGCCCTTGGGGGTGTTTTTGGTCAAAGCGTGTACATGTTTCCTCACAATATTGTTGCACTGTATCCATGTCATCAGATTTATAATTTACTCCTACATAATAAGGTATCATCTTCAGCACGCTCTTACCTAATTCCTTTCAAAATAAAACTCTTTCTTCATTGGCCTCCTCTCCACGCACATCATCATTGCTACTAAATTCTCTTTCCTCAACATCATCTGACCCATTTGATGGTCCACATCCTCACCATGGATTATGGTCATCCTCTGTCTAGGAAATTCTCTCAACTTTCCCTCCATTGATTCCCAGCAGTCGCTCCCACACCCCCACCCCTTCTCCTCTTCCCTATGTTGTGGTCGATCTATCACGATCCATGTCATCCCTTGAAAATGCTTCACCTCAGCCTGCAATATTACCTGACTCTCAACCGGCTCTAGAATCTCCACACAACTCTATTGGTAGAAATTTAAATTTTTTTTCATGAATCCTTAATTAGAAACGGTAGCCCTCATTGTCTTAGATGGCCAATCCAAGATTGACCCCATCAAAATTTCACCTATTTCTACTAGGAAAAACACAGTCCATAAGTGGGGTAATAATGATAGTCGCAATTTTAGGGGTAGACATAAAACTCGGTCCTTATTCACTATCAACTCAGAAGGACTACAAGACTTCCCTATCATTTCCTCTTTCAACTCGTGGGCGCTTAAAGCATATTTTCCCAGCCCCCCTATGTCATGAACAAAATCCTACCTTTGAATCTTCGTGGAATTGGTGACCATACTAATTTTTTGTGTCTTAAGGACCTTTTTGCTAAATTATCTCCTTTTATTGTCGTTTTCCAAGAAACCATGTGCGTTGTCTCTAAGGTTGTTCCCTATTTCCTCTCCATGCGACCCGGATGAAAGATTGTGTGGGTTGCTTCTGTGGGGTTATCTGAGGGCCTCATCGTCATGTGGGATCCCATGTATGTAAACTTCCATGCCTTGAGTTTCTTTTTCAATGTCCTACTGTCGGGCATAATTTACGACCACTCCACTCGCTTCCATTTGATCAATTTGCATCCCCCATGTCGAAACCATGCCCCCTTTTCGTCCCACATTTAGTCGTGTAGCATCTTGAATATTCCAAATCTGATCTTGATGGGTGATCTAAATGATACATTAGTTGTTTCAGAGGTGTGGGACTCTCAATGCATTTTTTCTAACCATCATATGGTTGACATATTACCTATTCCCCTTTCTCTGATGTCGACAAACTGCAGGATTGGTGAGGAATTTATTGCAAAAAGGTTGGACATGATTCTGTTACATGAGGGGGTTTTATAATTACTTGGTGGCCTAAGATACTATATTATAAATTCCTCAATATCATATCACCTCCCCGTGTGTCTATTTTTGAGATCGGTGTCATCATGCAAGGGAATTCCCTTCAAATTTAATCTATTATGGTTGGAAGATTCTGCATTTTCCAAGTTGGTCCAGGAGGTATGGTCCTTAGAAGTGTCATAAAATGATGAGGCAACCTCCTATATCCTCTCTTACAAGCTTCAGGCGCTTATGGCCATAACTACGCACTATTGATAGTAATATTGGGGGAATTTTTGTTTCTATGAGGTTTGGTTCACCCAATGAACAAGTCATGGAGAATATTGCACAGCCTGATTTAAGGAAAAAGGCCATCCTGCATGCTCAGGAAATCAATTGGAAAATAAAGAGTCATGTAATTTGGCTGAGAGAGGGTGATCATAACACCAAATTATTTCATAAATATAAAAATTTCCAAAGAAATTACAATTCCATATGGAAAATAGAGGTAGAGGATGGAACTGTCTTACATGATTCACAGGATATTCAAAGTGCGACCTTTCAGTATTTTTCTCATCAATAGAGGAGAAAAGCTAGGGTAAGTCTACCTGATCGATTCTGGGCATTAGATAAATACCCTCACATCTTTGATGACGCTAAAAATGTGGCTTTGGACCTACTAGTGAACAAAGGAAAAATTTTGGATGTTCTTAAATATTTTGCACGCGACAAATGTCCCAACCCAGATGGCTAGCTAGCAGAGTTTTTTATTCACTATTATGACCTTATGGAGGATGAAATTCTGAACGTTTTGGAGCAATCTTACCTCTCTAGCTTCATTCTGGTGGATATAAACTCAACCTTCATCGTTATTATCTAGAAATCCTCCAACCCAAAGTATTTCGAGGATTTCGGGCCCATCTATTTGTGTAACGTGGTTTAAAAAACTGTCTCCATGGTGATTTATCAGTGCATAATAGGTCCTATTTTAGCACATATCTCACTTGAACATTATGGATTTCTTCCTGATCTGCTCATACATAATGTCATCGCTGTGGCGCGGGAGTCTTTTCATTCCATACACTCATGAAAGTTGGATGTTTTCATTATGAAAATTGATCTCCATAAGGCTTATGACAATGTTGACTCGGTATATATCTGCCTTGTACTACATAAGATGAGCTTGGCCCCTTAGAATGTCAACTGTATTTTGGCATTCATCTCTTAGGTATGGTTTTTGATCATTATGAATGGATTACATTTAGATTTTTTTAGGGAAAGGTAGGGTCTTCGTGAGGGATGCTCCCTATCACCCCTTATTTTCATCATCATCTTAGATGGCTTGAGCTTCCTCATCAAAAATTTGGAGAGTAGGAAGACCTTCTCCAACATGGAATTCTCCAGGGGCATCAATGTCACATTCTCCTTTTTCTTTGATGACATCTTGCTGTTTGGGATAATATACGACATTCACTGGGCTTCCTTTCATTATATACTACTCATATATCGGCTGACTTCTGGCCTTGTGATTAATGATCATAAATCTATGATAATTTCAAACTTCATGGACTCTATGGATCTCTAGATCATTGTTGGACTCTTTAAAATTTCATTGGTTCCTCTCTATGAGGTTTTCTCCTATCTTGGCTTTCACCTCAAGCCATGTAATTACAGAAATAAGGATTGGTTTTGGCTACTCAAAAAATTTAGCAAAAGACTAGATGTTGGAAATATTGTCATTGATGGAAAAGGAGTAGAAAGGATTAACACTATCATTACCAGTGACAGGATAGGAAACATAGGCAGTGAAGGTAGCAGAGGTAGCAAGGGTATTTGAACAGCAAAATCAGAGAAACAACGAATGCAGAGAGGCAACAAAAAGAAGTAGAGGCAACAGAGAAGCAGCTAAGGAAAAAAAGGAGCAAAGGCAACAAAACAAGCTTAGGAGAGATCAACGCACTTAGAATAAAGAACAAGCTCAGGAGGAGTAGTATGGAGGGACTGGTGTCATGAAATTATAACGGAACCAGAATTTTGGAAAGGATAAGTGAGAGAAACTTTGGTCAACGGGGTATGGAACCATGAATCAATAACAGAGATGGAACAGTGAAGACAGTTTCAAAAACCAGCAAAGGGGTTTTCGCACAGCTTTAGAGTGGTAAGTGGTGAAAGTTGAAATCAATGTGATAGCATTAAGGAGTTGACATGTAGCAAATCAAAACCACATATTTCGCATAGGTTCAAAAAATTTATCCATTGGGGCTAGTTGGCAACTGATAATGCAATGATCGTTGGATCATTCTAGGATCAACGGTGGACACTCAACAATATTTGGCATAACAAAATTGTGAGTTAAGAGGAGGAATGAGCATGGTTAATTTTGATCTAGGATCAACGGTACCGTGAGGGCACAAACAACCTGATAGTTAACCCAAGGGGGTGCCTCCGCAGTTGACCTGCCCATCGAGCGTTGACCGTACATCGACAGCTTTCATTCACTATGGTAGCACAAGCCTGATGATATTTCTATACTGAGGAGTGCCTCCGCAGTACTATGAATCTAATTTAATAATTCGAGTGCTTTTTGAGGTCCGATGCCATACATATTGTGGGGCCAATACATTTTGTTGACATGCTTGGTTTTAAAAAAAATAATATATAAAGAGCTGAATGATAAAAGGTGTGGGACCATTGTCATAGAGTGTGATAGCATAAAAAAATAGATGAGATTAAAGGAGATGTGAGGCTATGAGATCGGATATCGCAATTGGGGCATGAGAAAAATCACACAAACATAGTGTTCATAGAAAATGTAAAGTGCGATGTGATGATGTGAGGATGACGTGGCAAGTGACGTGGCAGCTGACGTGGACCTGACCCCAAAAATCACAAATAAATCAAGATGACATGGCAGTGATGTGATGATGACATGGCAAGGTGACGTGGCACGATGACAAGGAGATGACGTGGACCTGGCCCACATATCGCAAATCGCAAGATCGGAGGGGTGAAGATCATAAGAGCAAAGTTGCAATGTGATGGATAGAAGTGATGCGATATGCCAATGCGAAGGGACACATGGCAGCACAGTGCAATATCGCACATCGGCAATGTGATGTTCATTGCATACTGTGAAGTGGCAATGAGATGCGATGCAATGCGAAGTGGCGATGCGAATTGGCAATGCAAAGTTCATCGCATATCACAGATCACAAATATTAGGAGAGATATTGCACAATCTTAGAAGTCATGTGAGTTGCGATGCGAAATAGCGATAAATTCAAGTGGGACCCGATCACATATCGCTCATCACAAGCTTAGGACAAAGTACAATAAAGGAGCTGGATGTGATGCAGCTCAGAACCATTATTTAAGAGATTTCAAGTCCGGGTGTATGTGATTTCCCTTTGTAAATCGCATCGGAAAGAAAAGGAGGCATATAGAAAAGAATGCTTGAAACACCGAAGTGTGATAAAGCGATAACCGTTGGATCACGGAGTAGAGATCTATGATGCAAATTAGAAGTGCTAATTTGGGCATTGATAAATGTGCAAGATTGGCGGAAACGAAAATTTTTACGAAAGTATAAGGTTTCCCTTTGAGAAATCACATCGGAGGATGAAAGAGAAACATAGAAATGAAGAAAAAGAGAAATAGCCAAAATGATGAGATACAGCTTGGTGGGACCCTTCGCACATCACATATCAGGAAATCAGATGGACGAAGGCACATGGGCTATCTAAATTGCTGAAGTGCGATAAAGAGAGTAGACGCGATGAAGATCAAAGTCGAAACCTAAAGATATTTTCAAGTCTGGAAATATGTGGTCTTCCTTTGTAAATCGTTTCGGAGAGAAAAAGGAGGATTATAATGTAAAAAAAGGGAAATTATGAACATGGGTATACAAGCTTGGGTAAGGACCTGACACAGAGAAAAGGGCAGAATCGAATGTTTAGAAGAGCGGTGAAGGTTGAACGCTATGGGCACGAGAAAAAGATGCATGCTCGAGCAAAAGGAGATATGATGGCACTGTTAGAAACACAATAGAATGGGTCAAGTCGGACAAAATGAGAAGTTATGCAACAGAGCTAGAATAATAGCAGAAACTGAAAAGACAGTGACAGCAGCAGAAAAGACAAATGTATGGCGAACCAAGAGCTGAAAGGGCTAAGTGAAATATATTATTGTATCTGTAAATGTAAATGATTTAATTATTTTTATTGTATGTGAGGCAAAGGCAAGTCTTCGTAGGCAAAGAAAAACTCCACTGTAATACACAAATAGATATATTATGTTATATTATTCTGAATGTGATGGACAAGAAAATGAGAAGCGGGAAGACAAAGAGTCATACCTGTTCATTTCGAATTCCCTGTGGAATGCAAACATTTATGAGGTGATATCTATAAATAATGTTACCAACATATGCATAATAGGTAAGATAATGGAGAAAGAGGTCATAGAGTGTAAGAAGAAGAAGGAGCAGAGAGAGGAGTCGTGAAGATCCAGAGATTATATAAAGAAAATTTGAAGGCTGGAAGGACAGAAGTAAAGAAGGATAAAAACAGAGATGATATCCAGGTAAATTAGCATATGATTTTATTGTACAGTGAGGAAGTTGGTGCTTCCATATTAAGTTTTATCTTAACATATGTCTAGTTGTATCTGGATGAGGTAGAAGCCTCCTATAGGTTGTAGCCTACAGAAAATAGATGGGAGTTGGAGCTTCCTTGCAAGTTGTAGCTTGCAGAATTGAGGTAGTAGCCTCCTGTAGGTTGGAGCCTATAGAAAATCAGTGGTGAGAGGGAGTTGGAGCTTGCCTTTGCAACACAACAATAATAAGATGTGGTTTTCTCCCTTATGGGTTACCACTTATATCTGCTATCTATGTGCATGATGATTATATGTTGATATTCTGTATTTAATATGCTTAATACTTGTTTTTCACTTATTAAGATTTTTGTTCCATTGTATATTAAGTTGATCATGAAATGAAGATGTAAATAAGTGTAAAAGAAAGTTTTACAAGACCATGATTGCATTAAACTGATTCACCCCCCCTCTCAGTTTAACCAAGGGTTCAACACTACATACTTGGTTTCAACAGTAATTGTCTCTATGGGGGGGGGGGTTCATCCTTATATAATATGTCTTATAGTAGATTACGGTTTATTGGGCACATCTGTTCCAAATTCCTACTCTCATAATATATCATATCAAGAACATCATTGTGCAATTCCTGTGGTTTTTGGCACAAGGACCTTCAAATTTTCATCTCTACCGATTGGATTCAATTTCTTTTCCAAAGCACCCTAGGGGATGGGGCTTGCTGGAGGTCCGTATTTTCTCACAGGATCTCCTCATCAAATCCTTATGGCAGGCCTTTAAGGGAAATTACCTATGGCCTGTTTCGAGACAAATACAACATCCAAAATGATAGGTTGTTGTTTTCGAGGAATGGCTTTCCCCCTTCTAACATAGGTTCACACATTTTGCTTAGTTTCAGATGCATTTCTCACATCGTACATTGCAGGCTCCAGTGGGAGTTTTGAAATGGCCAAAAAATTGTACTTGGTGTGGACCACATTAAAGGACTTATACCATACTTCAATTGGCCACATGTAATCACTCATTTTTTTTTCCTCAAAAAGGGAAATTTCAATTATTTCAACTAATATCGTACTAGAAATAGGGGTGTCCTATTTGGAAGGAGCCCAGACAGCTCGACTTATAGGGAAACTCAGAGGAGTTGTGGAGGGAGGTTTCAAATGGTATGAAACAAGCTATATTGTGTATTAACCAGCCTGGGGATCACATTGGCTGGATAAGTAGGATGAAATGGGACAACATACAAGTGGCAGATTTATATAACAATATCATCTCCTCTTCATCTTAGGATGAGGAGCAGCCTCTGCACCTGATTTTCTCAAATAAAAGCATTTCTATGAAGATCCTCCTCTTCATATGTCTCACTTGGAAAAATGAAACACTCACTTGGGACAAATTGACAAAAAGGGGCTTTCAGGGGCTGGTGATTTGTGCTTTCTGTAGTCAATCAGAGGAATCTGTCTCCCACATTTTTCTTCACTGTTATGTTATTCTCGAAATATGGTCTTTGTTTTCTAAATTTTTACAGGATCTTAACTGTCAGCCTCTTTTGATTTTTCAATGCATCTACACTTGGGCGCATAAGTACCAGAAGTACTGCTCCCTCCCTTTCATATTCTTTTGGGAGGTATGGCTGGCAACGAATAACATTATCTTTGAGGGATTTCAAGTGGATGTGCACAAGATATACATGTTGATCCTAGCTTGGCTAAATTCACATGATGCTCCTCCTATCATGCCCTTAGATCTATCACGCTACCTTTGGCCTCACCCAGTGCACTTGCCCACGAGATACTTTGATGGGGTTGCACAACAAGGTGTCTGTGGGTACGATGCTTTGATTAAATTGAAAAATGGATAACACTACTCCATATTTTTTTATAGTGGACATGGATATAATAGAAATGCGTAACTCCTAGCCCTTTGGATTTTACTCTGGATCATTTATAATATGCAGTTTTCATCCATTAAAATTTATGGAGATGTCAAATCAGTCATAGACAAGATCAACGGACTCAACGATTCTAGCCTACCGGACTACTCTCCTGGAGAAATAGGGTTTCCTATCTCGTCAATCGCCTACACTCCCAACCCATATAGCATATCTTCAGGGAGGTTAATACTCGAGCGGATGGACTCTCCAAGCAGGGTTTGTTGGAACAATTTGGTCTCATGTAGGTCCAACATTATCGGGGTAGTGAGAAATTGGACTTCTTATCCCTAAAGATCCCTTAACTATGGTTTTTGGAATTTGGTAGGGTTGTTTTAGATTTCAGAGGGTGGTAAGCTTCTGGTTTTCTTCCCCTCCGTGGTATGTTTCACTATTTTTTTTTTCACCTTACATGGCTAGACTCCTAGTGGTTTTTCATGGCTTCCACTACTCCCACATTGGTCATGGACAAGCATTGTGATATGCTATTTTTTTTTTTTTTATGTTGGGATGTATATCTTATTCATGGGACATAAGATCTGTTTGATGAAAATATTGGTTGTAATGTTTCCTTTGTTGCATGTATTGTTTTGTCTATTGATATAAACAAAAATCAATGTTTTTTCCTCTTTGAAATGTTGGCAATATGTTGCAATATGTTGTCCTTGATGACAACCTACTTGATGAAGTTATTCTTGATGGAAAAATACTTGATGAGTTTCATTTTGATAAGAAACCTATGTGTTAAAGATGTAAAAATGATGTTTCTACAGGTCAGTTCAGATGTGACAGAGAAAGAAATTCAAGTAAGTGCAAGAGAAATGAAACAAGAAATATTTCTCAATGTATACACAGGTTTGATAAAGGCAACCCATGTATGGAGGCAATGTATATGCTACTTTTATGAAGGCAACCTGCATATACATTTAGAATTAGTATATACACAGTTTTTATGAAGATAAGTTGCGTATACACTGGATACGAACGATCCAAGTCACATATGCCTTTTGTACTCTAAAATTATGATACCAAGGGGCATTACCATGGTATTAGCCCACAGTATTAGGTTTTGTATTATCTATTTTATTCCATCCAAGAATACCATCAGTTGTTGTGTTGTTTTGACTCATGGTATTGGTAAAGGCTAAATCTATATAAGGAGAAGAAGATCATAGTGCAATGTGTGCATGAGTAAGGGTTGTAATTGAATAATTTTCTCTAAGGTATATCTACATGGGATGAAATCTATTTTAATTGATATATCTGAATCTATGATGCACCCATGGATACAATGATGTTTCAGTATCTTTAGATCTGAAATGACTATGCTCTTGTGTGATCCATTGAAGAGATGATTAGATCTATGACCTGGCACAAGTTTGCTGAAGTCAAGTGAAGAAATGTGGGTAAGTTCTATGGATCTGGTTCATTCTACAAAGTTTATATTTACAGATCTATACACTAGTTTGCCTCAGTAAAAGCATATATATGTGGGTTTTCTTCAGAAAAGGCGAGTATGGAAGTTAGGGTTTTCATTAAGCTTATTGCAAAGGTTTTTCTGTTATTCCTGCTATTTGTCTATTGTCTATCAGTGAAGTCTTATTGTAGATATGGGTTGTGTGAATACTGTATATGCTGCTAAGTTTATTATGTACAAATCTAATGAACGAGAGAGTAAAAATGGTTGATTGTGACTAAGTGATGAAGGGTTTTGCATTTCTAAATTTATCTGACTAAAAGCCTTAGATCCGGATCTGAGACTGATTACATTCTAAAAAACAGTTTTCACAGAGATATATACAGGTTGGTGTGAAGGGAAGTGCATATACACATGGGTTCAGTGAAGCGAAGTAACGTATGCATTTTAATTCAATGAATGTTCAGGGTTGAGTTTGTAACTACATATTCATTTTGAATTTTAGGTTACTTTTGAGTTCTGGTTATAGTGGTCTCACTATTCTAATTGAAGTATTGGTTAAAGTTTATGGTTTTTGATGTTTATGAAGAGTTGTGTTGTTGCTGTTTGATCCATTTTGAAAATTGATGAAATGTGGTATACAGTGTTTCTGAGGGTTGAAGTCTTTAATATGGAAGTAGAAGCTTCCTTCCAGTAGAAGCTAGTGTTCTGATCATGGGGTTGAAGCTCCCTTCCAGTAGTCACTGGTAAATGAGATTAGGGTGTTGTAGCTCCCTTCTAGTAGTAGCTAGAAAGTGGGAGAAGGTTGTAGCCTTCTACAGGTAGATTCCTGCGTACTGATATAAGTCTGCATCAATACAATATTTTAAACAGTTTTCCATATAATAAATATTGAAGAAAAATACGAAAGCAGCGGTGGTTTTCTCTTGAATTTGGTTTCCACCATAAATATTGGTGTTCATGTGTGTTTCTCTTGTGTGATGATTTATACTGCTGTTACTGCACATAATTTCTAATTATATAATAGATGCATGACTGGTAAACTGACTTAAATATTGTTCCTGAGTTGGGTTCACAAAAGTTGCGTATGGAATTCTATAAAGAAAAAGTTAAAATCCTTTCATTAATCTCTAAATATTGATTCACCCCCCCCCCCCTTAGTACCTTTTCCCAACATGAAAAAATTGAATAGAAAATCCCAAAAATTTTCTTTCGAAAATGTCAAACATGGATTGACTAACTACATTATTTAAATGGTTTGGATTGAGGATTTTAATTATTTTAATGATTTGAATATCGTGGATTTGAGATGAAGAAAAATTGAAATAGAAAATTGAATTAGATTTATTGATTTAGAGTATTGTTTATTCTTCTTTCCATTTGAGTTTAATTTCAAGGAATATGTTTGAACAACTGTGATAAGGTTCACAAAATAGGTGCTCATATTTACTAGATGTCTTGGTTCTTGATAAGTTATTAGTATATCTGGCTTGCGTGTTGTTGGATATACATTTTTTGATATAGTGGAATCCAAAGTATTTGATCTTGATCATTACCCAAATAACTCCAATGTTTTACTAATTCACCTTTATTAAAAATTAAAATAAAAAATAAAATTTCAAGGCACCATAGATTAGATAAACAAGTGAAAAAATACATGTTATTTGTATATAATTAATGTGTTTTTTTATATATAATCAACATTTTCTTAGATATTTGTAAACACAATATTAGTTGGTATATTAGAATATATTTGTAATATGTCTTATTTTCTTAAGTGATTTTTGAAATTAAAACAATTTAGATACATAGGCAATTCTTTAAATTCCTAAAAAGTTATTATTTATTTGATCTTGAGCATTTCCAAATCACTCCAATGTTTTACAAATTCACCATAATTAAAAAATAAAATAAGAAATCAAACTTCATGGCACCACATATTAGAAAATGAAGTACATGTTATGTGTATATAATTGATTTATTGTGTATATATATTCAACCATTTGTTGTTAGGATTACAACAACTCTCTTCTTCTTTTTTGTACAAAAAAAAAAAATAGGAACTATATAATTTTTTTTTTATCTTCCTTAAAATGATTTTAAAAATTGAAAGAACTAAGAAAAATTACCAAAAAAAAACATAAAAAGTCGTAGGTCATATTCTCTTTTTTATAACAAAATTTCACATCTGCCACCCGAATCTCTGACCTCCCGACTTCTTGACATTTTGACTGCAAATTTGGGCCGACTTTATTTTTCACTCTACCAAAATTTCAACCCCGATCTCCCGATTATCATTCACCATCTCACCTTTTGGTAGCTCTTAACTCCTATGTAGTCGGGGTTGGAAGTGTTAAATCTCTTCACGCAAATAAATCATCATTCGACTACCTAGCCATCTGACTACCCAACCATTCAAATAAAATATTAATTTTCTCGATATGCATAGTTTTTTTTATTTATTTTTAATTTTTTAATTATAAATAAATTTATTTAGGGTTTTATTTTCGATTTTCACACTTAAATGATTTTTATTTGATTTCGGCATTAAATTCCTTTTCAAATATCTTGATTTATTAAAGAGAACAGTTGGCCACATAATGCGAAATTACTGATCAACTCAGATGAATTACTTCATGTATTTCCTCATTTTTATCAAAATTCATAAACATCCCATCTCAATTTACTTTGCATGCTATTTCAACCTATTAGGTTTGTTTAAGAGAGAATTGAGTTATAAAGAATAGACTAAATTTAAATGATTTTATTTAGGCAAAATTTCACTATTTAAGGGTTATTTATCATTATTTCATAATTTTCACCAGAGATAAATCATCTTTCCCAGTTTTATTTGCAAGCCATAAAATGGGAAAGAAAGGAAATTCACCTACTATGAAACGAGTGGCAGATCAAATAAAAGGAGATATGAAATATGTAGGAAATCTGGAACCAAAGGAATACAACCTCAACGCTACTTTCATCTTTGACTCCACTTATAAAACTCATAAAGCATGTATGATGAAGGGGGAGGATATTTTTGAATTCTTTGAGAATAGAGAATGGTTGAAATTTTCTAGGGCTTCTAAGTTAAAGGATAATATTTTTTAGGGAATTAGAAAAATATAATTGCATCAAGAAGCTCCTAAGGCTAAAATATTCCCTTACTATGATATGATTTCATGGATTTTGGCACATATCGACCTCCCAACATGCATTGTGTCAGACCATAACAAGAATGTTATAGCCTCCTGGAAGCCAGAAGTCTTGTCTACCATTTATAAGCTCAATACCCCTAAAATTAATCTGAATATTGAATTCCTCAATAGTTTCTGAGATAATATTTTCAAGCCCTATGAGGAGAATTATGACAAAGTAATTGAAAACTAGTTGCAATAATAAGAGGAAGGATTTAAGCTCAAAGCTTTCAAGGAATTTTCCATATCTATTTTTAAGAAGCTCATCAGATTTCTTATCAAATTTGTAACTTGATTATATGGAGAAAATGATCTAGAACATTGTAAAATGAAATGGATTTCCTTTATCCATAGTATCATGCATGATGAAAAATTCCTAAATTGGAATGATATTTCATCACAAAACATTTCTGACGCTTCGAAATTATCATTGGTTTCTCCTCCCGACTACAAACATATTTTTTGTATGCCTTCTTTTCTAATAGATATCATTATTTCCTTAGACTCATTTCCCTTAATGAAATGGAACTATCCTGCTAACCAACAACGACCCATTTAGAATTATGCCCCAATCGTTTGGGAGAGAAATTTTAAATTCCATTTTTACGATATTTTTCGTTATGTTATGATCCCTCTGCATGAAATCCTCTTTGTAAAGGTCCCTCCTAGAATCATTGAAAATCTCAAAGAAGTCATGGAATCAATAGGTCATTATTTTGTTGAAGAATTATCTTATTAAATAAGAGTTTATGAAATTGTGTTTGGACCTCATCTCTTATGATCTAAATGAAAAGTGGCCTACACCCATGTTATTCATCCACCCATGGTATTTATCCTCCCATGGTATTGTAAGTGAAATCTATCCATGGTATTCATTCACCCATGGTATGTATCTAGCCATGGTATTCATCAACACATGGAATTTACCCATGGTATTGTAATTGGTATCTACCCATGTGTTAGAGTCAATTTGGCATCATTCCCAATGACCTTTTTAACTAGACATCATCTCCAGGACCAATGTATAGGGCCTATCATCCCCTAACATTTCAGTTGCTTCATTCCCTAAGACAAAGAACAAGACAAATCAATTAAAGACTTTAATCTGAAAAGGTTTCCAAAGTTTGAAGTTTATAATATATCATATGAGAGCTCACCAATGTTGCCTCTAAAGGGACTAAGTGCATTGCATATGCATGTAGCGTTGTGCAAGGCTTCTCTGCAAAGCACTTCTTGACATTCATGGGTGTGTTGGTCACATTGGGAGTGAAATTCTCATTGTTCTGAAATCTCCACTTGGAGAGCGCCTTCTAGAAGAGTTCACATGTGTCAAAATTCGAATCCATGTGTCCATTTGACGTCTACGAGATTGGTAAAATGTCTTGCCTATTATTGTGAACTTGTCATTGATTTTGAAGCTACCTCAGCTCCTCTATAAATTGAACACATATCTTAGTGTTTGATAAGGAATAATTTGTATAGAGAAATTCTGGTGGAACTTCCATTGAGGATATTGATTTGACTAAAATATTTCTAGAGATATCTGCATTGTGATGAGGCTGGGATGCTGTTGGAGATGATGACACTAAATCAATCACTGGCTTGTAACCTCCCCTTCTATCATCAATAAATATTACTACTTATTTTTCCTTATATGCGTCTATATAAGCTTTGATTTTCAATATTGTGATTTATTAGTTGATGTATATGGTTTATGCTTTATTGATTTAGCTAAATAACTTGAATAGACATCTGTATTATTGCTATCTCTTGCTATTTAGTGTTCATTCTTGCAGGAAATATTTTGCACAGTAGGCTAGAATTTGAAGCTACAATAAAAGTGACAAAAGGAGACTTTGGAAGCACTTGGATCCCAAGTAGGTTCCTTATTTCATTCTATGTGTTTGTTTATAGTTAGGAAAGATAGTTGTCAAGTCTTTGACCTTTTGTTCTAAATTATCAGTTTTCTAGGGAAGAATGATTTATCCATAATTCATACTTCCACATAAAAAATTGGCGACTCTGCTAGGGAAATTACTCTTTATCCTAGGTGTTTTAGCCTCTAATTTTCTCTGTTTACTCACATAGTAGTTGTTACTCACAAATATTAGGCTTTTTAAGATCCAAATTTTCAAGATAAGTGTGTTAAACAACTGTGTTTTTATTTATACACTGTGCCTAATGCACTCTTGGACAGGACACAATGCTTTGCATAGCATTGTCTCCCTTTCAGACCTGTGTTGCAAAGCACTCTCTCTCTTTAGAGACTGCGTTGCCTCCTGAAACCATCCAAATTACCTTGAATTTTTCTTTGTAGTTTGTTTCATTTTGTTTGTTATTGTGTTTTAAAAATTCTGAGCCTCATATTGACTAGCGAATTCATCTACCTCTTCCTCCTTTGAAAGAAAATTTGTTCAATGTTTGTTTAAAGAATTTTTCTTTATCATTGGAAAGTTAATTTCAAAGTACTTTTATTGTCGCATTATATCCATTTTCTTTTGAGAAAGGAAATTGTCATAAATTCTTCATTTCCTAATAGGAGAAATTATTGTTTGTATTCCTCCTTTTTCCTTCAAAAGAGAAATTTTTGTTTGTATTCCTCATTTCTTAAAAGTAAAAGGCATTTGATTTTGTTTATTTAGTGCACTTAGTTTCTTTTCTACATTAATAACATTAAAGGAACTAAAAAGAAAAATCTGCATTTGCATGTAGTGGTTTGTGTGTCTTGCAAAAGGAACAATTAGGAAATCTGTGTTTAGTTTGTGTTTTTTGATTTGTTTGCTCAAAAAATGATTGTTCTTTCCCTCTAGTAGCTACGTTTTTCATTGAAAAACTAAAGTGAAAGATTTCTTATCATTCTTAGTTGCATTTTAGGAATTTTCCTATACATCATTGCGGTGAACCTTTGAAAGGAAAATTGTTAAGCAAGATCAACATAAAATTAATCTCAATTTACCTAACAAAGCATTGGAACCATAATGATAACATTTAGAATGTCTAGGCTAGAGACGTGTTCCGGTGTCGTAAAACATAGCAGTTGTCATTAACTTCTCTACGATTAATTCTAAGTGTTATACCTCACTCCACATATGTAAGTATATCGTAGCTCATCCACGTACTTTTGGGTATATCGGGCGATGTTACAGTGGGATAAGTCTAAAGGAGTGCTCTCACTATGCAGTTTCGCATTAGACAACGCTAATATGGAATTGGCCTCCACGTACCTTTGGGTATATTTGGGAGGAAAAATTTGAGGTGTTATCCATACATAGTGAGCTGAGTCGGCCACCTTGTAAATTGTGATATATAGAACACAGCATTCTGGGAGATTCCCTTCCTGTACTTCTTAGTTCTCCAGCTGTTATTCTGCAGTTCACAGTTTCTTAGTAAACCCTTTTGCCTAGCATTACCATTTTATTTTTTTTATTTGTTTTTGGTTAAAATAAACTAGTAATCATGGAAGAACAAAATTCATTCCCCCATCGTTCATGTAGACTAGCGTTAAAACCACCTTTACCACCATAAGTTACTTCTGGTAGGCGTAGGAGATCATGATCTACCAAATCAAATACAATTCATACCTCTGGTGAAACATCATCTTTCCATAAACCAGAGTTAACTCAAGTTGTTTCTACACATCCCAGTTCATCTACTGTTGTTGAAACGGAGTCTTCACAGCTACCTGTGGTCATGATCCATCCAATTAGTGAGACCATACCTCCTGGCCCCAACGTTCTTCAACCAGAAATTGATCCAGATCCTGTCTCTTCTTCACGAGAACATCTGAATCCTAAAGTCGTACAACTGGAAGCTGTTCCTACCTTGGTTATACCACAAAATTCTGTAGTTATTGAATCTCCCATATCACACAGTCAACCACCTGAAATATACTTTGGGCCTGATTGTGAAATACTTCCACCTGGTTTAATTGTGATTGAAGAAATCCCACAAGATGAGACACCTTTAACTCCAACCCATTTTGGGGAGGAACTTTACTTGTACGAGTTTTTTCCTCAATTGACACCATCTTCTTTGGTTGATCCTATTCCTTTTCAAACTCTTGTGGATTGAAAAGGTTATACATTTGGTCAAGTAACCATGTCTGAACTGACATATTTGGTTAAGCCATTTGTTCTAATTACGTCAACTCTTGCCCTAGTGTTGGAGAGGTAAATCCCCTCTGTGGATAGAGGAGATCCCTACTAGCCCAGATCGGGTCTAGTAACAATTGTATCACGCTAAGGCACAAGTTCCTAATTGCAATAGACCAAATTGCGAAGAATGCCTACCTTAAATCTAACACTGTTGTTTATAGAGAGGATAGCGCTCCCGTTTCCTTGTTCTGGCAGATTACAATTCTCTCGCTTGTCGTGATCAAAACACATGCACATACAAGAAACATGATGAACACACAAGCATAAAACCCAATATATCCAATTATGTATCAGTCAGAGAAGACAAAATTCATGATCAAAATTTATGAACAATATGATTGGAACCATAACCAAAGTCACTTATCATTAATCAATACAAAGAAAGATACAACCTGTGCTGTGACACTGGATCTTCCTTCGGTGGGTCGGCAGCGGAATACGTCTCAGTACAGCTCATCGGGAATGGGACAAGCCTCTCTCTTCAGTTTTCCTGACAATAATCTCCTTAATATTGATTTGGCTCTATGAGGACTATCAAGTCTCTTGCAGCATTCTCTAGGCTATGAAGGCTATTGAAGGCTCAACCATTCATCCCCTTCATCAATGGAAGATGGCTATATTTATAGAGGAGAGGAGGAGGTTGGGATCCCTATAATAGTGGAATGGAGGCCTTATCCCTTGGGAGGTTCCCCATAAGGTGGAAACAAGAGGCCAAAGGAGGAAGGTCGTGGTTATTCAGTCGAAACCACTCCTCATGAATAATCCACGAAGTTGTTGTAATTGAAACTTCACCTCCTTTTTAAAAAAACTTTCCATAAGCAGATTGGCACGGGCGCTTAACTGGGACAGAGTGCCAACTGGTGCAGGCTCAGTGTTAATTTTCCTCATTTGCACGAGGACACAATGGGCTACCGGTGCTAAGGAAAAAACAGGTGTTTTTAGGGGTCTGCTCAAGAAATGATCAACAGAAGGAATGTTGTCCTCATGTAAATGGATGCAATGATGGTATTTGCAATGCATGAAACTGCTTATTGGTCATAGAAATGACCCTTCAATGGGAGATATTGGGATTGCAGGGATGGTGACAAATTACTGTGTAACAAATTCCCCCTAAAGCATGAGGCCTGAGAGAGAGAGGGTTGAAATTTTTTACGAGAACGTGTCCAACTGAAAACACTGCTGTCAGAAAACCTGCGTAGACAAATACAACTGATATCTCAAATAAATGATATATGTGATATGGGCCCAGCCATCCATAACAGAGTATACAATAATCAAGATCCAAGGCATCGACACAGCCATGCAGTAAGGATCGATATATAGACTCAGGTATGGTCACAACCATCCAATGAATGAGTCATGTAACCAATCACAATAATCCACAAAATCATAGCCTGGATTCTAACAGACAAAACCCAGGGTCTTGTGCTCCATCTTGACCCAAAAAATGTACAAGTTCAAGCATGCGAATAAGGGAGCTGATGTCAAACATGCATGAACAATGCCTGATTACCAGCCAATGATGAAAGTTGTTAATAGACGTGAGAGGTACCACCAATAGTGACAATGGTCCTCAAGGTACCATAGGTACAATCCATGGAATGTGAACAGTGAATTGACGTTGAACACTCGTAGAATCACTCGATCGGAGGCCAATGATGAAAACCTCACATCAAACGCGAAGATATTGCCATTAAGGCATGCATGCTCCAAGGTACCAGAAGGGATTCTCTAGATCAGCTTCCTAGATAATGAGCTGAAGTTGGCAGGAAGTGACCTTGATCGAAGGTGGGCCATAGCATTTCCCAAATCATCGACGTGAGACAAAGAAACATAATTTTGTGAATCAAGATCAAATGAGAATCAGAGGAGGGTTGAAACTTTGCAAAGGTCAACTTCTCTTGAACATATCGGCGGCACGACAGTGAATTTGGCAGTATTTGACATCAAAAGATCAGAGGTCATGATGATGAGGTAAAGAGTAGATGAGAGGTCAAAAGGGATTACCCAAACCCACGGAGGTAAGTAGAAAACGAGATGAGATTTCCCCAACCCAACACGAATGCAGACAAGTTCCATGTTCAAGAGTGAGATATTGCCGACATGACGATGATACCGGTTCCATTTTTCCCCCACCATTTTTGGCAAGTACCTCTATATTCTTACACAAGCTTGAAGAGGATACCATATGCTTGTCATATAAGTCCGTCCTTCGGATGAACCCAACCTAGTACATTTAATGAGCCCTAGGAAGGGGAAACTCGAATATCTTCATTAAGACTGAATCCGATGTCATCAGGGTTTAACGAGTCTGACAAAGGAAGAACTCGACGTCTTTTCATATTTAGAGAATTTGAAAAGACAACGGAAAGGTAAACTCCAACAGTCCCTTTTCTTAAATAGTTCCTCAGATTCGAAAAGGTAGAAAACTATGTCTGAGAAAACCTCCTAGTCACGATAGGTTAGGGTATTCGTTTTTCGTAATTAATCTATCCCAGCCCAAAAAAGGGGTAAACGTATACTGGGTAGATGTCATTTCACAACCACTTTAACGAGATCAAAATGACAAGCGACTCGGAAATATTTTCATGTTTAGAGAGTCAGAAAAGATATGAAAGTTGACATCTCCTGGAGGAACGAGTGGTATAAAGGGTAGCAACTGGTTCTGGTAATGGTGGAACTGCTCAAAACAAGTAAAGGTTAAGAGGCTGGCTAACAAGACCACTCATCGCAGCGATTCCTCACGAATGGGTAAAAAAACCAAGTGAAGGCATATGATCGGCCAAGTAGATAGTGAATGGAAAAGAGGGCTGATAAAATGGCAATCACGAGAGGTAAAATGGGAATGGTTTCATTTTTACACGAGCTTGAAATCAAGATAAATTATGGTTGACACCGGTTTCATTTTTACACAAGCTTGAAACGGAAACAAACTATGCTTGAAAAAGTAAGCATGCCCCCAGCATGGTGACTCAATTCGAGGTACATGCCCCCCAAGCTTTAGTCCATATGAAAGGAAAATGGAGTGAAGGTTCAAATTACGAGACCAAGAGAAAGACTCGACTGGGATTTTATGAGATTGTATTAAAGACTCTAATTGAACAAGATCATGTTTCATTATTTTAATGAGGTGGACACACTTAAAATAATTGTCCTCATATGACCTTGTTTCATTTTTTAACGAGATGGACACAAGGAAAAGAACCCTGCTCCGAACTGTTTGTTTCATTTTTTAAGGAGCTTGACACAAGAGAATGAACTGTGCTCCGGGAACCTGGTTTCATTTTTTAAGGAGCTTGACACAGGAAAGGAACCATGCTTTGAAAGACCTCATCACGATGAACAAGAAGTCATTGCTTCCAAGAGTTCCACTCCTGATGGAAGGAAAACATCCTGGAAGTCATGACTCAATGCCCCCAGCACTTGATGCACAATAGCACTATCACTGAGTATAGGCACGGGGTAGGTATCCACATAGTTGACCTGCGGTGGGGCAAATACAATGGGTGGATAAAAACCAAGAAAGGATGATGGCAGGCCAGCTGCCACATCAGGACCAAAGAATGAAAGTTGATTAATGGTCACGATCCATCCTTCATGTGGAAAACAGACCACACGAAAAAGGGAGGAGACGAGTGTTCCCATGGCATAGGTGTAATCGTGCCCCAAGAGCAGATTTAAATCCAAGGGGCCTGGAACATCCATTACGTACATATGGATGGTTTTACCTCCCAAAGTAATAGGTAACCTTGGAAGGATCCCTAACAGTTGACTAGTTCTTCTGTTAAACGCTAACAGATTCTGGGTAACAGGCACAAGCGGTGGCGAACTGAAAGCTTGCCAAGTAGTTGAGGATAAAATACTAACAAACGTGCCTTCATCTATAATGGTGCTGGGTAGGACCAAATTGGAGGCCTGTATTGTGATCTCAAAATGCACATAAGACGGAAGGTAGTATCCTGCAAATCGACTCCAATCGAAGGAAGCGACCAAACTACTTGGAGGACTACCATAGAACTGAGATGGTATTCCCTTGGTGTTACAAAAGAATAAGGAGCATCCTCCATGACCTCCATCTCGAAGGCGGGAGGAGTATCCTCCGGGACCTCCATCATGGGAGGCGGAGGAAAAACTTCTTGAAGTATAGGGATAGGAGAATCCTTCTCCAAGTCTGAAGAATCTGAAGAGAAAAGAAGAACCTGAGGGATGTGAGGTCCACTCTCAATGCAAAAGACCTAGTGCACCGCAGATGGGGCCAAATCAACTGATCCCATGACCAATGGTTGGTCGGGAACGGATTCCTGAATTTGAATTTCCGAGGGAGTGGGATCGACCAAGGATGGCTCTTGACCAATCGTAGGATAAACTGGTGGAGGACACAAAGAAATCTTTTTGTAACCATCTGGAAGGCACGACGCAGAAACATCCGAGTTATCCAAAATGCTCTTGGCTTCATCCATATACAGACAAAGGTGAATGGCATGGTTCCCTTCACACAACTTACAGGGATTTGTGATCTTACCCTACTTCTTAAGAGTTTTACCAGCACTAGCTGAAGACGTTCCCCCAACCTGACTCCCAGAAGCCAAAGGCAACAACGGATGACCATTGGACCATGCTTTGAGCACCTTGGGAATGCCAGGGCAGTCTCGAAGAAGATGGTCTCTCGTGCACAACATGCAAGGGAACTTGAATTTCCGCGGAGGGTTGGAAGGTTTATTAAGAGGAGATGTTTCAGAGGCAGTAGCTGCAGCCTTAGCCTCTCTCTTATCAGACTTATTCTTCTTTGTCTTATTCTTCTTCTTCTTAGCCACCTGGTTACTCGAATCCAGACTTTCACCAGGTGAAGTAGAAGAGGAGGATGCAGAAATAGGCGAAGAAGGGGAGAGGTCCACCTTGGAATCAACATGGTGTTGTTTAGGTGGAGGAACTGATTGAACAATATCCAGGACATTTGGGACCACAGATGTTGAAAACAACCAAACAGGAAACCTAACAGTTAACCCAGGAAGGGACAACGTTGCCATATAAGGAGCACCAACATTCCCAAAAGGAGGAAAATGACCAGGATTCCCATCAGAGGGGATTCGTTGGTTGATGAACTCCGGAAAAGCTTCCATTAGAAACAACCCAAAACAACACCCTAAGGAAACTAACTTTAACAAGGAATATTTCATGGGCAGTTAATTTTTAAAACATTGAAAAAAAATTCTACCGTTTCATATTTTAAGAGTCGAGAAACAGGAAAAAGGTGACTCTATCTCTTTCAGATTGGAAACAAGCGTGAAAGGACAAGCGCTTGATGATATTTTCAAATTTAGGAAGTCAGTAAACATCAAACTGACTACTCTGGTAATCTAGACAAAGAGTGTACCAGACATCTGTGAATTGCAATATACACCTTGGTTTCAAAATGAAAGAGAGATCAACCAAGGACTTAACGTACGTGCGGCAATCTCCCTGAATGTTGTGTCTAGTGTATCATGGGTATAAGGCGGCAGACTCAGCTTGCTATGGATAAAGGATAGAAACCTAGTGGGTCTCCCTTTATACATGCGACGGTATGAGGAGCACAAGTCTGTACTAGTGCTATCGAAATCCAAGAGGCAAACGATAGCTACTAGGTTTAACGACTCTAGAACACGTCACTAGCCTACACCTCTAAATATTTAGTTAATGTTTGAATGATGCCTTAAGGTAAATTGAATAAATTTTATGGTTGATCTTCAATTATGTCTCGGTTTCAATTCGATGAATGCTATCTAGTTAAGGGAAGAACTTCAAACAATGATGCAACAAACAGAAATACTGAAAACGAAATTTTTCCAAACTATATGACTTTCACTATCCAAAATTAATTTCAAACATTCAACGATGCGAATAATGCAATGTAATCTATGCAAAATCCTCTTTTTCGAAAACTATGCAATTGTAATTTATGCACAATTTCCTTTTTCCTTTCAAATGATAAGAATGCACTCAATGCATTTTTTGATGAAATGTGAATCTACTCAATGCATGCATTTAATGAAGGAGAATGCACTCAATGTGATTTTTAGTTTTCAATCATTAAACAATGTAATCTAAGTTCAATGACGGATCTCAAAAATCATTTTCAATGCAATGTGATCTAATGCATTTTAACGAAAAGAAAACTTTGAGATGAAAACTAAATGAACACAAATCTTCTTAATGAAGGATGAAGGCAAAAGGGATGCAAACAAACACTAAGAATGAAATGGTTGTTTCAAAACACTTTGTAACGAAATTTCTCAAAAGGTGACAAAACACAAAGAGGACTTCCAAAGCCTGACATCAAAACAAGGCATTCATTCCCTTTTACATCAAGAAATCATGGAGAGAATACATTTAAAATAATGAGCAATTTAATCTATGCTCATACAGTGAAAATACCGGAAGGGAAAGACACGCTAGTGAAGGATATAGGGAAAAAATCTCAATTTTCACACACCCTGAAATTGGCACGACTTTCTCACCGACAACTAGCACCAACTGGCGCGACTTTCTCACTGACAACTAGCGCCAATGGAAAATTGGCGTGGGTTTCTAACTGACAACAAGCGCCAACGCCTGAAAATGAAAAAACATAGAATTTTTCCCTACCAAGACCAGACTCACCACTTCAAGCAAAATCTAAAACTAACCCAGAAGAAAAGTACTGACCAAAAACAACTTCTGAACAAGGGAAAACCCTAGCACCTACATGAAATGGCGCGAATGTCCGGCTATAATCTGCGCCAGATAGGGGATGGTGCAAGTGATAAACTGGCAACCTATGCCAACTGGAATGACTGTAAGGGTGGAAACCTCGCCAATCAAGCCAACCATGAAAGGATGAAAATTGGAAAAACAGAGGTCAGATTTGATCCTCTGGGGGCTGAATAGGAGTTTTACACTCGAAAAAAGTGAACCAAAAGATCATATCACGCAGGAAAAGACCAAAATCAACGAAAAATATAATACAAACTCCAATCAACATCTCCCCAATGGAGTCGCTAATTTTTTGTAGAGGTAAATCCCCTCTACGGACAAAGGCGATCCCTACTAGCCCAGATCGGGTCTAGCAACAATCGTATCACGCTAAGGCGCAAGTTCCTAATTGCAATAGAACAAATTGTGAAGAAGGCATACCTTAAATCCAATGATGTTGTTCATAGAGAAGATAGCGCTCTCGTTTCCTTGTTTCGACAGATCACAATTCTCCTACTTGTCGCGATCAAACACCTGCACATACAAGAAACATGACGAACACACAAGCGTAAAACCTAATATATGCAATTATGTATCAGTCAGAGAAGACACAACTCATGATCACAATGTATGAACAATACGAGTGGAACCATAACCAAAGTCGCTTATCATTAATCAATACAAAGAAAGATACAACCTGCACTCTGACGTTGGATCTTCCCTCGGCGGGTCGACAGCGGAATATGTCTCGGTACAGCTTGTCGGAAATGGGACAAGCCTCTCTCTTTGGTTATCATGAAAATAATCTCCTTGCTACTGATTTGGCTCTATGAGGGCTATCAAGGCTCTTGCAGCATTCTCTAGGCTAGGAAGGCTCTTGAAGGCTCAACCATTCAGCCCCTTCATCAATGGAGGATGGCTATATTTATAGAGGAGAGGAGGAGGTTGGGATCCCTACAATAGTGGAAGGGAGGCCTTATCCCTTGGGAGGTTCCCCATAAGGTTGAAACAAGAGGTCAAAGGAGGAAGGTTGTGGTTATTCAATCGAAACCACTCGTCATGACTCATCCACGAAGTTGTTGTAATCGAAACTTCGGCTCCTTTTTTAAAAAATATTCCATAAGAAGATTGTCGCGGGTGCTTAACTGGGATAGAGCGCCAACTGGCGTGGGCTCATTGTTAATATTCCTCATTGGCGCGAGGACACAATGGGCTACTAGCGCCAAGGCAAAAACAGGTGTTTTTAGGGGTCTGCTCAGGAAATGATCAATAGAAGGAATGTTGTCCTCATTGAAAGGGATGCAATGATGGTATTAGCAAGGCATGACACTGCTTATTTGTCACAGAAACAACCCTCCAATGGGCAAGATGGGGATTTTAGGGATGGTGACAAATTACTGTGTAACACCTAGCTACCCCGTTGATGTTTACAACTTCAGGAGAGTCATATTTTCATGGTGGCCCTTTTGTCCCATTAGGTTAAAAATAATTATCTGGAATTTTCTCTGATCCATCTTCAAATCCATGGACTTTACTAATTTCATCATCCAGTATTTCAATTGGTAATCCTATAGTGAGTACTGAATGAATTGATTCTTTATACACATCTTCAGGGCAATATCAAGTCGGTCCTTCTGGGTCTATTCCTTCCAGTACCATATCAGCTAGACTCCCAGCATTTGGAGAGAAATATTTTCCATTTTATCATCCTCCTAATGCTAGGGGGAAACCTTTGGTCACCCAATATGATAGTACCTCATCACTTTTTGGTCAACCTTATGTTGAAATGAATGTTTTTCGATGGCAACCCACTCTGCCTATCCAACCATAAATAGTTGTACAATCATATCAACCATTTCAACCTATTACACCCACATCATTTCCACTTGTCAATACATATTTACCACTATTACAGAATCAAAATGTTGTACAACCTTATCAAATGGGTCCTTCGACTCAATATCATCAAGTGTTGGGTCCCCAAACTCCAAATCCTCTGGTTAATTTACAACATCCTTTATCGGGAATAATTTATTCAAAAGATGGTTTACCATTTTATGGGATGTCACAACTTCAATATGGTTATACCTATCAACCAAATCCAAGTTATCCTAATTTGGGTATAACATAGGTGGACAGACCCCTTGACAACCACAGGTGCAAATACCTCAAACTTCATTTCAAGAAGTATCATATCTAGGTTTTGGTCAACAAAATCCTCAAGTTTTTTCTTTTCAAAACAACCCTTATCTGGGTTTCTAGCAGTAGATTCCCTATGTTGGTGCTCAAAGGCCTATTGCTCAAGTATTTCCATCTTACCTTGGCTATGCTCAACCTAACCTTAATCAACAATTTCCCTTTGTCGCAACTTTAGAGTTACCAGATTCAAATCGGATAACTAATGATCCAATTAACTATGCTCCTTGGTGGCCAATGATACCTCATAGATTACCCTCATATATTACTAAGTTCAATGGAAACCATGGAGAAGATCCATCAACTCATGTTATGACTTATCATTTATGGTATTCATCAAATTCCCTGAATGATGATTCTGTTCGACTACGTCTTTTCCAACATAATCTCACAAGTCTGGCTGCAAAATGGTACATTGAATTACCTAGAGTTTCTTTTGATAATTTCATTGTACTAGCTACTATATTTTTGACTCATTTCTAGTTACCCATCAGATATGAAACTGGAACGGAAATTTTGACCAATTTCAAACAGACTAATGCTACTCAAATCTCTGATTATATTCATGAGTGGTGTCATCGTCGTAGAATGGTTAAGACATTTGTTTCAGATCAGGTCCTTGCTGAATGGTTGATTAAGTCCCTATTACCATCTATAACTGAGGATGTGGCTAAGGGTGGCGTCATCAAATAAGAACAATTTATCACTTGTGCCTAATATTTAGACTTGAATTATACTCAATGTGGCACTCTCTATGAAAAAATTCCTAATGCGCTGAGATCTAATTTTACTATTCCTCCTCAATTAAAGGATTCTCATGCTAGAGATGGCTTGATTGGCACTACAAGCACACATCACACTACAACATCTAATCCTACTCCTGATTCTGACGTTAATGTTGTGTAATTTGACGAAGGAAAAAGTGACAAGAAACCCAGAAGTAATAAAAAAGTGTTGAGGTGGTAAATCCCCTCTGCAGATAGAGGCGATCCCACTAGCCCAGATCAGGTCTAGCAACAATAAAATCACGCAAAGACGTTGGTTCCTAGTTACAATAAAGACAAAGATCACCATAAGTAACCTACCTCGAATCCCACGCTGTTGTTGTCTATGAAGAGGTGGTGCTCCTCGTCCCTTGCTCGATAGATCACAGTCCTTATGTTTTCTTCGTCTAGACACCTGTACACATGCAGAGATACGACGAAACACAACGTAATACTTAAATCATGTAGCTATATATCATTCAGAGAGGATATAATTCATTACATTACATAAAAGAGTAAACACATGAATGGAAACAAAATCAGAGTCACTTATATTAATGATGAAAAAAAGGGAGATTACAACCAAATGCTCTGATGCTATGATCTTCCTTCGGTGGGGCTTACAGCGAAGCACGTCTCAATGAAGCATGTTAGGAATTTAGACAAAGCTCTCTCTTACGGGGGTCTTCTCATCTCTACTTCAATAGTTTCCCGGCTATAGTTTTCCTCCTACAAGTTTAGCTAGCTTGCTAATGGAGAGGGCAAGCTTTTATAGATGGAGGAAGGGAAGTTGGGATCCCTATAATCATGGGATAGGCCCTATATCTTAGGAAGGTTCCATGAAAGGTGGAAAACCACTTCCTATACATGGAGATCTGGAGCCAAACCACTCAACTTCTCTTGATGATTCATTTTGGAGTTTGTTAGAACCAAACTTCCGCCATTTATTTTTTAAAATCATTCCTTAATGGGCTTGGAGCGAGTGAGACATAGGGACAGTGTGGCAATTGGCACACCCTCAAGTGTGGATTTCCCCCATTGGCGCAAGGGATGAATTGAATAGTCGCGCCAAGGCTAAAACACTTGTTTTAAGGTTTTTCTAGAGAAAATGTTGACGCAATCACACAAAACTGGAAGTCGCCAAGGAGAGCTTGTTCACTGAGACGTGGCTCTGTCGCATTCCCCTTTTGTTACCCCACATGGCTCTGCTATTTTTCCTTTGTGCTTTTATTTGTCAATTTCACAGAAATTGACGAATAAACACTTTCACAACAAATTTCCAATTGTATCTTCTGGATTATACATCTGTATATATATATATATATATATATATATATATATATTTGAACCCTATAACCAATGGTTATGCCTTCGGCCTTATATAACTGTTCCTGGACTTTTTATGACTATCTCCACCTTTTGTACTTTATAATAAACCTTTGATATTTGATTTATAACCCGAATAAATAGTTCAACAATTATAAACAACTGGCTTTGGAATAACACGTAGATCCAGCCCCACCTATATCCTGTGGACCAATCAACGTGGGTGTTGTACCTGACTAAATATCATGCATCTCTGTCGAACTAGGACCGTCCGATGACCTCCTCTCGAATCAACGGCTAGAACTCATTCCGCTCGGTGACTTCGATCATGTCGTTAATGCGCGAAATATACGAAAAGGGTGGTTTCGTCGGATGTAAAATATGCTACGTGTCGATTCCTGTATGGAATCACTCCATACTCCGGTAATACCGCCTCCGTGCCAAAGGTGGTGCGGAATGGGGAACCCGCCTTTGAAAATCCATTCCGGTTTTCCTGCTACAGAAATAAACCATGGTTCCGTCAGGCTTCGAGCTATGTTGTATCGATTAACTCCGGGTTTCAATACGGTCTATTCGATAGAATTTGATGCAACTATGAAATAAAATAGGGTTATTATTTTATACGGGAAAAGTCACCAATATTAACCATGATTTTCTATACAGAGTATGCCACGAGGGTTTTTTTTTTGTTTAAATGCATAGGGATTATTCAAATGGATTTGGAAATCAATCAACAGAGGTAGTGGAAATCATGCAGGAGTTCATCACTTCTCAATTAGACAATCTTTTCACACTTAAGAAATTGGCACGATACTGAGATAATGCACAGAACTATTTAATTGGAAGTGATTTTAAATACACAGAGTTACAACAGAATTCCTCTATTCTTTCTCTTCTCGTCTATATATCTCTCATACATTCGAGGTTTTACAATTATATACATAGATTGATGACTCTTCGGTTCCTCTGAGAGGACCGTTCCAGAAACCAACAGTCTAACCATAATAATTCAATTAACTGAAATATGAAAGCTAGTAAACTAAGCTATTCGACTTCTTATGACTCTAACTGATCTAATAACATAATCAGCTAAGGTAGTGACACCTAGCTGTGACAACTCGACGGTTAAAACCCTCCTAGCCACAACATGTGAGCAAAACCTCCTACATTGCTGGCTAGTGTCTAATGCCCCTGCATCAGACTCCCGAGGGAAATTTTCTTCATGGGCTCCTGTCCATGAGCTCCTCCACTGATCTGCCTATCCCCTGCAGCATTTCTTCAGTCATCCAAGTGGCATATTCCTCTATTTTATCCCTCCATTTGATCAAATACTGATAGTATTCTTGTCCTCTGGTCTTTCTGAATGGTCTTTTATCCAATATCTTCTCTGGTTGCAATGGCTGTGTTGTGGGTAGCTGTTCTTTCCACTCAATCTGTTCCCTGTCTATTGACTTGTCCTCTGCACCATCATCCTCATACTTGTACAAATCTGCAACATTAAAAATGGGAGATATTCCAACATCAGGTGGTAATTCAATCGCATAAGCATTTGCAGAAAACTTCCTAAGTATCTTGCATGGCCCAATATTTTTGAACTTCAATTTGTTATAATGCTTCTTTGGGAATCTCTCCTTTCTCAAGTGTGCCAAAACCAAGTCTCCTACTTCAAAGTGAACTTCTTTTCTACTCAAGTCTGCTCTATTTTTGTATTTGATGCTACTGCCTTGTAGTTGCTGTTTCACTTGTTCAGGTATGGCTTGGATATCTGAAGCAAATTCTTCACCATCTGCACTTCTCCGCTCTGCCCTTCCCAGATTTCTTAACTCTGATATTCCTCTGGGATGCATTCCATAAACAATATGAAATGGACTCTGCCCTGTGCTCCTGTTTGGTGAATCATTATATGCATATTCTGCTTGGGGAAAAATATGGTCCCACTGCTTGGGATGCTCTCCTATAAGACTCCTCAACAAATTTCTCAGGCTTCTATTCACAACCTCAGTCTGTCCATCAGTCTGGGGATGATAAGCTGAGCTGAAACTCAGTTTAGTGCCAAGTTTCTTCCATATTTTCCTCCAAAAATGACCCACAAATATGGTGTCTCTGTCTGAAACAATACTCTTGGGCAACCCATGCAATCTAACAACTTCTTTGAAAAACAATTTAGCAACATGGGTGGCATCACTAGTTTTGCAACATGGAATAAAATGTGCCATTTTGGAGAATCTATCCACCACAACAAAGACTGTATCATTCCCTCTCCGAGTCTTGGGTAACCCTAGGACAAAATCCATACTCACCATGTCCCAAGGCCTGTCTGGAATAGGTAAGGGAGTATACAATCCTGCATTCTGGCTCCTTCCTTTTGCATATTGACAGATCTTGCAATTCTTCACAAACTTATCCACTTTTGTTCTCATCCTGGGCTAGAAATAAAAGTGACTCAGCTGTTCATAAGTCTTATCAGTACCAAAGTGTCCAGCAAGTCCACCACTATGTTTTTCTTTGATCAAATTTTCTCTCATGGAACATTTTGGTATACACAGTTGGTTCTTTCTGAATAACAAGTCTTCCTGCAGAAAAAAATCCAGCCACTGACTTCTATCTGTCAAAACAGGGTTACTACATGCCTCAAATGCTTCTCTAAAATCTGGATCTGTTTTATATAATTCTTTGAGAAAATCGAATCCTGCAACTTCAAAATTAGTCTCTTGAACAAGCAAATGTCTCCTACTCAAAGCATCAACTACTTTATTGGCTTGGCCACTTATATGTTTCAAAACAAAATTAAAAATTTGGAGATACTCAACCATTTAGCATGCTTATGTTTCAAGTTGGGTTGCTGTACAATATACTGTAAAGCATGATTGTCAGAATACAATACAAAATCCCTAGACATCAAATAATGTCTCCACTTCTTCAATGCTTGGACAATTGCATAGAATTCCTTCTCATAAGAGGAATACTTTCTCCTGGTATCATTCAACTTCTCACTGAAATGGGCTACAGGCCTATCATCCTGACTCAAAACAGCTCCAATGGCCTCCCCACTGGCATCACATTTTACTTGAAATGGTTTGGTGAAATCAGGCAGAATTAAAATAGGCTTCTCTGTTATCTTTTGCTTCAAAATTTTAAAATTTCTCTCTGCTTCAGCATTCCACTTAAATGGTTGTTTTCTCTTCTTTATTGTCTTAATTATGGGTGCATTAATCTTACTGAAGTTCCTTATAAAATTCCTGTAAAAGCTATCAAGTCCATAGAAACTCCTTACCTCAAAAACATTCCTGGGTGAAGGCCACTCCAAAATTGCCTTAACCTTTTCTGGGTCCATCTTCAATCCTTCTGCAGAAACAACGAAACCCAAATACACCAGCTCTTCCTTCATGAATGAGCACTTCTTTAAATTTATCATCAGTTTCTCTTGGTGCAGCTTCTTCAAGACATGATTAAGATGCCTCAAATGTTCCTCTTTAGTTTTGCTGAAAACTAATATATCATCCAAATAAACTATCACAAATTTACCAATGAACTCTTTCAATACTTCATTCATAAGTCTCATAAAAGTGCTAGGTGCATTAGACAACCCAAAAGGCATTACCATCCATTCATACAGTCCTTCATTTGTTTTAAAGGCAGTTTTCCACTCATCACCCTCTCTTATTCTAATCTGATGGTATCCACTTTTCAAATCTATCTTTGAAAAATATTTAGCACCACTCAAACAGTCCATCAAATCCTCAATTCTGGGTAAAGGGAATATGTACCTGATTGTGATCTTATTAATTGCTCTGGCATCAGTACACATCCTCCAGCCTCCATCCTTCTTTGGGCTCAAAACTGCTGGTACTGCACATGGACTCAGACTTTCTCTGATCAGTCCTTTGTCCACCAGTTCCTGTACTTGTCTCCTGATTTCTTCATTTTCCTTGGGAGTCATTCTGTAGGCTGCCTTATTTGGTAGATTTAAACCAGGGATAAAATCTATCTGATGGATGATCTTTCTCACAGGTGGCAGCTCATCAGGTAGATCATCCACAACAATGTCACAGTAATTGTCTAACATCTCTTGTATCTCTACTGGTAAATCAGAAATATTTGTAGAAGTAAGAACTACTTTTGGTTTGAAAACTAAAGCAAAGCTTACCTCTTCTTCTTCTATCTGCTGTAGATATTCCTTCCCGCTCAACAACAAGGTCTTTGGATCAATTACTCTGCTGGATGGCTCTCCTTCTTCCATGGGAATCAATATATGATGTACCCCATCTTTGAAGAACTTGTAAGTGTTCTTCTTGCCATCATGCACTGCTGCTCTATCAAACTACCAAGGTCTACCCAACAGTATATGACACACATCCATGGGCATTACATCACACAAAACCTTGTCCTTGTAATTTCCCAATTGCAGCTCTATTTCACACTATTATTTTACAACCAGCTGGTGCCCCTTATGCAGCCAGGACACCTTGTAGGGAGTGGGGTGCTCCCTAGTCTTCAGCTTCAGTTTTCCTATCACCTCAATGGAAACCAAATTGTTTGTGCTACCACTATCAATGAGTAGCTGGCAGCATTTCCCTTGGAATTTGCATATGCTCCTAAACAAATTCTTCCTTTGTGCAGGTTCAGTGACTTCTTTGGTTTGTTTCAACAGGACCTTATTAACCACCAAGGATTCTCTTCTCTCTGGAAGAACTTTTTCTTCAATTTCTGCTTCTTCTTCAACCTGGGAAACAACAACATTCCTTGGACCAGCACCCACATTCTCTGGGCATTCATAATGCTTGTGAACCACTCCTTGACACCTATAACACCTCAGCTCTCTGCCTCTGCCTCTGTCTCTGCCTCCTCTTCCTCTTCCTCTGTAATTACCCCTTCTGTCATTTGCATCATCCTCTGTAGATGCATTCTGAGGTGAGCTACTGTTAGCTCCATCCCTGGGTGTAGGCTTTCCTCTACCACCTTGACTTCCCTTCCCACGGAAAGTACCTCTCTTCTTGGCAGACTGTTTCCTCAGGAGTTTCTCCTATTCTTTCAAGGCCATCTGGTATGCCTCTTCCACTGTCTTAGGAGACAAGAGACCAATCTCATCTTGGATCTCCAGTCTGAGACCATTCACATATCTGGAAGTCTTTTCTGGTGTATCTTGGAATTGCCCAGCTCTTATGCTCACTCTGTAGAATTCCTCTGTGTATTCTTTTACTGTCAGCAACCTATGTCTCAGGTTCTGCATTTGTCTATATAATGTCAGCTGATAATCACTGGGTCAAAATTTACCTTTTAGTTTAGCCATCATTCTGGTCCAGCTCTTGATAGGTTGCTTGCCAACTCTCCTCCTTTGTGCCTGCACTCCATCCCACCAAAGTGCAGCATGTCCTTTCAGCTTTTTCACTGCAAACTTGACCCTTTTATCTTCACTACTTGACACCTATAACACCTCAGCTCTCTGCCTCTGCCTCTATCTCTGCCTCCTCTTCCTCTTCCTCTATAAGAACCCCTTTTGCCATTCGCATCCTCCTCTATAGATGCATTCTGAGGTGAGCTACTGTTAGCTCCATCCCTGGGTGTAGGCTTTCCTCTACCACCCTGACTTCCCTTCCCACGGAAAGTACCTCTCTTCTTCGCAGACTGTTTCCTCAGGAGTTTCTCCCTCTTTTTTTCAAGGCATCGAGGTATGGCTCTTCCTTGTCTTAGGGAGACAAGAGACCGATCTCATCTTGGATCTCCGGTCACCGAGACCATTCACATATCATGGAGTCTTCTGCGGTGTATCTTGAATTATCCAAATCTTATGCTCACTACGTAGAAATTCTCCCGTGTATTCTTTTGTATCGACAACATGTATCGAGGTTCTCCATTTGTCTATATAATGTCGGTGATAATCAGGTAAGAATTTACCTTTTAGTTTAGCCATCATTCTGATCCCGGCTCTTGATAGGTTCTTTCCAACTCCTCCTTTTACCGCACCACTCCATCCCACCAAAGTGCGGCATGTCCTTTCAGCTTTGTCCACACCAAACTTGACCCTTTTATCTTCACTCCTTGACACCTATAACACCTCGGCTCTCTGCCTGCGCACTCTGTCTCTGCCTCCTCTTCCTCTTCCTCTGTAAGAACCCCTTGCCATTTGCATCCTCCTCTATAGATGCATTCTGAGGTGAGCTACTGTTAGCTCCATCCCTGGGTGTAGGCTTTCCTCTACCACCCTGACTTCCCTTCCCACGGAAAGTACCTCTCTTCTTCGCAGACTGTTTCCTCAGGAGTTTCTCCTCTGCTTTCAAGGCCATCTGGTATGCCTCTTCCACTGTCTTAGGAGACAAGAGACCAATCTCATCTTGGATCTCCAGTCTGAGACCATTCACATATCTGGCAGTCGTCTCTAGTGTATCTTGGAATTGCCCAACTCTTATGCTCACTCTGTAGAATTCCTCTGTGTATTATTTTACTGTCAACAACCTCTGTCTCAGGTTCTGTATTTGTCTATATAATGTCAGCTGATAATCACTGGGTAAGAATTTACCTTTTATTTTAGCCATCATTCTGGTCCAGCTCTTGATAGGTTGCTTGCCAACTCTCCTCCTTTCTGCCTACACTCCATCCCACCAAAGTGCAGCATGTCCTTTCAGCTTTGTCACTGCAAACTTGACCCATTTATCTTCACTTATTTCTTCATAATAAAAAAACTTGTTTAGTTCATTTATCCAGTCCACCAGCTTCTCTGGATTTAGTCCTCCTACATAACTTGATACTTCGATCCTAGGCTTAACTGCAGACCCCAGAACAGTTCTGAGGAGCCTCAGGTCAGGAGGAATTTCAATTTCTTTTGCTGCTTCTGTTTCAAGTTCGCTGATGTCTTTAGGATCTCTGGTCTGTCTTCGCTCCATGGCATCCATTCTGGCCTCGACCCTCTGCAACACCTCCAACACCTCTACGTTGGCTACAGGTCTCCTCCTGCCAGCACCTCTACCAAGTCGAATTGCCATGTCAGCAAACAGCTCAAACTTCCCGCTCTGATACCACAAATGACGCAATCACACAAAACTGGAAGTCGCCAAGGAGAGTTTGTTCACTGAGACGTGAAAAAATGAAAAGACACTAATTTCTTCCTTTGTCACACTTGTTAAAAATTGATGATATCAGACTCTCTCGTAATGACATTACTCAAGTTCCTCCTTCCTAGGGCTCGTTAAATGTACTAGGATGGATTTGTCTGAAGGAAAAACTTATATCGCAAGCATATGCTATCCCCTTCAAGCTTGTTTTCAAAAATAATTTGGGTACTCGCCAGAAATGGTGGGGGAAAATGGAACTAGTATCATCGTCATGTCGGTAGTATGTCGCTCTTGAACATGGAACTTGTCTGCATTTGTGTCTGGTTGGGGAAATTTCGTCTCGTTATATGCCTGCCTCCATGGGTTTGGACAATATCCTTTAAAAACTCATCTTCTCTTTGCCACATCACCATGACCTCAGATCCTTTGATGTCAAATACTGCCAAATCCAATGTCGTGCCGGCGATATGTTCAAGAGAAGCTGGCATCTGTAGTTTTTAGCCTCCCTTTAATTCTCTGTTGATCTTGATTCACAAAAATTATGTCCCTCTGTCTCATGTCGATGATGTGGGAAACATTATGGCCAACCTTCGATCAAGGTCACTTTCATTTGAATTCAGCTCATTATCTAGGAGGTTGGTCTAGAGACTCCCTTCAGGTACCTTGGAGCCTACATGCCTCAATGCCAGGTTCTTCACATTCAACGCAAGGTTTTCATTATTAACCTTCGATCGGATGATTCTGCGGGTGTTCGATGCCAACTTAGTATTCACATTTTGTGGATTGTACCTTATGTACCTTCTGGGCCATCGTCATTATTGGTGGTTTCTCTCGCATCTGTTAACGGCTTTCATTATTGGCCGGCAATCAAATGATGTTCTTGCATGTTCGACTTCAGCTCACATATTCGCATGCTTGAACTTGTACTCTGTTTGGGTCGAGATGGAGTGCAAGACCTTGGATTTTGTCTGATATACATCTAGGCTGCAGATTATTTTTGGATTATTATCATGTATTACATGACTCATTCGATTGGATGGCTGCGAAAATACTTGAGTCTACTTGTTGATCCTTATTTACTGGACGGCTGCGTCCATACCTTAGATCCTGGTTTTTGTACACTCTATTATGGATGGCTATGCCCATACCACATATCATGTATCTGAGATATCAGTTGTATTTTTCTTCGCAGGTTTTTCAACGAAAGTGTTTTCAGTTGGGCGTGTTCTCATAAATCATTTCACCCCTCCCTCTCTCTCGAACCTCATGCTTTAGGGGGCATCTATTACATAGTATTTTGTCACCATCCCTACAATCCCTCGTCCTGCATATTGGAGGACTATTCCCATTACCTATGAGTAGTAACATGTCCTAAAAACACCTTCATAATATCCTCCTGTATAAGGATAAAAATTCTCGTGAAGAACATTTGATGCAGGGGCATTAGACACTAGCCAGCAATGTAGGAGGTTTTGTCCACATGTTGTGGCTAGGAGGGTTTTAATCGTCGAGTTGTCATAGCTAGGTGTCACTACCTTAGCTGATTATGTTATTAGATCAGTTAGAGTCATAAGAAGTTCAATAGCTTAGTTTACTAGCTGTCATATTTTAGTTAATTGAATTATTATGGTTAGACTGTTGGTTTCTGGAACGGTCCTCTCAAAGGAACCGAAGAGTCATCAATCTATGTATAACACCTCAGCTCTCTGCCTCTGCCTCTGCCTCCTCTTCCTCTTCCTCTGTAAGAACCCCTTCTACCATTTGCATCCTCCTCTGCAGATGCATTCTGAGCTGAGCTACTGTTAGCTCCATCCCTGGGTGTAGGCTTTCCTCTACCACCCTGACTTCCCTTCCCACGGAAAGTACCTCTCTTCTTGGCAGACTGTTTCCTCAGGAGTTTCTCCTCTGCTTTAAAGGCCATCTGGTATGCCTCTTCCACTGACTTAGGAGACAAGATACCAATCTCATCTTGGATCTCCAGTTTGAGACCATTCACATATCTGGCAGTCTTCTCTGGTGTATCTTGGAATTTCCCAGCTCTTATGCTCACTCTGTAGAATTCCTTTGTGTATTCTTTTACTATCAACAACCTCTGTCTCAGGTTCTGCATTTGTCTATATCATGTCAGCTGATAATCACTGGGTAAGAATTTACCTTTTAGTTTAGCCATCATTCTGGTCCAGCTCTTGATAGGTTGCTTGCTAACTCTCCTCCTTTCTTCCTGCACTCCATCCCACCAAAGTGTAGCATGTCCTTTCAGCTTTGTCACTACAAACTTGACCCTTTTATCTTCACTCCTTGACACCTATAACACCTTAGCTCTCTGCTTCTGCCTCTGTCTCTACCTCCTCTTCCTCTTCCTCTGTAAGAACCCCTTCTGCCATTTGAATCCTCCTCTGTAGATGCATTCTAAGGTGAGCTACTTTTAGCTCCATCCCTGGGTGTAGGCTTTCCTCTACCACCCTGACCTCCCTTCCCATGGAAAGTACCTCTCTTCTTGTCAGACTGTTTCCTCAGGAGTTTCTCCTCTGCTTTCAAGGCCATCTGGTATGCCTCTTCCACTGTCTTAGGAGACAAGAGACCAATCTCATCTTGGATCTCCAGTCTGAGACCATTCACATATCTGGCAGTCTTCTCTGGTGTATCTTGGAATTGCCCAGCTCTTATGCTCACCCCGTAGAATTCCTCTGTGTATTATTTTACTGTCAGCAACCTCTGTCTCAGGTTCTACATTTGTCTATATAATGTCAGCTGATAATCACTGGGTAAGAATTTACCTTTTAGTTTATCCATCATTCTGGTCCAGCTCTTGATAGGTTTCTTGCCAAATCTCCTCCTTTCTTCCTGCACTCCATCCCACCAAAGTGCAGCATGTCATTTCATCTTTGTCACTACAAACTTGACCCTTTTATCTTCACTCCTAGACACCTATAACACCTCATCTCTCTGCCTCTACCTCTGTCTCTGCCTCCTCTTCCTCTTCCTCTGTAAGAACCCCTTCTACCATTTTCATCCTCCTCTGTAGATGCATTCTGAGGTGAGCTACTGCTAGCTCCATCCCTGGGTGTAGGCTTTCGTCTACCACCCTAACTTCCCTTCCCACGGAAAGTAACTCTCTTTTTGGAAGACTGTTTCCTCAGGAGTTTCTCCTCTGCTTTCAAGGCCATCTGGTATGCCTCTTCCACTGTCTTAGGAGACAAGAGACCAATATCATCTTGGATCTCCAGTCTGAGACCATTCACATATCTGGCAGTCTTCTCTGGTGTATCTTGGAATTGCCCAGCTCTTATGCTCACTCTGTAGAATTCCTCTGTGTATTCTTTTACTATCAGCAACCTCTGTCTGAGGTTCTGCATTTGTCTATATAATGTCAGCTGATAATCACTGGGTAAGAATTTACCTTTTAGTTTAGCCATCATTCTGGTCCAACTCTTGATAGGTTGCTTGCTAACTCTCCTCCTTTCTGTCTGCACTCCATCCCACCAAAGTGCAGCATGTCCTTTCAGCTTTGTCACTGCAAACTTGAACCTTTTATCTTCACTTATTTCTTCATAATCAAAACACTTGTTTAGTTCATTTATCCAGTCCACCAGCTCTTCTGGATTCAGTCCTCCTGCATAGCTTGATACTTTGATCCTGGGCTTAACTGCAGACCCCAGAACAGTTCTGAGGAGCCTCAGGTCAGGAGGAAGTTCAATTTCTTCTGCTACTTCTGTTTCAAGTTCACTGATGTCTTCAGGATCTCTGGTCTGTCTTCACTCCACGAAATCCATTCTAGCCTTGACCCTCTGCAACACCTCCAACACCTCTGCGTTGGCTACAGGTCTCCTCCTGCCAGCACCTCTACCAAGTCGGATTGCCATGTCAGCAAACAGCTCAAACTTCCCACTCTGTTACCACAAATGACGCAATCACACAAAACTGGAAGTCGCCAAGGAGATTTTTTTCACTGAGACGTGGCTCTGTCGCATTCCCCTTTCGTTACCCCACGTGGCTCTGCTATTTTTCCTTTGTGCTTTTATTTGTCAATTTCACAGAAATTGATGAATAAACACTTTCACAACAAATTTCCAATTGTATCTTCTGGATTATACATGTATATATATATATATCTGAACCCTATAACCAATGGTTATGCCTTCAGCCATATATAACTGTTCCCGGACTTTTTATGACTATCTCCACCTTTTGTACTTTATAATAAACCTTTGATATTTGATTTATAACCCGAATAAATAGTTCAAAAATTATAAAAAAGTGGCTTTGGAATAACAAGTAGATCTGGCCCCACCTATATCCTGTGGACCAATCAACGTGGGCATTGTACCTGACTAAATATCGTGCATCTCTGTCGAACTAGGACCATCCGATGACCTCCTCTCGAATCAACAGCTAGAACTCATTCCGCTCGGCGACTTCGATCCTGTCGTTAACGCGCGAAATATACGAAAAGGGTGGTTTTGTCGGATGTCAAATCTGCTACGTGTCGATTCATGTATGGAATCGCTCCACACTCCGATAATACCGCCTCCATGCCAAAGGTGGTGCGGAACGGGGAACCCGCCTTTGCAAATTTGTTCCGTTTTCCTGCTACAGAAATAAACCACAGTTCCGTCGGGGTTCTAGCTCCGTTGTATCGATTAACTTCGGGTTTCAATACGGTCTATTCGATAGAATTTGATGCAAATATGAAATAAAACAGGGTATTCTTTTATACAGGAAAAGTCACCAATATTAACCATGATTTTCTATACAGAGTACGCCACGAGGGTTTTTTTTTTTTTTAAATGCACAGGGATTATTCAAATGGATTTGGAAATAAATCAACAGAGGTAGTGGAAATCATGCAGGATTTCATCACTTCTCAATTGGACAATCTTTTCACACTTAAGAAATTGGCACGATACTGAGATAATGCACAGAACTATTTAATTGGAAGCGATTTGAAATACATAGAGTTACAGTAGAATTCTTCTGTTTTTTCTCTTCTCGTCTATATATATCTTTCACACATTCGAGGTTTTACAATTATATACATATATTGATGACTCTTCGGTTCCTCTAAGAGGACCATTCCAGAAACCAACAGTCTAACCATAATAATTCAATTAACTGAAATATGACAGCTAGTAAACTAAGCTATTCGACTTCTTATGACTCTAACTGATCTAATAACATAATCAGCTATGGTAGTGACACCTAGCTATGACAAATCAACGTTTAAAACCCTCCTAGCCACAACATGTGGAAAAAACCTCCTACATTGCTGGCTAGTGTCTAATGCCCCTGCATCAAATGTTCTTCACGATAATTTTTATCCTTATATAAGAGGATATTATGAAGGTGTTTTCAGGACATGTTACTACTCATAGGTCATGGGAATAGTCCTCCAATATGCGGGATGAGGGATTGTAGGGATGGTGACAAAATAATATGTAATATATGCCCCCTAAAGCATGAGGTTCGAGAGAGAGGGAGGGGTGAAATGATTTATGAGAACACACCCAACTGAAAACACTGTCGTCGAAAAACCTGTGAGGAAAAATACAACTGATATCTCAGATACATGATATGTGGTATGGGCATAGCCATCCATAATAGAGTGTACAAAAACCAGGATCTAAGGTATGGACATAGCGATCCAGTAAATAAGGATCAACAAGTAGACTCAGGTATTTTCGTAGCCATCCAATCAAATGAGTCATGTAATACATGATAATAATCCAAAAATAATCTGCAGCCTGGATGTATATCAGACAAAATCCAAGGTCTTGCACTCCATCTCGACCCAAACAGAGTACAAGTTCAAGCATGCGAATATGTGAGCTGAAGTCGAACATGCAAGAACATTGTTTGATTACCGGCCAATAATGAAAGCCGTTAATAGATGCGAGAGAAACCACCAATAATGATGATGGCCCAGAAGGTACATAAGGTAAAATCCACAAAATGTGAATACTAAGTTGGCATCGAACACCCGCAGAATCATCTGATCAAAGGTTAATAATGAAAACCTTGCGTTGAATGTGAAGAACCTGCCATTGAGGCATGTAGGCTCCAAAGTACCTGAAGGGAGTCTCTAGACCAACCTCCTAGATAATGAGCTGAAGTCGAATGAAAGTGACCTTGATCGAAGGTTGGCCATAATGTTTCCCACATCATCGACATGAGAGAGAGGGACATAATGTTTGTGAACCAAGATCAACAGAGAATCAAAGGGAGGCTAAAAACTGCAGATGCCAACTTCTCTTGAACATATCGCCGGCACGACACTGGATTTGGCAGTATTTGACATCAAAGGATCTGAGGTCATGGTGATGTGGCAAAGAGAAAATGAGTTGTTAAAGGATATTGTCCAAACCCATGGAGGCAAGCAGCTAACGAGACAAAATGTCCCCAACCAGACACAAATGCAGACAAGTTCCATGTTCAAGAGTGACATACTACCGACACGACGATGATACTAGTTCCACTTTCCCCCACCATTTCTGGCGAGTACCCAAATTATTTTTGAAAACAAGCTTGAAGGGGATAGCATATGCTTGCAATATAAGTTTTTCCTTCAGACAAATCCATCCTAGTACATTTAACGAGCCCTAAGAAGGAGGAACTCGAGTAATGTCATTATGACAGAGTCTGATATCATCAATTTTTAACGAGTGTCACAAAGGAAGAAATTAGTGTCTTTTCATGTTTAGAGAGTTTGAAAAGATAGTGGAAAAGAAAACTCCAATAGTCCCCTTTCGTTGATATTCCCACATATCTGAAAAGGTAGAAAACTATATCTAAGAGAACCTCTTAGCCGCGATATGCTAGGGTATTCCTTTTTTGTAAATAATCTATCTCAACCCAAAAAAGGGGTAAACATATACTGGGTAGATATTGCTTCATAGCCAATTTCACGAGTTCAAAATGACAAGCGACTCGGGAATATTTTTAGTTTTCAAGAGTCAGAAAAGAGCTGAAAGATGACTTCTCTTAAAGGAATGAGTGGTATAAAGGGTAGCAACTAGTTCCGGTAATGGTGTAACTGCTCTAAACAAATAAAGGTTGAGAGGTTGGCTAACAAGACCACTCGTTGCAGCAGTTCCCCAGGAACGGGTAACACAATCAAGTGAAGGCGTATGATCGGATGAGAAGATGGGGACGATGGAATGAAAGAACGAAGGCTCATCTAGTAAAACAAGCTGACAAAATGGCAATCACGAGAGGTAAAATGGGAATGGTTTCATTTTTACACAAGCTTGAAATCAAGAAACTTTGCTTGAAGTTGGTTTCATTTTTACACAAGCTTGAAACAAAGATAAACTATGCTTGAAACCTGTTTCATTTTTACACAAGCTTGAGATAGAAACAAACTATGCTTGAAAAAGTAAGCATGCCCCCAACATGGTGAGTCAATTCGAGGTACATGCCCCCCAAGATTCAGTACATATGAAAGGAAAATGGAGTGAAGTTTCAAGTTACGAGATCAAGAGAAATACTTGACTGGGATTTTATGAGATATTATCAAAGACTCGAATTGAATAGGAAAGTGTTTCATTGTTTTAACGAGGTTGAAACATTAAAATAACTATCCTTAGATGACATTGTTTCATTTTTTAACGAGCTTGACACAAGAAAATGAACTCTGCTCTGGACACCTTGTTTCATTTTTGAAGGAGCTTGACACAAGAAAATGAACTATGCTCTGGGAGACCTCATCATAATGAATAAGAAGTCATAGCTTCCAAGGGTTGTCTTTCCAATGGAAGGAAAACATCTTGGAAGTCTGGACCCAATGCCCCCAGCACACGATGTACAACAGCACTATCACTGAATATGGGCACAGGGTAGGTAGCCACATAATTGACATGCAGCAGGGATGACAGAACTGGAAGATAAAGATCTGGTAGGGATGATGGTGGACTAGCTGCCATATCTGGACTAAATAACGTAAGTTGATCGATGGTCACGATCTGACATTGGTGCGGAAAACACATCACATGAAAGAGGGAGGAGACAAGTGCTCCCATGGCATAAGTAAAATCGTGGCCCAGGATTAAATTAAAGTCCAAGGGGCCAGGAATAACCATCATGTCCATATGGACTGTTTTCCCTCCCAAAGTAACAGGCAACTTCAGAAGGATCCCTAACAGTTTACTAGTTCTTTTGTTAAACGCCAACAGATTCTGGGTAACAGGTACAAGAGAAGGCAAACCAAATTCTAGCCAAGTAGTTGAAGATAAAATACTGACAGATGAGCCTTAATATATAATGGTGTTGGGTACGACTAGATGGGATACCTGTACTGTGATCTCAAAGGGAAAATAAGAAGGAAGTCGATAGCCTATGAATCGACCCCAATTGAAGGAAGCAACCAAATTACTTGGAGGAGCTACCATTGAACTAAGATGTTCTTCCCATAGTGTTACGGGAGAAGAAGGGGCAACCTTCACCACCTCCATCATGGAGGCAGAAGGAGTATCCTCCAAGACCTCCATCATCGGAGGTAGAGGAGTAGCTTCCAAAGGTACATGGATGGGAGAATCTTTCTCCAAGTATGAGGAATCTGAAGAAACAAGAAGAATTTGAGGGATGTGAGATCCACTCTTGACGAAAAAAACTTGGTGCACTGTAGATGGGGCCAGTTCAACCGATCCCACAACCAATGGTTGTTCAGGGAAGGATTCATGATGATGAATTTCCAAGGGAGCGGGATAAAGAAATAATGAATCTTGATTAATCACTAAATCAGCTGGTGAAGGACTCAAAGAAATTTGTTTGTAACCAGTCGGAAGGCACGGTGCAGAAATAGTCGAGTTGTCCAAAACTCTCTTGGCTTCATCCATATATGGAAAAAGGTGAATGGCATGATGCCCTTCACACAACTTATAGGGATTAGTGATCTTATCCTGCATCTTAGGATATTTACCAGTACAATTTGAAGACGTGCCCCAACTTGAATCTCGGAAGCCAAAGGCACCAGCGAATGACTATTGGACCATACTTCGAGAACCTTGGGAATACCAGGGAAATCTTAAAGAAGATGGTTTCCTTGGCACAACATGCAAGGGAACCTAACTTTCCATGGACATTTGGAAGGTTTATCATGAGCGGAAATTTTAGAAATAGTAGCTGCAACCTTAGCCTCTCGCTTATCTAACTTCTTCTTCTTTGTCTTCTTCTTCTTCTTCTTCTTAGCCACCTGGGTACTAGAATTAAAACTTTCACCAGGCGAAGTAGAAGAGGAGGACATAGAAATAGTCGAAGAAGGGGAGAGGTCCACTTTGGAATCAACATGGTGTTGTTCAGGCGGAGGGACTGATTGAATAGTATCCGGGATATTCAGGACCACAGAGGTTGAAAACAACCAAACAGGCAACCCAACAGTTAACCCAGGAAGGGACAACGTTGCCATATAAGGAGCAACAACATTTCCAAAATGAGGAAAAGGATTTTGATTCCCATCGGAGGGGATTCCTTGGTTGGTGAACTCTAGAAAATTTGCGATTGGAAACGACCTGAAAATAAACTAAGGACAAAAATTCTAACCAGGAATATTTCATGGGCGATTAAATTTATGACATTGAAACTGGAAAATCTTACTATTTCATGTTTTAAGAGTCTAGAAACTAGTAAAATATTACCCTATCACTTTCAGTTTGGAAACAAGCATTAAAGGACAAGCGCTTAATGATATTTTCAAATTTAATGAGTCAGTAAAGATCAAAATTACTGCTCTGGTAATCTAGGTAAATGGGTGTACCAAATATCCATGAAATGCCATATACACCTTGGTAAAAATGAAAGAGAAATCAACCAAGGACTTGACGTACGTGCAGGTAATCTCCTCGAATGCTGTGTCTGGTGTATCATGGGTAAAAGGCAACAGACTCGGCGTCCTATGGATAAAGGATTGCAACCTAATGGGGTCTCCCTTTATATAGGTGATGGTATGGAGAGCACAAGTCTGTACTAGCACTGTGTGTAACCAGATGGTGAGCGACAACTGCTAGGCTTAAAGACACCGGAACATGTCTCTACCTTAGACTAATAGATATTTTGTTAATGTTTCAATGTTGCCTTAGGTTAATTCAGTAAATTTTAATGTTGATCTTCAACTTACGTTCCAATTTCAAGGCCTTATCGAATGTTGGATCTCATAAATCCCTGAATGCAGCTATATGAGAAAAGAAATATTTCAATTCGATGAATGCTATCTAGTTAAGGGAATAATCTCTAACAATGATGCAAAAAACAAAAATACTGCAAACAAAATTACTCTAAAGTAATGACTTTCACTATCCATAATTAATGTAAAACATTCAACGATGTGAATTATGCGATGTAATCTACGCAAAATTCTCTTTTTTTAAAACTATGCAATTGTAATCTATGCACAATTTCCTTTTTATTTTGAAAGAATAAGAATGTACTCAATGAAATTTTCGATGGAATGAGAATCTACTTAATGCATGCTTTTAATGAAAGAGAATGCACTCAATGTAATTTTTAGCTTTCAATCATTAAACAATGTTATCTAAGTTCAATAATGGATCTCAAAAAGACTTTTCGGTGCACTGTGATCTAATGCATTTTAACGAAAAGAAAAAATTGAGATGAAAACTAAATGAACGCAAATATCCTTAATGAAAGGATGAATGCAAAAGGGATGCAGAGAAACACTAAGAATGAAATCATTGTTTTGAACACTTTGTAACAAAATTTCTCAAAAGGCTACAAGACATATGAGGTCAAGCACAAAAAGGAATTCCAAAGAATGAGCTCAAAACAAGGCATTCATTCCCTTTTACATCAAGAAATTAGAAAAATGACACCAGGACCAAAACTCAATCTCAAGGAGCCCAAAAACAAGCAAACCCTAGCACCAAACAGAGGTGGCGTGCCTGTTTGGCTGTAATCTACACCAAAAAGGCATTGGCGCGGGAGCCTAACTAGCAACAAGTGCCAGTTGGTGCGACTGTCAGGACCTAAACCGCACAAATCGAGTTTACTATGGGAAAAAGATGAGAAAGGAAAAACAAAGACTAGATCTGGTCTTCTGGGGGCTGAACAAAGGTTTGAAACCAAGGGAGCTGAACCAAAAGGGAAAATAAATCAATCAAAAGCCAAAAAAAAAAAACAACCCAAACGGAAGGAGGACTAACTCCCACTAATCCCCAGTGGAGTCGCCAAATTGTTGAGCCAGCAAATCCCCTCTATGGATAGAGGTGATCCCACTAGCCTAGATTGGGTCTAGCAACAATCAAATCACACAATGACGTTGGTTCCTAGTTATGAGAAAGACAAAGATCACGATAAGTAACATGTCTGCTCAACTTAGTCTTCCTAAATTGATGTCATAAATTGTCAACCAAGGCTAGTAAATTGTTGAAGTGAAGTGCACTCTATATGCCTAGGTATCTTCTTCCTACTTCGTTGTGTTTAGTGTTTTTCTAGTGTGTTTGGTTTTGTATTTTTGTGTTAAGAGGAAAAGAACTAAATTGTTGGCAAAGAGAAGTCACTGATCACACTAAAACAGAAAAAAATCTACTCTAAACTGTGTATGACACCTAAGAACAGAAAATGCTAATTCACAAAATGCAAGGCTTGATAATGAAAGTAACTCATAACATTAACTTAGTCCAATTCATTTAATTAGAGGTATGTTGGAACAACTTGAGAAAAGGATAAGTTTGATGTAATGAGGTTCTCTTTAATAAACAACAACTTACAATATCACAGAGAAAATCTTATCCAGGGTTAGAAATTTGTTGGAACACTTTGAGAAAAGATTATCTGCAATTTAGTAAGGAATCCTATGCTAACATAACTTATGATACTAGAATTAACCCACTCTGCAACTCAAAATATTACTATTAAGCCTCATTCAAGGGTTAGAGATCTCTTGGAATAGCTTTGGAAAAAGGGTTGTTTGTAAAATTATGAGAAATTGCAGAATAGTCAAGAACTTCAAAATGATATAACTAATTCTTGTCCATATGATGATGATGTGTCAAAAGAAATTAAGAAGAAGAGCAGTTTGTAAATAATGAAGGCCTTCAAGTCTAATTTAACAAAACTAGAATACAACTAGCTAATAAAACTTGAAATACAATGAAAATAATTGAACTAAAATGCAATTAACCTCCGACATTATAGCTCTATCTCATTCACGTGTTAGTGATATATTGGAACGGTTCATAAGAATGATATTGACTGTAACATTCGATGCAAGTGAACATAAAACATGAAGTTCATAAAACTGCCTAAATTAGGAACAAAACAGAGCTAAAGTCACTTATCTAAAAAATATGCACAAAGCCTTTCAGAAAGTAGGGGGCCTCTACCATCATATTGGCACATGAATCTCCTCAAAATCTCTTTAGATCATGCATTAAAGTTGTACTTATTTCATTAAAGGAGAATGCTTCAGAAACAGAGTATCACAGTTTTGGAAAACTTAACAACAAAACATCAACTAGCTAACTATCTCTCGGTTCACCGAGTTATTTTTATAAGAAAAATACATAAGTTTCATTGAGAAGAAATATGGATAGGTGTCTTTTTCAATCAAAATTGAATTATAACTCCTGTTGAGGCCTCGTACTTTGCTGAAGACATCTGCAGAGTCCTTGTCCTGGTAGAAGTCTACTTCTTAGTTTTGGTTTCTTCCACGTGCATAACCACTTGCAGATTTTTGCTCAGACTTCGTAGAGGGCAAGGAATGATGTAGGTGAGTTATGGAATTCAACCATATGTGTTTTTCATTTAAGTGACACCTGTAACCTGTGTGAACATAAATATAGCTGCGGAATATGTGACTAGCTACAGAATGGTTGCATTCTGTAGCTAAGTCTAGTAAAAAATCACTACAACAACAAGACCACAAAACCTTAGTAAGTTAGTTATTGCATGCATTCTTAGAGTAAATTTTAATCATTCCTATTGATATTTTAAGCCTATAATTAACAGAGGATAAATGGAATGAAGTGAAATTTGGTGAAAGGAAAGGACATCTTTGGGGCTCAACATACCCCCACTGCAAAGGTTTTGCATGTCCTCATGCAATCAATCCATATATTCTGAAACTTCTACTAGGACATCTAGCTTCCTTTTTCTGCTTTTCTTGATGTTTAATGGCATCCTAGGCTTCCTTATGACCAATTTGAACCTCATATTTATAAGTGCCCCGCTCAACTTTTTGTTTTTCTTCTTCAGCTTCTGACTAGCCTTGTACAATTTTTCCATTTGCAGAGAGAGAGTTGTGTTCATATCACTTTTCAGCTTGAATTTCTCCCTTAAAATTTCATTTTCATTTTTTATATGCCTATTAAGTATTTCCAATTCATATTTATCTCTTCTCAACACTTCAATTGGAGATTTTTGTGGGCTAGGAGTTCTTCCTCTGCTTTCTGAGGCTCTCTTTTCTAATGACTTAACATAATTATAGATTTGTTTTTGGGTTGGGTCTACCTCTGAAGTTCCTCCATCAAGATCCTCTTTGTATTGGTATTCAAGAGATCTGTCATTTGGTGTCTCTTCATCTTCAATATCTATGATTCCTGTTTGTTTAACTCCAGTCTTCTTCAATATGCCTCTAAGCCTATGGCTTCTTCGTAGTTTAGATTGTCCCTCACCTCTCTCCTTATCATAATTCCTTATTATCTTCTCCTTTTTAAGCTGTTTCTTGATTTCAGCGAATTTTTCAGAGATAATGTCCTCACTGTCATCATGTATGGATTTACTAGTTTTAATTTCAACAGATTTGGAAATTTTCCCTCTCCTGCTTCTTCTTGCAAGTTTTCCTTCAGATGGAGTTTCTTTAAGTTCTTCAAAATGATTCCTCAAGAGGAACTCATCCCAACTGTCTACCACATTTTTCAAATGATGCTCAATTAGGATTTTGACTAGGCCATGGTGACACAAGGTGGTTTCCAAAAACTAAACCCTCTTTTGGACATTAGAATCCATTCTCTTTAGGCTATGAAGTAAGAAAAAGGGTAAATTGATTTCTTCATCTAGGAAATGTATCATAAGTCGAATGTGATAAACATATAAGGTACCAAACCTTCCCTCACAAGTTACAATTTTTTTCAAAATTAACAGCATATTTCGCCACTTATTCTTTAAGGCTGAACTAGGAATGCCTTTCTTGAAAATTGAGATATCCATACTTGGTGTTTTGAGCATCTGCCTCCATGCTTCATTGTGAAATTCCTTGTTTTTGAACCATCGTTCACCTTGCCTTGGTAATTCTGTTGCTTCTGAAATGAAGGATTCTGTGATAATGAATTTGAAATCACCTATTTCAACTTCTGATCCGTTGAACGATCGAGAAAATGTTTTGGTAACCTCCTTATGGAATTCATTCAATTTTTCCAAAAATTTTAGCCACCCAACCTGCTGTAACATCTCTCTAATCTGTGGGTAACCCTCTAGGTATTTGGTTCCGACTGGTTCGTACCTTACAATGACTCCCATGGCTTCTTTTCTCTATCTTCAATTTACTGCTCCGTTACTACTCTCCTATTGAAGGTAAAAATGGCTGTAGAGAGTTGTTTTCACCCCAAAGATGACTTCTCTGTTTTTGCAGATAGGAATTGGCTACGGAAAAATGACATGAAGTGGTTATGGAATGAGTGAAATACAGTGAGGCTAAATTACATGAATAAATTAGTTTGAGAGTTGTCATGGAGTGAAATACCGCAGAAAAATCTTGTGAGAATTTCAAAATCATCATTGAATACTTCGGGTTAGTGACGTAACCTAATAGGTCACTTCAAGTACTAACCATTAATTTTTAATAAAGGATGATTTGATATGGTGGAATGGAAGGGATTTGTCCATGAATTTTATGATAGGCTTGATAGGCTTGATCAATACGAATAATCAAAATAACTTTATGAAACATACATATAACTTAACCATACTATAACTTTCATAATCTGTTATCATAATAATTGCACAAGTTACCTTAGTCCTTCTTTTGATTTTATTTTTTTTTGTGGTTTTTAATATGATTTGTCTTTCTTTGAAAATAATTGATCTTTCAGTCTTCATAATCCCTTTGATTTTTCTTGTTGACATAGGTGTGCAGGATCAATTTGCTGCTGAACAAGTGGTTGCTGGATAGTTTCCTACAGGATATCTGGCTGCAGAATGTGTGGCTGCAGAATATACCTGTAGAAGCTTTGAAACATGGAATGAAATGATTTGAAACATGGATGGAATGTAGTATGAAATGAAATAAGATGGATCATGAAATATGGTGGAATGAAGCATGGGTGAAGTGAAATATGATGGAATGAAATGGATCATATATGTGAAGTGGAATGAAATATGAAAAGTGGCCTGCAACTTATGATTTGTAGTACTCAATTGCAGAAAGAGATCAAATTTGAAATAAAAATGATATGGTCCATGAAATGGAGTGAATCAAGGATGGATGAATGGAGTGACTGAAATATGAATGAAGTGAGATATGATAAAGTGAAATGGATCATAAGTGGAATGTGATATGTAAATTTGGCCTGCACTTATGATTTTATGATAGTTGCTTGAAGGAAATGAACAATTTTGAAAAGGTAAAGTGTCAGAAAGATTCTGATTTTCACTTTATCTTTTCTGTATAAACATGCTAATGAGTGATTAGTTTTCATGTTTATACCTCCTTTTTTTTTTATGCATCTGATTTCAAAAAATACAATTAAGTTGATGAAGAAGAAGGATTCTTCTTCATTAACTTCACATCACTATTCTCTTGGAATCTCTTGACAAATTCTTCTCTTGAAAGTGGCTTATGATACAGTTTCAATCTATGACCATTTACAAGAAAAGTGAACTCATCTTCATCTATTGTCCTGATTTTTATTGCTCTATTGTCAAAAAAATTCACAATTTCATATGGCCCAAGCCAATGTGTTTGGAATTTACCTTGAAAATATTTGAACTTTGAATCAAACAAGAGGGCCCAGTCACCTTCTTTGAATTTATTTTCCTTAATGTACTTATCATGCCATCTAGTCATTTTCTGCTGGACTATATTTGTTCTTTGGACTGCATCCTGTCTGATCTCATCCAATTCATTAATCTGCTCCAACCTATGCTTTTGTGCTTCTGTTAGATCAAGTCCTAGCTGGACTACCATTTTAAAAGTTTGAATCTGAAACTCTATGGGAAACAAGACTTGTTTTCCATAAACAAGTTCATAAGGAGTATGACCTATTGTGCTTCTCCATGTAGTTCTATAGGCCCACAAGGCTTCAGGAAGCCTGTCTGCCCAATCTCTTCTATGTAAATGAACAGTCTTTGTTAGGATCCCTTCAATGACTTTATTGGTAGATTCCACTTGACCATTTGCTTGTGGATGATAGGGAGTATATTTTTTGTGTCTGATTTTGTACCTCTCTATCATTTGTTCCACTAGCTTTGATGTAAAATGAGCTCCTTGATTTGTAACAATTTCTCTTGGGACATGTTGTGGTAAAACACAACCCCCCCATTTTTGACTTTTTCACTTCAAATATTAGGACCCTTTCTATAAATTTTTGACTAAATGCCTTTTCGAGGTTTTATTTTATTTGATTATCCTACGCGATTGTTAATTTTCATTTTCTTTGAATTCTTGTTTTGATTGCTTTTTTAGAATTAGAACAACTGAATTAATTGTTAGTTAGTTAATAATTAATTTAGAATTAATTATTAGATAATTAAAATCTAATTTAGGATTAAATTTCTAACTAAAAATTCTAATTTTTAGCCCAGCAAACAGAATTTCCAGATTTATGCCAGATTTGATTCATCAACTTTGGAAGCTCATAGATTGAGTTATACTTGACCAAATCAGGTCTAGGACGGCTCATTGGAAAGATAAAATCAAGGAGAACATTTCTGAGGAGGTTTCACTAACAGATTTGATGATTTATTGGGTCAAAAATCAGGCAGAAGATCAAGCTCCGAATTTCTAAAAATAAAATCAATTTTCTGAGTTTTGTTTTCTTCATTTTCATTTGCCCAGCCTCTTCTAATTGCAGATTTATGCATCAATATTATCCTTGGTTAATTAAGATTATTATGAGTATCAATAAGAAGCTCAAATTTCCTTTTTATTTATTTAAATAGAATTTGATTGGATTTGTTTTAATGTTAGAAATAATATTTGGATTTTATTGTTGCATCTTAATTCATTTTAATTTCTTTTTGCAAGAAAAAACAATAGAAGGGATATTGAGGAAAAAGATTTCAATCAATGAGAAGACTCCAACAATTAAAGATTGGAATTTTTTGAGCAATTAAAGTTGGATTGGGCAGATTTTTCTTCAACAAACTCTCTTCTAAAAATACTTTTGGGAGGATTATAAATTGCAGATTGCAAAATGTAAAAGGGGCTGCTCTCCTCTGCAATTCCAGACTTCTAAAAGCATTTCTGTAATAGGGATTTAGAGTTGTAGATGGGGAGGAGAGAAAATTTCAGATCTAAACATTAATGAGGGTTTATTCTTTATATCTTGAATTATGCATGATGGGCAGAGTTTGCATTTCTGCAGCTCTAGTCTTGAAAGCAGAAATTCAAGTAATGTAAAGAACTGTTAGAGACCAGGATCAGAGAAGCAGATTCAATTAACTGGTATTTTTGGCATTTCTGTATCAAATACCAGTTTCATTTTTTATTTTAATAAAATTGTTGTTTCATTTTATTCATGTTTTGGCATTTCTGTTGATATGGATAATTTGTCTCAAATTGTTAAGTATCTCTATTCTTATAGATTTAACTCTGATTTCTGAGTAACGATTTGCTTAGAAATCTGTCTTACAAAACTGATTTTTTAAATAATAATATGTTGTGAATTTCTTCCACATATTATTGTTTAATTATTGGCATGATTGATTTGATAATCAATATCATTTTTGTGAATTTCTTCCGGAGTGTTGTTGATTTATTATTTCAGTCAAATGGTCTCAATAGAATATGTTTTGGTACTCACAAATGTGAGCTAAATTGAATTTCTTCGTTAGCTTGACATTAATTTAAATCCAGACATATTTTAATCCTCATTACTTAATTATCTTGCTCTTAGTTGGGATAGATTTATATCTACCTAATTGAGATAGGATTTAGATTAGTTTCTTTTTGCTTGCATTATAGAATAAGTTTGCAATTAGATTAAATTTACATTCTTTTAAGTCCTCTTCTCAAAGAGGAAAAATCTTAGTTGTGGTTTGGCTGAACCCAAATCAGCTTAAGGGTCATTCTCTTGCCTGATCAGCAAGAATAATTGATCTGATATCCCTGTCTATTGGTATTTAAGGAAACATCATAAATCAATAGCGATAGGGAAGAGGTAACTGGACCTAGTTAAACCAGTCAGAGCCACTATCATAAACGGAAAAGGAGTTGTATTAAGGTCCGGACCGGGTGGTTATCCCCCAATGTTGTAGCAGCGATTTTCGAGGCTTCAACATTTTTGGCGCTAGAAGGAGGGCCTGAAACTTGTTGTCTGTTGGAGTCTTTTTAATTTTAACATTTTATTTAATCACGATGGCTCCTCTTAAACTTCCAATTTGGAGTTGTATCCATGGACGTGCATCTTCCAATACTCCACCTGAAGTGGTAAGACTCTTGTCTCAGGTAAAGTTTAATGGTGAGAGAAATTCTTCTGCTTTTAATCATGTCCTTCAATTTATTCAAAATGTTTCAAATTATGATTTTCAAGGAATTGATGAAGGCATTTTATGCAGAATTTTTACTCTCACATTTGCGGCAAAAGCCAGAAACTGGTGTAGAACTCTTCCGGTTGCCTCAATTCACAACTGGGATCAATTTGTTACAATTTTCATTTGTAAATTTGACCACTATGATTATGATCAGGTATGTGATGAAATTGAATATCTACGAAATGAAAATGAGTCTGTTAGAGATTTTAATATTCGATTTCATTTGAATTGTTTAAAATTTAATGTCAAAGATGAATCTATGAAAGAAGAATCACTAGATTGGTTTGAACATAATTATTCTCTTCCTCCTATTCCCGATCCATATAAAATTAGTTCAAGCTTTGTTCCATCCCCTTCCAATATAAATGAGAATTCCAATATGGATGTGCAAATAAATTGTGATGAAGAGGTTTCACAAAGTTTGGAAAATATTTCTAATAAAATGCAAGAAGACAACAACAACAATTTTGAAGAAAGACCTGCATTGGAATCTGAAAGTTTCTCTGCATTAAATTCAGAAAATCAGATTGCAAATCAGCAAGTGCAAGCAACAATCAAAGTAAATAATAGCATGCAAACTGCTGTACAAATTTCTGAATTTTTCCATGGTGAACAAATGCCGAAATCAGAGCAGCAAAGCAGCCTTCTTCAAGAAAGCATGAGCACACAAAGGAATGATTTAGAATCTGAAATTTACAATGGGCTTAATGCACAAGACTTCCCAAACAGGGACATTTTTAAATGCATTATTTCAGATTCACATTTTTCCCTTTATCCTGATATTTTTAATGATGGTAATTTTTCTCCTCTTAGTATTAATGATATTTCATAAATTAAAGAGGATAATTTAAATGAATTACCATTAAGTTTTTATCAAGATAGAAAAGCAATTAATGATCATTCTTTTGCCATTAATGAACATCAAATTCTTGTCCCTCCTTGTTTTGATATACTGGATGAGATTGAAGGGAAATCTAGAGAATCTTGTGAAGTCATTTATGATAATTACTCTGACATTGAAGATGTTGATTTTTCTCGAGAAAATCATCATCAGAAACTTCAAATAACATCTGAGAATGAGAGACATTTTAATTTAGAAATTATTCCAACCAATCCTCATTCTAAAGCAGATAATCATCTTCATGATTTCACTATTCGAGAAAATATTCCAATTTATGATTCATATCATGATCAAGCTTTCATTCATGTTCATAATCATAAATCTCTTTCTAATTCACAAGTTGGAATTCGAAATTACTCAAATTCCATAATTCTGGCCAATCCTTGTGAAAAATAAATTATTTCAAAACAATCCCAATTGTGCTGTAACATTAGTTGTAACAATAGTGATTTCATTTTATTTTTGTTTCCTCACTTATTTTGTATTAAATCAGATTTATTTTCAGATTTTAATTTTCAGATTTTTGATACATTACGCTGGCATATTGAGCACTTTATTATCAAACATTCAATTGATACATTGCCCTGTTGGAAAATTGAAGTTTTATATTATAATCAAAAGCATCAAAAGCTATTTCAATTTCAATTTCAATCAATGCTAATGTTTTATCAAAAGCTTCTATCTTCTCAAAGGAAATATCAACAAGATAATGTATTTTTAGAAATCTGCCAGCAATCCAATTTAATTAATAATTTTCCATTTCATTTAAAATATTTCCATCTATTTTTCATTAATTCATTTGAAAAATATTTGGAAATTTTTCCTTCATGGAAGATTGTCAATAGCTTAACATTTTCACATAACACTAACAGTTTTTTCCAGGCCTTTGAATCTAAAAACTCACTTCTACAATCTGGCCTGTTATCTCTTTCTTTGAATATTTCCCAATCCTTAAAAGAAATTCATCCAGATTTCTATGATCCAATTGGTATTCAATTGGAAAGAAAATTTCATGAGAAGGAGATTCTAGATAAGTTTCTAACAATAGTTGTACATTCTGATTTCAGGTTTCATTTTCTTAGTTCAATTAGATTTGTATTTTTATTACTAACATTTGAATTGTACATACATGCAGGGATTAAAATGAGAAAATGGTTACACTGGAAATATGACTCTACCTAGTCATTTTTCATGTATATGGTTAGAATAGGAGTAGATTTAATGTAGTTAATTTATTTTCAACAGTTCTGTAGATTAAAAATAAAACAAAGAAATCAGCCATTTTCATACATGTTCAACGAAAACATTTTCTCCCAATCAGAAAATTTTAGTTATTGCTTTCCTTTTTTAAATTTCTTACAGCAATACCTCTACTCTGTCTATTTTGAATAATCTCTTGATTAAATTCAATTAAGGTTGCACTTGGCATCAATCGCCTCAAATCCACTTTTCTTAATTTCGGGATTTCCTTCTAAGATTTTCTTTTGAAATTTATATGATAAAGGTTTTGAGGATATAAAAGCTTCATGATCTCATTATCCCATGAAATGTATGACTGTATATGATAAGCTTAATTCTGATTCAATCATTATTAGTCAGTCTAACCTTTCGTGGTAATCATATGAAGTTCATATTATCTTCCTTGAAATTTGCTAAGCTGACCTTTAGGATGTCCATTTTGCTGTGTGCACACATTCAAATCTGTTTTGACATTTTTCCACAATTAGTGGCTTTATCCCATTCAAACCTTTAGTTTATTATTTGATGCTGCAATATGCATCATATTCATTTACTAAAGGCATTATTGAACAGTCACTATAACAATATAGATTTTTCTCAAGTCAATTCAGAATGAGCAGAGGTAATAAATTGTTGTTTCAATTCAAAAGGGAAGACTATTTTCATATTTATTTCTGGTAAATTTTATATTTCCTAAACATGAACAAGCAGATTTTATTTAGGCTGATTGCTCACCCTGACTTAGAATAAATGATGAGATGATTTTGAACAAAGTCAGAATTTTGATAAATCGAAGGAATAATTTGAAGATTCATGAGGTAAAATCTACAGACAATTTCCTTCCAGGTATGCATTCACATGTTCTTTCTCATCTATTATTAGTTTCTCTTTTCCTTAGTTTATTTTTTATTTTTGTTTTGTTTTATTTGCAGGATTTCATTTGTTTTCAAAACTGGAAGTAAGCAGCAAACCCAGTTCAAATTGGCAACAGGTTCAGGGAATTTTTATTTGAGATTCATTAGAATTTGAGCATTCTTTAACTTTGTTTTTATTCATTTGGGAAACCCAATCAAAATTAAAAAACAATATCATAAGATTTCATCGGAAGTAGCTCTTAGCATTTTTGATAACAAATTTTTCATAAAAGATCTTCGATGTATTACCTCGCTCATATGTCATATCACATTTCGCATATCGGAGGTTTGCAGTTGAAGTATACTTCCATTATCATGAATTGCCTTTACCAATATTGCGACGACCACATAATTATAGACCCGATATGAAATTCAAATCAAGTTTATAAAATATCGCATCCATTTAATCACAAATAATGGTAGGAGCATGACTTTAAAAGGGTCAATGTCTCAGATCCGATATGTTATTAAATTTTCATCATAAAGTTATCGGGTCCACTCTTCATCGCATTTTTATTTATGCTCACATCACATCTCGAGAATACGCGATGTGCATTGTCCTAATACGAAATACAAATATAAATATGCCCTGATCCCAGATATAATATTTCTTCAACGATGTGATCGCTCTAGCGATCGCTCTATCTTCTCGCACATGTCCTCATTACATGTTTTCATATCGGCAATTTGCCATTGCAATCTCTGATGTGATAACTTTCAATGCATCCCTCTGAGCCATTAACATTTAATCGATATATGGCATAGCAAAAAAATTGAAGTCTTGCAAATTAAACTCGAAGCATGGTGAAGAAACATTTGATGCGAATCATCCAATACGACGATGTGTTATTTTAAAAGCGAGCTTGGGTAACCACTATGGTAAGAAAGCAGCTGATGATAAATTTGCGGCATATTCAAATCATTTCGATTTCTCATATATTTCAGTTTTAAATATATAATTCCATAATTAAATATGGAATTCAAGACATCTCTATTTTCATATTTAAATTTTATTATTTTGGATTTGGTCTTGATTCTGGACAATTTATAAAATCATGGAGTTTATATGAAACTTATAATATTTTGAGAAACATTCGTTACTGCAAATTCACATTTTCATTTTTGATGCATTTCTTTTAATTTCAATTCCCTTGAGCACTAAGCATTCCATTTTTACATTTTACTGCTTGCTTTAGTGTAAATAAAATAAATAATGATTTTTGGGTTATAGGATTTTGGTTAGTTTGACTTCTTCAAGTTTTTAATGTTAATTAAAATAAGAAGTCAGCTAGTTTGGAGAAACTGATACCTTTCAGGTAAGATCAAAAGCAATTATCCAATGGTAAGATTCATGTACCCACTTTCATTTATTTCCATTTCGTTACTTTAGTTTCAGTTTTGATTTTGGTGATATATAAATCTATTTTGTAGCTCTTCATAAAAGCTTCCAATCCTCTGCCAGATCATATTTTCGAAGTCCATACTCTTGTCCTGGCTTAATTTCAAGAAGCAACGATAATCCTCGTTGAAACAGCTACGCTAGGAAGTTTCTGAACCTTTAATCTGTTTTTTTTTTAAGCATTCCTTTTTATTAGAAAATGATTAAGATGATGCTTGGAAACAAAAAGATTGATATCAAACAAAAAGTACTCATTGTGGCTGAATTTTATCGTCATTGCTATCTAAAAAGCCTAAAACACTACAACCCTGCAAGGTATGATTTTTTCTAAATCTCTATATAAGAAGGATTGATTACACGATTATTTCTTTCTTCATATTATTGAGACATTGGTATAAACATTCTTGTTTGAGTTTATCTTGCGAAACTTGGATTTTCCTTTCCATTTTTAAAATTTCTTCATTTTTATTTTTGTTCGTTAGTTTCTTTCTTATTTTAGAATAAGAATTCTTTTCCTTTGATTCTCAGTTTTGATTTTGGTGACTTTGCCATGATTTATATGGAAGGCCTTCTTGTTACCTAACTATGGTCAGCATACATGGAGAAAAATTGTTAATAGTCATCTATTAGCTTTTTCTTAAATATCTTACTAAAAGTTTGATTTTCTTATTATAAAGGTAGACATATTTAAGGAAGAGATTACCAATTTAGAGAAGTTGACAAAGTATCATAAAATCTGGAGAAATTTATTTTTCATCAAAATTGTAATCATTTTGAGATTTCAATATTTTATTAAGATCTTTCAAAGTTCTATTATCAATCAAGAAAAGTTATTTTTAACCAAGTAAAGACACTTTACAGCAAAGCACCTTTTAACTCTGAAATTGTCATTCTTAACTCTTAAGGAGTCAATGATTCTCCCTGTCTCGAAGAGTCTTATTTTTCTAGAGTATAATCCAAAGATATATTTAAACTTAAAAGATAAGAGGTCTCATCATGAGCCTGCTTACCATGATCATAGGGGAAAAATAGGCTGACATTACCAACACTGCTAAACAAACCAGGGTAATGGCTTATGATTGCAAACAATTATAAGACAAGGGGTCTCATCACGAGCCAGCTTGTTCAGTCCAATTATAACTAGTGAATGGCATTGTCAACTATCTGGCTACCAAACCAGGACAATGAATTTTAATATTTATAATATTAAAAAATTAAAAAATTAAAAATTAAATAAAATAAAAAATAAAAATAAAAATAATATAAATGGATTTATCTCTAGGTCAATAATTCTTAAAGAGATGGGATTCTGAATCATTGGTGGTTAAAAGGTAACCCTGTCGAGACTATAGATGTTTGCTGGCAACAGTGGCTCTACCTGTGACAAATGCGTTTATTTTAAAAGCTAAGCTGTAAAGTGACCCCTGCTTTATCTCTACAACTAATTAAGGACTGATATAGAGTTTTGAAATATTTTAATTTATGAGGAATTCTAAGAAAAATTACAGTTAGATGATTCTTTCTTTTATTCACACTAATGAACCTAGTCAAGCATTTTAAGTATAATTCTCTTTTCTTTAATTATTTTTACTTGAATTTTAGGAAAATCTCATTCATATCAAACAGAGATAACTGGTTCTTCTCCCGTGTGTCACCATTGTTGTGGTAAAACACAACCCCCCCCATTTTTGACTTGTTCACTTCAAATAATGGGGACCCTTTTTATAAATTTTTGGCTAAGCACCTTTTCGGGTTTTAATTTAGTTGATTATCCCTCTGTGATTTTTAATTTTTCATTTCTTTGAATTATTGTTTTGATTGCTTCGTTAGAATTAATTTTTATGGCGAGATTAATTGTTAGTTAGTTAATAATTAATTTAGAAATAATTATTAGATAATTAGAATCTAATTTAGGATTAAATTTCTAATTAAAAATTCTGATTTTTAGCCCAGCAAACAGAATTTCCAGATTTATGCCAGATTTGACTCATCAACTTTGGAAGCTCATAGATTGAGTTATACTTGACCAAATGAGGCCCAGGACGGCTCATTGGAAAGATAAAATCAAGGAGAACATTTTTGAGGAGGTTTCACTAACAGATTTGATGATTTATTGGGTCAAAAATCAGGCAGAAGATCAAGCTCCGAATTTCTAAAAATAAAATCAATTTTCTGAGTTTTGTTTTCTTCATTTTCATTTTGCCCAGCCTCTTCTAATTGCAGATTCATGCATCAATATTATCCTTGGTTAATTAAGATCGTTATGAGTATCAATAAGAAGCTCAAATTTCCTTTTTATTTATTTAAATAGAATTTGATTGGATTTGTTTTAAATGTTAGAAATAATATTTGGATTTTATTGTTGCATATTAATTCATTTTAATTTCTTTTTGCAGGAAAAAACAATAGAATGGATATTGAGGAAAAAGATTTCAATCAATGAGAAGACTCCAACAATTAAAGATTGGAATTTTTGAGCAATTAAAGTTGGATTGGGCAGATTTTTCTTCAACAAACTCTCTTCTAAAAATACTTTTGGGAGGATTATAAATTGCAGATTGCAAAATGTAAAAAGGGCTGCTCTCCTCTGCAATTCCAGACTTCTAAAAGCATTTCTGTAATAGGAATTTAGAGTTGTATATGGGGAGGAGAGAAAAATTTCAGATCTGAACATTATTGAGGGTTTTTATTTATGTCTTGTATTATGCATGATGGGCAGAGTTTGCATTTCTGCAGCTCTAGTCTTGAAAGCAGAAATTCAAGTAATGTAAAGTACTGTTAGAGACCAGGATCAGAGAAACAGATTCAATTAACTAGTATTTTTGGCATTTCTGTATCAAATACCAGTTTCATTTTTATTTTAATAAAATTGTTGTTTCATTTTATTCATGTTTTGGCATTTCTGTTGATATGGATAATTTGTCTCAAATTGTTATGTATCTCTGTTCTTATGGATTTAACTCTGATTTCTGAGTAACGATTTGCTCAGAAATCTGTCTTACAAAACTGATTTTTTAAATAATAATATGTTGTGAATTTCTTCCACATATTATTGTTTAATTATTGACTTGATTGATTTGATAATCAAGATCATTTTTGTGAATTTCTTCCGGAGTGTTGTTGATTTATTATTTCAGTCAAATGGTCTCAATAGAATATGTTTTGGTACTCACAAATGTGAGCTAAATTGAATTTCTTCGTTAGCTTGACATTAATTTAAAGCCAAACATATTTTAATCCTCATTACTTAATTATCTTGCTCTTAGTTGGGATAGATTTATATCTACCTAATTGAGATAGGATTTAGATTAGTTTCTTTTTGCTTGCATTATAGAATAAGTTTGCAATTAAATTAAATTTACATTCTTTTAAGTCCTCTTCTCAAAGAGGCAAAATCTTAGTTGTGGTTTGGCTGAACCCAAATCAGCTTAAGGGTCATTCTCTTGCCTGATCAGCAAGAAGAATTGATCTGATATCCCTGTCTATTGGTATTTAAGGAAACATCATAAATCAATAGCGATAGGGAAGAGGTAACTGGACCTAGTTAAACCAGTCGGAGCCACTATCATAAACGGAAAAGGAGCTGTATTAAGGTCCGGACCGGGTGGTTATCCCCCAATGTTGTAGCAGCGATTTTCGAGGCTTCAAACAGACACCAAAACGAGTAAAAATATCCTCAAAAAGAAAATTAACTACAGATGCTTCAGTAGCAGAAAGTAATGGCTTGGCCTCTACCCATTTGGTAACATAATCAGTGCAAACTAATATATATTTCTTTTGTCTTCATGGAGGACTAATAGGTCCTACAAAATCTAAAGCCCATTTCTCAAAAGGTTCAATATGTACCTAAGGCTACAATGGCATCTCACCTGAAGGAGAAGGTTTCCCTACCCTTTGGCAACTGTCACACCTTTTAACATATTCTTTAGCATCTTTAAAAAGAGATGGCCAATATTATCCTAAATGAAGGACATTATAAGCTTTCCTTTTATCAGCAAAGTGTCTGCCACAAGGTTCATCATGACATGCCTTGAGAATCTCAGGCATCTCATCTTCTCGAACACATCTCCTAATGATAAAGTCTGGACCTGTTTTGTATAACTCATTAGCAACCCATGAATATTTTTCACTATCATAAATGATCTTTCTTTTGTCTCTTGCATTCATTATTGAAGGAAATTTCCCTGAAACTAAATAATTAGCAATGTCAGCAAACCAAGGAGTTTGAGTAGAAATTGCAAAAGATATTCATCAGGGAATTGATCTTCAACTGGAGTATTGTCTTTGATGTTTTGGAGTCTAGATAGGAAATCAGCTACTGTGTTTTGTTTTCCAGGCCTATCTAGAATGGTAATGTTGAATTCTTGTAAAATCAATAACCATCTTATGACTCTACCATTAGTAATTGATTTGTTCATTAAATATCTAATTGCAGAGTGATCTGTGTGAAAAAAAGTTTCATAGCCTGTTATATAGTGTCTGAATTTGTTTATGGCATGAACAACAGCTAAAAACTCTTTTTCAGTTACAATATAATTTAACTCTGAAGGAGTCAAATTTTTACTTGTATAGTAGATGGCATAAGGAATCAGGTCTTTTTGTCCCAATACTGCTCCTAAAGCTGTATCTGAGGCATCTGTTGAAATATGAAAAGGTAACTTCCAATTAGGTCCCCTTAAAATAGGTGCTTTAGAGATTTTTGTTTTCAGGGTCTCAAAGGCTAACTGGCAATCAGGATTCCACTTGAATTCACAGTCCTTGGTAAGTAATTTGAAAAGTGGAGATGCTATCTTGGTGAAGTTTTCTATAAACCTTCAATAATATCCTGTAAATCCTAGAAAACTCCTAACATCTTTTTGACAACTTGGAACAGATAAGTTAGAGATGACTTCAACTTTTGACTCATCAACTCTAATCCCATCCCCTGAAATGTGATGCCCCAAAACAATTCCTTTAGTAAACATCATAAAACACTTCTCATGACTTAGTGAAAGATTTTCTTCTTTACATCTCTTTAAAACTTTTTCCAAGTTTGCTAAAGCTTCTTCAAATGTGTTTCCATAAACTATGAAATCATCCATATATACCTCTACACAATCATGTATTAGATCTGAAAAAATTCCTAGTACTGCCCTTTGAAATGTTGCGGGTGCATTGCATAGTCCAAATGGCAATACTCGGTAAGCATAGGTACCCCAAGGACAGGTAAATGTGGTTTTGTCTTGATCTTCAAGTGCTACTTGAATTTGGTTATAACCACTAAACCCATCTAAAAATGAGAAGTACTTTTTGCTAGCTAATGTATCTAACACCTGATCTATGAAAGGTAGGGGAAAATGATATTTAAGAGTAGCTTTGTTTAATTCCCGGTAGTCAATACATACCCTCCATTTACCATTTTTCTTTGGCACAATTACCAAAGGAGAAACCCACTGACTATCTGAAATGGGATAGATAAAATTGACATTTAACAATTTCTGCAATTCTTCTTTAACAATCTCCCTAAGATTTGGATTCATCCGTCTCTGAGGTTGTCTGATTGGTTTACAATTTTCCTCTATGTAGATGTGATGAGTGCAAGTATTAGGGCTTATCCCTTTCATATCAGTGTACTCCCATGCATATGCATAAGAAGGTCTCTGTAATATCTTGACTAGCTTTTCTTGTTGAGATTTCTCTAGGTTCTTGTTTATGTTTAAAGTTTTACCTAGAAATATCTCAATTGCAGAGCTGCCAAATTTATCCATGGAATAAAGAGACATTTGTCTTGATGATAAAAACTCAATGTTGGATTCTTCTTGAAATTTTTCATGTTTGTATTCCGAAGAGGATTCAAAATTTTCTAAGGTATTCAGAATTTGGCTATCTGCACTAATTTCTGAAATTGTGAAGAGAGGTTGTATGTCTTCTTCATCCTCAATCCATTGAGTATCATCTAATTCTGTAATTGTTTTTACTGGAGGATACAAGGTAAATTTCTTGGTTGAACTACCATCAGAGATGTACATATGAACAGATCTACAGCTAATGAAAGCATCAACTGTAGCTAACCAAGGTCTTCCTAATATAATAGGATGTCCTCTTAGATTATTCTTAGGAGTTAGGATCATAAAATCCACAAGATACTCCCAAGAATCTAGGGACACTGGAATGTCTTCTATTACCCCATCAGGTTTAATCACAGATCTGTCTGCTAATTGTAATAATGTGGGTGTAAAAAGAAGATTATGAAGCTTTAGTTTATCCATGATTTGTCTACTCATGATATTGATTGCTGCTCCTAAATCAATAAGTGTGTTTTGGATCTCAATTCCATTCATGTGTATTTTAACAACTGGATTTCCTGGGTCTAGATACTTTGGAATGGAAATCTTACCCATCATGATATCTGCTATTTTTCCTGCCAGTTGAATTTTCTTTATCTCTTTGATTCTTTTTCCTGTTTTTTTCATGCTCAACTCCTTTATTGTTTTTGCTAGAATTGGAATTTCCTTGATAGCTTGTAATAATGGGATCTTAATACAAAAATTTCTCAGCTCATCTAGGAAATCATAATTAGGCACCATAATTTGTTTTTCTACTCCCCTATCAATTTGTAATCTTTCTGGAAAGGGAGGTGTAGAGGTGGATGTTGATGGCTGCTCTAATATAGGAGTTGAAATTATTGGTTCTTTTTGTTTTGATTTTTCAATGTTTGGGGCTTGAAAAGATGTGTTCTCTTCAAAACTTTTATTTACCCATAGAGAATCTTCCTTAGAATTGTTTAGCTCTTGTATGATTACAGAAGGTTTATTCTTTTCAAGTATTCTTCCAGACCTAAGTTGAACATCATTAAGGTCTAAAGGAGTAATCAAATAGGTTGGAAACTGTTGGCCTTCTATCATGTATGTGTTCTAAGGATTTTTATTGTTGGGGTTTGGTATGGGTTGGGCAGGTAACTGATTTTCTTTCTGAGGAAATGGTAATGGAAGTGGTGAATTTTGATGTTGTGGATTTTGATGATTTTGTTGAGGAGGGAAATTTGGATATGGTGGATAGGATGGTGGATATTGATAGTACTAAGAGTATCTTCCATAGGGATTTTGTGCTCCTTGTGCCCAAGTTTGAGATTGATTTTGAAATTGGGGCCAAGGTTGCTGCCAAGAATTCAAATTTGGTGGGGGTTGATTATACAACTGATCATGGAATCCTTGTGTTTGAGGTCCTTGCCAAGGCCTTCTAGAGACAAAATTAAGAGATTTTGTGGAATTTGTAGGTGTTTCTTCTTGAAAGACAGCTTTAAGACTAGGAAGTGAAGGAAAAATCTTGGTCTCATGTTTTTCTAAACAAATTACACAAGTCTCTACTACTTTTGCATCCAAAGGGCACTCTCTCAAGGCATGTTTCTTTCTACATTTGGGACAAAATATTGCTAAGGCATCATATTCAACTTTTTTCTTGTTTTGTAACTTGAGGGTGTCTATTTTCTCTCTAAGACTCCCTAAAATGTCATATTTTAATTCATCAAGCATATGTCCTATTTTTTCCCTACTTACTATCCCAGAAGCAGACTTACTTGCCCTTGCAAGAGAAGGGTCTCTTGGCCCTTTTACAGTTTTACATTTCCCTCTTGAAAGGTTGATACATAATTTATCTATTTTAGGTAATGTGAGTTGAGATATATCGCCTTTTCCCATCATATTAAGGATATCTAAACATTCATCCCTAATTGTCTTCAAAAAGAGAGCTTTCAAAGTATCTTGGTCTAAGTTTTCCATTTTTTCCCTCTTGATGTTATAGTTAAACCTCTCCAACGAATCTTCCATATTTTCATCCTCTTTTTGTAGCATTTTAAACACTTCCTCCTTATGGTTGACTGGAATACAGTAATCCAAATACCTCTCTAGAAATGCATGTTTCATGTCTTCCCATGTCCTAATAGAACTGTTGATCAAACTCATAAACCATTTTAATGCTGCTCCTTTCAATGTTTAAGGGAATAGTTTAAGTTTTTGGGCATCTTGTAAGTAATCATAGGTTCTACACAGGACTTCAAATTCAAATAGAAAGGTTTCAGGATCTTCACTTTTGAGTCCATAGAAGTTTGGAAGGACAGAGGGTGAAATATTTTTCATAGTTGCATTGGTTTCTTCATCTACTATAGGAAACCCAAAAGAGCTTCCCATTTCCCTTCTACCTCTTCCTCTGCCTCCTTCACCTCTACCTCCTTCTCCTTCGGCACCTCTACCTCCTTCTCCTCTACCTCTACCTCTACCCCCTCCAAATAGTGTGTGTTCTCCATTAAAGACTCCTCCTCCCCCTTCTTCTGCCATAGTTGATTCTTCTATGGAAGTGGAAAAGTTTATGTCTCTAGTAGGGGTCCTTGAATCTTCTTCTAAGACAGGTTCAGTGGATGAGGTGGAAGGTATCTCTGATGGAATATCTGATCTTAAGCCTTCTAGAAGTCTGTGATCAGTATAGGATGGGATGTGGGTTTGAGTTGGAGGTGTGTTGCCTCTTGGTCTTGGTGGAACAAGTGGTGTTCTAGGAATCAAGCTTCTGCTTCTTATGAATCTACCCCTTGAGTCTCTTTCTCTACGCATATCATTGTTTTTGGGAGGTAAGAAACAAGGCTACCTAGTTACACTTCCCCGGCAATGGTGCCAAAATGTCTGCTCAACTTAGTGTTCCTAAATTGATGTCATAAATTGTCAACCAGGGCTAGTAAACTGTTGAAGTGAAGTGCACTATATGTGCCTAGGTATCTTCTTCCTACTTCGTTGTGTTTAGTGTTTTTCTAGTGTTTTTGGTTTTGTATTTTTGTGTTAAGAGGAAAATAACTAAATTTTTGGCAAAGAGAAGTTACTGATCACACTAAAACAGAACAAAATCTACTCTAAACTGTGTATGACACCTAAGAACAGAAAATGCTAATTCACAAATTGCAAGGTTTGACAAGGAAAGTAACTCATAACATTAACTCAGTCCAATTCATTTCATTATAGGTATGTTGGAACAACTTGAGAAAAGGATAAGTTTGATGTAATGAGGTTCTCTTTAATAAACAACAACTTACAATATCATAGAGAAAATCTTATCCAGGGTTAGAAATTTGTTGGAACACTTTGAGAAAATATTATCTGCAATTTAGTAAGGAATCCTATGCTAACATAACTTATGATACTAGAATTAACCCACTCTGCAACTCAAAATATTACTATTAAGCCTCATTCAAGGGTTAGAGATCTATTGGAATAGCTTTGGAAAAAGGGTTGTTTATAAAATTATGAGAAATTGCAGAATAGTCAAGAAATTCAAAATGATATAACTAATTATTTTCCATATGATGATGATGTGTTAAAAGAAATTAAGAACAAAAGCAGTTTGTAAATAATGAAGGCCTTCAAGTCTAATTTAACAGAACTAGAATACAACTAGCTAATAAAACTTGAAATACAATGAATAGAACTAAACTAAAATGCAATTAACCTTCGAAGTATTATAGCTCTATCTCATTCACGTGTTAGTGATATATTGGAACAGTTCATAAGAATGAGATTGACTGTAACATTCGATGCAAGTGAACATAAAACATGAAGTTCATAAAACCTCCTAAATTAGGAACAAAACAGAGCTAAAGCCACTTATCTAAAAAATATGCACAAAGCCTTTTGGATAGTAGGGGCCCTCTACCATCGGATTGGCACACGAATCTCCTCAAAATTTCTTTATATCATGCATTAAAGTTGTACTTCTTTCATTAAAGGAGAACGCTTCAGAAACAGAGTATGTCAGTTTTGGAAAACTTAACAACAAAACATCAACTAGCTAACTCTCTCTCGGTTCACCGAGTTATTTTTATAAGAAAAATACATATCTGTCATTGAGAAGAAATATGGATAGGTGTATTTTTCAATAAAAATCAAATTATAACTCCTTTTGAGGCCTCGTACTTTGTTGAAGACATCTGTAGAGTCCTTGTCCTAGTAGAAGTCTACTTCTTAGTTTTGGTTTCTTCCACATGCATAACCACTTGCAGATTTTTGCTTAGACGTCGTAGAGGGCAAGGAATGATGTAGGTGAGTTCTGGAATTTAACCATATGAATTTTTCCTTTAAGTGTCACCTATAACCTGTGTGAACATAAAGATAGTTGTGGAATATTCGACTAGCTACAGAATGGCTTCATTATGTAGCTAAGTCTAGTAAGAAATCACTACAACAACAAGACCACAAAAGTTTAGTAAGTAAGTTATTGCATTCATTCTTAAAGTAACTTTTAATCATTCCTATTTATATTTTAAGCCTATAATTAACAGAGGATAAATGGAATGAAGTGAATCTTGGTGAAAGGAAAGGACATCTTTGGGGCTCAACATAACCTACCTCGAATCCCATGCTATTTTTGTCGATGAAGAAGCGATGCTCCTCATCCCTTGCTCAACATATCACAGTCCTTCTATTTTCTTCGTCTAGACACCTGTACACATGCAGAGATATGATGACACACAACATAATACTTAAAGAACATAACTATATATCAATCAGAGAGGATATAAGTCATTGCATTACATAAAAGAGTAAACACATGAATGGAACCAAAATCAAAGTTGCTTATATTAATGATGAAAAAAAGGGAGATTAAAACCAAATTCTTTGACACTTTGATCTTCCTTCGGCAGGGCTTGCAGTGGAGTGTGTCTCAACGAAGCATGTCATAAATTTGGACAAAGCTCTCTCTTACGGTGGTCTTCTCGGCTCTGCTTCAATAGTTGCCTGGCTATATTTTTCCTCCTACAATTTCAGCTAGCTTGCTAATGGAGAGGGAAAGATTTTATAGATGGAGGAAGGGAAGTTGAGATCCCCATAATCATGGGACAAGCCCTATCTCTTAGGAAGGTTCAATGAAAGGAGGAACACCACTTCCTATACATGGAGATCCGGAGCCAAACCACTCAACTTCTTCTGATGATTCATTCTGGAGTTTGTTAGAACCAAAAATCCGCCATTTATTTTTAAAAAACATTCCTTAATGGTCTTGGCATGAGTGAGGCACAGGGATAGTGCACCAATTGGCACCCCCTCTAGTTTGGATCTCCCCCATTGGCACAAGGGATGAACTGACTAGTCACGCCAAGGCTAAAACACTTGTTTTAAGGGTTTTCTAGAGAAAATGTTCTTCAGGATAATCTTTATTCTTGGGCAGTAGAATATTATGAAGGTGTTTTTAGGACATGTTACTACTCATAGGTGATGGGAATAGTCCTCTAATGTGTGAGACGAGGGATTGCAGGGACAGTGACAAAATACTATGTAACAAGAGGGGAAATATAAGAAAAAGAAAACTTCTAACCTGGAGGAAATATCATCTGATCAATCATATGGACCTAAGAAACCTCATTATCCATGCATATTATATAATTAGGAACACTTTGTTACGGATTTTAATCACCATGCTAAAGTCTAAAAAATCATCACGACTTCCCATGTGTCAGCTGTGTTGACAGACCCATTTCCAAATCCAGACACAAACATGGTTGCTACGGATCTAGCTTCCAGTTCCCAAGTGTTAATGTTATCTATCACAAAAACTTCAACAGATATTTTGGTGTCAACGTGTAATAAAGGCTACAGTAGTCAGACCACTGATCAACCTACTACCTCGATAATGAATCCGTCTATGGAATCAGTATCACCTACCGCTATTCTTGAATTTACAATCAAGCCACCAAAGTGAGTAATTCACAAATCAACATATAATCCTTGAGCAAGAGCTACAAAAAATTATAATATAGTTGAAGATTTCGCTCAATCCCCTTTAGTTATGTCTGCTCTTGAGGTATTACAAAATTGTCCCTCCCAAAAACAAGCTTTATTGTTGGCTATTTGTGGAATTGATCCAACTGATTCTAATCTTGTCGTCTTTAATCATATAGGCTCTGTGCTGCAACTACCAGTAGAATTGGCATTCTCCATATAAGTAAATTTTCTTAATCACCTTTTTCATTGCACTATTATTGATGAGGGAGCATCTACATGCATTATGTCTCTAAATAGTTGGAAGTCACTTGGCTTTCCGCGCTTATCACAATCATCAACAACGTTGAAGGCATTTGATGGAAATACATATAAACCTTGTGGTATTATTAATAATGTGCATGTTGAACTAGGGGTAAAACAATGAATATTGATGTTGAGGTTGTTGACGGACCCCTTGACTACAATATTCTACTTGGAAGTCTATGGGTAAATGCAATGACTGCAATTGTTTCTACATATTTTAGAATGATTTCCTTTCCACATAAAGGTATTATCACAGTAATTAATCAACTATCCTTATTTTCCTCCACTTCGCAGGTAACTGGAAGTGTTCTGTTCATTCACATACCCCAACTAGAACTTTAGGAAATTGGTGTAGGACTCTTAAAGGATTACACTTTAATGGGAACCTTTGCATTACCGCTGCCTGCGACGTCGGAAAAAATTGCAAGTATAGAGACCTGCTACATGATCTCTTCCACTCTATCTAGCTTAAGGAGGAGTAAGGGTGACTATGAAATTACTACGTTGGATGAGTTTATGCCTCCCAACCCTATTGAGTTGGCATAGCAATCAATATATTTGGCTTGGGCAGAAAATCCAAAATCAACATCACTGAGTGTTTGGGTTGATCATTCCTTAGATTTTGGTACTCCCTCTGATCCTTTTTCCTCAATGTTATTGACATATGAGAATATTTTGGAAGCCATAATGTTAGAAGGAAAACCATGGGAAGACTATCACCATCATGCCCATCTTCCTCGTTATGAAGAAAAATATCTTAGTGAACTATATCACCCATCCATCAAAATTTCTTTTCAAGTTCTTTACCCATTAATGCAATCGATTCCGAGAAAAATATGTCAAATATTGAAGAAACCATTTCTATCAATATTTTTACCAAACCTGGAATTGTAGAAAATATTCATGTCCGTGTATCTTGTTCTCCATTAGAACTTGAATCTTATCGCTCTCTATTTTGTGAATTCCGTGATATATTTTTTTGGTCTTATGAGAAAATGCTAGGCATAGATACTAGTATTGTTGAACACACTATTAATATGTATCCTGATGTCAAATTGGTTCGTCAATGGCTTTGTCCTGTTCATCCAAACAAAGCTGCTGCCATCAAAGAAAAATTTGAAAAACTTTTGCGCGCTGGTTTCATAAACCCTGTTCTGCTTACTGAGTGGGTTTCCAATATCGTTACTGTCATGAAAAAACAAGGAACCATTAGAGTGTGTGTTGATTATCGAGATGTAAATCTTGCTTTTCCAAAAGACAATTATCTTACTCCCTTGATCAACCAGATTATTGATGATTTTGCTGGATGTGAAATCTTTTCATTCATGGATGGATTTTCCGACTACAATCAAATCAATATCAGTGTAGAGAATCAACATAAGACAACATTCATCTGTCCCTGGGGCACATTTTCTTATAGGAAACTATCGTTTGGTTTAAGAAAAAGCTAGGGAAACTTTTCAAAGAGAAATGGACTATTCTCTCAATGACATCAAACACATTGTTCAACTGTATCTAGATGATTTACAATGCACTTACAAAATCATACTGATCACTCGATGCACTTGAAAGCCATTTTATTACGCTGCTGAAACTACTCCTCCATCCACATAAATGTGTGTTTTGTGTTGGTTCTGGTTATTTTCTTGGATTTGTAGTCTCAAAAGAAGGAATTCGAATCAACCCATTGAAGGTTCAGGCCATTCTTGATTTTCCTATGCCATCAAACTTAATTTAGATACAAAAACTTGAAGGAAAGGATAACTTCCTAAGAAGGTTCATTCCAAACTATGCTTAAATGGCTAAAGGATTTACTCAATTACTTAAAAAAGTGGTTCCCTTCCATTGGGACCAAGTTGCGTAAGCTTCTTTTGATGTTGTCAGGGATACTCTTGTCTGAGCTTCATTAATGTATCCCCCTAATTATGAAAATTATTGTTTCCTATATATTTTCGTGGCTGAAACGACCATTTCTATGGTATTGGTCTAAGTAGAAAATGGAATTGAACATCCGATATATTATTTGAGTCGTAATCTCAATGATACAGAAGTTAAGTGTTCATACGTAGAAAATCTTGCCTTGACAGCTGTTCAAGCTATCCAAATATTTTGCCATTATATCCTACTCTAAAAAACCACTATCATTTTGGATTGCAACCCCATGACTTATATCTTATCACTTCAATTTTTTTTTGGGGGGGGGGATATTCGAAATGGATTGTCATTTTGCAGGAATTTGATTTGGAATTCATCAAATCCAAGTCAAATAAGTCTTTAGTTTTGGTTGAGCTTCTCTGTAACCTTCCCTCTGATAGTAATGCAACTATGTTGAAACCTTCAATTCCCGATGATTCTCTATTTCTGATCTGATCATCTGATCCTTCATATGGGATTTCATCATTTATCTCCAAACTCAAAATTTTCGACCTGATACCTCTTGCTCTGAACAACGACGTATTCGATACCAAGCCAAACATTATATAATCATTAGTGATACAATCTATTTTCATGCTATCGATACCATTCTAAGGAGGTGCCTCACTCATGACGAGGCCGAAAATGTGTTAAATGATTGTCATGTTGGGGCTTATTATGGACATTTATCAGCTTATGCTACCGCCCAGTACATAATCTGCACCAGTTACTTTTGGCCTACTATTTTTCGAGACTGCATCTTTCAGTTAGAATTTGTCATGCATGCCATATTTTTTATCGTAAATCCGCAAACCGCTAGCACCAATGCATCCTGTTATCTCTATGGGACCATTTTCAAAATGGGGTATTGACTTCATGACCTGTAACCCTCGTTTGTCTGAGAGGCACGGTTATATTTGTACTACATTTGACTATTTTACCAAATGGGCCAAAGTGATGCCTACATTCAACAACACAGGACAAACAACTACATTGTTTTTCTTTAATCATGTTATTGCATGGTTTGGGGTCCCACAGGCTATAGTTACATATCATGGGAAGCATTTTCACAATCACATGATGGCTAAATTGACTTCCAAGTTAGGATTTTCACATGATAATTCTACTCCTTATTATCCACAATCAAATGTACAAGGTGAAGCTATCAACAAAATTTTTAAATGTATTCTTCAATGAATGATAGGAGTTCGTAAAAGAAATTGGCATTTTATCGTATAATCTGCCTTGTGAGTGTATCTAACCTTGATAAGAAATGCAACTATATTTACTCCTTTTCAATTGGCGTATGGTCTGGAAGCTATCTTACCATTCGAACGTGTAATACCCTCGTTAAAACTCGCAATCAACTTGTTACCTAACACCTTAGAAGAAGAAGTGTGTCTCCTTAACCTCATCCATATTGATGAAATGTGTCATGAAGCCCAATTGGCCAACAAAGCGCATAAGAGATGTATAAAGGCACAATATGACACAAATGTCGAGCCTTGGATTTTATCAGAGGTCAACTTGGTCCTTCTTTACGATCAAGAAGTTGATGTAATAGGTACAAGAAAGTTTGAGCCATTATGGCATGGCCCCTATATTGTCAAAAGAGTTCTTTCTAAGGGCGCCTATGAGTTGGTTGATTACGATAGAATTTCATTGGCACAACCTAGAAATGGGTTGTATTTGAAATGTTATTATGCTTAATCATGAGCGCAGTAAATTTTTAAATTATATTGTATATATATGTTGTTGATTTGCATTCACTATCTTAATTTTTTTTTAGAGTTTTCTTAACATTAGTAATCCACTTTACATTTCATCGCAGATGTCTGAATCTTCGGAACCCTTTTTTGGATATGGTGATGGTGCTAGTCGTAGTACGTAGAATCTATCCTCGATAGCGTAGGCCATTTTTTCTTCGAACGACGAGTTAGTGAGTTTTCAAGGAATTTGTATTGGTAGATCGACAAACAATGTCGTTGAGTATAGTGCATTGATAGAAATTTTCTCGGATGCCATTTCATTTGGTATTAATCGTATCATCATAAGGTTAGGCTCACAACTTATGGTATCACAACTTACTAGTGTTTATACTGTTAGAAATCCAACATTGCATCGATTGTTCCTTAGAGTTCGACTTTTGGAAAGACACTTTGATTTTATTCAATATCAACACATTTCCAGAAATTTGAACACATTGAATGCTTCATTAGCTAATCAAGTTTTAGACATAAATTTGCAACATATGTAAAGAAATTATTCACATCATTTAATAGGATTACACAATAAACATAGGAAAACACTAAAATCATATGGATACATAGTTATAGGTTTTTAAAAAATTTGTGCCCAAGACACATTGGTCATATGACCTCAAAATGTATGCAAAATGTCATAAGTAGACTAGTGGTGCTTGTGGTAACATGCTATAGATCTAGCTATCCTATGAAGTAGCCGCATCCAACAATTACGAACCCTAATAGTGTGTCATTGCAGTTTCATGGGTAGCTCTTCGTTCCGGCAATCCAGAATCCTGAAGGTCAAACCCTCTATGTGTCGCTGAAGCTCAGCCAGAGTCTCATCCATATCAAGATCTTGAAGGACTGCTCTCCCGACATCCCTTTCTACTGGCATATCTACTTCGTGCTCCAGTTCCACTACTGGTTGAACATGACCAACATCTACATTACATCAAACATTTAGTTTAGTCTTGGGAAAACATCAAAATACAAAAAAATTGTATAAACCCTAGGAAAATTAAAAACATGGTCAAAACATTATTACCTATTGCATCCCACTAAGCACCTTCTAGTAATGCTAAATTTGGATCTCCTCGTAAATCAACACTTGCGTATGCATACTCATCGATGACGACAATTTGTTGCCGAAACTAGGAGAAGAACACAGTCGACAACACAATGGTAGATTGGCCTTCATGCCTACCCATGAGTTCCACCAATCTTTGCATCTGCGGATCTCTAGGATTAGACACATCTAGTGTCACATGTTGTGGCTGCATCAATGGATTCCATTCCAAGGTGAAGGATATAAGGATAGAACCATAACTGAAATTATTCTTCCTTCCTCCCTTAGCTTTATTCAATTATTCCTTTATATCAGAAAGAATAGATTCATACCAGTTGAATACTATTGGCTCCATACACTCTAGCGTGTACTGCATATAAGATCTATTCACTACATGTAGTGTAACAGTTCCAAAAAGTTTCACAATTGTGAAAAGGATAGTTTTCAATGGAAAATCTATAACATCTCGGATGTTTATCTTTCCATCTTTGCTCAGCTCTGCCCCTGGATAACAATGTTGCAAAACATAATCTCTCATTGTCTGTCCTCCAATAATAGACCCTGAGAGCAAAAATATTTTTGGGTAGAATTTACCCTAGGGGCCTTAAAACCCTGAAAATTTGCAGAAATTGGAAATTAAATGAATACTAAAGGAAAGAGGAGGTTTATATCACTAAATTGGATCAAAATACAATGAAAACCATCCACAGAAACTATCACAATCAGCAGCTGATGTTCGGGGGAAAAATCAGGTTCAGAGCTCCAAAAATGCAAATGGTAACTATGGAATGGTAAAAATGAATAGTGAAACTACTTTTAATAGTCATTTAATTATTTGCAAATTGAATTTATTGCTATGAATATATTTTTATTATTTTTTTTATCATGAAACAGGTATTTTTAATCTATTTGGTGTTGCGCTAAAATAGGCCTTACAACTGACGAACATATTAGTCGTGCAGATTTATTTCAAGAATGATTTGACCACAAAGCATAATTTTTATCCTTATTTTTCGAGCTTTGTTAAAAATGAAAAATGATTTGAAGCACACTTTTATCTCTTTTTCGAGCTTCAATAACAGCGAAAAAGGAACCCCCGGAGTCTTCTTTCAACTCTTTTCAAACTCTAATAATGTGAAAATATTGTTGAGCACTTTTCTTTTCAAGCTCGTAAAAGTAAATGAATTGATATCTACTCAGTATAAGTTTAAACCTTTTCCGTACTGAGATAGATTATTTACGAAAAAGGAATACCTTGGTTAAACATGACCAAAGAGGTTCTCTCAGATACTATTTTACACCTTTTCGGATCTGAGTGAAAAATTTACGAAAAACTACTTATAGAGTTTCTTTCGTCGTCTTTTTCAAACTCTCTAAATACGAAAAAGGACTAGCATATCACTATCATTAAGCTCATTAAAACATAAAATAGTGATGGGCTTGTTGATCATGGCAAGAATTGATATTCACTCATCACTAAACTCATTAATTTATTAAATAGCGATACTTTATTCACCCAAAGGGTTGAATTATAGATCAATAAAATGTTATCCTCCTCAATATTGTTAAAAAATAAAGAGGTACTGGTCGAAAAATGACTGGGGAAAATTTGGGAAAAGTGAGAAAAATTCTTTATGTTAGCAAGTCGCTCTTGAAAATGACACTTCCTTCACTCCATGTTCGTGACTGTTTGGGTTGGGTAATCATCTTGGCGGTTCATTCATACCTATGGTTCATCATACCTTCATTTCAGTTTTGGGTCAATGCTGCCAACTCATTTCAGTGTCACTGATATGTTCAAGAGAAGTCATCCAGTTAATAGCTCATCCTTTTGCAATACTCATAAACCTTCATTCCCATGACCTTCATCCCTAAACATTGTTATATCAAGTCATACTCTTGTCTTTAAAATTAGTAACTCTCGTTTCGTAATAAGGTGGCTTCCTATCCATGTCAAATCATTATCCAGGAATTTCACTTAGAAACATCAGATTCCAATACCATGAGGCTTGTTATAGTATCGAAAAGATCCTCGCTTCCAGAATTTTGACCGAAAGATTTTTTTTGGTGTTCAACATAAAATAATCTATCCATGCCTTACGAAATGTACTATAGTACCTTGACGGCCATTGACATCAATGGTGGTTCTCTCGTGTTTGTTAACAACTCAAATAATTGGTTGGTAATCAAATGATTTCTTTCAATGTTCAACGACGAATCATATATTCGCATGGCTAGATTTGTACCCAAATGATCAAGTGATCGAGATAAGAAGACCTTGGATCTAGTTTTAGTCATCCAAGCTACAATTTCAAGATTTTTGTACACATCATCTATACGGTGACCTTACATACAGATCGTCATTCGAACATGGGCCTATATCTGTAGGCATGTCTGTATTGGGCAACATTCCAATGTAGACGACTTTCTGAATTATGTACATGCTATTATATTGTTTATGTGTTGGAAATGGGAATTCCTACCCTTAGGAATTATGATCAAGAGGATATACCATGATGTAATGTATTGTAATATTGATGCAGGTCGCCACTCCGCTTCATCTCCAGCCCATCACAGTGTAAAGCATACCAATCAAAATATTGTTATTATTATTTTGACTTCATGATTTAGGGGGAAATTGTTATAGGTCAATTTGGGCTTCATTCCCAATGATTTGGTTAACTAGACATCATCTCCAGGACCAATGTATAGGGTCTATTATCCCTTAACATTTCAGTTGCTACATTCCCTAAGGGAAAGAATAAGAAAAATCAATCAAAGACTTTCATCTGCAAAGGTTTAAAAAGTTTGAAGTTTATAATATATCATATGAGAGCTCACCAACGCTACCTCTAAAGGGACTAAGTATGTTTCATATTCAGGTAGCCCTATTCAAGGCTACTCTTCAAAGCACTTCCCAGCATTCATGGGTGCGTTGGTCACATTGGGAGTGAAATTCCCATTGTTTCGGAATCTCCACTTGGCCAGTGCCTTCTAGAAGAGTTCACATGTGTCAAACTTCGAATCCATGTGTCCATTTGACATCTACAAGATTTGGAACATGTCTTTCCTATTATTGGAAAGTCATTGATTGTGAAAATACCTCAACTCCTCTATAAATTGAGCATAGATCTTAGTGTTTGATAAGGAAGAATTTGTGTAGAGAAATGTTGGTGGAATTTCCATTCAGGAGATTGATTTGAGTGATAGATTTCTGGAGACATCTACACTGTGATGAGGCTGGGATGCTGTTGGATATGGTGACACTAAATCAATCACTGGGTTGTAACCTCCCCTTTTATCATCGATAAATATTACAGCTTATTTTTCCCTATATGCATCTTTATAAGCTTTTATTTTCAATATCATGATTTCTTAGTTGATGTATTTGGTTTATGCATTATTGATTTAGCTAAATAACTTGAATAGACATTTGTATTATTGCTATCTCTTATTGTTTAGTGTTCATTCTTGCAGGAAATATTCTGCACAACCGACTAGAATTTGAAGCTACAGCAAAAGCGACAGAAGGAAACTTTGGAAGCGTTTGGATCCCAAGTAGGTTTTTTATTTCATTCCGTGTGACTGTTTACAGTTAGGAAAGATAGTTGTAAAGTCTTTGACCTATTGTTCTATATTAGCACCTGTCTAGGGAAGAATGACTTATCCGTAATTCATAATTCCACATAACACCATGGTATTGACCCATGGTATCCACCTATGGTATATACCCATGGTATTGTAACTCAAAAAAAGGCTATAAATAAAAAACCTCACTTTGTAAAAGGAAATATTCTCCACCACAATGTAGCTTCTATAGTTATTGTCTGTTTTTAATAAAACATTTCTTTGTGGTTTTATTTACTGTGTTTTGTCTCATTTTTTTCTGGCATTCTAGTTTTTCCTCCCCCCAATATCCAGATCAGAGGTATCAGATTTAGGTTATGAATCCATGGGAATGACGGTTTTAATAATATTTCAATTTCAGCATTTTGCATCCATCTTTAGCAAAATATATGCAAGTTCTACAACCTCCACGTAGCACTTTCTTGGGCAAAGTGGGAAGGATTTGTAGAAATTTCATACAAATTATGTGTTTCCTAGATTCTCATGATATAAAAATTATATGCCATTGTTAAATACAAAATCGCTTCTACAAAATCTTTTCAGAATTTGAACAACAATCGCCAATCACAATATCATGAAGAAAGATCAATGGCACATAACACAGATATTTTTACTGGGAAATCATAAAGATAAAAAAATCACTATATTTTATTATTTATATATCATGAATCATGAAACAATTACATACAAAGCTCCAATCCAAGAGCTCTAAGTACAATAGCTAATTTTCTCACACTGTCATACAAAAATTGGCAAGTTCTTTAGCCAATTTACTGCCTCCATACAACCTGCCTCTACTGCGCAATCCTAGCTTATATAAATCCCTGAATGAATGGAATCCTTCTTGCCTTGACTTCGTAATCCTCATGTGCACATCCAATGTGTGTGTGGTCACATGTGTGCAACCACTAATGTCACAACTGATGGTCAAATTGTCCCTTTCACTTACATCTCCACTGGGTCTCCACTGGATCTGACATGCATGTAGTTAACAGTAGTAAATATTCAGTTGCATGTGAGGCCACTAATTGTGAATTAATTAATAGTTAATTAAATTTATCTCTCACTAGTGTACCTTCAGGTACAACTAGCACAACTGAGTTTAACTCACTTAACTGAGTTAAACTACTTTACAACTTTTATAACTACACTTCCAAATTTGTTAGAACTTCAAATCACTCAGTTACAACTAATTCCACTTGCATGTCCCACCAACCAACCACTCAAATAAAAATTCCTATAGCTAAATGATTTACTATTTCAGTTAACTATTTCCAAGTGCTCATTGAAAATATATTATTGTTTATTTTCCAACTAATATTAAGGGATAATAATAGCTAGCATGCATCTATAAATCGACATGCAATCTATAAATAGAACTTTCACATTTATACATAAAGAGACCTCATCTATAAATAGAATTTTCCCATGAATATATCAATTGACATCCACTTAAAAATACCCTAAAGCTCCATCCTAGTGTAGGTGCATAATTTTCACTAGGATCTTCTTGTTGAATCTCAATAGAATTTATTTTATTTTATTTTTTTCTTTTTTTTACAGAAATTTTTTGGGTGGTGAATTTGTAGAGCAGACCTGAAAAATGTTGGTGAAAATTTTTCAGAAAAAAATAGAATATTTTGATTCCTTGTGAAAAAATAGCCAATTTCAAAAAACAAATCAGTCAAATCCGAGTCTGCCTGAGGGAGATATCATTGATTTAACATCAGCAGTGTTACATAAATTTTTTTGATGGAAATTCATGGGTGGCGGATCTCCTATCATTTTTTGTAGTTTTTAGTGAAAAATTTTAGAGAAATTATTATATATCTAAGCTCCACTTGAAAAATCACCCAATTAAAAAAAAAAATTTGGTCAAATCAGACTACAGAAGAGGGAGTTATCGCTGATTTAAAATCATCTATTTTTTTTTAGAATTTTTTTTGACAACAGGACAGTTGCACCGCGAATCTGAGTTCTAGAGTCTCTAGATAGAAATTTGAAACACATGGGAAGATTTATAATGATCATTCTATTTCCAAAAATATGTTATAGTAAATATTCTGAGTTATATTGACTGAGTTATGCCCATTTTAAATCTGGAGCAGCATTCAGAGCGGTTCCCTTTGGAAATGTTCCCTCCCAGCCTGTTTTACTAGGGACTTGCTTCAAATTCATCAGTTTCAACATAGTAGCATCTGACTTGGGCTATTTGGAGATATACCCTCCCACCCCAGGCTATGTAGGCACTTGCTACTTCCTCAACAATCAACATCATTGTTATGGGTCAACCGCAGAAAATCATCATCGTTGAATTCCATTTGCTAGGTTTCACACTATTAGTATCACAGTAGGTCACAAGCATTACAAGGCATCTCTATCACTGTATCTTCTTTTTAATGTTTCTAGTCATCCACAAACCCACACTTCATTGAAGTCCATTTTCTAGGTTGCACAATGTTAGCATCAGGGTTGGTCACAAGCATTATAGGGTATCTCTATTATGGGATCTTCTTCTGTCATGGTTATGGGTCATTCAGAAACCCACACTTCATTGAAATCCATTTTCTAGGCCACACACTCTCAGTATCATAGTTGGTCACAAGCATACAAGGTATTTCTATCCTCCGATCTTCATTCATAACAGTTATGGGTTAGCCACATAAAACCCTTCTCTTCAATGGATATTCATATTCAACAAGGGCTTTGCTAGAAGGAACTTCACGCAATGGAGACCATTGCTTCTTAAGTAGGGAGGAATGATCTGACTGAAAAGTGGCCTACACCCATGGTATGTTGAGATTTTGGGGTTTTTGGGTAGCATTGGATGTGCTCTAGCTCCCAACATTTGTGGAGGATATGGAGTACATGATATCTCCAAGACCGAGAAAGAATTTAGAATAATTCCATCTACTTTATGTTTTATTTAAATAATTAATATTGTTAATTAAGGACCCTAAGTCTAACTCAGGAAAATTAGAAGATTAAAGTGAATTAAATTAAACATGTGATGAGAATGAATTAAGTGACGTGGATAAGATTCTTCTAATCTTAGCTATTTATTAGATATTAGATCACGACCGTTGATGTTTCAATGAGAAAATTATAATATAAGGGCTTGGGGTTAGTTGGAGAACACACACACTAGCAGAGCACTGAAGCTAAGCTAAGATTCTAGGGTGTGGTTTGCTAATAATTTCAAAAATGTTTCAACTATAGTGAGGGACAGTATTGGTGAGGGGGATGGTCTAGTCCCAGTCGAAGAGTACAATGAGGGCAAAGAAGGATCAATCCAGAGTAGCGTAGAGGCAGTAGCTATGTAGGCTATCCAAGAGCCGAGTAGGGGAAGCACATAGGCAGCATGAGCCAAGGAAAGATGAAACAGACCCAGTTAGGGCAGCACAGGGTAGCGTAACCCTAGCTAGGGTGACACAAGACCTTCTTGAGTAGTTCAGAGGCTGACATAGAGGGCTTTAGAGTAGTCTTAGGATTTTCGGAGGTAGGAAATGACTTGAGTTTTGTAAATCCCATTTGAGGGTGTGAATCAGTCAGATTTTTTTGTCTCTGAAATAGAGGTATTGTTGTTGTTTTTATTTCTTTTTCAGGTTAACAATTTTGGTCCTATATTTTTTGTACTTAGAATCTACATAATAATAAAAACCCTCCAGAAGCTAGCAGTTCTAGTTTTCCTTCATTAGGTTTCTCCGGGGATATTTTTCTAGAAAATCTTTATGTGTCACTCTGTCTTTGATATTTGTATTCAGTATTGATCTGTATGTGTAGGCTATTAACTATATTTACTTGAATGTTAATGTTGAACTTTTCTGATTAATAACTTGTGTAAGTAGGATAAGTAAATCAAGATTTAATAGTAGAGTTTTTGTTTAGTAAATTTAGAAATTTTCACATGGTATTCATCCATCCATGGTATTTATCTGCCTATAGTATTGTAAGTGACATCTATCCATGGTATTCATTCAACCTGGTATGTATCCAACCATGGTATTCATCCACACATGGAATTTACCCATGGTATTGTAAGTGGCATCTACCCATGGTATTGACCCATGGTATCCACCTATGGTATCTATCCATGGTATTGTAACTCAAAAAAAGACTATAAATAACAAGCCTCACTTTGTAAAAGGATATATTTTCCATCATAATTTAGCTTCTACAATTATTCTCTCTTTTCAATAAAACATTTCTTTATCATTTAATTTATTGTGTGTTCTCTGCTTTTTTTTGGCATTCTAATTTTGTAGACTTTTTTAGATCCATTTCAATTTTTTAGATCTTGGGGGCCTTCCCCCAAGATCTGGATCATCTTACCTAGAGACATTCTTTAGAGACTTGCTATTATGGAAGTAGCATATCAAGCTGCTATGTATTGCCAGGCTCGAAAATTAAGCAAATTGATAAAGAAAATTTGGCCTATATTTCCAATTAAATTTGGAGAAATAAACACCAGAGACAGGGGACATTTTTTCAAATAATAAAATGAGCTACACGATTTTTGGATTTATTCTTTAACCCATTAGGATTATTATACCCATGGAAACATTGGTAATATTTATAAAAAAATAAGCTATATGCAAATGTTCATTCATCAGGATCCTCGTTTAAATGAAGTTTTCATAGCCATTGACGATTCTAGTAGGCTTATGAAAGAGGAATACTTTTAGATGTTGAAGTAAGAGGAAAATTACAATAATTAAGGTGAAATATTTTTCAAGGATTCTTCTTGGAGAAAAGTATCCATGTCAATGTCTTTGTAGAAGAACTAATTTTTTTTAGTTATTTCAATTGAATTTTAAACATATTACTTTAGATCCTTCTTATATATATGAAGAAGATAAAGTAATTCAAAATTAAAAAACAACATATGTCTCTATTACAGGTGAAGAAGCAGTCACAAGGAAAGAAATAGAGAAATTCCAGCATATCACAAAAGATGTTACGGCTATAGAGGTTCACGAGAAAAAGAAAGAAGACCTAAAAATAATGAAGTCAGCAAAAAAGAAAATGGTACATGATCATGCGATAATTGTCATATATTCTCCCGAAGACACAGAGCAAAACTATCCAGAGAACATCACAGGTCAAGAAATGGATATTGGTGTAGAAAAAGATAAACAAATATATGATGATATTTTTTCTGAGAAGGATAAAGAGGCTCTGGAAAAACAAACTAAGATTGATAAATCTTCAGTCATTCATACATTTCCCAATACTTCTATGACACCTATTTCCACTAATATTCCTTGGGATTATTTTATGTTTAAGATAATTTCTAAATTAGAAACAATTTATGATATGTTTCCTTCTCTCACAGAATATTTATTTAATTCCCAAACCAAGTTAGTGGTTAGAAAAACCAATAAGAGAAAGTTTGATTCCTTAGAAACTATTACTGAATACAGTTGGCAGGCCTAGGGCAATGTTAAGGAGAATGCCAAAGAATACTCACAGTATTTGGGTGATTTAATAAATTATAATCAATATCATATCAATGAGTTTGCAACATCATATGAAGATAATTTACAAAGAATTAAAATATTGTAAAAACAATTGGAAAAAAACAAATTGTTTAATGATGACAATTGGAAAAGGTACTATGCTACTCTTGTCTAAGGTTTTGCAATAGAAATGGAAAATATTACGAGTCAATTCCAAATGGAATTGAATGAATTATAATCAAAACACTCTCAACACATCCATGATTTAAAGGAATCCCATGAGAATCAAACTTGCATATTTAAAGAGCATGTTGAAAGTAATATTGAATTAATGACCACAACTCTAAAAAAGTTGGATGATTCTCTTTAGTATCAACTCAATCAACATTAGGGAGAATTTCAAAGTGTATAAATGTTTAAGGAACAATAATTATAAATATGTTTAATTTTAAGAAAGGATCAATCCAAGTTTTATAAGTGCATAGATAAAATCCCAATATTTTATCAAGAAATTTTAAATCTTATTGAAAGGATGAATTCCTTAATAGAGGATGATAAATACATCAAAATCATATTTTCGTCCATCTTAGAATAGGAAAAGGAATTAAATTATAAATTAATTCCAAAAGTTTCTAAAAATTATAGAATAATGATGCATGCATCCTTAAGCCACAGGGAAACATAAGCTAAGGAATTCAGAGAATGGGAAAAAAATTCCCAAGGACAATGTTTATTAATATGAAAAAAGGGAATTGAATTTATTGAATAATTTTATCTTATAGGTTCAAAGCCATTAAAATAAGTCATTCCAAGGTAATTGAAGCATACATCAAAACAAATCATCATCAAAGTTCAAAAGGAAATAAGCAAGGCCAAATTTTGGACACAAAAAACTTTTCAAAAATTCATGTAGTTTCCTGTTGATGGGAAAATCTATCCGGCCAACAGCAGGGGATCTCCCCGGTAAAAGGTCCCAATTAGACCTTGAACCGTTTGGACTAGGGATCACATCTTGGGTGTGGGTCCGGCTACCATTGATTTTTCCTTTGCTTTGGGTCTCGCTTAAACTCTATAAAACAGTGGATACACACCTAATCAACTAATACAAGACATATGATTGATGCATTAAATGTACATGCAACACTATGAGTAGCGAGAGAAAATAATAAAGCATGAAGACCGAAGGAAGTGTTGTTAACAACACTTCATTAGGTTCACGCCTGTAAGTTGTTCTGACCACGAAGGAAACAGTTCCTCATGGCGAGAACACCCTTCACTTCCTAAAAGTTTTAAATGATAACACAAACGCATATAAACAAAGTCATCAACATTCGCTAGGAAAGTGAAATAAACTCAACCACCATTAACATACTCAGCAAACTATTATGTAATTGTGAACTGAATTAAAGGTACAGTTCCCTTAATCTAAAGATGTTCAGAAACTGAAAATGTAATACTCAACAGTGCTCATACATAAAACAACACCAGATCCACAAAGGGATTTTACAAAATGCTTGTATTCATCATTAAATGTATAATCTACTAGTAATACAATGTACTCAGCTTGAGTCCCAAGCCAAAGATCCTTTTCAAGCTCCCGACGAAAGTATTTATAGAGCAAAGCTTGCCCTCTGGGGTCCCTGACTTTTCAGCTTCCCGACGGTTGGGCTTCCTTGCGACCTAATCTTGGGCCATCTGCATTTGCATCTTTGCGACCTCGACAGATATGTGACCGCGACCTTGTAGTAAATTTGCGACTGCACGACCTAGGCAAGTTTCCAAAACCTTTTCTAGCTCTCACCATGAACACGCTTCAAAAGCTTTGGTGGGGAATGGGATGTGTGGGAGGCCAGCATGGCGCTGGTTATGAACGGTTTTACAATTGTGCGTATTGTACCCTTCTCCAGCAAAACACAACCCTTCCCTATTTATAAATGGTCGTATTTGACACTCTGCATCTCTTAATGATTTGGCTTCAATGTCTGTTCCTTCACCAATAATACGTAACAGTATCTACTTTGTACCTACAAAGTTGTGTCCAAGGCGTCTTGCTCCCTCTCGGGCAAGCATAATTACTTTAATGGCTTTTTCAGTAAAACGTTCAAACATAGCAACAACCATCCCTTACCTTGATTTTCCCTTTGCACTTGGATGATATATGGCAGTTGCAACTGCTGTATGGAAATCTTCCCAAGGACATGAAATATTGTCAAAGGATGTTAATCGTCATAAACCAAAATGTCTGCATGGGGAAAGTATGGGCACGTACATTTCCAGTCATCTTCACAGCTCAATTATAACAGTACGATAGTCATTATCACATTGCCATCATAGATCTGTTTATGAGGTCTGGCTCCATTTTTAAACATAGCTTTTGACCACTTGTCATATATCTGCTCCCAATACTTAATGATTTTCCGCTCCCTTGTTTGTGCGTAGCAGCACAATCATCGCTCATGCATGGCAGCATGCATTGGGTAGCACGTCCATGTAATGCGGCACATCAGTAGCTTTGACGGGGAATGGAACATGTGGACGATCATCATGGAGCCAATTATAGCATGAATTTTTGTTTTCTGATGGGGTCGCAGGGTCAGAGAATTCCTTGGGTTGCAGCTTCTCATGGGCAGATCATTCTGCGACCCTGCGACCTGGAAAACATGAGACCTTGGGTCGTTGGGTCGCAAAACCGGCTGAGTCGCAGCCTTGGGCAATGCTTAATCTCTGTGACCCTGTGACCTGTTCAATAATACCACGTGCCTACCATATACATTTTCTCCAATGATTGAGACTCTGGCTTGGAAACATTTTCGCAAATTTGTAACGTCTTCGAGATGCTCTGTGCCTTGTTTTCAATGTAAAGTTGATCGCATATATACCTGTTCTACGTGGATCAAAACTGCACCATCAAACCATTGGCATTCATTTGTAGTTCTGCTTCATATTTGAAATGTAAAATTGACCGCCGTAAAATGTTTAAACCTACATACTGCACTTGCATATAGTTTTGACCCATGTTATTACCATAACGTTGGATAGGTGTATACATATGTTTGCTCTAAACCTTTACCGTAAGTTGAAAACGCCTTCGAACCTTTTCTTTAAAAATAAGTTTTAATTAATATATCTGCTCAACATGTTTCACCGTAGGTCAAAACTCCACCATAGCAATATTCGAGCTCCATTGTAATGAGTTTTCGTAAAGTTCTAATCCGCCAATTCAATCGTAAAGTCGACCACCTTATATATTTGCCTCTAATGCTCTATTGTAAATTGAAACGTGCCATCGAATGTTTGACTTTATGTAACGCACCAAAGTCATCATAACATGTTACTATGGGTTTGTCACAACATCCCGCTCCATGCTTTAAACATAACTTTGAAAACTCCATCATAGAAATATTTGAGCTAAATTGCAATGGGTTTTCATATGGTTCTAATCTGTGTTCTTATATGGCTTTAAAACCATATGTTTGCATCTTGTCTTAATGTTTTCAAAATGTCACCTTGGTCCATCGAAAGTGCGACCACTTTGTAGCTTAGGTTTAACCAAGATTGCTTCCCTTCACTAATTTGCCGGACTTGTCAACACAACTCAAAATTATTGTCAGCTTAGAAGAATGGCCTTTTATAGGATTTGACGATCTCCAAAGACAAAATGTATTTCGCCATTGTCTGAATTTTGGTACAAAACTCAGACTCTCAAATGTACCTTGAACAACCAAAGACTTAAAACCGAGAGCTTCCTTCTATGTTTTCATGATGGGCCAAATTATTGCAGGCCACAAATTATTATGAACCTCAAATCCCCTCTTTCTACCCTGTCTGATCTATGTGCTTCTGGATCGACATCATGATGGCCAATAATATTGTAATTAAGATGAAATTTTCTATGGGCCCTTTGCATAATGACCCCCTCAACTTTGTTTAATACTTATTGCCAAAACATGATGCAAATGACCAACGTGATGAGCATGCTATAATGCCTGCTTGTCCACTTGTGGATTCCAGTGCATTGGCCTTTCTGATGTCACTTGGTTCTGGCAGTGTTGATGCTTCGCTACCAAAGCTTTGCACAGCTGCAAAACACTCTTCTGCTCTTATTGATCCAACAAGAAGCTCATGAGAATACCTTCGCAACTCTAATTAATCCTGGGGAATGCTTTTCGCCTCCTTCAAATGGCTCTGGCTCCACACCATTGAAAAAGATAAGAATGGTTACATGTATTTCGCAGTTGCACCACAATATTTTGTAAAGATTAATTCCGAGTGCCTAAACCATTTGTTTGAACCTAGACAACTCTTGATGCAATACAGATACATAAATTTTCTTTTGAAGTGGGACCAATTGGGCCAGTACTGTAACCCCAGACAGTGGTGGCAATGTAAGAGTTCCATTCTTGACAAGTAAAGATTTTGTACGCTGAAGCATGAATGCATGCACAATATATCTTAGCAGCTTGAATTTTTCACTACATCCAGAGGTATTGTCACCTTGAGTCGCAACTTTAATGGACACAACACCAAAAGAGCCACGGGCATTTCCGTTGATCTTTCAAGTAAGCCAACAAGCTTATAGCCTGCAATGTGTTCCCAAGTCCCATTGTGACTGCAAGTTCCCTTGACTGGCATGGTCTTATTTCCTGTGTACATGTGATAGATGTCCTCCACTTCTCATGTTTCAGCTCGTACTACTCTTATCCTTCTTGTCGGTGTGGTGATGACATTTATGAGTATATTACCCATGGGATCGACCTGTATGGAACATCACAACAACAAAATTACTCTTCGATAATGGTGGCCCTAGATAAATCATATAAGACTAACGAGCCTAAGAGAAGTATTCAAACAACATGCTAAATGACCAATGGTGAGAGGGCGGCTAAAGTACATCCTTAATGCATAGAAAAGTTCTTATTCAAGTGTATGCTGAACAATCCCTCCCACACATGGCGTGATTGCAGCTACATCATCCGATCATGATGGTGAGAAATCTCATGCGGGGTTGGGGATAGGTTGTTGGGATGTCACTAACTACAAGTTCGGTGAAAGACCTTAACGACTAAATGAGTAGAGGGGGACCCGAAATTTTAAATATACCCAAAATTTTTGGTGGTGTTGTAGCGGCTACAACAAATGGCGAACCACTGGTACAATCCAGCATCTCTGTCAATATCACAACAAAAGTCTAAGCCAAGATAGTAATGCAAGGGGATATTGAACAAGTTCTACGGGGACCCTTTGAATTACTCTGGCCCTTTACAGGTATGCCTAATCCTTGTGCCTCAGCTAGGTCTCACTAACCAGAAACACATCAAAGAGAAATCTCATAGACGCCCGTAGCTTGTTGATGATGTGAAGAGCAAGGCAGCAGGTTTATTATTTTCAGGATTTTTTAAAGTAAGTTCCTGGTGTCACTCTGCTTCCAGCAGGCCTGGACAGTACCCCGGCGGAGTCACTTCAAGAAATCACAAACGTTGCTCCACTGCCAGTGAGCCTGGTCAGTACCCCGGCAGAGTCGTTGCATTACCTCTCTGTGCAGGAAGCCTTTCTTGATCCTTTACCCTTATTTGTTTCATGTGCTTGTAGCACTTATTTTCATGTGCTCGTGGCACTTATTTTTCATGGGCGGATGAGGGATCCCGACTTATTTTACGAGCAAGATAGGTTGTTTCTTGTTTTACAGAAACTGAAAGATATCCTGATTTGGGTTTTCCCTTGTGCCAAACCTTCACATCCCATTTACCACAATAGGCAAAGCGTGCAAAACAGATCATTTTAAGGTGTCCAAGATGATGCTGGGCACAAGGCTTAGGCTACAGGTATGGGCCATTCAAACTCATTAGGTCTCCCTCAAACAACTGGCTCATATCTCCTAGGCTAAATAATTTTAGACTCATAGGCATCTTGCTGAGAATGTGACTTCGATGACTTGACCTGAGAGAAAGCTACCTCTTGAGATAGCCACCACAACCTCACGCAAAATTGGGTTACTGTTTCAACCATTAGGGCAGAAAAAGTCTGCAAGGTGGTAGGGTTTCAATGAGGGCTCATGTGATGATAGGTGATATGTGGAATATTTTCAAACCTATATCAAAAATCGTTGGAAATGACATGAGGAAGACAGTGTACGACGCAATGTGATAGGCGAGGCTCGAGATGCAATGCAACACCATGTGCGAGAATGATCAACCAGTTGTAGGTGGAAAAGGAGCGCAATACAAGCAGTGATTATTTATGCAGCAACCAGCAACTAAAAAAAAAGGAAATGAGTGGAAAATACTTGTAACATGATGATGCCTAAGATATTAATCATAACAAAAATAGCGAACACACTTTTGAATCATAAAGTAAAAATTTGGCAAGTAACCTAATTAACAACTTTGACCTAACAAATTTTTATTAACAGGTCCTAACTAGCCTACACCTAAAACCCTAGTTTAACCAATGATGCGGTCAGGTTATGTAAAATCAACTTTCCAGTGCAGCCACCGCATTAGTTCCTGACCTGCAAGAATGACAATGTTCGCAATCATAGCCGGCATACCAAATGGTGCACCAACAGCAAAGACTTACCTGAAGAGTATGTGCAACAACAAGAAGATCATGGATACATACCAAAGAACATGCCAGCATAGATTGTGCAAGATGAATCCCACTCTCAACCTGATACACAACAATATGTTCTTGAAACTCGACATTTATAAATGAAAAACATCCATTCATATAGAAATCTAGGTCTGATGAGCGCTGGGTAAGCCATTGCCTATTTGCAGGTACATCCACCGGATAGGATCCATCGAACCAAACGGAAACCTCATCATGGTGTGGGGGCTGATCAGTTTTATGGAATGGAAGCAACAAGCATGTGTCAGGCGAATCATAGATGCTTGCACATTCAAGTGTAGAAACTCTAGTTTTGAAAACCCTAGTTTGGGGTTGCTCCTGGGTTTGGTCAAGGGTATGAGGATCAAATTCCGGACCTTCGAGTGGGGGGTTGTCCAAATTTGATGGTTCAGCGAGATAAATAGGCAAGTGGATGTGAACATGGATTGTGGTGGATTGCGAAATGTCAGTGGGCTTTGTATCGATTCGTTCAAATGTTTGCACACTGATAGATTGATAAATCGATGTATTTGATTCTCTATATTCACTAGGGTGGGGTGAACTCGACATGGTTATGCTGGGAGGAGCATGGTACTTAGCGATCATCATTTTAGAAACAGTCGGCGGAAGCTGAAATGCTTTGACTTTCTGATGGGTACTTGAATCTTCCCAAAGAAACTCATCGAATTCTGGTGTCTTCGTGTTGTCGGAAAAGAGACGCGAGTGATAGTCCTCAGCGGTATGATTGAGTATGTTTTCAGATAAGCAAGGATCACTGTAACCATTGATTTTATTAAGTTGGGTACTTGGCATGTTGGGCTCCCAGGGAGTTATTGACTGGGATGGATCAATAAAGAGGACATCTTGAGGTTGCCCATACAAGAAATCGCTCCTATGGCTATCTAAATATTCTGAGTGAGATAGATCAGATTTAAAAGATTCATCGATTTTGGACTGTGATTGCAAAGCACCATCTGCGCGCTTATGAATGTTTCCAATACCAGTATAAGGAAATTTTGAATGTCTTGAAGAAATTACTCGTGTGGCGGGATCGAGAAATAGACCGGGGAATAATGAACGAACAGATTGAGTCGTAGGGGTGTTAACCATACAAGGCTTCTCAACATGTGCATCCATGTCATTCTGAGAAAACAATGATCTGGCAGGCCCTGTAAGGGAAACAATTGCATTCGGGATAGGAGTCAATTCATAATCTATATGTGAATCAGATTTAGGACTGTGTCCAGGGAGAGATCGAGTGGGCTCGAGGTAGGTTTCATGAACCGAGAGGGATAATGAGCCACTGGGGTTTTCAAGCTCTGATTCAACATGGTGTGTGAAAGATTTAGAGGTAGTGCAGTAGGCTTTATCCTCTTGCCAGTGTCTATCCTTGCTTAGTACTTTCGAGGTCACAACTCCACTACCTGAAAACTCAGGAGGAGGGGTGAGAATATCACAAATAGCAACACTCTCCTTGGAGGCCTGAATGTGGTCTAGACTCGGGGAGATGGACAACGAAGCATTAGGGACAAAATATGAACAACTGGTAACTTGCGGGTCATCATAGGGAACACTAGGATCTAACTGAAATTTTTCAAGGGGAACGAGAATCACATACTTGAACTGTTCACTTAAACATTTCCAATCGACATCCCTTTCAGGGAACTAAAAAAATAAATGAACAAATCTGATAGAGAATTCATCTGGGGATTCCTGAGGTTCCATTCTGATGTCATTTATCTTTATAAATACACTTTGACAATCGTACTTGTGAAAAGCTTGTCGCAATTCACTGGGGAGTTGTTCAAACGAATGGATGGAAGCTTTCGGTAATGTGCGGCACCATTGCTTAGTGTGACCTTTGAGGGTGAGGAAGAAAATAAAACATATCAAACCTTCATTTTCAATTTCGTAGCACTCACCAAAGTCATAGAAATATAAAAGGTGTTGGGTAATGGAAACCCCATTTTCACCATCAAATTTTAACTGGGACAAGTGATACATAAGTTCATCGGGGATGAAGTATCGAGGCTCATAAAACTCCGAAAAACATCTCGGGAGAATGATTTGGGAACGAGCCATTACATATATGAGATTAACTGCAGGCTCTCAGGGTTCATGTTGTCATCTGGCCCTCCTTCTAGCACCAATTATGTTGACAGAAAAATCTATCCGGCCAACAATAGGGGATCTCCCCGGTAAAGGTCCCAATTAGACCTTGAACCGTTTGGACTAGGGATCCCATCCGGGGTGTGGGTCCGGCTACCACTGATTTTTCCTTTGCTTTGGATCTCACTTAAACTCTATAAAATAGTGGATACACACCTAATCAACTGATACAAGACATATGATTGATGCATTAAATGTACATGCAACACTATGAGTAGAAAGAGAAAATAATAAAGCATGAAGACCGAAGGAAGTGTTGTTAACAACACTTCATTAGGTTCACGCTTGTAAGTTGTTATAACCACAAAGGAAACAGTTCCTCATGGAAAGAACACCCTTCACTTCCTAAAAGTTTTAAATGATAACACAAACGCAGATAAACAAAGTCATCAACATTCGCTATGAAAGTGAAATAAACTCAACCACCATTAACATACTTAGCAAACTATTATGTAACTGTGAACTGAATTAAAGATACAGCTCCCTTAATCTAAAGATGTTCAGAAACTAAAAATTTAATACTCAACAGTGCTCATACATAAAACAACACCAGATCTACAAAGGGATTTTTCCAAAATGCTTGTATTCATCATTAAATGTATAATCTACTGGTAATAGAATGTACTCAGCTCAAGTCCCAAACCAAAGATCTGTAACAAGTTCCCGAAGGAAGTACTTATAGAGAAAATCTTGCCCTCTGGGGTCCCTAACTTTTCAATTTCCCGACGGTTGGGCTTCCTTGCGACCTAATCTTGGGCCATCCGCACCCTGCGACCTCAGCAGATATGCGACCCGCGACCTTGGTAAATTTGCGACCTGCGACCTAGGAAAATTTGCGACCTGCGACCTTAGAAAGTTTGCGACACCTTATTTGGGTCGGCCCCGGGTACGTCATCGAGCTTTGACAGGGAATGTGACTTAGCGACCTGGCGACGACTGCGACTGGCGACCTTTGGGGATTTTTGACCTTGGGCAGATATGCGACTTGTTTTGAGAAGGTCCCCTTGTTTGCTGAGGAAAACTATGGCTCTTCGTGCAAACTGGAAGGTTTTTCCTGTAATAAAATAACATAGGTCACATATCTCCATGATTCAAATAATAATAATGCTAAAATCATTTTAATTAGTTTTCCAAAAACAATAAATTTAGACCCCTGTGTGGTCAACTACTGAATCGTCGGAGAGAATGGCTAGGGTAAGCTTTCTTTGTGCCCTTTCTCTATCAGGATCATAATCTTTCCCATGCACAAGGTTTTCTTCAAGTCTCGGATTAAATTACTTGATAGGCATGGGCTTCTTCATTCACATTCTCAGTGGTCTCCGAAAGTCTTCATGCTCATCGATTTTCCCATTCATGGAAGAGCAATAATTTCCATCTTCGATTGGAGAGTGATAGATCATGCGCCAATGTAGTGAAACTGTCGTGGAGAAACCTTATGGGGACGATGTGTTGTGCTCGTTCGCTAGAGTTGAATGGAGAAACGGCTATCATATCCTTGCATGTCGGGCACGGAGCTAAACCATCCCTGAACAACTGTGTATCAGCGCCCTTTTTGATCAGGACCCTCCATTTGTGTATAGCAGCATAATTAACGTTCATGCATGGTAGCATGCATGGGAAATCTGTGTCCATGTAACACGGCATGAGGAGTAGGGATTCGTTCTAACAGCTCACCGTGAACACGCATCAAAATATTTGGTGGGGAATGGGATGTGTGGGAGGCCAGCATGGCGCTGGTTATGAACGGTTTTACAATTGTGCGTATTGTACCCTTCTCCAGCAAAACGCAACCCTGCCCTATTTATAAATGGTCGTATTTGACACTCTGCATCTCTTAGTGCTTTGGATACAATGTCTGTTCCTTCACCAATAAGACCTAACAGTATCTGCTTTGTACCTACAAAGTTGTGTCCAAGGCGTCTTGCTCCCTCCCGAGCAAGCATAATTACTTTAATGGATTTTTCAGTAAAACGTTCAAACATAGCAACAACCATCCCTCGCCTTGCTTTTCCCTTTGCACTTGGATGATATATGGCAGCTGCAACTGCTGTATGGAAATATTCTCGAGGACATGAAATATTGTCAAAGGATGTTAATCGTCATAAACCAAAATGTCTGCATGGGGAAAGAATGGGCACGTACATTTCCAGTCATCTTCACAGCTCGATTATAACAGTACGATAGTCATTATCACATTGCCATCGTAGATCTATTTATGAGGTCTGGCTCCACGTTTAAACACAACTTTTGACCACTTGTCATATATCTGCTCCCAAGACTTAATGATTTTTTTCTCCCTTGTTTGCGCGTAGCAGCACAATCATCGCTCGTGCATGGCAGCATGCATTGGGTAGCTCGTCCATGTAATGCGGCACATCAGCAGCTTTGACGGGGAATGGAACATGTGGAAGATCATCATGGAGCCAATTATAGTAGGAATTTGTGTTTTCTGATGGGGTCGCAGGGTCGGAGAATTCCTTGGGTCGCAGCTTCTCATGGGCAGATCATTCTACGACCCTGCGACCTAGAAAACATGCGACCCTGGGTTGCTGGGTCGCAAAACCGGCTGAGTCACAGCCTTGGGAAATGCTTAATCTGTGTTACCCTGCGACCTGTTCAATAATACCACGTTCCTACCATATACATCTACTCCAACGATTGAGACTTTGTCTTGGAAACATTTTCGCAAATTTGTAACGTCTTCGAGATGCTCTGCGCCCTTTTTTCAACGTAAAGTTGATCGCATATATACCTATTCTACGTGGATCAAAACTGCACCATTAAACTGTTGGTGTTCATTTGTAGTTCCGCTTCATATTTGAAACGTAAAATTGACTGCCATAAAATGTTTAAACCTACATACTGCACTTGCATATAGTTCTGACCTGTGTTATTACCATAACGTTGGACAGGTGTATACATATGTTTGCTCTAAACCTTTACCGTAAGTTGAAAATGCCTTCGAACCTTTGCTTTAAAAATAAGTTTTAATTAATATATCTGCTCAACATGTTTCACCATAGGTCAAAACTCCACCATAGCAATATTCGAGCTCCATTGTAATGAGTTGTTGTAAAGTTCTAATCCGCCAATTCAATCGTAAAGTCGACCACCTTATATATTTTCCTCTAATTCTCTATTGTAAATTGAAACGTTCCATCGAATGTTTGACTTTATGTAACGCACCAAAGTCATCATAACATGTTACTATGGGTCTGTCACAACATCCCGCTCCATGCTTTAAACATAACTTTGAAAACTCCATCATAGAAATATTCGAGCTCAATTGCAATGGATTTTCATATGGTTCTAATCTGCGTTCTTATATGGATTTAAAACCATATGTTTGTGCCTTGTCTTAATGTTTTCAAAATGTCACCTTGGTCCATCGAAAGTGCGACCACTTTGTAGCTTAGGTTTAACCAAGATTGCTTCCCTTCACTAATTTTCCAGGCTTGACAACACAACTCAAAATAATAATGGGCTTAGAAGAATGGCATTTTATAGGATTTGACGATCTCCAAAGACAAAATGTATTTTGCCATTATCTAAATTTTGGTACAACACTCAGACTCTCAGATGTACCTTGAACAACCAAAGACTTAAAACTGAGAGCTTCCTTCTATGTTTTCATGATGGGCCAAATTATTGCGGGCCATAAATTATTACGAACCTCAAATCCCCTCTTGCTACCCTGTCTGATCTATGTGCTTCTGGATCGACATCATCATGGCCAATAATATTGTAACTAAGATGAAATTTTTTGTGGGCCCTTTTCATAATGACCCCCTCAACTGTGTTTAATAATTATTTCCAAAACATGATGCAGCTGACCAACGCGATGAGCATGCTGTAATGCTTGCTTGTCCACTTGTGGATTCCAGTGCATTGTCCTTTCTGATGTCACTTGGCTCTGGCAGTGCTGATGCTTCACTACCAAAGCTTTGCACAGCTGCAAAACACTCTTCTTCTCTTACTGATCCAACAAGAAGCTCATGAGAATACCTTCGTAGCTCTAAGTAATCCTGGGGAATGCCTATAGCTTCCTTCAAATGGCTTTGGCTCCACACCATTGAAAAATATAAGAATGGTTACATGTCTTTTGCAGTTGCACCACAATATTTTGTAAATATTGATGCCGAGTGCCTGAACCACTTGTTTGAAGCTGGGCAAATCTTGATGCAATATAGATACATAAATTTTCTTTTGAAGTGGGACCAATGGGGCCAGTACTGTAACCCCAGACAGTGGTGGCAATGTAAGAGTTCCATTCTTGACAAGTAAAGCTTTTGTACGATGAAGCATGAATGCATGCGCAATATATCTTAGCAGCTTGAACTTTTTTCTACATCCAGAGGTATTGTCACCTTGAGTCAAGGTCGCAACTTTAATGGACACAACACCAAAAGAACCATGGGCATTTCCATTGATCTTTCAAGTAAGCCAACAAGCTTATAGCCTGCAATGTGTTCCCAAGTCCCATTGTGACTACAAGTTCCCTTGACTGGCGTGGTATTATTTCCTACATACATGCGATAGATGTCCTCCACTTCTCATGTTTCAGCTCGTACTACTCTTATCCTTCTTGTCGGTGTGGTGATCACATTTATGAGTATATTACCTGTGGGATCGACCTGTATGGAACATCACAACATCACAATTACTCTTCAATAATGGTGGCCCTAGATAAAGCATATAAGACTGACGAGCCTAAGAGAAGTATTCAAACAACATGCTAAATGACCCATGGTGAGAGGGCGGCTAAAGTACATCCTTAATGCATAGAAAAGTTCTTATTCGAGCGTATGTTGGACGATCCCTCCCACACATGACATGATTGCAGCTACAACATCTGATCATGATGGTGAGAAAGCTCATGCAGGGTTGGGGATAGGTTGCTGGGATGTCACTGACTGCAGGTTTGGTGAAAGACCTTAACGACTAAGCGAGCAGAGGGGGACCCAAAATTTTAAATATACCCAAAATTTTGGGTGGTGTTGTAGTGGCTACAACATTTCCTTTCAAGAAAATCAAGCTCATCTCTATGTTTGGGAACAAATATCAAAAGAGAAAGAGAATAATCCAAACCTTAATTTTAGATTGCCAGGAAAACATAAATCAGTTTCATCTAATTCATTTCTCGGTTATTACTCAGATGTATTTAGAATGGGTGAATCATGTTTAAATTCATGCTCCATATCTACTACTCAACATGGAAGATAAAGAATCTGAGGAAGAGGAATAAAGATAAACAATTGGTCAACTTTTTAGGAGAAATCAATTTAAAGGATGAAACTTTTATTTTTAGAAGTTTTATTTATTAGAGAAAATATTTATAATTTTCTAAGTTGTTATTTGTCAAACATACTTATGTTTTTGATGTATATGACCTCTTACATTGGCGTAAGGGTCAAGAAATTGTGAAGACTCAAAAATTTCTTTTTTTAATCAAATGTTAAGTTACATCTCTTTTGAAGAATAATTTCAAAGTCAAATGTGTTTTGAGCTATGAGATTAATTCATGCACATCTTTTTTATTCCTTAATGGATGCATCTAGTATTGTTCTGTGACTGGTGCATACTTATTTCTAAATGAATATTTGATTATTTTTTTAAACACTTTTTTGGACATGTTACAATAGACATCTATTATTAGCAGATTTTATGAAATATTAAATTTCCATATTCTAGTCTGCTGATTGAAATTTGATATTCAAAAAATAGAATATTAATTTCTCTCTTTTTAGAGATAGAGTTCTTTCTTGCCTCTTTTAGTTAATGCATGCATATTTATTCCATAAAAAAAAAAAAGTTTTAATAGGACGAAAACCTGAAAAATAATCTTTTTTTGATTTTTTTTGTATAAAAATCTCCCATAACCTATTAGCGGGGTTAGCTAGTTCTAAAATCTAGCCGGATTTAAATAAACACAATATTTCACGTGTTTTATTTTGTTTGAATGAATCCTCTACCCCCTACTTTTCAAATCAATCTCATACAATTAACATTCTTTTTATATTTTTTTGTAGATAATTGTAAATATTAATATGTGTTATACATTTTCCCTAGTTTTTTATTTATTTATTTTATTTTTCATATCTTTTGAATTTTTAGCTTAATTTTTCACAGGAAAATGAACCTTAGTTTTGGAGAGTATACATCCATATAAACCAAAAATGGTCTAATTGGGACTTTGATTTGGAAAATACTCACTCATTGCAAGAAGACTTCTTTCGCCTGTCAACAATTTGGCACTAGAAGGACGACCAAAAATATTGTATGGTTGATAAATCTATTGAGCGTATTCATCCTATAACATCATCTCACACCAATAAATCATATGAAATTTTTCATCCAACTAAACCTCAACCTATTTCATTAACAACTACATTATTTTTATAAGAATCAGTTGAAGTTTCATTGGTTCCTATGCATCCTGAAATAAAATTATCAAGATTGTATACTCGATCTCAAAGAAAAATCTTGGGTTTATCCCCTATTTTATTTTATATATATAAAAGGATAATACCTAGGCATGAATTCGAAGCTATATTTATTCTTCTTCTGAAGCTATTCCAACAAAAAAAAAAAAAAATAGTCCCAAAGCTTCATCTGAATTCACTACTTTCACAAACCCTTTATTTCCCTTGGAAGAATTTGATTGGGAAACTGATCCTATTGCATCTCAAATAGTAACTCCTTAAGCAAATTTAGCTCCAATTTCACTGGTTCCATACACCTCTATAACTCTTCCATTTTCAATGCCTCCACCTCTGTTTGTCCCTCCTACAAGATATCCTCCTCTAGGTAGCTCATCACCTCACACATCAACTTCAGTCTCATCTTTCCAAAAATTACCCATGGAAGATCAACCTTGGTTATCTGTTCATCCCATTGGTATTCTTGGAGATTAGCATGATTTTCCAAAAAATTCTAAAAGATGGCTTCCAAAGTATAATATTGATGGACCTATTACTGCTGAAGAAACTTTTAAAAAATTCATGTTATCTATCAAATTAGGAGCAGTTCAACAACAATATAAAGTTTGCAAGCTATTTTCATTCACCTTTGAGGGAAAAGCTATCGCTTGGTATTTCAACATAGTTGATGGTTCTATTATAAGTTAGGAAGCTTTTGAAATTTTTTTTAATCAAAAAGTATGGAGAAGATAAAACTAAAGCATCTCTAATTGCAAATTTATCAAATATTGGGATGAATTCAAGTGAATCAATCAAAGATTTTAATCAAAGACTACATTCAATCCTTAATAGAATCCATACAGCTCAGACCAGGTGATGATGTTCTAAATGAAGTCTATACTACTATTATCTCTTCTCATATTGCATTTGTTGTTATTAGAGAAGAAAAGACTACATTTTCCCTAAACATGAATGGGGGCCTTAAATGTTGAAAAACAAATATAAAAATTTACAAAAAAACATGCATTAGGGCAAGAAAGAAATAAAAAAACTACATTATCCCTAAACATGGAGGAGCCCTTAAATGTTGAAAAAAAAATATAGGAAATTGCAAAAAAACGTGCATTAGGGAAAGAAATAAATAAATAAAATACATTAGCCCTAAACATGGAGGAGGCCTTAAATATTGAAAAAGAAAATATTAAACATTACAAAAAAACATGCATTAGGGCATGAAAGAAATAAAGCAATATCTTCTTTTAAAAAAGTTTCAACTATTAAAATATTTTATGAGATAAAATAAAAATAAAATATCAATCTATACTTCATCCAAAAGGTAATTGAAAAAATTCTAGTGAGATAACTGATGTAAAATATGTCCTTTCTGAAACTCTGGTAATTTAAAAACCCTAGATGTCATTCAGAAGGAATCAAACCCATAATAATAATCAAACCAATATTAAAGAATTCAACATTTATGATTATGCTCATGATGACTATTTTCAAGCTCATCATGATAAACATTATGAAAAAAACTTGTGATTCTTTTATAAATATGTTTAAAGTAATTGTAGAAGCTAAGAATGAGAAGAAACCGGATGAAGAAAACAAAAATGAAGAATAATCAAGAAAAAATATGTTAGGTCCCTATATTACTAGTGTATTTCCTGATTGATGTTATTGTAGCTCCCTTATTGTTATTGTTGTACCCTTGTAGTCCCCATATTTCTATTATGTCGCATAAAAGCCCACTATTTTTATTGTTGTGGACTCGTATATATAGAAAGGAGTTTTTTTCATTTGTATCATCCAAGAATTTTCTATTTATGTAATATAAATGAGGTTCCCTCCTTAAAGAATCTGATTTCTAAGTCGTTCATTTCTCTTTTCTTCTATTTTGCAAGCTGGTTTCATAAAATTTCATATCAGAGCTTTAGATTCTAGGGTTTCACTACTTCAAACAAGACATCATGAAATTTTTGTTATATATTTTTTCTATGAAGATTCATAAGATAAAAACAAAACCATTGGCACATAAATCTTAAGAAGCATAGTGTAAAACTTTCTGATCATGGTTCACAATATTTTTGAAGATATGATATATGGAAGTTAGGGTTTTTGCAAGCTCCTGAATTTCATCACAAAGAGGTGACCTTGGAAAAATTGTCATAAATCTCTCTTTGAGAATCACATTGGGATTATGTAAAATGTGGCTGAAATTTCATGGATTTTAGTTTCTTGTGTATCGATTTCAGAGCCGAAGGAGGAAACAATGGTATGTGGCACACTGTACAATTTTTCTCTACTGAACCGGTTCATAACTAGGTCATTTTGAGAGATTTGGAATAAATTTTTCTTGAAGAATCCAAATCTAGTAGGACCTATGGCATTGGAAATAATGCTCTGAGGGATACTACAAGATTGAATATCAGATCTTGGGTATCTAAAATTATGGATATACATCAGTTTGAATATCAATCTCCTCAAAAGCAAGAAAAAGGTGTGTATTTTTTTTAAAAATTGTATAAGTCTTATTTGAAAAATAAGTTTTAAGTGATTCCAAGGGCATATTGAAGCATATATATTACTATTGGGTTATAAAATTCTCCCTAAAGATAATTCAACACCCATTAAGCCCTCATAGGACTCTACTATGACTCATGAGGAGGAAGAAGTGCAACATGATATATCAAAATTATGAGACCAAGTGGAACAAATTTCTCTCTCGCAAAGAGTAACAAAAAATGAAATGGAAGCTAAAATGGATGGTTTGAAGAAAGGCATGGAAGCTAATATGAATGGAATGGAAGCTAAGATTGATGGTTTGAATATGGAATGGAAGCTAATATCGATGAAAAATGAAAGGAAAAATGGAAGACATGAAGAATGATCTAAAAGAAGATATGGAAGGTTTGACAGAGTTGCTACAAGAATTTATTCCTGATGGCGAAAAGGTAGTAGAGGAAACTCATGATTTCATAGACTCTAATATTTGATTGAAGATCCACCATATTCCAAATATCGATATGAGGAAGTTTGATGGCAAGGATCCCATGACATTGATACTAAAAATGGAGAAATATTTTTATCACCATATTGTGAAAAACACACAAAAGTTACTCATTGTAACTTTATATTTAGAAAAAAAAAATTTTGTATGGTATCTATGGCTTTGGTCTCATAAAAAAATTTTCCTTGGTCAATTTTTACAGAGGAAATGATAGCACATTATGAGGATACAAAGAGCAACACCTTCTTTAGCCAATTGATAAATCTCAAACAAAAGGGTTCAATGATGGAGCACATTCAGGACTTCCAAAAAATGAATATAAGGGTAACTAATATTCTATAGGAACACAGTATTGATGTCTTCATAGGGATTTTAAAGGATAACATCCAACATGAGGTTTGCCTTTGGGAACCTGATTCATTAGAGAAGGCATTCAGGTTGGCAAGAAAAATTGAAAGAAAAATTTTGGCGACAAGGAAGCCTACCAATCACAACTATAAAGATGTAAGTGTTTCTACTCCTACACTTCCACAACCTACAAGGTTGACACAACAAAAATTGGAAGAAAAAATATAAAAATGGATTTTCTATAGTTGTGATAAAAAATACACTAAAGGTCATAAGTGTGCTAAGAATAAATTATTTTACATAGACTGTGAAGAGGAGGAAGAAAATGAACAAGAAACTTCAAAAGAAGAGGATATACACTAGGAACAAACTCTAAATATAGAAGAAATGAATCCGACCATATCTTGTAATGCATTGGCAAGAATTACCACTCCTCAATATCTCAAGATAGAAATAGATATCAAGAAGAAAAATTTAATAATGTTGATTGATTCGGGTAGTACCCATAATTTTATTCATTGTAAGGTAGCCAAGGAACTGAATTTCTTCCTATACCCAACACCAGAGTGTCAAGTGATGGTTTCAAATCGAGGAACTATAAATATCTCTGGAAAGTTCCATAATATTAAGCTTTCCATATTCCCCCAAAAATTCTTGGACAATCATTCCAAGGTGTTTGAAACTCCCAAAGTACTCCCACCTATTCATGATCATGATCATATTATTCATTTTATTCGAGAAAGTGTTCCTCCAAACATCAAGAATTACATATATCCTTCTGTCCAAAAGTGTGAAATGGAACGTATGATTGCATAAATGTTAGAGGTTGGTATAATTAAACCTAGTCAAAGTTCTTTCTCTGCTCCAGTAGTATTGGTTCACAAGAAGGATGGATAATGGCGCATGTGTATAGACTATAAGGAGCTCAATAAGCTCATTATTAAAGATAAGTTTCCCATTCCTGTTATTGATGAATTATTCGATGAATTACATGGTTCAATTTATTTCACCAAGTTGGATCTTTGTTTAGGACATCATCAAATTAGAATGAAGACTCAAGACATTCCTAAAACAACATTTAGAACTCATGAGGTTCATTATGAATTTTTTGTCATGTCTTTTGGCCTTACGAATGCACCTTTAACATTTCAAGGGTTGATGAATTCCATTTTCAAACCCTTCCTTAGAAAATTTTTGTTAGTATTTTTTGATGATATAATAATCTACATTAGGTCTTGGAAGGATCATGTTCAACATGTTGACAGGGTCCTCAAACTATTGGAGGAAAAACAATTATATGCAAAAAACTCCAAACATTTCTTTGGAGTACAAGAGGTGGAACATTTGGGTCATATTGTATCTTAGGAGGGTGTCAAGGTAGAGCCTAAAAAAATTAAAGCCATTAAGGAATGGAAATTCCCCACAACCATAAAGCAGTTGCAAGGATTTCTCAGGTTAACAAGGTATTATCACTAGTTTGTTAAGAATTATGGGAGAATAGAAATACCTGTCACAAAATTATTGAATAAATATGCATTTTCATGGACTCTTGAAGCAACTAAGGCATTTGAACATATTAAAGAGTAAATGTTCCAAGCATCGATCTTAGATACACCAGACTTCACAAAAACATTTAGTCTGGAATCTGATGCCTCATGAAATGGAATTTGTTTTTTTTTTAATGCAAGAAGGAAGACACATTTCTTTTGAAACTCATCCAATCAAAGGAAAGTATTTAAAAAAAAATATTTATGAGAATGAAATGTTGGCAATACTATATGCACTAAAGAAATGGTGAACTTACCTAATGGGAAGACACTTCAAGGTAAAAAATGATCATGATAGTCTTAAATACTTTTTGGAACAAAGACGATCTTTAAAAGAGCAACAAAAATGGGTCATAAATATGTTTGGTTATGACTCTGAAATCATATACAAAAAAGGGAAGCTAAATTTTGTTGCAGATGCACTCTCAATAAAGTATGAGGATGTGGAATCATTGCTTTGTAAAATTTCTATTATCCAACCAGATTGGATAACCGAAGCAAGGGAGGAATGGAATAATGAAAAAGGAGTGTGGACACTAATTCAAAAGTTGCAACAAGATCCCAATATATTTGATACATTTATTTGGAAAAATGATTCCTTATGGTATAAAGATTGCTTATATCTTAGTAAGAATTACCAACTAAAACAAAAGATTATTTTAGAATTTCACACCTCTATGTTAGGAGGACACACAGGATTTTTAAAAACTTCGCATAAGGTCAAGAAAGATTTTTTTTGGGGATAGCCTTAAATCTGATATTCAAAATTTTGTGGTAGAATGTTTGGTTTTCCAGCAAAATAAAGTTGAGACAATTAAGACCCCAGGTCTGCTACAAACTTTATCCATTCTAAGTCAACATTTGGAGGATTTTTCAATGGATTTTATCTTATATTTACCTAAGTCTTAAGGAAATATTGTCATCATGGTGGTAGTTGATAAAACTACCAAGTATTCACACTTTTGAGCATTATCGTATCCATTTAAAGTGAGTACAGTTGCTTCTGCAATTATGGAAACAATTCAAAAGCTACATGGAAACCAAAATATTATTATAACCAACAAAGATCCCATTTTCACTTGAAATTTTTGGACATAATTTTTTTTTTTTTTGGTTAGTCAACTAGCTCATAGCCCATATTATCATCCTCAATCCGATGGGCAAACTAAGATAGTGCACAAATGTTTGGAATGATATCTTTGTTTCTTTGTATCTGATAAAAAAAAATAATGGATCAAGTGGTTACTTCTGGTTGAATGGTGGTATAACACTTCCTTCCACACTGCAGAAAAAAAAACGACCCCATTTATGACACTTTATGGATATCACCAACCGTCCATCACATAATCTTTAAGAGAAAATTACAAGGTTCAGGTAGCGGAAGATCGCTTCAAGCATCAAAAAAAGTTCTCCAACTTTTAAAGGATAACCTAAATTTGGCACATAATCGAATGAAACAACATACATATCAACATCGTAGTGAGATAAGTTTTGATGTAGGCGACTAGGTATTTTTATGGCTACAACCATACAAAAAAATTTCCCTCAAGTAATATAAGAAGGATAATAAATTATTGCTGAATTATTATGGTCCTTACAAGGTTTTGAAAAATGTTGGTACTATGGAATACAAATTGGAGCTTCCTGCATCTTCCCAAGTGCACCTAGTTTTCCATGTTTCATGCTTAAATAAGGTTATAGGTGACAAATTTTCAATCCAAACAATATTTCCAGAACTTGAAGAGGAATTAAAAATCATAGTGGAATCGGAAGCAGCCACGGAAACAAGAACTTGACAACTACGAAATCTATCAATTTCAAAGTATCTCATTAAGTGTAATAACTTACCCACTAAATATTCCACATGGAAGGATGGGAATTTTATATAGAAGCTTCTAGAACTACTCAAGCATTGAGGAAAACACCTTTTTGAAGGAGAGGGGTATGTTAGGTCCCTATATTACTAGAGTATTCCCTTATTTTTGTTAGTGTAGCCCACCTATTTTTATTCTTGTACCCCTATAGTCCCCATATTGTTATTATTGTGCCCCATAAAATCCCACTATTGTTATTGTTGTGCACTTACATTATTATTGTTAGGTCGACTAGGATTATATTGTCACCCCATGGACACATATATATAGAAATGAGGTTTTTTCATATGTAACATTCAAGAATTGTTCATTTATGTAATGTAAGGGAGGTTTCCCCCTCGAAGAGGCTGATTTCTAAGTTGTTGATCTCACTTATCTTCTATTTTCTGAGTTGGTTTCATAACAAGTTAATATTTTATGAGATGTTTTGCGAGGATTAATTGATAGTGATTTTTTTGAATATTAAGAAGAAGTTAATGTTGTATAAACTAGGTCAAAAAGTAAAAATCCTTCCTCAAATCAAGAATATTCATCAAATACCTATCCTCCGAATTAAAAAAAAGAAAGAACTGATAAAACTATTTCTACATCTAATAACATCCTTGCAGGTGAATATCTAGATTATGATTTAGTTGAAGACATGACTAAAATTAGAGCTAACATCTCTTTATTTGAATCATAAAAAATTACTCAGCAAAGAGATAAATTGATCAAAGTTCTAGAAAATGATCCTTCTAAAAATTCCGATTCCAATAAAGCTCCTTCTAAAAAAAATTCTGATATTAATGCATTTTTAATTAGATATGATCATCTTCATGAACTCCTTTCCTTTTTACTTTTGAAATCTGCAATTGAAATGTGCATAATTTTCTAGTCGATTCTAGGGCTTCATCTAATGTAATGTCGTTATCGGTTGTTCATAAATTAAATGTGTCTCCTAGGAGAAATAAAAAATGTTCTTATCAAAATTGCTTCAAATACCAAAATCTTTCAGATTATTAACATTATTGTCAATGATATTCTACAATCATATGGTTTAATTCTCCACTGAGATTGGTCTAAAAATCTCAATGGTTAAGTCTCAACAGGTTGGTCTCATTTATGGCTACCCTTAAATGGTAGGCCAAATAAATTCAAGGTTGATAATGAATAACATATGAAACATATAGTTACAAACCTTGAAAATTCTAACAAGCCAATCAATTCTCTCAAATCTTCATTAGGCAATTATACATTTGAAGAATATCTTGGTAATTTATCATCTAAGGATCCTCTGTATTGAAAACTCAAATCGAAAGCTTAACATTTTAGTAGGTACCAATTTTTAAAATTCAAGACAAATTTCATATGCTAAGGTTCCATCTATCATTACAACTGATCAAATTAACATTTGGACTTTTTATTGTGATGATTCCAAATCTAATGATGGAGATAGTATTTGATGTGTGTTAATAGATTCCCAAGGGAGTGAATCTTTCATTTATTGAAGAATAAATCCCCCTTGTACCAATAATGTAGCTAAATATGAAGATTCATTGCAAGGTCTTCAAAAATAAATTGAAATGGACGTCAAAAATATCAAAGTTTTAGGTGATTCAGAGATTATAGTAAAACAATGAAATACAACCATTCATTTTGTATCCAATATTTTCAGAAATTACATACAATAAGTATGGGACTTAGTTCAAAATTTTGATAATTTTTAATTACATTTCATACCCCGCTCTCAAAATTTTAATGCTGAACTACTTGTTGATGTTGCATCAAGGCTTCTGTTAGTTGAATTTTTTTTCTCCAAAATGATTTTCAGTTGAATTTTTTTTAAACCTTCAATCCCTGACAATATTCAAAATTGGAGAGTATTTGATGACAATGGTCAAATAAAATATTTCTTGACTCTAGAATATACTTTCAAAGAATCCATTATGAATGAATATCAACACGCTTGTCAATTGCTATGAAAATTTTCGGATGATTAAAAAGGTCAAAATTTAATTCCAAAAATTGTAGTCTAATTAGAATAATATTTTCAAAATATATTAAAAGGTAGTCCAAATTGTAAAAAAAATATTTCCTCGATGTAATTTTAAGTTTTTAATCTGGGAACAGAACAATAACCTCAAAAAATTAATTTGGGAAGTAATTGTACACTTGTTGAACTATCCATATTAATTATTCTTTCAAAACAATACAATGATTTTTTCGCCTAAAATTATGATGATTTGAAGGTTTATGACACTAAAATTAGACAACATGTAATTGCAATAAAATATGATGCTAAGACGTTTCAATAAAAAATAAATAAAATGCCATGGGGGATTCACTCAATGTATCTTTGCCATATCAAGTGTATTATTGGAATACTAACGAATACCCCTAATTTGACTACACATTGGAAAATATCTCTAAAAATCACATTATTTAACCCCTTACCAATACGAAACCAATACACCTTCCCAATTTAAAAATCTCCACTTTCACTAGGTATTGTAGGTATCCATTTTTTCATTAACATTTTGTATACCCCTTTAATAAATTCATGGTGTTATATCTAGATGAAATTACAATTTATTCTAAGAAAAAAATTCAACATGTTGATCATTTAAAAAATATCTTTGAAAGATGTCAAAATTATGGAATCTCATTAAATCCCAAAAATAATATATTTGCTGCCACTCAAGGTAAATTATTGGGGTTTATAGCTTCTAAATAAGGTATTGTGATTGATCTACATAGAATCAAATAAATATTGCAAATTTGTCTTAATCAAAATAAAAAATAAATGTAATCTTTCTTAGGAAATATCAACTTTGTCTAAAGACTTATTCCAAGTTTTTCTTAAACAGTCAAACCAATGAAAGATATGATTAAAAAGAATCATGTAATTAAATGGGGACCATTAGAAAAAGATTCTTTTGAAAAAGTTAAAGAACCTATTGCTACTTATCTAGCACTAGTCAACCCAAATTTTGATAAATAATTTTTATTATGTACATTTCATCTGATGTTTCATATGCAACAGTCCTCAATCAGAAAATTTATGAAGATATGGAAATTCCTATTTATTTCATGAGTTCTGGATTTCAAGGTGCAAAATTAAATTATCAAGAAATAGATAAGCAAGCTTATTATATTTATAAATTTGTGAAACACTTTAGACCTTCCTTGTTGAAATATCATAATAAAGTGATAGTTTCCCACCCAAAAATATTTAGGAGAGAAAAGAGAAAATTAAATAACTACATTACAGGAATATGATTTAGATATTAAACCATCTAAATTCATCACAAGAAATTGTGTATGTAAATTATTAGTCGAATTAGAAGGATATCACTTAGATGAAGGTGAAAATTCTAATTCAAAAATAGGATGGTACAAAAAATTTGAAATGAATCATGAAGAAATCCTTTATGTACCTATTCCAAAAAATACATGGTACGTATATATATAAAATGTTTATTAATTCATGGTACTTCTCTTGACCAATTATCAGTTAAGCATAACTTTACCTATGAAATGTTCCAAACATTAGTTAATTGATGGCATTAATTTTAGAAAAAATTATGATGATGTGTTACTAAGATGACTTGAGAAATATGATGCAGAAAAATTCTTAGTAGAGCTACATGATGGATCTTCTGGTGGGCATTTTTTGTGGAGAAAACATTGCACATAAAATTTTAGAAGCAAACTATTATTAACCCACTCTATTAAAGGATTCATATGCATACACAAGAAGATGTAAATAATGTCAAACAACGATAGGAAAATAAAAACGACCAGCTTTTCCTCTTCATGTTGTTGAAGTTGAATGACCATTTTAGAAATGGGGATTAGATATAATTGGTGATACTAATCCAAAATATTCGAAATTATATAAATATATTCTTACATCCATTGTTTATGTCACAATATGGACTGAATAAATCTATTTGAAAAAAGTCAACGATGACAGGTACAATCTTTCCTAGAAACCCATATTATCACAAGATTTGGAGTTCCAATATATGTTGTGTATCATAATTCTTCATATTTTTCTTCTCTTAATATGAGTGAATTTCTCCTAGATAAGGGTTTTTAGATCGATTTTTTCTGCTAACTACCACCCTCAAGGTAATGGTTTAGTAGAATCCATAAACAAGAAAATGACTCAAATTCTAAAAATGATTGCTCAAAATCACCAAAGGAATTAGCATAACTAGTTATCTAATTCCATATGGGATGATAGAGTCACTCCTAAAATAGAATTAGGAAATTCCCCATACTTTCTAATATAAGGTAAGGAAGCCATATTTCCACCAAATAGTTTCCTCCCATATATTCAATTAACTCAACTTATAAGGCATAATTCAATAAAATACATCAATGTTCAAATATATACACTGCTAAAATTGGAAGAGGAACGACAAAAGAAAAAATAAATTTCATGAACATCAACAAATTATCAAAAACTGGTTTGATAAACATTTAGCACCCAATAGAGACTTTATTGTTGGCGAATTGGTTCTCAAATGGGATAAAATCCACAAGGAGAAAGGCAGACACTCTAAATTTCAACATTTTGGATTGGTCTTTTTCAAATATTTTCAAAACTCAATCTTTTAACATACATTTTACAAACATTACAAGTTCAAGTATAAAATTTTCCAGTAAATGGAAAATATTGAAAAGATAATTTTCATGAGAAAAATATTTCAAGACCATATGTAAATATTCTATTTTACTAAAGGATGTTAGTATCCTAAAAATTGTTTTTATTTATTTTTAACTCTTTTTTCATATTTTTTATACATACATTTTATTTTCATTTGTTTCTTTAGTTGTATATTTTCAACTATGATTACATATTCCATGAAACATTTTTTTACCAATGTATTATATTATTCTTCCAAATGGATTAAATTTTAACGGTAAATTATTCCTAAAATATAAAGAATCTAGAAATGATTGATATTACTTTAGTTCGTATATAAAACTTCAATAGTGAGATAAGTATTTGATTGATTATTTCATGTTATAAGAGTTCCACTTTAAAAATTTAAAAATAAACCAAATTCTCTATAGAAATGAATAATACAATACAAAGTTTGAGTTTTTTTTAATACATCAAAGTATTTGCTATCAATGAAAATATCTAATACCCCAGTTCTCTCACTTAGCTATGTATGATAAATTTAAAAATTAGTCATAAGCTATAATTAGAAAACATGAAGTTTAAAATTGTTTAAATAAGAGCAAATAAAACCGTCAAAGCTATCAACGCTTCCTTGTAGCGGTCGATGTTTATAATTCAACTAAAGGGGATCATTTCTCTCACAAAAGTGACGTAATTAAAGGTTTAAAGAGAGATGATTATAACACAAAGCAAAAAATACACTTTGGTAGTATTATGATCCTAAACTTAGTTTTTAAAAATTCAGATGATGATTGGATTATAAGGTTCTAAAGATATAACTTCATTATTTGTCTCTCATTTTATAAAATTTTCATTCCTTTCAATAGTACTTCTATTTTCACCATTTTTTTTTTTTTTGCAATCTATCAAGTATCCTAGAGATAAATCATACATTAGAAGAAATTTCTGAAAACTTTCTTTTATTTTGAACTATAGATATAAGCTTGACGGAGCTAATTTCTTCTTCCAATTGTTCTCCATTTTTTGTTAGGATTACAACAAGCCTGTTTTTGTTTTTTGTACAAAGAAAAAAAATAGGACCTATATAAAAAAATTATTATCTTAAAAAGATTAGAAAAATTGAAAGAAATAAGAAAATTTACAAAAAATAACTTAATAAGTTACAGGTCATATTTTGTTTTTTACAACAAAATTTCACATCCGCCTCAAAAATCTTTGACCTCCTAACTCCCTGACCTTCTAATAGAAAAGTTAGGACAATTTTGTTTTCACTCTATCAAAATTTCAACCCCAATCTCCCTACCTCGAGACTATCATTCATCGTTTGACCTTTTGGTAGCTCCCAACTCCTCTATAGTCAAGGTTCTAAATGTTAAATATTTTGACGCAAATATAGCACCATATGACTACCCAACAATATGACCATTCAAATAAGATATTTATTTTCTCAATATGAATAATATTTTGTTTTTTTTAATAAATTGATTTATTTTCTCAATATGAATAATAAATTGTTTTTTCTAATAATATTTTGTTTTTCTAATAAATTTATTTATTTTCTCAATATGAATAATATTTTGTTTTTTTTAATATTCAATAAATTGATTTGAGGTTTGATTTCCTATTTTCATGCTTGAATGATTTTTATTTGATTTCGAAATTAAAATTCCTTTGCAAATATATCGATTTATGGAAGATAATAGTTGGCCACATAATGTGAAACTAATGAGAAACTCATGTGGATTACTTCACGCATTCCCCAATTTTGATCAAAATTCATAAAATTCCCAATTCATTTTAGTTTGCATGTTGTTTCAACATGTTAGGATTATTTTAGAGAGATTTGAATTATAAAGAAGAAATTGAGTTTCAATGCTTTTATTTAGGTAAAAATGTAATCAGTAGGATTATTTATCATTATTTCAACATTAACTCATGTTTTCTGGTTTTTTTTGCAAGCCATAAAATGGGAAATAAGGGAAAGTCACCTATTATGAAACAAGCGGTGGAGAAGATAAAAGGAAAGCTAAAAGAGGTAGAAAATCTTGAACCATAGGAATAAAGCCTGCACCCCTATTATCCCCCTAATTTGATATCTTTTTGCCATTTTTCCCTTCCTAAATCATAACCATTTACCTCTGTTTTACCTCTTTTATGCCCCCTCATCTTGCACCAGTCCAAGCATGGTGACATATTTCGTATAAACTTTATTTTTAATATTTTTAATTCGAATTAGCATTAATTAATTATTTATTACATGATTTATTACTTTTAATCACTCTTTGTAACTTATCAATATCACCAATGTTTATTTGGTAGTTGGAAATTACTTACGTGTTTAACTGATCTAGTGCGGGATCGGATCTTCTGCTTGTTTCCCGGCTACAACAAATCCTAGAAGCCAGTCTGAACCTCCTTGACCGTTGCCTTGTTTTGAGCCGCTTCAGCCACAACAGCAAGATAGATCCAAATGTAGTCGAGACCGAATATGTGAAGGATGAAAGCTGGAGATTGGCTACGGCTAAACTATCCAATTTTGAAGGTTGGAAAGCTAAATTCTGCGTTTGGTTATGTAATCGATTGAATGATCTATTTTGGCCTTTGGCCAAAGATCTATATAATATAGAATGTAAATATGACTAGAGGAGGAGAAGGTTTTTGATAGCAAAAGAGAATAGAGACACAGCCAAAGAGGCAGTAACAGGTTGTTGTATTTTTTTACGCCGGAATCTGGGCTGGACGATGTATTAACGTATGTGCTTACCTCAGTGAATTAATAAAAGGGAGCTCCACCTCATGTTTTACAAATTGCGTTTCTATATTTGAGCTAATGAATTGATTAAGTTACTGAGCACCATTTTTATTTAAAAGGGAAACGTGCTGGTTGGCTAGGGCCCAGCCTACCCAGCACATTTACCCCATTTCCTGTTTTCCTGTAATTTGTGTTTACGTTGTCAAGTTTGATTTAATTTTAAGCACATGAATTATTATCTAAGTGAAAGCGGATCCATTGTGTGAAGTAGATAAATTTCCTTTTCCTATAATTTCCTTTCCTACACTTGATTTCAGATTGGTTTTCCTCCACCTGGTCCAATCAGGAGAAATAACCCTACACCAGGGCACGTTGGTGTGATATCTCTTTTTCTCCAATTCTGTTTCATTGGTTTTCCTCCTCCTAGTCCAAGCAGGAGAAATGAGCCTGCAACAGAGCACGTTGGTGTGATATCTCCTTTTCTGCAATTCTGTTTGATTGGTTTTCCCCGCCTAGTCTAAGCAGGAGGAATGAACCAGCACCAGTGCACGTTGGTGTGATGAAGCAAACTCTCTTAGTCTACTTCCCACAATATTCTTTCTTTCATTATATGCTTATGACAGGATAAAGGTATATTGATTGTTTCTTTATTCCTGCACTCTATTAAGATCATAAACATTCACTTTTTATGTGTGAAATTTTATTTAACAGTATAATAGCACTTGCAATAATTAAGCACTCATTTTAAGAATTAAATGCTAAGTGCAGGAATCTCTGACCTGGTGCAAGAACTAGTTTCTTGCCATGGGATCTGAGTGCTTTGAACCTGGAACAGTTCAAGCCCTTGCATGAAGTAAAAATCCTTTAGTAAAGAAACCATTTATACCTTCTGCATAAATCTCGGTTCCTGCACTAGTGCAAGTCGACTATGATAGTGTAGGACAGATTAGCGCAAGAAACAAATCTCTAAAGGAGCAGGTTTAAGGGCCCATCTGATGAGACTACTAGTGTATCCACTAAATAAAAACACACACTCATTAATTAAACAATAATTAGCTATATCGATTGCCTTTTATCTTTAATTCCCTCTTACCAATGCATTCTTTCTTGTTCCAGTCTTAGATTATTTTGATGGTTCAAGTTGCCTTTTTTCTCTTTTTAATTTGATTCTGCAATATTTCCTTTAAAGAAAGTAGGGATTTATATTAGGAAGATTCATACCATCTCTGGCATTTCTTGTGCTTCACCTCTAAGTTTACGGATCCCCCAGGTTGAAAAATTAAGTGTTGTGGAGTTTTCTTAAGTGTAATTCCTGTATCCAACATTTTGGTGTCGTTGCCGGGGAGGCGATTTGATTTGGTGAGAATTTTCTGATCATATGATAGAGTTAATTTTCCCTTTATTTTTGCAATATTGTTTGGAAAATATTCTTTGAAGGAATTTTTCTCGTGTTAATTAATTTCTGACAACATTTTTTACTAGAAGTTGTTTGTTATTTTTCTTTTCTTGAAATGAATGCCTAGAAAAGTTAAGGGTTTGAAGCCCACTAAGGGCCAAAATAATTCTAAAAACAATTCTCATACTGGGTCTCCTCCTATAAGCAAGAAACCCAATCCAATTCAAACCCATCACGCAGGAAAAATCCACCTGGATTCTGGTGACAACAGCTCAGGTGTGGATCAGCCTATTGAAAGTGGTACAAGTAAAAGGGAAACAATGGTGGACCATGAATATCATTTGGATGGGACTGGTGAAAACCATGTAAGTAAAGAACAATCCAATTTTTCATTTCCAATTGTGGATCCTGATACTGTGGCGCAAATAAAGAATATTTCACCATCAGCTCTCCCTCATTTCCATGGTAAAGTTCATGAAGATACTGACACTTTTCTATTCGAGTTTGATATTATGTGTAGAAGTTATGATTATTCAACTGACACTCAGAATTTAATACTATTTCCTGTTACTCTCAAGGACTCACCTCTACACTGGTTTATGGGGTTAGGAGGAAACACTATAAACTCTTGGGATCAGATGAAGAGAGTGTTTTTGTCTAAATATCAAGAATATTTCAAAACTCGGGACATGTAGGATGAGATTTTTACAATCATACAGGATGATGATGAAACTCTTGAAGATTACCTAGAAAGATTTATGTATATTTTACAAAGGTCAAAACTTAAGTTTTATCCTAGTACTATTAGAACCTTTTTCTTAAGAGGACTTACTGATAATGCTAGAAATAATTTAAGATATGTTAGGACAAGGTGATATTTCTTAGCAAAATTTTGAACAAATTTTTGAATTATGCAGGAAATTTTCAAGAAACTTTTCTAGATCTGGTGGGGGAACTCGAAATAGAAATAGAAAAACAGAATCTACTGATGTTATGATTATTGGACTAGAAAATAAAATCGAAAACATGAAAATTGATATAATGAATACTGTTACCAAACAGTTAGACTCTTTGAAATTTCAGCAAAAACTCATGAAGGAACACGAGTCATAATGTATTTTCTATCCTAAATGTAGATTCAAGCATCCTCCTAAAGAGTGTCCTCTTAATTTGAAAGAAACTAATAAGTGTGATATTTGTGCAGAAGACAATGCCACAAAAAAATGTCCCTCTATACTAGGACTTAAAGCTGTATTTACAGGGGGACAGCCTAAAGCTAAATACTTGTATGCTATGGGAGCAAGAAGGAATTGGCCTCAGGTAGGTGCAGGTATGGCTCTTGAATTTTCTCCGCACTATTTTGGTTATAATTCACATGCATATTCTTATCCTAACACTAATCAACAGTGGCAGTATGGGAATCAATATCAGCATGGGAAACCTTATCAACCATGGAAACAAGGTTAGAAAGGGCCAACTCATTCTCCATACTCCCACCATCCACCTATGAAGTCATATCCATCTACGGATATACCTTATTCAATGCCTCAACTTCCGAGTCAATCTACTCCATCGTTGCCTTTACCTCCACCCTTTAGACCTCCTCAGTTTTTTGCTCAACCTATGCCCAATTCTAACAATAATAAAGTAGTGAAAATGATCTATGTAACAAACCCAAATTTACCATTTAAGTACCAGTCTATTCCAGTTGGGGTTCATTATATTCAATTAAGATTGGGAAGGAATGTAACATGATAAAATCAGAAGCAACCTATAGTGATTTTTGAAGAGAAAGGAGAAGAGGAAAATATTAACCTTTCTCCGAAAGCTATCACTAAGCAGCCCTTACCCTCTAAATCCTTGCCATCTTGTTCCAATCATCCTCCTTTCCCAGAGAGGCTAGTAATGGAAAGAAGTGGGCCTATTTCTAAGACTAGTTTTGCATCTGAGCTTCAGAATCTTTTCATTAAGATACCTTTGCTTCAATCCATTAAAGAGGTCCACATTTGTACCAATATTATTAAGGAACTATGTCTCAAGAAACCCAGGAGGAAGAGATTGGAACCCCAAAGCATTCAATTTGTTGGTAGGTCAGCAAAGTTGATGACAGGATGTGTTGTCTATGGAAAAATATACTGATCCCAGAAAACTTGTTGTCTCATTTCAGATTGGTAATGTCCTTGTCTCTAATGTTCTTATAGACCTGGGAGCAGCCATTAATGTCATGAATAACAAAACCATGGATTAACTTCAGTTATCTCATCTTCGCCCTACTCCCACTATGCTTGAATTAGCGGATAGATCTAAAACTAAGCCAGAAGGAGTATTGGATGATGTGATCATCTCATTAGATTCTTGAGAATATCCTACTAATTTCATTTTACTTCAGCCAAATAACCCAGTAGGATGACATCCCTTGATCTTGGGTTGACCATGGCTTGCTATGGCCAATGCATATATTGGATGTCATTCCGGTGATATGTATATTTCGGATGGAGATCCATTCAGGACCTTCGAGATACTTTATGGTTGGATCAAGGCAGTGATGAGGAGACTCAAACCATTTCCATTATCCATAATTATACTAGGTCCTCACAAGAAGATGAGATTCAATATTTCCTGAATAATCTAGACAACATTAGACTCCCTCTTGTATATCAAATGTGAGATTGATTCTTCTTCAAAACCCTGTTTTGAAGAAGAAATCATTAAATGTGGTTTTTTAGAATATGTATCAAATTCTCCAGCTCTTCAAAAGGCAGCAGCTTCCTCAGCTCCTATCTCTGCAAAAGCACAAACAAAAGAAAACAAAACATCAGAAATCAGAGGCAAAGCAAAATAAAGTTGAACAGAAACATCAAAGTTTCAAATATTGCAAAGAGGATTTCATCAGATGGTGGTGGTGCACTCATCATTGATTATGGACAAATATGGAAGGCGCCCACTTCTAATGATTGCTGCAGGAGGAATGTGCATAAGCTGCTTCATTATTGGATCATTGGGTATCATAATCCTACCATTAATTGAAAGGCAGGTTCATCGTCTAATTGCAGAAGCAGTCTCTCACGATAACTTAGCAAAGATGTATATCTGGTGGATGCCTTGGTTTTGAGTTTTACTTTTTCTCCTCTTGAATGAATGCGCTTTGTCTTCTTGTTGACATCCTATTTGAATCTTGCAAAGGTACTTGTCTGCCTTATTGAAGGATGAAAATGAGCCAACAGTAGATAAAGCAGTGGCAAGAGGGTGGCCAGCATCTGTGCATCTAATAGGGAAGGACATATTAATATTTCATGTAGTTTACTGGCCTGTAGTGTTAATGTCTGCAAATATAAAACTTCCAACAACTGTCTTTGGTCATGGATTTCTGACAAAGGATGGTTTGAAGATGGGAAAATCCTTAGGGGATGTTCTGGAACCAAAGGATCTGATTGACAGGTTTGGATATGACGCTCTAAAATATTTCTTTTTGAGAGAGGTTGAATTTGGTAATGACGGGGACTACTCAGAGGAACGATTTACAAATATTGTTAATGCCCACCTTCCTAACACAATTTGAAAGCTTATTAACCGAACTCTTGGTTTGTTGAGAAGATATTTCCAGTCTACTCTAACGGTTGATTCTATCTCAGCTGCGAAATATAATCCATTAAAAGAACATGTTATGGAGTTGGTGGAGAAGGCACGACTCAATTATATGAATCTTTCAATTCGGCACTAGAAGGCATTGCCAGATATTTCTAGCATTTGGTAATATATGGGCAGATGATGCATATGGAGACCAAGAGAGATGGACATGGATGTCTAGCCTAAACACGAAATTTTACAGTTCATATAAATTCAGCGGTGACAAACGATACATGAATATGCAAAAGGCATATAGGATTTATTTTCCCTACAGCGTTAACCAAAAGTCTGGTTACACCATGTTCAGTTCTAGCTAGGCGGTGGTGAAAAATAGCAGGGATTGTAAGGCCCGTTCTATAGCAGGGATTGTATGACCCTTTTTACTTGCTGGGGCGTGGTGTTCCCATATTTTAAGGAAACTTATGAGAAGTAAATGGATGGCACAAGCTAATTATACGGACCGTGCACTTTGGCAAGCTCTCGTTAGAGCCCATGCCCGAGTACGTGCCCATCGTTTTAAGATGAGCGAACAAGATTCTGGGAAATCAGTTCAGATGCAACAGAAGTAGAGACGATGACATGATTACCATCCTCAAAGATTCATTGAAGGATGTAATTTCAATTCTGCTGTAGATAACATAAAACTACTCACAGAGCAGGAGGGGTTTTGCAAATGGATTTTCCCAGCAGGAGGTCGAAAGAAACTCAAATGACAGCGCAAAAAATCGTGGAAGAAGCAACACAAGTCCAATTTCTCAGGTGCTTGTTGGTATTGGTTCTCGGTGCAAAACAGTTGCTAAAATTAAATCTCTTAAAATATATGTTTTTGGTTTAAATGTTCACCCCGGTTCTGTATGTAAGAAATCAGGTGAAAGTTATTCTACCTTGCCATTAAAAGAGTTGAAGGATCACCCAGAACCTTTTTGAAGAATCCTGTAGAGCTTGATGGTTTAAGAAAGGCCCATATTCGTGATGGCGCTGTTGTTGTTGTGATGACTGAGGATTTACTTCGTGACCTTGCCCTGTATAAGAAATCTCATGAGAAAGCAGTATCATCAGCGGCTTGATCCCTCATTGGCATCTTCAGACAGATATGCCCATCATTATTGGATAAGAAAGATCGTGGGGGGGTCTGTATTCTGTGATGTGGCAGTCAATTGCAAATACTCTGGCATTCGATCCATCTTCAAAATATATGCGGTGGATTTACTCCAGATTATCAAGATCTTTTCCTAATTTCGGTAAAATGGCCAATGCATTTCCAGAAATTTGGAGGCAGTTGTAATTTCCAGAATGTGCAAAGTGGCAGAGAACAAGATCCGATTGCCTATGTTTGTCTTCAGTAATGGGATTGACACCTATAAATGCCACCTCTTCATCAGTTATCAACAGATTCGAGTAGAAAATGGAGCGCTTTTCTATCTTCAGAAACGCTGATTGGCTCTTAGTTTGGTTTGTTTAATAATGATAAAACAAATTCCTTGTCTTGGGGTCGATTGTTTTTCCCCTAGCAGAGTTTATTTAATGTATTAAAAAATCATTTGTAAGGGCAGAGTCAGAGAGAGATTTCTGAGAGTTGATGTAGGAGAAAATTAGAGTTTTATTGTACAGTCTTAGACAGAGATTTTAATGAAGAGATACAGCTCTGTTTCTTGAGATTCTTGTGGCTTGAAATTTAGCAAATGTTTTTCCTTTTGTTTCATATGTCATCGTTATGTTCACAGTTCATTAATCGCCATTTCAATATTGAATGTTTCTAAGTGAGAAAGGCAGAATTCAATTTATTTGCTCTTTCTTGAGGAAGTATTCATAGTTAATGTTTTCTTCTGTTCGACAAGGATCCATCTTCTATGCCCTTGTCGACTTCTCAGCAGTCTTGTCATTCCATTTATCTCAATTTAATTGCTAAACTTCATGCTTACCTTGCCTCAGGAGATAATCTGCGTTCTTTATTTAATCTCTGCTCTTGCTGTCTTTGCCCCACACAGCCCAGAAACCCAACATTTATTAAAAACCTTATTCATATCACTTTACTAGCCTAAGATTAGTTTTCCTTATCGGTCATCTCAGCCCCATTGAAAATTTTCCGCCGAGATAGACCCGGAGAGAGCCCTCTCCTGTTCTCGTAGGGCTAGCTACGAGGCTAAGGTTGGTTTGATGTTGCCTTGAGTTTTGCCTTCTTCAGCCTGAGGCAGATTCGAACGCTAACATAGTGGCGACCATACTGGGGAAGATGGTTTGCTGTTGATGTGACAGTCGACTTGTAGATTGTCTTGCCCCAGTGCAGGAAATCAAGTTGCAGATCTGATGCTGATGGTGGACAGCAGTCAGACACATATGAAGGCTGAAACTTTCACCCGGCGACTCCAGCTCGATCCAGAGATTCCAGTGCGCACTGATCTACTCATGCAATGGTAGGGTATGTGGCAAACCCTGCACTTTCTGAAGCTGTAGAAGATGTGAGAAATTCGTTAGCGGATTTTGAAATTAATGAGCAATTTGTCCGTGTCTTGCTTCAATGTTTGAAATCTCTGAAGTTTCCTCTTGAAACTAAAACTAGGTTCTGTGAGTTAATTGTTGAAATATTTGAGCAGGAGATTCAATGTTTAAATGAGCAGATCCAGTCATATGACTTCCGAGATCCCAAAAAGTTCTTGGAAGCTCTTCCTCCTCCAAAACAGGAAACAATAGAGTTACCTGTGGATGATTGCATTGACAGTGTGCAGCTGGAGGTATGTATTGCTGAGTTGGGGCAGCCAACAGAGTCTGGCTTTCGCGATCCTATTGCGGCATACATGGAAATGTTTTTCAGTTTGACTGATAGATCAAGCTGTCTTATACATAGCCAGATTCATTACTTGCATGAAGGGCTGCCAGCAATTACATCTGTGTCCTGGTGGAAGCATTCTCAAGCGGCATCATTCTCAGGTTTACTTGAATGGTTGATCTGGCATTTCAGTATTACCTGATCTATTGTTTTTACAGCAGAGTAGGGTAGATTTTGTAAATAAATAAGCAGCTAAAAGGCAGCATTTTGTTCCAGTTTCATTACAGTTTTAGTGTGAAGTTTGTTGAGCAAGTGTTTCAATCATTTCAGTCAAATTTCAGTCCATAAATATGTCAAAGTCTGTGTTGGTTGTCGAAATGATGACTCCATTGCCCAATGGATGGAGGCACTGTCTGCTCTCCCAAAGCTCTGCGGTTCTTGGCACCTCCAAGAAGCGGCAGCTGCCATCCCCATTGGAGCCAATGTTAGACTCCGTCTTGTATGTCAGTGTGAGATTGATTCTTCTTCAAAACCCTGTTTTGAAGAAGAAATCATTAAATGTGGTTTTTTAGAATATGTATCAAATTCTCCAGCTCTTCAAAAGGCAACAGCTTCCTCAGCTCCTATCTCTGCAAAAGCACAAACAAAAGAAAACAAAACATCATCAGAAATCAGAGGCAAAGCAAAATAAAGTTGAACAGAAACATCAAAGTTTCAAATATTGCAAAGAGGATTTCATCAGATGGTGGCGGTGCAATCATCATTGATTATGGACAAATATGGAAGGCGCCCACTTCTAACGATTGCTGCAGGAGGAATGTGCATAAGCTGCTTCATTATTGGATCATTGGGTATCATAATCCTACCATTAATTGAAAGGCAGGTTCACCGTCTAATTGCAGAAGCAGTCTCTCACGATAACTTAGCAAAGATGTATATCTGGTGGATGCCTTGGTTTTGAGTTTTACTTTTTCTCCTCTTGAATGAATGCCCTTTGTCTTCTTGTTGACATCCTATTTGAATCTTGCAAAGGTACTTGTCTGCCTTATTGAAGGATGAAAATGAGCCAACAGTAGATAAAGCAGTGGCAAGAGGGTGGCCAGCATCTGTGCATCTAATAGGGAAGGACATATTAATATTTCATGTAGTTTACTGGCCTGTAGTGTTAATGTCTGCAAATATAGAACTTCCAACAACTGTCTTTGGTCATGGATTTCTGACAAAGGATGGTTTGAAGATGGGAAAATCCTTAGGGGATGTTCTGGAACCAAAGGATCTGATTGACAGGTTTGGATATGGCGCTCTAAGATATTTCTTTTTGAGAGAGGTTGAATTTGGTAATGACGGGGACTACTCAGAGGAATGATTTACAAATATTGTTAATGCCCACCTTCCTAACACAATTTGAAAGCTTATTAACCGAACTCTTGGTTTGTTGAGAAGATATTTCCAGTCTACTCTAACGGTTGATTCTATCTCAGCTGCGAAATATAATCCATTCAAAGAACATGTTATGGAGTTGGTGGAGAAGGCACGACTCAATTATATGAATCTTTCCTTCAATTCAGCATGTGAAGCTGTTATATATATTGCTAACACTGGTAATGTATATCTGGATGATGCATATGGAGACCAAGAGAGATGGACAAGGATGTCTAGCCTAAACACGGCTGGTTCATATAAATTCAGCAGTGACCGAACGATATATGAATATGCAAAAGGCATATAGGATTTATTTTCCCTACAGCGTTAACCAAAAGTCTGGTTACACCACGTTCAGTTCTAGCTAGGCGGTGGTGAAAAATAGCAGGGATTGTATGACCCTTTCTACTTGCTGGGGCGTGGTGTTCCCATATTTTAAGGAAACTTATGAGAAGTAAATGGATGACACAAGCTAATTATACGGACCGTGCACTTTGGCAAGCTCTCGTTAGAGCCCATGCCCGAGTACGTGCCCATCGTTTTAAGATGAGCGAACAAGATTATGGGCAATCAGTTCAGATGTAACAGAAGTAGAGACGATGACATGATTACCATCCTCAAAGATTCATTGAAGGATGCAATTTCAATTCTACTGTAGATAACATAAAACTACTCACAGAGCAGGAGGGGTTTTGCAAATGGATTTTCTCAGTAGGAGGTCGAAAGAAACTCAGATGACAGCGCAAAAAATCGTGGAAGAAGCAACACAAGTCCAATTTCTCAGGTGCTTGTTGGTATTGGTTCTCGGTGCAAAACAGTTGCTAAAATTAAATCTCTTAAAATATATGTTTTTGGTTTAAATGTTCACCGGTTAAGTTTGTATGTAAGAAATCAGGTGAAAGTTATTCTACCTTGCCATTAAAAGAGTTGAAGGATCACCCAGAACCTTTTGAAGAATCCTGTAGAGCTTGATGGTTTAAGAAAGGCCCATATTCGTGATGGCGCTGTTGTTGTTGTGATGGCGGCGGGGATTTACTTCGTGACCTTGCCACGTATAAGAAATCTCATGAGAAGCGATATCATCGGCGGCCAGTCCCTCATTGGCATCTTCGGACGGATATGCCCATCATTATTGGATAAGAAAGATGGGTAAGAGTGCATGATACGTGATGTGGCGATCAATTGCAAATACTCGGCATTCGATCCGTCTTGAAATATATGCGGTGGATTTACTCCAGATTTTCAAGATCTTTTCCTAATTTCGGTAAAATGGCCAATGCATTTCCAGAAATTTGGAGGCAGTTGTAATTTCCAGAATGTGCAAAGTGGCAGAGAACAAGATCCGATTGCCTATGTTTGTCTTCAGTAATGGGATTGACACCTGTAATGCCACCTCTTCATCAGATTCAACAGATTCGAGTAGAAGGAGCGCTATTCCATCTTCAGAAGCGCTGATTGTTTCTTTTTAGTTTTATTTATTAATAATAATAAAACAAATCCCTTGTCTTGGGGTCGATTTGTTTTTCCCTTAGCAGCATTTATTTAATGTATTAAAAAATCATTTGTAACGAGGGGGGAGAGAGTTCTGAGAGCTGAGGTAGGAGAAAATTAGAGTTTTATTGTACAGTTTTAGACAGAGAATTTAATGAAGAGATACAGCTCTGTTTTTTGAGATTCTTGTGGCTTGAAATTTAGCAAATGTTTTTCCTTTTGTTTCATATGTCATCGTTATGTTCACAGTTCATTAATCGCCATTTCAATATTGAATGTTTCTAAGTGAGAAAGGCAGAATTCAATTTATTTGCTCTGTCTTGAGGAAGTATTCATAGTTAATGTTTTCTTCTGTTCGACAAGGATTCATCTTCTATGCCCTTGTCGACTTCTCAGCAGTCTTGTCATTCCGTTTATCTCAATTTAATTGCTAAACTTCATGCTTACCTTGCCTCAGGAGATAATCTGCGTTCTTTATTTAATCTCTGCTCTTGCTGTCTTTGCCTCACATAGCCCAGAAACCCAACATTTATTAAAAAACCCCTTTTCTATCAGTTTACTAGCCTAAGATCAGTTGTTCATTTGGTCATCTCAGCCCCTTTGAAAATCCCTTGCCGAGATAGACCCGGAGAGAGCCCTCTCCTGTCCTCGTAGGGCTAGCTACGAGGCTAAGGTTGGTTTGATGTTGCCTCGAGTTTTGCCTTCTT